>OY282392.1:18268055-19468055 GCA_958295455.1 Coleophora deauratella | reverse complement strand
GAAACACAGTCTACACACTTTTATTTCATTATCCTACATATTAGACACTTAAATTGCACTTTATTGAATACTATCAATATTATGCATTAAAAACCATGATATCTATTTTTTTGGATAATAAAAGAAAACTGACAAACTATTGCTACGAGTTCCCGCCAAAAAGTCCTGAAATGTTGATATAATTATGATGTCTGACGTCAAATGCTGAGTGGGGACCTTTTTAGTGTCACGATTTAGCACCTACATTTACTTTTAGCTTAAGAACGAATGTCTTACTTTAAGGTGTTGTGTTTTTACATTAAATAAAGAGTTTTCTATTTTCTTTCTATTTCAATATATTGACAACACTACTAAACGTGTGAATCCAGTCATTTATCATTTCTGAATAATTTTAAGGTATTCGAAAAGCTTTAAGCCCTGACTTACGGCAACTATTTCACCATTACCCACAATATCAAGTCTAGGAAAGCACTTACCTATCCACTGACCATTGAGCAATAAATAGGTACCAGAACACAGGAGTGGCGTACTCTTAGACTTGTCCATTGCAAAATACCGAACTTAACCTTTGTCAGCATTAACTTGGCCAAGCTAAATTGTTTTGTGTAAAACGATTACAGTTAATAAATCGATCTTTATCTGTGCTCAATCAAATGTCTATGCTGACTTTGAATAGCCTGCATTGCACATGTGATCACTTTTATATTATTAATAATTGACCACGCTGAATACGTTAAAAACAACCGACTTCAATCGCAGCAACTCCAATTTTGCTATGTTTTTGTTGATTTTCTCAAAAACCGCTGAATCGATTTCGATAAAATTAATATCGGACCACCTGTGAAGTATACCCTTTCAAACAAAAAAAGAATTTTCGAAATCGGTTCAGGCGTCTTCGAGTAATCGGTGAACATACATAAAAAAAAAAAAAAAGATTTCGACGAATTGAGAACCTCCTCCTTTTTTTGAAGTCGGTTGAAAAGGTATTCTGTCTTCTTCTGTGTTGTGTCAAACCAACCAACGCCAAGCCATCTATTGGATCCATCTTATATGGGATCTGGAAGATTCAACAATCACTTCGATGCATCAGTTACTAACATTCTCTGGTGACAGGCAGTTTATGAATGAGCTATCATTGGAGACAACCTTCCTGCAGCTTATCCACTGCGTATCAGAATTTGAGGCTACCACGTATTTATGTGTACTCATTACGGGATAAGGTAGCAAAATTATGACGGGCAACTAGATGGAAAGTAACTACCACAGTAAATGGGTATTTACAACGAGAGGGATTAGCAGTACCTTGCACAAAGCATAAGGACCAAGATTGCACAAATCATAAGGGTCATTCAGGATTTGTAACAAAAGATGGAATACTCCACTTAAAAAAAAACCTATATCGATCTGGAAATTAAGACAAATCTAATGGCATCTCGCGTTCGATAATCCATAAAGCAGTTTTAGGTACAAGTGGTGACTAGGAACCGTCATACAAAACGCGTAATTAACTATTTAATCTTCTATATCGATCTCCGGAAGTCATCATAATCGACTATCATGAGCTATTCAAAAGAGCACACTTTTAAAAGATCAATCTTAATTTCAGTATAGTCATTGCCGCAAGCATAAAACAATGATAAAACGCACCCAAACAAATTAAAGATAAAATCTAATCCTGTACACCTCAACCTGTACGGTGCAACCATAGACATACATATAAACTTACAGACCTGGTCTTCTGATAATTTTGCTCTAATCGCCCTTGTTCAATGAAATGAAATGAAATGAAATCAGCCTACATTAACCCTCTGCCTATTAGATCACTTTTTGTGCACCCTTTCATACATGGTTCTTTGCCAGTTTGCTTCATCAATGTTCAAGAAAGCAGTCGATATCACTTGACCACGCGAAATCGTTTATACAGGGTGTAACAAAATTTGTGTAGAACCCGTTAACTGGGGATTCTACTCATCATACTGAACAACTTTTGTTCTACGACTTTGCTCAAATCACAAAAAAATTTGGACTTTTCATACAAATTGATCATCTGTTTTGCCATTTTTATGGAGAGTCCAAAATTGCTTTGGGATTTGACCAAAGTCGTAGAACAAAAGTTGTTCAGTACGATGAGTAGAATCCCCAGTTAACGGGTCCTACACCAATTTTGTTACACCCTGTATAAACGCAGGGTGTAACAAAATTTGTGTAGAACCCGTTAACTGGGGATTCTACTCATCATACTGAACAACTTTTGTTCTACGACTTTGCTCAAATCACAAAAAAATTTGGACTTTTCATACAAATTGATCATCTGTTTTGCCATTTTTATGGAGAGTCCAAAATTGCTTTGGGATTTGACCAAAGTCGTAGAACAAAAGTTGTTCAGTACGATGAGTAGAATCCCCAGTTAACGGGTCCTACACCAATTTTGTTACACACTGTACAGTATAGATGCGCGTAAACTTTTGAAAATATTTCGGAGGCTGGAAATTTGACAGCTCTGAAATCATGGCTAGTCAAGTTCATGTTAAAATTTAGGATGTAACTATCTAAACAGTCACAGTCTAATCGACTTCCATGGCGTTCTTGCTAATTTAGTCCTTATAGGACTTCATATACTGGCTGGCTAGCTATTGCCGACTTATCTGATTCTTGTCGCCAAACATCAGTGTTAATAGCATTGACGTGTGACATCTGATCTTTCACTTTCATCTTTCGGCATCATCATTACAGGATGCTAAGATCATTACTAACTGACAAGCGTGTTGTCCACTTGGGCTCCGTCAATGTGGTCCATTGAACTCTACTGCGCCTGTCCTTACAAAGTAGTAAAAGGTCTATGACCACAACTATGTGTGGGAAACCGCTGTAGCAGCGGTGATGGCGGCAGGAACTAGCACAAGTGCGCGTGATTGTAGCGTCCTTGCGATCGCCGCACCCGCGCGCGAATCCAGCGCCTGCGCACCTACAGTCGCGTACAGATGTCCTTAAAATATGTTTATTTCAGTACCAGTGACGATTCAAGTTAATTTTATAAATAGAAATACATATTTAAATTATAATACAATTTCACTTTGAAGCTCGTAGTAGATACGAGTATAATCAGGATTTTATTAAATGTAGAAGAAAAAATGCGAAAAGCCGCGTGTATTGGTCAGCACAAATGAAAAGGATACGTAAGTATTTTTGTGGTCAAAAATTAAAGTAGTTTTTATTTCGAAGTTGTAAGTAAGTATACTTTTATTCATAAAATACATGAAATAAAAGCAAGGTAAATCGGCAATAAATGGTAACATTGTAATATATTACAATATTTCTGTTCGCGGCTGTACGATGCGTAGTATATGGTATAATATAACACTAGATTCCATAAAAGATGAATGAATGAGTTGAGTTAATGGCTGCATCCGACTGCACTTAGACAAACTATCAATTACTAGCAAGCTTAGTATGCCTAACGAAGGCTTACACTGTTCAATGACTGACATACTTTTGAATAATTTTTACCCGACTGCACCCGGAGGGTTATGTTTTTCGAGAATATGTATGTATCTATGTACGTATATTTCTTTGGCATGCTCTGAAGCATAGACGGCTTGATGGATTTTAGCTTGAGAGGTGTCGGTAGATTAGTCTTGATCCCAAGAGTGACATAAGGTAAATTTTAATGCAGTAGGGTATTTGTTTTTTAAATATTTTTTAATAGGTTTTTCGGTCTCCGATGGTTTAGTCACGTAAGCCGCAGACCGCCAGAGTACGTCGGTAAAAGATGCCTTGAACTTATCGTTGATGGCCCTAGATCCCGTGGAAGGCTCAGGAAGCGTTGGCTTGACGTTGTGAGAGCGGACATGAGAGAAAATTACCTCACTGAAGAGGATGTTGGAGATCGGGCAAAGTGGAGTAGATTGAGTAGGAAAGCGGACCCTGGCTCCAGCCGGGATAACGCTAAGTAGAAGAAGAAGAAGAAGAATAGGTTAGTTTATATATATTTTTTACACAATATTATTTTTAATGCCAGATGTGAACATCCATCTATTAATCGCGTCAAATGAGATAAGTGTTGTTCTACCACTACACAAACATAAAGCGGTCGTGGCTCAGTGCGCCTTGCGTGGTCGCGTCGATCACTATTCACTACTTCAAGATATATTTTATTGCGACTTGTACCAAATAATATCGTCTATTAATCAAAACGAAAATAATCTTATCATGTCTTTTTACTGAAATTTGCATCTTAAAATTCTGATATTTCTTGCGAACGCAGGTACCAAGTTTCTTTTGCTTTTCTATAAAACACGCAATAAATTCAACCCGTTTGAGAATTTTAACATGGACATCTCGCTAATATTATAAATGTGAAAGTATGGATGTTTGTTTGTTTGTTCCGCTTTCACGCCGAAACTACTGGACGGATTTGGATGAAATTTGGTAGGTAGATAGATAAAGCACTTGGCTAACACATAGGATACTTTTATCCCGGAAAACTTCGTCACTAGATGGCGCTATCTTAACATTTTCTTTCAGGACACAATTCTTAAGTCCACGCGGATGAAGTCGCGGGCGGAAGCTAGTAAAAATATGAAAAGGAATATTAAGATTGTTTACACTCCTTCGTTCTCAGTAGATCCATGATAGATCTATTGAGTCATTCTCATTGGGTATTTCTCATTAGATACATTTATTTCAATACCTAAAGAAATGTAGTTTACCAATTAATATCTAAATCCTACACTCAAAAGTAAAGACAGAATCGCTTAATTATAAGGTAAAAGTAACATACAATACTATGTCTGATGATGGGCCTACGACCAGTCATCGAGGCATCATCATTGCGCAAGAGTTGAAACAAATGATCCCATCAGCGTTAAGTCAAGGCCCATGATAGCAAATGATAAATAATCTCATTGATTTTTGTTTTGTTTTGTTTCAGGTGGGTGACTTTACGATAATGAAGTGGTAATGAACTTAATTAAGTACGTTTATATTATAAAAGCAATTACGTCGACTGGCGAATAAGAAGAAATATTTTTTTTTGAAAAAGCTCTGGAGAATTTCTCAAACGAAAAAAATTCGATATCGAAGATTAAAGCTGGCTGGCCACGTGTGATGAAATATAGTTCCTGTATGTATGAGAATAAGATTACAGTCTATTTGGAAAGCCAATTCTAACCAATAAGTTCGAGTAGGTACTACTAAGTTTTAAATTTAAAAAGCTATTGAAATTAAAATTGTTTGGAAGCAGCTTATTCTACTTTTTAAATGCAACTCTTTTTCAATCTTATGTCAGGTAAATATTATAAGCCCGAAAATTGCATCGGGATATATTGTTTTTTTTTTATTTATGTGATAAGGAAGGCAAACGAGCAAGTGGGTCACCTGATGGTAAGTGATCACCACTGCCCATAGACACCTGCAACCCCGGAGGAGATTGCAGATGCGTTGCCAACCTAGAGGGCTAAGATGAAATGCCTCTTGTGCCTGTAATTTCCTCGGCTGTCTTACTCTCCACACCGGAACACAACAGTGCAAGCACTGCTGCTTAGCGGCAGGATAAGCGAGTAAGATGGTGGTAGCGATCCGGACGGACTTCGCACAAGGTCCTACCACCCGCAGATAAATTCACTTCTTTATTCGGCATCATTATCACACACTCACAGGTGATGTGATGCCAGGGGCTTACCAAAAAAATTGTGAAAAGTAAATAAAATCGATTTAAATCTGACATGATAACATAACTGATATAGGTAACAATTACCACACAATTACTCACATAGTATTTTTAGTCCAATTAATTTGCCACCATTGCCATTGCGCAGCTTTTGGCAATTTGAAACGCTGTCGTGTCTTTGAGAAGTGCTTTAAAGCCACCTTTTATTACTGAATTCCTAAATCCTGCCCAGCGTTGTTGCACTTTCCCACACGCTGCCTAATAAGCCGGCTATTGGCTAACTGGCCACTGGTGTTAGAGCCCAGAGCACGGCCTGTAAGCTCTACTGTCACGCAAGCCCTTCTAATATCGCATACCTTAGATTTTGTGCAAAGCTTTACGAATCCAGCGATATACCAGCAGTTATATTGACTTATTTGTGACTTGTTTATAAGCGCAAACGCGGGCTATGCTAAGTGTAACACCAGGCTACCACTGGCTTTACTTTTCGATAGTCCAGTTAAAGTCACTTGATAAGATGACAGGGAAATTCAAGTTCAGTTTCGACTTAAAACGAATAAACTTTAGGGCAGAAATATTTTCATAAGTGAAAGCTCTAGGATTCCAGTTCTATACCAATTTTAATATGCTCTGTATATTTTCATTTACATGTTTCACACACGATTTTGATCTTAACATTTTATTTACTTAGTACAAAATTCCTAAGCACCCCTGCAAACTGGTATACTCAGTCGAAATTTCAAAGATATGGCCAAAGAAATTAGTCTCTGTATGTAACAAAGTATCTGTTCTTAACTGCCCCGGGCGCACGCGCAGACTTCGAGCCTCATGCCCACAGTCACTCCCTAAAACGCATAGCCGCTCCAAATTCCGATGTGGAGCGTTTTCTCACGTTATAAGTACATTATATTAGAGATTGGATTGCGTTATAATTGGTAGGTGTTGTACTCAAATAGGATAGTATTATGTAATAAGGTGTTATTTTTGTAATTTATCATCTGATATGACGTAGAGAACATCTTTTTTTGTGATGTTCCGAGAGTCTAGCCTAATATTAATGATGAACAATTGGAACTACATTAAATTTTTACTTTAAACTTGTCTCCGATGAAAATCGGATCAACGAAAACGAAAGTTTTGGCAGAAGTTAATATCCAGAATCAAAAGCGTTATTTTGCGTTTATTTTCAAAATAATGATACTGAAATCGTAAAATGATTTTTTAATTCCAGCCTTAGAAAGCCCGACTTCAACACATCCCGTCCTCTCATAAATATAAGATATGTTCTGTCGTGAAAACAAATCTTTACAACTAATTATACAACTCAGTTGCGAAATGTTTAAACTTAAAAAGTTAATTTATCATTCATTCTCGCCTCAAGCTCGGTCCGTCAGACCGCCAACAGCCAAAACAGTGTAACCGCAACTCAGATCTAATAATTCGTTCCGTTGAACCCATCAATTATGTCGTTGTTGCTTCATTTTGACAACTGGCAACATTATTATCATTGTTCTAGTGGTATAATTGATAACAAAGTTAATGAAGATTGGATTACTTTTACGTTTATAACTTATAATTATTAACAGTGGTCGGTTTTGTTACGCAACGTTCGCGGAGGTAGTGCACAACTGTTATATTACATAATAATTTTCGCTGAAGACCTACTTGCTCCGAAGCAGAGAAATGTTATCCCTCGGAACCATCCGAGGAATCGGAATAAAAATATCTCTTTCTCTACATTACAGGCTGCATGCCTGAAAAATTTCGTCAAAATTAGAGGCGGTAAGAGGGAACGAACAGATAAACAATCCTAAATAAGTTAGGATAACCTAACCAGTTAACCAAAAAAATAAATATTACTGTATAAAATGTGTCTTTTGTCAAAAAAAGGTTATTCTAACGACATGTCGCACTCCCCATTGCGTTGGGAATCTCGGCACCATCGTCACTTACCACCAGGTGAGATGATCCCAAGGGCTTACCAATTGAGGGTAAAAAAAACCATTAAACTGTTTCAGGTAGTGACAATGAAACCGATATAGATATACCTATGCAATCGAAAAACATTATTACCCTCTGTTTGGGCAGACGGGTAAAACTATATGACCGCGAATTATTATTCATTAAAATATGTAAACAGAAATAAAATCTATTGAATTTTCATATTTATAAGCGGACTTTTTAGGAAAACAGAATGACATGTCAATGGATACAAAAATATATAAAAAGTCCTATAATAAGGTACTAATAATTTTATCAGTGAATATGTATTATTGTGTAAGTCTCGTTGAATTCTTCTCTTAAGAAAACTCGTGCGCATAGAAAAGACATCAACTTAAGCTGCAAATGTGTAGCGTTACATAACTGTAATAAAAAAATACATGAGATACTTTCTGTATTACTTAGTTTCATTTTTAATATTCCGTCCGTATTCCCTGCGTACTTTTCGTTTAAAAATTTGTTCATTACTATTTCCATGCATTTAATGACTATAGCCAGAAATAATATAATATTTTCACAGCTCTTTTGACCTTAACAGAATAAATAAGTATACAGAATCGAGATGAAAAGTAAATAGACACGAAAAGCATTACTGTGATCTTCTAAAACATTGTTTACCTCCGAGTGAAGCAGTAAATATAGACTCGCGCGAACAAACAGACATACAGACGTGCCAGTGTGTCACAAGGTCAGCTGTGTGACGAAAAAGGGTAAGGTATGTGAAAAGGGAATTTTGTATAGTTGATTTAAAGGTAGATTGGTTGGCCTGAAGATACTATGGAACTTATGATAAATATAAAGGTCTGACTCATTGGCTCAGTGATTAGCGTTCCTGACTGCTGTTCTGAGAGTCGTGGTTTCAATCCCTACTCAGGGCAAACATTTCTGTGATGAGCAGATTTATTTGCTCTGTGTCTGGGTATATTATATCTATATATATATATATATTTATTGTTATTTAAAAATATTGCGTAGAAATGCGCAAAAAACTTTAAAGTGATTATCAGTTGTTAACTATTGTTGTTACAAATTTCGGGACGAATATAAAATAGTCCCGGATATTTATTAAAGGTGAAAGCTGAATATTTTGTAAGCCAATATTTTATATTCGTCCCGAAATTTGTAACAACAATAGTTAACAACTGATAATCACTTTAAAGTTTTTTGCGCATTTCTACGCAATATTTTTAAATAACAATAAATATTGACAAACATTCTACAAACCAGGCCTTGTTACCAATGGCCCTCTATAAAGTTTGGGGATTGGCCCATGGTAGGCAAATAATAACGGCCAGTCCGGTCGAAAAAGCCGGCCCTACGACCCACTGACTTGTGTGATTGCCCTATTGTGTGACTCACACTTGGCCTGAACTACTAAAGACTGGTCTTTTTGGATTTTCTCTTTTTAGCTGCTATACATTTTTAGAGAAAATTTGAGGAAAATGGAAAAGTTAAGTAATTTTATTCTAAAAATTTCAATAAATCAGGGTAGAATCGCGTACACTCTGTTAAGGAAACTAAACAATTTTTTTACGACTTTAATGAAATTTTAAAAAAATCTTATACACTGGTGGACTAAAAAATCGACTCAAGATTTGTTGCTCGACTTTTAAAAAAATAACTCAGTCTGCTAAACTGCTAAACACTAAAAGCAGAAAACTAGAAAACCATCAACCTAAAATCATAAACAGTAAACACACAGTTTTTGAAATTTTGGTTTAGTTTTATTTTGCTAGATTGAGTTAATTTTCCAAAAGTCGTGCATGAAACTTTGAGTCGATTTTTTTGTCCATGAGTATATTTATGAACTGATTGCCAATTCACGACTCCATCATAACTCTACCAAACTATGCCTCTACACGTCATCCATACAGGTAGAGCTACAATAGACCAGAATGTAGAGATGGAGTTTGGTAGAGCGATCATAAGTCATGATAGAGCTATGATAGAATAGAGAAATATAGATGATAGATAAATAAAAATATAGATGATATGTTCGAGAATCTTCAACTTTATATACATGACTTTTCAAATATCGTTACAATGGAATTTCGGTAAAAAAGACATTCGTTCGAGCCAATGGCTTCGCTGTAACTGACATCGCGAAAATGACATTCGAAATCAAGCAGTAAACTCAGTCGCAGGCGCATACTTTATGCGGTACTATGTAATATGTGTGTATACCTATACTGCGGTAGCAATCTCATATGGGGTCTTCCATTAATCACGTGAGGTTCAAAAGAGTGGGGAGGGGGTTCAGAAAAAATCACGAAATATCACAAGAGGGAGGGGGGGGGGGGTTTGTACTGGAATATCACGTGTATTTATTTTTTCGTTGAACGCGTGATTTCTAGAATAATTTCCAAACGTCGGACTGCTGTTGTTATGTTGTTTTTAAATCTTCCCAAGGTTCGAAACGGCTTCAGGCAGTTAGAAACAACCTGCAACGTTAATCTCTGTCTGGAATTTTTTATCACGGTGCTTAATATTCCAGAATTAAATTACACTTAAATATAATATTTTATACCGAAAAAATTCACGTGATTTTGGGTAGAGGGTAGGTGTTAATCTAAAACCTCACCACGTATCACCAGGGGGGAGGAGGGGTCTAAAAAGTTGCTAAAAACATCACGTGATTAATGGACGGCCCCTATATAAACTATTCGTCACTCTTATAGATATATACCGTCTATTAAAGACGTAAAAGGCTAGTGATGACAATTCCTCTAGCTTGTGCAATCTGCTTCCGTACCTGTATAGTCACTTCACCAGGTGCGCATACGCAGCGGACAGGCAGTCTAGCTAGCCCGGTTTGTTTTATTTAATACTTCTGCTGACTGACACATGACTTCTCTCGCGATTATCTCGCCGCTTGCGCACGCCTTCCGGGTTTCAGCTACCTACTTATCTATTGGACTCTTTCCTATGCCGTAATTCTAGACCAGTTTTATACACTTATACAGATTATTCGCATGAATATAGGTTGTGAACTTAATTATTTTTCAATGCGTTGTATTAAGGTCACAGCTAAGTATGGATTTGTTAATGAAAAGTATCTCACACTGTTTCAATCAATATAATTGTTAATGGACGTGAGAAAACAGAGAGTAACAGTCAGACTGTTTGATTAAGATAAGTATCTTTAATTAGATATGTACATACCAAGGATTAGAGTGTATTTTTTCAGTCAGAAATTCAATAATCTGAAAATCTACCATATTTTACGAAACATTATGTAGTAAGTATCGCTCTACCAAAAACTTGCAAAGCAGTGAAAATAGATATCAACTAATACGTTTATTTCTGGCACAGCAAGTTACATTTTGAAAACTGTATATTTTAAATACATATGTCAAAAAATTACAATAATTTCTTAATTACGCTATGTACATCTCGAAAAAAGGTCTTGTATTATCACTGAAAAAGGGTATTATCTTGTCTAAGTCGAGATACAAAACAGCGAGAATTTCTGCTTTTCCTTCATCCTTTCTCACGCCAATCAGCTTCTTGGAGTTTCAGCTCTTTTTCTACTTCATACTTACTTAATTCACACATGTGATTCTGATAACGGTTTTATTAAATTTTCCCCTGTAAGTGAATTTTGATTAGAACGAATTTAGGCTAACCTGCACGGTCGCCCAATCACGTGGCTTCACTCGCACCGCACCAATCAGAGCGTGTGACTAGGCGCACGCGCACGCATCGCGTTTCATCTCGCGCACGAACGCGACGTTTCGCGTCGTTTTTAACAGGTTTTTGTTTTGAGCTAACAGACATACTGACACATAAAGTTATATTTATGTCCCATTGTTTTAGCAGTTCCATTTATTTAGAGTTTATTGTGTTTGAAAGGCTTTGAAATTTATTGGAACAGAAATCTAGCTTCCGGATGACATATTTATGTATTTATGGGTTAGTAGTAAACTGTATTTATTATCTAGCATTGAGGAGTAGTACTTATCTCCACAAAGTTGAATTTGCTGAAACTACAAACATGATCAGTAGCTTGATGAAGCTTCAAATACTTCCTTTTTCCTTCTTTTCTCTTCTTCTTCCTACCTACGATTATGTTCTAATGTAGCTCTTAGAGAAAATTTGCAGCTTTTTTCGATTGGAGAGATACCTATGTATGACAGTGCATTTAAGATAACTAGAATTTTATTATCTGTGCTATGCAAATCAGAGACGAAGAATACAATATGTGGTTATATACATTCATACGTATAAATATATTAAACATACAGATAGAGCATGCTCAGGTTGTGTATCGAATCCACGATTCTTAGCGTAAAAGTCAAGAGTGCCTTTCACCATGTCACCGACGAATTTTTCCTCCATTTTTTTGCATGCATATATATGTATTTGATATTGTATGTCTATTTGATATCTATTGATTTTCCTTCTCAACGAAACTTTTTACGAAGAAATTCTTTCAACAGTTACAACTTTACCAATTTTTCATATATGTATGTATAGAACTATTGAACACAAGACTACTTCACCATGAAGGTCACAGTCCTCCGCAGCCCACGACAAAAGGAGCACAGCTCATAAAACCACAAAGTCTAGTGAACAACAATGGCTTCCGTAACCCTGGGGTCAAACCCGGCGCGCGCGCCGATGGACCGTGACGCGTCGCGCTCGTGCTGTTACTGTCAAGTGTCAACAGCTCCTTGGTCTACTTGTTTATGGTACTGGCTGGTAGGATTGCTATTATAAAAACTAGAGCATTAGATGCGGTTGTTTATAGACAACCGGCGCCAAGCAGCCTGCTCAGGTAATAGTTATCTAAGGCTTAAACATTACTAATCTAGTACGGTTTAAATCAATTCGTTTTACTAGAATTTTAATCATTATTTATTTACTGTAATACTTGCTTATTTCTTACAGTAAATTGTAATGTAGCAAATAATATTAACAAAATTAATGATTCTAAGTATTGTATTTTCATTAAAAAGGTCAGTCATTTGAATTTAGGGAAGCAATATTCATCGATAAAGTTTAAAAAAGATTGTGTAGAATGCGAATGGCTTTTTCTTCGAGCTAATTTTTTCCTCTTTTTGAACAGCAAATTTGAACTTTCATGTAAAATTGGTCAAAACATTTATAGATTTGTAAGAAAAAAAACTATTCCATTAAACTCGCAAAACAAATCAGTAGAAGCCCCTATTAACTAATCCTATACCTATTTTCTAACAATCTGTATAAAGAAACACGCTCCAAATATGGATCTTTGATTAAATGGCAGGCCGGAGAAAACATCCGGCCATCCTGTTTTCTATTTTAACTGACTATCTTTTCCAGAAATAGCCTTACATGAAGCTACACCTTTTTTTATCGCGAAGCAACTTAAAGTTATCAATAACTGGCCGGAAACACTCCGTCCATCTTCACATCTTGCCAGTCGCTAACGCAAGTCGCTTATTTATTACGAGTAATATCATTGCGTTTAGGATTTACTGCGAAGGTGTGGAGTTATTCTCGTATCGAAAGAGACATCGGTTTAATCGCGTGCTATTTCTATGCAGCTGTTTGCGAATCGGAGGCTAAGAGTAAAGAAGGCAGGGTTGAAATGGTTAGTCGTACTCCTTTAAATAACCTCCTGGAATAAAACAACTATCCATAATAAACCCTTATTTATTACAATATAATTAGCAAATTGAGTTTCCACTTCAATCAATTCGAACGGGGAGTTCTACTCAACGTTGGGCAATATCTGTACAATTTTGAGTAAAAAACAAAAACAATAATGCCGATAGTATGTGCTCCTTGAGGCAAGTTGTTATTTAGTAACAACAGTTTGAACTCTGATAGAAATTTTAAGAGTATACCCTACCATACTAGTGAATCAAGAATTTGTATGGGAAACTCAAAAAAGTTGTGGATAGGATTGTTTTTATATATATATTTTTTTGTATTCTATACTTGATTCTGAGTAACCCCTTAAAATCTCAAACGCACTTTTTTTAACACCCTGTATAGGCAACAATCAAACTTTGCATTGTATAGACTTATTGTGTTACTAAAAAGAATGAAATTATGTGAGTACACTAGAAGGTCTGGAACTTAATACTTTACTCTCCCTTTCACATAAATCAGTGTAAATTATTTAACTTAAGCCGGATATCTTCAACGCTTTACTTCCTCAAGCCTCAAGTCAAGCCAACCGCAAACTCCGCGCAGGCGCAGGTAAAGTTTATGAAATAACCATAATAATCTGTTTGCGGACGCGTCGAGCGGCCATCATTAAACCTTTTAACAGTTATATTCAGTGTTGTAGCGTTAAAAATTTCCAAAGTATGCAAAAAAATATTTAAAATAATTATGATCAGATATACGTCAGGAATGGCTGGTGTCCTTAAAAGATCTTATCAGTTAAGAAAATATTAAGAAAGACTTAATATTCTAATATCAAATGTATTTACACTAAACGTCAGTTTGATAGAAACCAAAAAAAAATTATAGAAAACTCCAAAAAATTACTCTTGCATTTGACAAACAAAAGTCAAGTCATCTTACTTTGTCTATTCAAAAGTTTTTTTAACAATCGCTCGCTATCCCTAAACCATTGAATATCCCTTACATTTTGCGAATTTTCGAATCTAGCCACACAGAGAAGAGCAAGCGCAAGCACGGACGTGGAAAATTATTCGCGGCGAGATCGCTTCCGTGGCCCACCAACCACAATGCCACCGCCATCTAGTGGGAATTTCGCAGCAACATCTGATTAGCTGATAGCGAGGATCTCACAGACCTTGGTGGTAATTAAACATTTTCTTGGAAGGGCTATAGAGATAACAGACTAATTATTAGAGAACGGTCGTTGCTCGAGTTGGGTAGGCGGCATGATTTTCTCTAAGCTCTATAAAAGTAGATTAATTGATCGATAACA
This sequence comes from Coleophora deauratella, assembly GCA_958295455.1. NCBI lineage: Eukaryota > Metazoa > Arthropoda > Insecta > Lepidoptera > Coleophoridae > Coleophora > Coleophora deauratella. The sequence continues at coordinate 19,453,494 of OY282392.1, read as the reverse complement.
TTAAAAAATTACCCAATATTTATAGAAGTAAGTATTGTATATAAAATGCTGTAAAAACACACTTTTTCAAAAAATTGCATATTACTTTATTGTTAAAATTTGATGTAAGTTTTTTGTTCGCTTAGCACAGTCCACGCCTTTTTCCATTTTTTAGGTTGCCTGAAATAAATTGGTTCAATCGGAAGCGGAAGTGTTCCGGAAGCATTATTTTTTGTAATGTTCGGACTTCGGATTACTATGAAACCCTTCACACCAAAACCGGGCGGGCGCCGCGCGGTTTTGGTGTGGAAGGGTTTCATCTGTGTGTGTTGCGCTTAAATTGTTTTGTACAGTAACATATTGTCACTTCCATATAATTAATGTTTTGTGGAATAAAATAAATATATACTTATATGATATGATTTGACGATGAAACTAAGTTAAAAGATGTAGATATTATTTCGAACTAACGCTGCAGCTCTGTACCCCATACAGCCTTAAACACTTGTCGACGACGGAGGTTGGCTTCCAGTCCTGCGAGACTGGCAGCTCATTATAAATAGTTTTTGAACATATTTAAAGTAGAAGTAAGCAAATTCAAAATTGCTATGACGTACTTTGGCAGTTCTTTCTCTAGTGTCGTAAGTGGTGTTTTGATAGTGTTTGTATATTTATGTTTTACCTTTATTATATAGCCTAAACTTAAGAACGAGTTTCTTTTGAATCAGCCCCTTAACCACTATAGTCCACAACACTACTAGGACAAAAATAATGATTACGATAATATGTGAATATTTAAATGAATAAAAAATAGAAGCCCTATTTTTTCTTTGTCTCTCTATCTTTTTTTTGTGTTATCTTTTATAAAACTTTATAAAATTAGATGTAATATTGTACGCAAAATGCTAGTTTTGTAAGTTTCGTAGTCTAATACATTTCGTTGCTTAAAACGAATCTAAATTCTTCCCCAAGGAATTTACCGATATTCCAATACCTCGTTTATCCACCGTCACTATCTTGTGTGAGAATTAAGGAACGCAGAAGGCACTCTAGACATTCTGGCACCTGGCCGGGGACCAGGGGCTCATTATCAGCTACTTTATTGCAATGACGATTCGCTAATTGCAACGCTTTTATCTTTTAGACGCAAAATGACATAATCGTAAAATGTCGTGCAGGTTTAAAACAGAAATATACGTACATTTGTTTAAAATCATTCCTTTTGCAAATACAGGGTGATTATAAAATGTCTGGCAATATTTTAACTGTGGCTTCTACTCATCAAAGTGAACAATTTTCCACAAGAAAGTCATGGTCAAAAAAAATAATTTGGACTTCTCATACAAAGTTCACCAAAGACATTTAAGACAAACTAGTTTTTTTGTTTACTAACTACAGTTATGTAAATTGTGGTCTAATAAAATAACTTATTTCGCTATCACCATAAAATTATAAAATTATATTAAACTATGGTGTCTATGGGCAGTGGTGATCACTTACCATCAGGTGACCCACTTGCTCGTTTGCCTTCCTTATCACATAAAAAAAAAAAAAAAAAACTCCGTATAATTGAAAATTTAAATTTTCTAAATTTAATTCGCATCAAAATGTATGTTTTGTCTTTATGCCGATCATACATTTTGCTTCCAGTCCCTGTTAGTATTTTGTTTAGTACCAATAGGCACTACAACCGTGGCGGCACGTTCTAAGCATACCTAATTATCACCATTCGAAGTCTAATGGTCCAAAACTCGTGAATATGCTAATAATGCTAGTATTTTTTATTGAAATTACGACTATCTAGCCTCGGCTAGCCTTTATGGGACTCTGGATAGGTCGTTTGAAATTGTATTGATTCCAGAACCCACACGTAATTCTGATTACATTGCTTTGATCTTGGATTCGTATCTATTTTGCTCAAGTACAGCATGAAAACTGAACATACCAAGGGTCTTCTGGCGCAGGTTCGATTCCTACTCAACGCAAATATTCTTGTCACAATCAGGTTTATTTTCTCTATATTTAGATGTTTAACCGAGCGTTTAAAGTACCAATTTTTTTCAAGCTTCTACAGAATACCTTAGCTCTCTCATCCTCACCCTTTGTCATGATATTTTAAATTATTTAAATTCACTAATGAACGTATTTCATACCTAGATGTCTTAGCAGTAGTTTATTTGTTATGTTAGATTTGGCACAGTTTTGTTTTTAGTAATGTTTTTAGGCCGCTGAAACATTGTCTAACTTTCTGTTCTATGTATACCATTTTAAATTTTCCTGTTTTGTCTTAAGCAGTATTTTTATTCATTCATTAAAATGTTCAATCTTATGGAACCTTCAAAATGTTATTTTTAATGCTTATCTCGAGATTCGTGAGGATCAGATCACACAATAATAATCGTAACATTAAATCTTTATAACGACTCAAAATCCTATCACCACCAAGCCGCACACACAATAAATTTGGAGATAAAATCAAAAGTCCACCTATTCTTAGGGAAGAAAGTTTAAAAATTTTAATCAACTGATTTGTAAGAGCCCTAAAACCGTAGTTTGTGACCATTACTGGTAATTAATTGAGCACCCGCCTGGGGGCACCAGTAACTGATTAAGGGCATTCCGAGCTGACAAGCCTTTCAACACTCGACGTGTGAGGTCTCAAATTCAGTGGAGGAAATGACGCTGCTTTGGGAGGAGCGAGAGAAAGGTTTCTTTGACTGTTACTTATATCCGTAAAGTGTTGCAGTTGGGTTTTCATTTTTAATCAAATTAGGTTTAGTTGACCGCATTAAGATTTTTTATTGAAATTCCAAGAAAAAACTTACCCGCTTGGCTTTTTAATGCGTGTACAAATTTTTTATTTGTAAAAAAATGTAGTAGGTATACAAACTATTTTATTGAATAATGACGTCATCGTTCACAATATAACTAAAAGTTTTTTTCACATTAGACAAAATATTTTTATTGTGATCTAGGTACCCTCACAAATTTCGAATTAGCATTTAAACCAAAAGTAAAAACAAACAACAAATAAAAAATAAATTCTCCTAAAGCTTTCTCCGTTAATGTAGTTTCTTAACCCAAGTTCAAGCTCAGCGGCCCATCCCTAATAATTCCTAATTTCTAACCTGTACCCGTTATGGTATTTTATAGATTTATGGGAATGGAAAGCGGCTTAGAGTAATATCTATGGGAGGTTTAAAAAAAGCTTTTATGGGACAACCTTAAGACCTGCGGGTCGGGGATAATAGGGATTCATCTTTAACTTTCTATCAATTAGTGATGTAGCTATAAATAATAAAGTTAGATACCAATAAACTGATGTTTTATTGCAGTCATCTGCGATGGATTATTATAGTATTTCCTTCCATTTCTTCTTTATCTAATTCAATTAAATAGTTTATTGCAACCCATATAAAATCACGATTTTAATTTGTAGGCATAGGTAACAATTCTTAACGACCCATCTCGTCCTCACTGTCTCACGGGTCTCTTTTCAAACTTCAGGAAGTTTAGGCCATACTCCGCACACGGGGGCCAAGTCCGGATTGTTGGAGATTATAGGGCTAGTGGCCAACCCCAGTCTTTTTACAATATTTTTAATATAATCGTATTCTAACACTTGTCTAACATAACACTAATATGACACTATCTAGTCTAAAATTCACGGCCTACTACTTTTAGGGTATCTTCTCTTGGTACTTCGCTCATCCGAGGAGTCAAACCTGTACACCCGATATCTCCAGGCAAGTGACCGAGCGAAACTAATCCTCAAACCATACTTAGTGAGCAAACGAAGAAAGTTACTAAGCGCAGTGAAAACTGCATTGAAAGCTCGCAATGTTAAACTCTGCCGTTGTTAAATCGCGCTGCCATGCGCTAGCGACGAGACATGGGATGGGAAACGGCCGGTGCGGTGTCCCATCGGGGAATAGGGTTGTCGCATCGAACCGAACATTGTTTTTTGGACGATTCGAAAAAAATATATTTGAAGATCAACTTCAAGTTGTGAAAAGGAGCGTTCATTGTTTTTGGGTAAATGCGTGTATGTATGTCTATTTTTTCTGATGAGCGTGTACTTGTGTAGCCTAAACCGCTAAAGGAGTTTTGGAGTTCGAGTTGTCGTGAATTTCCACTGAAAGTATAGATATGACTTTAATAAAATAAAATAAATTGTGAAACTGTGACTATATGCAAAAATAAACGTGTGAGGATAACAAATAATTTATTATCTTAATAAATCAGGATGTGGATATAATTAATAAGATTTGTTTGTGATTATTTACTGACCGTGCTTGTTTTATTTACAATAATTGTTTCTCTTTTTTTCTTGATGTAATATGTTTTTTGTTGTTTGTTGCATAAATGTTTCTCTATCTATCTATCTCTATCTCTAAGATACTTTGTACTTTTGTAATTTGTATGGATTTAACATACATAAATCGATTTTTGCCAACCCTTACCCGAAAGCAAGAGTGCATGCCAATCGCATACCCTCGAGAGAGGCTGTCCACTTGTCAACTGCATTAAACCGCAACATTGCACCATATTCCCTGGACATAAGGACTATCCCCATGCTCGTGCGCACACGCATCTCACCTACTTTCTTTATGATAATCGTCGTGAGTCCGAGGCGGATCTGAAAACTGCGGAACTGACAATATTGCAGATTGGATTATTTGTGTTTAACTGGTCGTAAAAGTATTTCTGTGGTCCATTATTGCGTTTTAGATTTAACTTACTATGTGGCTTTTAGAAATTGAATCAGAAATTATAGCCTAAATAACGAAGCTAACAAAAATATCTTTTCAGCATACATTCTACTGATCATTTGCGAATTATTAAAATGGCTCACTATAATTATTTTTTGTCTAAAAGCAATGTCGTGGATTCAGTCCTCACACCAGGTCAAGCATTTTTCGTGTTGAGAAGACTTGCCTTTAATAAATGAATGAAAACACTTTATTGTATAAAAACATAATAATATAAAACATAAAACATTGAAAATAAAGGGCAGCTAATTGTGCGTAAATTTTTTTCAACATTTGTACGTATTAATACGTTCATAGTGGAGATAAAAGGTAATAACGATAAAACAAGAACAAGAAAAAAGAGTCCAAGGACAAAAAATAATCTCTACATATAATAAATGCTAACTAAGAGGCGAAGTGAAGATGAAAGCACCTTCTATATAACAATATACAAGTCCAATATCGAACTACATAACTATAGTACATAAAACCGTAACCTTTTCACACTTTAGCAGGCCGATTAGTAGTCCAGACGACTTGATACCCAATAAATCAGACCGACGAAGATCATGATCTTTATTTATCGATCTACTCCTTATAAATCATCGGAGATTATTGTATGTACGGCTTCAGTGCTTGAAACGTAAAAAGAAATCTTTAAAAAATATAATTAGATTTATCATGTCCCACCGACTATACGGAAGCTGTGGTACATAACATACATATTTTCAACAGGTATTCATAAAGTTATTAAAACGTATGAATACCTGTAGAAGTATCTAATAGGAAATTTTTATGAGGATCGTAACATAACTTTAAATATAAACGGTGAAAGTTAATCTCATCCTGAGCAAGCCGACGAAGCCATTGATCGAAATGTATGTAGCCTTTATGAAGACCCACAAGGAATCAATATTTTTTATTGCCCACTAACAATATATCATCATAAACGATTAATGTTAGCTTAACTATTTCAAATCATGGGGTACAGTCACATTGAATACTCATACGAATTCCGATGTATTCACATGTTCATTTAAGTTTCAATAAAGGGGAATGGACGATGGAAATCTTTGTTAAAGAAAAAGAGTTGGCCTTAAAACGTTGCCCTGCGGAAGTCTTCATTTTGTTCATATTCGTATTTCGTGATTACTTATTAACTTAATACTCGTATTGTTTCTACCACACAAAACAGAACGTATATATCCGTTTTGGTAAATGCTTGTGAAGTGAGAAGAAATAGGTACCTCCCAACTATTTTTTTTAGGAAAGTACGTCTAATCTAGGTCAAAAAACCACAAAACATGATAGAAAAAACATGAAAGAATCGCCAAAAATACAAAGTAAACTGTATAAAAAGTTTGTTATTAGTTATTACTGAAATAATAACAAAACGCCTATAACTATATTTTTAAACCATGAGTTCATTAGCATTAAAATCTACATTTAATAAAACCAACATCTGCAGCAGACGACACTTATTTCAATTTTTTTACCAAACTATGATGTTAACAGACTGTTTTCGTTCTTTGTCTCATAAAAAAGTATATTTATAGTATCACAACCACTACTAGCCATTTTACACTCTAGTATTCCACTTCTGACACTTGCATGAAATTGGCATCTGGGTGGTTTCAAATTATGCGTCTCATTTATGTGATAATGAAACACATTTACGCAGTAAACTGTTTACTTTATACATAGAATGAAACCTGTTGAACTTGTCCCATATGGTTATAAACAAACACTATTAGCTCACAAAAACTGATGTTTAGTTTATTATTGTCATGCGTAAGAGGACATACTAATTACCTCGCCATCTTTATTGTACGATACATTGGATCGGATATTCATTTCATTAGCCTTTGTATTATATATAACGTCGCTTGCTTAAGTTATTTAATAATTTTATTTGAGATTAGCAATTGGTCACGTATTTTAGTTTTGTGAACTTATTCTTTTTACTAAACTTTTTCAAACTATAGTCCAGATACTGTCGATAAGGCATTAAAAAATTGTGAGCTAACAGAAAAAAAACCATTGCTAAGGGAATTCGACCAGAAAAACTTTAGCAATGAGCTATTAATTGTGTCACACAAAAAAGAAGAAGCGGAATTCGATTTATTGAATCGACTGCAATCATTATCGTAGGTAAGGCAGGGTTACAAAATTCCACCATGTTTTCTTATTTGCTTAATCATGGGGTTACATTTGCTGTAGGTGCTGCAGGTCCCAGGTGGCATAAAACATTAGATATTGATAAGAACTTTCGAAATAACAATACACTTTAGAGATCAGAAGTCATCATCATCATCATTTACATCTACAAATTAATTAAAAGTGATATTTATACACATCACTTCCAACGTGTATACATACGTGCACAGTGTAATCAACAAGATAGTAAGTAATGAACGTTTGTGTGTTGTTGCAGATGACAGCAATGTGGTAGCGGGGCATGGGCCAGGCGGGCAGCCAGCAGGCGGCGCCACAGCGCGCCCGGCGCGCGCACACTCTGCCCCACGAGCCTCTGCGACATGCTCCCAAGGTACACACATTACCTGCCTTCTGTATGATAGACACTTCTTCACGTTTTTCTAAGCCAATGATATTACTGAAAAGACTGATAAGTGAAGTGATATTTTGCATATGGTTGCTGGTGATAGCCAAGCTATGCGCATGGCTGAAGATTTAGCGGACGTATCAGGTGGAATTTGTTTGTCAATGAATTAATACAGGCTGATAACGATGATCAAACTAATGTCATATCTTTTAAAGTATTTGCAACATACTTCCGGTTGTCATTTTCTACCTTCGTAGAATCAACTTTAGGTATTTTCATCTTCACATTTTCTGGAATCATCTGAGATTGTGTAGCACGCTACGATGATTTGTCTCTTATTGTTTTTTATTTATTTAATCTAGCTATTCTATTTTTCTTTTTATCATTTCTGTCGTTTAAGGGTAGCTTAACCTTACGCCCTCCGTGATTCTAATACAATAATTATTAATTTATTGCTTTTGAAACTATTAATTGAATTCAATTCAACGCGCACACTCTGCCCCACGAGCCTCTGCGACATGCTCCCAAGGTACACACATTACCTGCCTTCTGTATGATAGACACTTCTTCACGTTTTTCTAAGCCAATGATATTACTGAAAAGACTGATAAGTGAAGTGATATTTTGCATATGGTTGCTGGTGATAGCCAAGCTATGCGCATGGCTGAAGATTTAGCGGACGTATCAGGTGGAATTTGTTTGTCAATGAATTAATACAGGCTGATAACGATGATCAAACTAATGTCATATCTTTTAAAGTATTTGCAACATACTTCCGTTTGTCATTTTCTACCTTCGTAGAATCAACTTTAGGTATTTTCATCTTCACATTTTCTGGAATCATCTGAGATTGTGTAGCACGCTACGATGATTTGTCTCTTATTGTTTTTTATTTATTTAATCTAGCTATTCTATTTTTCTTTTTATCATTTCTGTCGTTTAAGGGTAGCTTAACCTTACGCCCTCCGTGATTCTAATACAATAATTATTAATTTATTGCTTTTGAAACTATTAATTGAATTCAATTCAACCTTTATTGCTTTTTTCTTTCAAAATCTTCTATTTATAAATCATGCTCAATTTTTGCGTTGATTCTCATTTTTATTTACTTATTAGTGGTAATATCCAATTATTTAATCGCGCTCAACTTAAATATTATAAAAGATGATGTCGTCTTTCATGTCATCTCATTAATTGTTTATTACATTCATCTTCAATTAACCGTCCTTATAATTATGGTTTTTCAGGTCCTTCCCTCTGTAGTAGAGACGCCACTCCTGCGCAGCACGGACAACGGCGCCATCTTGCATTCGGGTGGCACCATCAGTGGGAAGCGTCCTTCCTCCATTCTGGAGACTTCGAGAACGCCCCATGGACATGTGGTGAGTCATTTAATTATAGTTACATACTTTGATGCTGAAAGACATATTGAATCTTACCTCATGGTAGTTCTTAAAATTAATAAGAAAATATAGTTCGTTTTATCTCGAAAATGTACTACAAATGCAATCCTGGAAATAATAGCAAGATGTAAGCTAAGGGCCAGAAGAAGATCGGTAATGATGCAGCGTGATAATGTTGAGCCAAAATTTATTTGAAACGCAAAACTTCTATCTTTTTCTGAGCTGGTTCCCTATTAGTCCACATACGAGCCGTATAATCGTCCACATACCGATGACCTGGTAAAGGTCATTGGAATCCTAGTTCAGCAGTGTACATCTTATGTTAGGTTATGATCAAACCTTTATCAAGACGTTTGACAAAAAGTTTTTTTTTTAATTGTAGTAGTTTCTGTTGAGCCGTTGTTAAATTCTTTTAAAAGCCTTTTAAGTTTCCAGAACTTAATATCATCTTTAATATCGTCCCTCATGTTCCAGCATACCAACGCTCACCGGTCTCGATCAGCGGGCTCCGGGTCGGGCCAGGCGGGCGAGTTGAGGTCCCGCGAGCGCGATCCACTGCATCGCTCACACACCAACCTCGACATGAGGAATAATGACAGTGAGTAACCGGATCGAAGCAAAGCATATAACCATTAATGTCACAATATACTCGTATTGTTGAACTAAAATTATTTGTAATCTTTGACAACATAGCACAGACGTCCATCCCGTCATCAATCAGAAATTAGCCGACTTTTTACGAGTGCAATATCTTAGATTAAACTCGTGCCTGTGAATTTGCTTATCGTCATCATGGACACGTCGTATTTACATTGTGTGCAAGTTTGAGCCTTTATCATTATAAAGGTACCATAATGGTTTAGTTCATTCAGTGTCCAATTTCGTAAAGTAATTTTTATTTGTATCTCATTTAAGTCCTAGTGAGGGCCCAGTCTCAAAATTTACAGTTTTTTTATTCATATCCTTCATGATACCAAAATATTTCGTAAATGGAATGGTTTTTTTAGGTAATCATGTGAATAAACGGTTTGGATCTGAACCAGATCTAAGGATAGAAGAAGAGCAACCACAGAAGCCGAAATGTAACAGACATTTCAAGAAAAAATACAAAGCACCCCCACCACCTACCCACCATGACGTGAGTAAAATATCTTTATACAAAATTTTTTTGAAGCATGAAAATACGAATATAGTTGTTTTTATGTAATAATGGAACAATTAAATATTTTTAGAACCATGGGGGTTCTTCGCCAGATTCCAGTGACGGGAACGCGAGACCTGAACCCCAGAGGAAACTCAGGCTTTTTAAGACGAGGAACGAAACCAAAAAGATAAATGGTCACGTTGATACCAAAACACCTGTTTTTAGGAGCACTTACAAAGACTTTAAATCACTTGACAGTGACAACCAAGCATTCGAGAGAAGATATAAATCCCCCTGTAAAGACAAAGATCAACACCTCAAATACCCTGATTTGAGGGACATGATGCAAAGCACAACATCGTTAAAAAGAGAAGAGCGCTTACTACAAGCTAGACAAGACTTCAAGAAAACTAGAACGCAAAACAATGGGTGTAGAGCAAAAACGACGAAAACGGAAACAAATGAAGCTTGGAAGACTCCACTACTTAATAGGAATTTTAGGTATTCTGACAGGTTTATCAGAGAAGAGAGTGAACAACCTGCGTTGAGGAGAGAGAAGACTTTCGACAACACTTTATTGTCTAGCGAGAGGGAAAGCAATTCTTCTAAAGCGTTACATGAAAGTAGAATGAAAGCTATAGGACAACAGCTAAAAGATAAGAAGCTCAGTCCTTTAGCTGCAAATAAAAGGCCACAGAGAAAATCTCTTCCTTCACTATTAGTAAAAGATAATGAAGAAAAAGATGAATTTCAAACAGAACTCAAGAAGGCCACAAGTAGGATAAGAAACGAATTAGGGTCTAAAATTAATAACATAAGTGAAAACAAAACTAGTCAAAATGTTAAAACGAATGCACATAAACCAAACCCATCGAAAGCAGTGGCACAGAATAAAGTCAAAGAGTCTAGTCTTAAACCGAACAATACTGTTAGTAAAGATGCAAAATCAGGTATAAATAGAAGTCGGCCTGTGAACAGAGTTAATGAAAAACCGAAAACAATGGCCCCAGCACCACCAATAAGTAATAACAATGCAAAGAATAATATAGTAGTCACTAAAAATAATTTCAATAAAAATAGCAAAGAAAATGGCAAATTACCAGATAGAGGACAAGCATCTGGAAAGGAGTCTACACCTGAACACTCGCCAACAAGAAAACCGGAGCCACTAACACAACAACACCTACAAGAAATGTAAGTACAAATAATTTAATTTTTGTAACACTAGTACTACATTTTTAATAGTTACAATTAACGTATTCATGTTTATAATTATAATACTGGAATACATCTAGTCTAAACATGTGATCAGAAAACCAAAACCTTCTATTTGACATTCCAGACAAAAACAGCCACCATCAAAACAGTTCTACTTCGGTATGATTGAAAGCAAACAGACGGACACTCGAGACCATTTAAAGGACTTCCCAGGTCTAGGAAGTCCCATTATCGAGGAGATTAGCAACTTTCATCTCATCGAGAAGAAGCTACTGGGCTATCATGCTGAGGATGATGAGTTTGATAAATTCAATGCAAAGTTGAAGGAAGACTGCAAAGTAAAGAACTGTAAGTCATTCTCAGTGATCATTTACGATTACATATTTATGTAATTACCTAATAGGAGTAATGATTGTGGAAGAAGCAAGAGAAGTATGTCAGAATAGGAGCGAATGGCGATCGTTGGTTTCTGCCTACCCCAAAGGGAATAAGGCGTGAATTTTTGAATTTTGAATTTACAAAATACTTTACACATTCTTGTATAAAATGTATTACTGTATAGTCATTATTTTTCTACTTAGTACCATGTTCTTACCACTCGGAAATTTACACGGATGACGAATGAGACTGTCATTTACTTCTTGAATCCAATTTAATACTACCTCTTCTTGTTTCATATTACTAAAAACTTTGGCATTATCTCCTCCAGTATCATCAGAATCAGCGCTTTCGTCAGAAGGATCCGAAGGTGAAGGTTCAGAAGGATCGCTCGGTATCGCCCTACGACTACGACCGACACTGCCAAAGAAACAGCCCACTGTGCCACGATTTTCACCAGCTGCGGCATGGAGACAACTAGCTTCTTTAGATGCCCATTTAGCGGCTGGTAAGGAATTAATAAAAAAAAAACTCCACATATTTATCACTGTAAATTTACCCTATATTGGTTTCTGTGCCAATTTTTTTTTAAGACGGGTTCAACACGATTTTTTAAATTAAAGTAACCGTTCTTTGTTGGCAAGGAAACGTTTTTTATACTCCTAATAATTATCTTTCAGAGAAACAACCCCTTGCAGTGGAAACAAAAGTGGTAGCGGATATATCACCTGAATCTTCGCCAAGATCTGAACAGTCTGCTGATAAGTCTGGAGACTCCGGAATTTCTGGAGACCATGGCAACAGTGACCATAGGATAGACTCGCCCAGACATGTACGTAATTTAAAATTTATGTGAATAAGTTTTGCCATCAACATTATCATCATTTATAGCAACCATCTAACTACTGGGTACATTCTGGTTTTTTACTTATTATAGAAAAGGAGATTTAAATATTATACACTAAAATAAATTACCTATGTTTGATTGTGAAAACAGCTGAATGGCCCTGTTTCTATATAGTTAGATGGCATTTCTATTTTTTTCGTTCTTGAAAGTCTATCTTATCAATTCTTTTTCTTGTCTAGCCTTCAGACCCTAGCGCCGCAGTCTGGACTCCTCAACAAGACCTAGGCGATAGCAGCTCGGACGGAGCTGGTGGAGGCCTCACTCTCCATCCTCAGGGTGTGGTCACTTACAGTCCAGGAGCACAGCCCTTCAGCCTGTCCTTACCTCGAGAGAATCAGGATAAGGTGAGGGGGGAGGGGAAGGAGTGCGCGGGACGTTAGTTTTCAGTTTTGACTGGTTTTGGCATGTCTGGATTATATTTATAATCTCCTTGTCATCGTTTTTTGATGTTTTTGTCACAGAATTTTATAGAAAGTACTTTCTTTTCAAAGTTTCTCTTCCAGCCAGACCTGTTAAGACTTTCAGCAAGTAGTTTGGTAATTTGTTGTGTGTGTAACTAACAAAACTAATAAAATATTCCACATCTGACCTCCCGCGTGCCGCTGAGGAGGAGTAAAGGATAAGTTCACTATCACTAATATTAACTTCACTGCACTGTCACTGCACCAATTTTATTTTCACGTGCACCATTGTTCGCACTTGTAGTTTTCTAGTGGTACTTCTTTTTTGAAGATGGTCATCAAAAAGGTCATTCGCTTCACATATAATTAATCTATCTTTGTCTTAAGTCTCCGAATAACTTATTACTGCAACTTCATTTATATTCGCCCTCTTTCTTAAATCTTTTGTCACATACCCTTTATTCCTCATCAGCCCATCCATTGCATCAGGATAATAAAAATTTCCGCGTAGTTTAAAGGGATGTCGTGTTTTTACGAATGTTTTCAGGGCAAGCAGATACAACAAGGCTTCAACAGCCTTCAGAAATTGAAGAAGTCTGTGTCGGGGGCTTTAGGAGCCGCGTTAGGTTCTAGAAGGTTCGATCTGGAACACGAACCGATGTTGCCAGAACCGGAACAGAATTGGTTTTTGACGAAGTCTGCGCCGAACTCTTTGAGCAATCCGCTTCTCTATCACCAGCCGTTGAGGGGGAAACTCTCAGCTGAAGAGGATATCAAAGAAGAAGAGCCGGCCTCAGATAAGGTTAGTCTAATTAAACCAAAAGACTTAGGTTTCTTTGAAATATTCCAAAATGATTATCCATAGAAAACAAAAGCTTATTGATTTGTATCACCAATAAACCCATATAAAGATCGTTCCGTCAATCATCACAGTGTCATATTCCAAGAGTACAGTATCACTACGTTTTAGTAATCGAGAGTGTTGGAAATTAATGAAAATTCTGAAAGTAAGAAACGAACGTAGCAATGTAAGCCCGCTTTGAAAGTTTGCTCACGTTCATACAGTTTCATATACACGCACAAAAATACTAATACTTTAAATATAATGGACATGATAGTAAATTAGTTTCATTACTCCACTTCATTACTCCGGGTATTCGGATAAACAGCCGGTATGTTGAATAAACTTTCTTTTTATAAAGGTAAAACATGTGTCATAAAATAGTAACAGTGTTTAACAACAATAATAGAATTTAAGGATGCGATTTCTAACTTGTCCCTTATCAGGAGGAGATGAATGTATGGAAGCCGAGTCAAAGCTCGTACCTCTCGTGGGGCGGTCACGTGATGTACCTGCCCCCTGCGCCCGCGGCGCCCGATCAGCCACTGTCCATGCTGGGGCCCATTGATAGACCAGTCAGGTGAGTTATAATCTTCAATACACCAAGGCAACAGATATATTAAGTTAATATACAAGATGAAATTTAATTCGTTGTACTCGTTGTATTCGTGTTTTGAACTGGTTTGTTTCACGTCCGGTGCCGACCGAAAATCAGCGCTGCAGGAAACTGCAGCATGTGCTGAGCTCGGAACCGTTTCGCTAACACGGCACCCGCCTACTTACATATAAATGTTTAAATGTTATTTCCTATTGTGTCTACTCTAACCGACTTCAAAAAAAGGAGGAGGTTCTCAATTCGTCGGAATCTTTTTTTTTTTTTTGTTTTTTTTTTATGTATGTTCACCGATTACTCGAAGACACCTGAACCGATTTCGAAAATTCTTTTTTTGTTTATAAATAATAATAATAATAAAATTGGAGTTGTTGCGGTTGAAGTCGGTTGTTTTCAACGTATTCAGCGTGGTCAATTATTATGTATTGGTATATTCCTGTTCTTGTTTTGTCTTCTGTTTGTAAAATTTTTAAACCTGTTTTGTAAAAAGTGTCGTGTAAGTGTAATGTTATATCTATCTATCTATCTACCCCCGCTAACTGTGGTTTCTACTCATGAAACTGAACAACTTTGCCCAAGGAACCGATAGTCAATTCGCAAAAAAAAAATTGACCTCTTCATACAAAAATGGTCAATCAGCTGATGAATTAGTATAATATATAAAGTCCTCTTCACTGTGTCCGGCGACAGCGACTCCGTCAATCGTCTTTGTCCAGGTTGTGAAAGGCTCGGATGTGGCTGGCGAAGCCGTACTTTGTTTTAAAGATGTGGTCAAAAGATGCGCAGTGGAGTCCAGAGCTAAAAATTAATGAAATTAATTAATTAATCAATTGTTGACGAATTGGGCAAAGTTATTTAGTTTCATGAGTAGAAACCACAGTTAGCGGGAGTACAACGAATTAAATTTCATGTTGTATATTCATAACAGTCTAAGTAAATTACCTTAACACCGTTCCAATATTCAAGTGTTAATGTGGAATGGTTTGGGCTGAGCATTTTCAGTCAGTCAGTATATTATAGGTAAGTAATACTATTTTACTAGTAATAAAACGAGATTCAGCCGATAAAAAAAAGATCACTTTATCAAATATCGTCTTCATATAACTATTTTAGTGGGATTAGTTGAAATATCTTCTGGTTATTTTATACCCGCTGGTGTAGTGATGCAATTTTACAGGATGTTGATTTGACAGTGAGACTCAGTAGCATGTTCAATGACACTTTCATACAATCGTCACTCTGTTGATCACTCCTACACGTAAGATAGAGTAGCTCATAGTAGATAGGCATATCTTTCGCCTAATTGGTATGGAGTGTCAACGGGCCATTACGATAGTAAGGTAGTAATTTTTTTATTAGTAAAAACTTAAGTAGATCAGATATTACTCTAAAAGTAGGCAAACGCCGCATTCCAGGGCTAGTTACATCGATGATGAATTGGCAACGAACCTTGGCTTAATGTCTGTGCCGGAGATTACGATAAAAAGTATTAAAAATTGCAGGCAAGAGAGGTTCACCTTAAAAAATGTTACAGGAGCAAATCCAGCGGATGCCTCGAGGTAGCAGCGAGAGCGGCGCGCGCCGCGCTTGCGAGCGAAATGCGCGAGCGTGAGCGATCCGCGTCCCCTGAAGTTGCGCGAGCGATACCCGCCCGCGTCGAGCCTACCAATGTGAGTACCTAGCCATTAATAAATCATTTTTTTTATTTAAGTACATTATTTTTATTTAAATCGTTATCTTTCTACTTATTGTTAGTACAAAGTTCCTAGCACTCGGAAGTCCAGCTCGGAGCTCTTGTCTACCGTGGGAGGGCCATGCTTCGGCACAAATTGGCCGGCTCGACCGAAGTGATACCACGGCCTCACAGAAAACCGGCGTGAAGCAACGCTTGCGTTGTGTTTCGCTGAGTGAGTGAGGGTACCGGAGGTCCAACCTCCCCCCCCCCCAATTCCCCACATCCCCCATCCCATTTCAAAGGTTGGCAACGCACTTGTGACTCCTCTGGTGTTGCGTGTGTCTAGGGGCGGCGGTAATCGCATACCATCAGGTGATCCGTGTGCTCGTTTGTCACCTAAAAAAAATTTTAAAAAAACTATACATTTTTTTTTACATATTTTACGCACATTTTTAAACTTACAAATCCATTTTATGTATCTTGACTCAGCTTATGTTTTTTATTTGTATGAATGAATTTTTGTATCCAGTATTTAGCTGACCCTAGTCTAAATGACTTGATGAATTTTTAATGCGAGTTGTATGTACGTAGATTCGTCTACAAAGCCTTAGCACTTTCCTTATTTATTCAGTCTTACCAAATTATTCCTACTACATCCTTACAAATTTTACAATTCTTCGGTTACAATCAAACATTCCATGATACAAATTTTAAATTCTAGACTTTGATTTTATATATTTACGTTTATTTACCTGTTATCTTTTCCCCAGAGATGATTTAAACTATAGATGGTCAGCTAAGATAAGAATCATGATTACGCTACTGGTCTTGTACAGGTTTCATTAGATTAAAATATTAGCAAATTATGTTATACGTATAATAATGCAGACTATGCTTATTTTATCGTTTGCCAATTGAAATACATTGTGTAATTAGTAGGCAATCTGCCTTTTATTTATGTAATCTGATATCAATATGACGAAGGTTAATGACTTTAGTATTCATGTTCATATTATTATGGAAATTTAGCAGCAAGTAACTGAGAAATCGAAATCTTCTCGATTCTTGTTAGACAACGCACAACCTAAACCGCTGAAGCATATAAGCATGAAGTAACAAAATTTGAACATTTGTTCTTTATTATTATTGATCATTTATTTCAGACAAAGTATTTGTTAGTATACAACACACAAAAAAAAACAGAAATGCAGAGAAGCAAAAGAAAATATATTGCACAAGAAGAGGCCTGGTACCAGCAGTGAGCTTATGTGGGCTAATTATACGTAAATAGATAGAAAGATAAGAACAATTTTCAAATACCGATACTTAATGAAAAGAGTTGTTAAAATTGACTTTCCAAAGAGTTCGAAGACTTGGCGGACAAAGATACAGACATTCCACATGTCTTTGTTATTAAGTCATGTTTTTTTTGATATCTTATGTAATTTCTTTGTTACTTTTATTGTCTTATACAAGAAAATAACAAATTGTCCCATATGTGGAGTATGGCTAGGAAAATTATTACAAGTAACTTGAATTTGCCAATTATTTGAAGAATTTTCTTTGTTTTCGATAGCACCTATGACAAAACAGTTTTCTAAAGTTGGATATGATTTCCCAAGAGAGCAGTGATACTTACCTAACAATTCTATAACAACAGCTTACGCCACAATCTGCTTTAAAAAAACATTATCAGCTACCTCCCCTGACCCTGACAACCTGTGAGTATCAGACATTAAGCTCTCACGTGTCTCGCCAAATCTGTGATAGCTTATCCATCATAATCTTACGACTGGTACGAAGTAGGGATTGTCAACTGCCAGTTCGCAGACAACGTTTGTGTGAAGGCATTTGTTTTTCTGTGTTCTTCGTGACCCTTACGTAGTTTATTTCCTTTAAAATTTGCTATTTTCCTAATGGTTGCACTGATATTACCTACAGAAAAAGGCAGGTATTAAAATAACTAATTATGAAATCGTTCTCGGATTTTTAACTAGACAAATTAAAGAGTAAAATCCCTTTAACGCTACGGAATAAATCTTTTACTTTTGTGAAACTAAAGCTTTAAAGTCAGTTTTTTGTACGAAAAATAATTGAATAGTAGATACTTAAATCCGTTCGAAAAAATGGAATCAGTCATCGAGCAGGCCAAACTTTTTGCAACCTGCTCGTACATTGAGTTAACGAGCATCTATGAACAGCTCTACTTCTTTTGTGCTGCGTTGATTAAGTAGAGTATCATTGCGCGGCCGCAGAGCGGTGCCGATCGTTAGCCGAAGGTTGCCGAAGTGTTGAACTGATTGTACCGAAATAGGTTCAGATTTATCATTTTGAGTAGAGGTTCTAATCAGAAACAAGGTCAAAATAATATCGGTACTCGGTAGGCATGTAATATAAAAAAATCAACACTTAAGTCAATTGGATAGAAAAGATCAAGGAAATTTTTTTGATTTATTTTATTGCTTCTATAGAAAATTCTGTAATAAAATTCTGATCCTAACTTCAATTGCAATATCAAAGGCCTTTATATCCACTATCGGCAAAACAAAATTTCTAATTGCTAGGACCCTACGTCGTTTTCCTCAATCATCGAAAAGCTTGATCATTATCTAAATTAAGACCTAAGTGTTATGAGTAAAGTCACAGGTAATGTTCAATTGGTCATTCCATAATCTCTTGTCAAGATTTTAATATCTGATCTTCAGATTTCTTGAGAGCTTCATCAGTGCCAGTTTATTGTCCCACAATCATCTCACCTTAATTTGCATATATTCTTTATACTAACGTATTAACTATTAAATGACTCACACCGTTCAAGTCTACTGCACTGCCGCCGCCCAGAAATCATTCACACAATGTGACATTGTGGTTCAGATCTTAATTTCCTCCTTGTGTGGTATATTGTGTGTAGTTTTATTTATTGTATATTCTGTGGCGGTTCCCACGCTGGGTAATCGCTCAGTCTTTATTTCAGTTCCGCCTCCACAATTCGTGGGACTGATATTTTTGGGCGGAGAATTGAAAGATTCATATCTGCACTTGTCTTTGTCTGGAGTTTTTTGTAGGAGTTTATGTGACACGGAAGTTTTGTTTTAATTTTGAATTTTATCGTCTTCATCAGGATTTAACAAGTTGTCTGGCTGTCTGGTATAAATGGATTTAGTTATATTACTTTGTTTAAATAAATACGTAAAAAGGGTGTTAAAAAGTTGTAGTAGGGACAAGCGTCTTCTTACGATACTATTTTTTTTTTGTTTAAAGACGACTTAGCTGAAATCGAACTTTTTATAGAAATTTATAAATCAGCTTATATACCTTTGTATCGGACATCTGAAAGTTTACTTTTTTATCATCGGATCTCCTATGAGGAAGATTCTTCATTTCACGACTAGAAGTCTACTTTGGAGTTCTTCTAATTCTGCTATATACGTACGTACATATTTGCTGCTCCCTGTACACAAATAATTTTCATATCTGACTGACAGACATGCAGGACTTTGCCCCAAAATTATATTTCTTAGATCTTTATTAAAGTCCAAGACTACTTGACTTAGAGATAAACCTTTATTACTAGTTGACATCATCTAGTAATAAAATTTATCTCGCAAATTCTTACCTGTCTTCTTCCAAGTTCAACCTTTCCATCTGCAATTCGACAAATCAGATGCAACGTGCGCTCGATAACCAACTCTTTGCCAAACGACCAGTCAAATGGTCCACGTTGCCACATACCAATGTGTCTACTTCGTATTCTGATGGGTGTGCCACACGATCCGCATGTATCGCTACTGTTACGGATCTGGTCGTGACCCTTATTGTCCGAGAATCTTGGATAACAATATTTTTTGTTAACCTTGGATCAACGTCACAAGTCAACATGTTTATGTTTTACATTTAATTGTCTTCGTATCGTCGTGAACCAATTTTAGATATTTTAGTGTTGTGACAAAATAACATGTATAATAAAACATGTTTTTATATTACTTAAGTAGATGATAAGCTAATACGAAAAGTCCCTAACATGCGGAACTAATACACTGTTCTGATGTTTATAATTTATAAGTATTTAATTATTTATCCTATTTAATACTGTACTGTATAAAAGTTTCCGTAAATAATAAATGTGGAATAAATCTGTGTTAAAAAAAAGTCATTTCAAATTATCTCTAATAAGGTCCCAAAATACTAAATATAAGATAAGATAAGATGAGATAAGATAAGATAAGATAAGATAAATACTCTTTATAACTATAACTTTTTATCTTTTTAATAAATATAAAACTTTATGAGTTTTGTTTCTTATAGAGACACTCACTGTATCTGCTCACGCATTTCCAACTTCTTCATTGAAATCTTTATTTGCTTTCCTTTAAACATCAGCCTCATCTTTGAATCTGTTGTCATCAATGAAGTTAATACCTACATAAACCTAACATGTTCCATCTTTACGACCCAACTCACAAATAAAGTGGCTTGAAACATAACTGCGTATAACTGCACCTGACCGACAATCGCGTTGTAAACTATTATGGACATTGTCATCTTTGTTTATTAATGCTTCTACTGCACACAAGGCTTCTGTTAGGAATCTATTAAAGCTGACATCTTCTTTGCCTTGGACTAAGACTTCTTTATCAAGGTAAACCATAAAAGTCAGAGTAGTAGCAGTAAATTCTTCAAATAATTGAAATTCTATTTATTGTTTGTCA
This sequence comes from Coleophora deauratella, assembly GCA_958295455.1. Classification (NCBI taxonomy): domain Eukaryota; kingdom Metazoa; phylum Arthropoda; class Insecta; order Lepidoptera; family Coleophoridae; genus Coleophora; species Coleophora deauratella. The sequence continues at coordinate 19,432,912 of OY282392.1, read as the reverse complement.
TGTGTATTATCTTCTTCGGACTTGGTCTCCTTGTGTAGAGTATGGCCTAGACTTTGAAACATTAAAGAGACTCGTGCCATGCTCGTGCCCTAGCATTTATCACTATTGTTGCCAATGTATGTATATTATATTTTTCATCTGTAATTTTAGTTTATTTTATTAATCCTTAAAAAGCTATCACAGGTTCCGTGAAATTGAGCCTTTTATTACACTTACGTAATTCAAATATAAAACATTTTCGTGGATCTCATTACAATATCAGTAACTCATACAAATTTGGCTGTCATTAAAGCGTTATTACCGGGAATACTGTACCTTATTTGAATCGTCAATTTTATACAAGGTGTGAAACAAAAATAAAATTGATACAGATTAATAATGGCACAACATTTTAGTTTTTCACCATTCAAAAATCTGCCCCCTGAAAGGTACATACTGAATTTTGTTTTCACTTTTGTCTCAATTTTAAAATTATCTTCTGTAAAAATTCTTTGGAATTTAAAGAGCAGTAATGGAAATTAAGAAAAGGTACCAAGTTTTCAAAAGTTTTCTGTTACAAAGTGCCTGGATCCCACAAAATCTTTAATAGGTACTCCTTTTGTAAGTTCATTGCTTGATATTTGTTTTTATCAATGAAAACTGGTCTTTTGATCTTTTGTTTTCCGATCACCCTGTACAAACACATAAATAACGCAGCCCTGTTTAGCATGCGTACTAGAGCGCACTTATGAGGTATTCCCTCAAGCGCCTGCGCACTTGCGCCCGAGTCCCTAAACTCGGAGTGCGCGCGTAGAATACTTAAACAGGTACTTAACAGTAAGCACTCGTAGTTAAGTTACGTAAACACTGAGTTCCTTGTAATGTAGGAAAACAGTTCCATTTTTTATTTATTTTGTTTATTTTTATAACTGTAAATTAATTTTGATAGGTGATAGATGAGATGATAATGTTATATCAAAGATGTTAGTGTCAGTAAATCACCTGTTTGCTTCGTTTACGTTTTTTTCTGGTTTGCGTCATTTTGTTATGTTCATATCAATCTCTCTCTATAATCTTATGGCTCGCTGTATAGAATAAAAGCAGACACCCTTTTCAGGTATTTTTAGGGTTCCGTTCCATTGTCCGTTCGTCCGTCTTTCCATCTGTCTGTCTGTCTGTCTGTCTGTCTGTCAAGACCCTTTTTCTCAGGAACGCGTAGACGTATCAAGTATAAATTTTTATCAAATATTCAGGCCTGCATGATTCTAGGTATACGGGAAGTACCCTATAGGTTTTGATTCCCATGCGAGTGTCCAATAAATATGCGGCATAAACGGCCGTATCTCTCGATTGCGTTGGCATAGAAGTTTGATTTTTTCACAGCTTCAAGGCATTGCAGGCCTGAGAATTTGATATAGAGTTCAAAACATGTGTGATTATTAATTTATACGAGTCCGACTCGCACTTGGTTGTTTTTTTTTTTATTAATCATGTGGCTTATCCGTTGTGTAGAAAAAAAAGAAGAGACTCTCAGGATTGTTTTCCTTGATTCTGAAACGGGAGTTTTACTTGGCAGTATCTCGTAGTTTTCTTCCATGAAATCGGCGTATTCATTCATATGTGATAATTATACTATAAGAGACCGTACGGGGGAGGGAGCGTCTCGCAGGTTGCGCGCGCACCTGTCACTGTTGTCAGCGGGTCTGCGCGCGCGGCGGTCTTGTGTCTTGTTTTGTTTTACCTCACTTTGTTTTGTTTTTTTTACTCGTGTGTTTACTTCGGCTCGTGTGTGAGGTCAGTAAGTATGCTTTTCAAATTATTTTTGTTTGTGATTAAGTGGTATACGTATGTTTTTATAGTTCTTATAAGGTTTTTTGCATTTATTGTTTTTAGTTCTCACGTTCGAAATCTTTACTTTAACGATATAAATAAAATACGATATAACAAAAATATCAATTCGTAAATTAATTAAACTGTTGTGAGACTGTCACTGTTAATTAAATGTGAGTGGCTAGGATACGAGTATCTTACATAGGTAAGTACATATTATATTCTCAACAAAATATTGTATAATTATTATTGAGGAACTAGGAGAACTATTAACTAACTACATGTATAATTGCCTTATAAAAGTAAACATATATACCATTTTTATTCATTTTCATTTCATTATTTCTTTTATTCGTAATAAAAACTGTACATTTTTTTTATGTGATAGGTGGCAAACGAGTAGACGGACATAAAGCATAAAACACAAAATTTCTTATATTTTCCTTACAGCAACTTTACACAATAGTTAAAACTTTAAAAACACTGCTAAGCCAATTAATAATAATAATAATAATATCTGGGACAAATCACACACGGTCATCTGGTAATTAAATAATCAAAATGATAAATGAATCTACAAAGTGAGCAGGCGCGGAAATCCAAGTCACTCATTTTTATGCGCAAACGCTGCGGAGTGCATCCAATCGTACACAATGTCCGTCAGTTTGATGTCTTTTATGTTTTTTTATAATCATAATGCACTTATTAATCAATGCCTTTCAGTTTAATTTGCATTAATTAAGTAATATTTTCTCGTCACTTTAAAGTTTTGCAAGTGGCATTGGATACCAAAGCACATAGTATTGAAAGGGTTTGAAATATTCAAAGTTACATCAAAATCGTGTTAGATATTATTATTTAATTTACGAGTTAAAGTGTTTGTTCTGCCTTGAATTAATCACCTGAATTTTTGATCAAAGAAGAATACAGGATGTTACAAACAGTATTTTTTTTCGATTTCAGCAAAGTTGTAGCACAGAATTCGTTCTCCGATTATCAGATCTACTTAAACATGTTTTGAAACACCCTGTGTATATGCAAATATCATATCCGCTATAAATCAGTCAGTATATCACAGGAAGAAGTAACATGTAAATGTCATATGCATATTTTTTGCGTTTATTTTATTTAAGAATGCTGATGATTCTCATTAATTATCAGATTCGTTTTAAATTAAAACATTATAAACGCACAACAAAACGCATGTATGAACCTAAAATTTTTTTATATACATTTAAAAATATGTACATATTATCGTTAATTGTAGATTTTTCGGGTTATTTATTGTATTTTTTGGATTATATTAAATTATAAATTGAACACATTTCCGTAAAAAAACCGAAATCATCACCAAAAAAATGTGAAAAGTTTTTTTTTATGAAAAGTGCATAGTTATTTTGCATTACGTTATGCATTTCTAATTTTTTTTTATTGCATCTGAAAATGATAATCATCAGTGTTATCGGTGTTGGTTATCAATTCAGATACACAATATTTTACTACCTAAGTTAAGTACTAGGTATTGTATAAGTTAAGTACTAGGTATTCTATAAGTTAAGTACTGGGTATTCTCAAGTAATGCACCTATTTGCTACGGTATGACATAGCTAACGCTCACAGTCATGATGTCATTCGGGCAGCGCGTTTATGTTTGTAGCATTTTTATCATAGATTTAGTAATGATTTAGTATGTAGCAAAAATACTAGATCTATAATTTTTATACACATGTATGGGTTATACGATATAACAAAAAAAACGAATTCTATGTCACACATTGAATCCTATTTTTTGCTACATATTGAAAAAGTCAGGCGAAATTACATTTTGTGAATGTAAATATTTTCTATGGGTCCTATAGCTATAGCACTTATAGAAATCCTAGTTAAAATGTCAAATAATTATTTTGAATAAGATTCTTCTAGAAATTACAGTGTTAGAATATGTAGAATAGAAATCATTTATTTGCAAGAATACATGTCAATACATATGTCTTAAATTTACGTCCAGTACAGTATTCTGCTCGAAGCAAGCATGCAAATTTATTAAATTTTAAATTACAATAATAATTATTTATAATTAAAAAGAAAATAATAACAATAAATTTCGAGTCAGTTTAGAAATCGAAATATTAAAGTAATTAAAAAGTTAATGTCAAGTGAATTCTAAATTAAATCGAAATATTAAATTAAATTAAAGATAAAATAAAAAGAAATGTCAAGTGAATACAGTATTAAAATTTTATTATTTATAATGTCACTCACTATTATCTAGATATTCTCTCACACTGTAAAAACTATTCGTAAAAAGCCATTTTAATAATTTAGATTTAAATTAATTTATACATTGGGTCAATTTGATGTCATTTGGCAGTTTGTTATATATTAAAATACTCATACTTATTATAAACATTCTTTTTATAAAACCTTAACCCTTAACATAGGATGTAAACAGTATAAATACAGACGATTTTAAATCTTATAGACTTTACGACAAGGATCTAATGGATAATAAATTTAAAAAAATACGTTTTAAATGCTCCTCTACACTCTTTTCAAGTTAGTTTGGTTTTGGTATGGTTAGACTGTCACTCAGTCAGACACGGTGTTCATTTACAGGTATATAGATTTCTTTTTTGGCCCCCGTGTTTGGAGTTTAGGCCAGGATTTTCTGAGATAATGAAAGAGATCCGCTAACTAAAAAGGTACATTATTCTTACACTCTTTTCAGTAATATAACACCTATATTCATGCAACATAAACATATTTTATTTTAATCTAGCACACAGGATGACTGATGTACAGTACTTAGATTCTATCAATATTATTCTACAATATCAATAACATGACCCATCTCTTTTCAAGGGATTCTAAATGTATTGTTTTCCGCCATAAGGTCCACTTTGACCTGCCAATGGCCGACCTTGGCGACCACCCTGTACCATTACATCATGACACTATTAAGAGTGCTGGTTCAAAAACAGATTAGCATAAACACTTAACTGACTTATAATTGACCTAACACGTGTGACTAAGTAAATGTTTAATAGGCGAAATGAGCAGATATTAACTAATAATGAGCAGATAGTAATTAATATTATGTGTCTTTTATTATTGTGAAACGAAATCTAATGGAAAATACATAGCTATCTAATTTTGTTTATTTAAATTTTTGTGAGTAGAAAGCATGAATATATGGACGCCCATATTTAAATCTTGAAATATATAATTAACCATCTAAATTGTTAAGCTACATAAATGATAGCATAGATATTAGTGTTTTGACACTTTTAGATCTGTTATCCTTACGCTAATAACTTTTTCAAAAAAAAAAAAGATTATATAAATAAGTACTCAAATTTCAAACTACAAAACAACATAAAAATTAACTGCTTAAATGCATTTTTTTTGGAGTATTTGGGTATTTTAACTTATAGGCGTACATAAATAAAAAAAAGCAGAATATAAATAAGTACTCAAATTTCAAACTACAAACCAACATGAAGATGAAGATAAGATAGGCAGATCCCCACTGCATTGGAGAATCTTGGTAAGCCCGCTTCCATCTTCGACATCATCATTACTTACCATCAGGAGAGATGATTCCAAGGGCTTACCAATTGAGAGTAAAAAAAAACACATAAAAATTAACTGCTAAAATGCGTTTTTTTGGAGTATTTGGGTATCTATTTTAACTTATAGGCGTACATAAATAACCAAATGCAAAAACAAACCTCACGGCATAGAATAACGAAACTACACCGTTTCCTTGACGAAATAAATCATCCATAGAACGCATTTTAAACTTAAATTGAAGAGTAAAGTTGTGCACATACAAACGCGGTTAGGTTTCTCGTTTCGTGGTTTTACCTGGTTTAACTGTTCCCACTTATTTTGGGTAGTCGTGACGAAACATTTTCATAACTAGGTAAGTATCTTCTAAAGAAGATTCTTAAAGCTCAAATAAATATAAGGATAAAGATATAACTTTTTTTTTATGTGATAGGTGGCAAACGAGCAGACGGATCACCTGAAAAATGGGTATCTAATATAAAAAATATGTACGTAGTGATACTTATGCACACTTGGTAGGTACCAGGTAACTGCTGGAATACATGTTTTGAATACCAGGTATACCAGGTAACCAGGTAAAACTTGAATACCAGGTAACTTCTTGAATAGCCAGTCTTTCTATCGGTCGTGGCTCAGCCTGGCTTGCGTGGTCGCATCAATCACACAGGTTAACTGGCTACAGGCATTGACATAACCTAGATGGGTTTGACTTAAGAGCTAGAAACCACTAGTATAAGTACCAAATCTATCTATCATTCATGTGAAGTGTTTTTATTATCAAACAATCAAGTAAACACAACCGACAGATATAAATGCAATTCTTTTTGTTCAATACTCAGGCATTTATTGCATCCATGAGTTTTTGTTCTTACAATGATTGCTTTAATTATAATGAACAGATTATTTGTCTTCATTTTTCAAGTGTTATTACACTAAAGGGAGCGGTCGCACTTACGTAAGTGATCTACTCGAGTCCATAGTTCACACATAAGTTGCGAAATCATAGCAAATACAGACTTTATAAGAGGTATAAGCGGTTATCCAACACTGCCTGATAATCTAATGTGAATTATACAGACTGTGAAGTCTGTCACTTTGTGTTAGAAATAATATTTTTTCTGAAATTTTCTATTCGACGTGTTCATGAAACATTATTTGAAAGGAGTCAGGTACCGATCCAGTGGGGGGTTCAATTGCCCCCCCCCCCCTGAAGCCTGACCGAAGTACTAAAACTTCTATAAAATGCAAATAAATAGAGGCATTTCTTAACTATTCAAAAAATTCCGCGATCGCTATAATCGCGACTTTTTATATTAATGGTCTAATACCATCGATAGCTTCAGAAATACTGGTACACTGAAAATTTGCCCTCCCCCTTCAACGAAATCTTGGATCCGCGCCTGAAAGGAGTTAAGTCCATTCCACTATTCCGAGTAATGAATCAGCATCTGAGATTCGGAATGTTCTGCATACAGCCTTATTCTACTTGAACGTTCGGTCATGCTTAATAGCTCATCCGAATAACGTATAAAAAACACAGAGAGCGTGACACGTTGTTGTGGATTTATTAAACAAATCTTGTTTTGTTTTCCTTGTTTCCAAATAATTAACAGATGTTGATGTTTGCAGTTAAATAAGTTCACAATGTTAATTATCGAAACTTGTTTTTGACTGTGTTTATTTCACACAGTTGTAAGTACTAAGTTTAAAAATATACATAAATTACTGGACATAACTTATTTGTATAGAGTATCTAAAAATAAATACATTTATTCTTGATTTACGGCACAGCATTAAGCTTACCTATATTTTCTCTCAAATCGATATACCCAAACAAGTATAATAAAAGACCGTGTGATTTTTTATAAAAAGCCGCTAACGAACAAAATTTCTATTCGAATTTGTGTGTTTGTCAATAAATAACGGTATTACAAAACGCTGCATTCTTCGATCATCTTCCCGAGATTTATGGCTTTATATTTAGCTAAAACCGTGTTAAATGAAAACGATATATCTTGAACAAAACAAACTTTGTATCCATTTATACAGACTTATAAAAAAGATATAGTAAGGACCCGTAAACTGGCACTTCCAGTAATGAAACTGAACAACTTTTATTCTTCGGTTTTACTGAAAAGGAAGAAATGGAGTCTTTGGGAGTACAAGTTGTTCAATTTTGTGTGAAGCGTCCAATTTTTTTTTGAGATTTTATAAAACCGAAAAGCAGTTAAAACCCAGTTATTGCTTTTACAAAACATAGGTACAACGGAAATTGTTTAGGTAAAACGTAATATAATTAGAATAAAATGGTTATAAAATAAAATGGTTTTACAAAGAATTTAAACATGACCTAGTATTTTTAAAATGTTATTTACGATGTAAGAAAGTAACGCTGCGAAGGTAAGAGCAATAATTATTCTAACAAATAACCACAACGAACGCGTTAATCTACAGTGTGAAAAAAAATCGTTGGTTTTAACCACTAAACCGTTTTTCATCAAACATAGCTAAGATTCACCGCGACGAAACCTGCTTTCTAGTAAAAAAAAAGGCATACAAATAGGTCCATCCTTTTAAGGGCTAAAATGTCGCAGATGCACACATATAAGTTTCAAACTAACACCCCCCCCCCCCTTTTGCGTCAGGCAGGGGTAAAATGGGTGGTGAACATCGCTACTTAACACATAAATGGTTAAGAGGCTACTCAGAATCAAGTATAGATTACAAGAAAAATATTGAAAAACTTCCATATAAAAAAAAAAAAAACAGTATCCCATAATATTAAATCTGAATAGGTAGTTAATTAAGAATAATCTTAAGAAACTTAAAAAACTATAAATATTCTTTAGCTAATTCTGACTAACCCCTTAAAATTTCAAACAGACCTACTTTTTTACATCCTGTATGCTTCTAGTTGCATACTACTTTTTGTAACGTAACATAACTGAGTACTAACTTGTACTATTGGGTATTCTGTAGTACTACGGCGGAAAAAGGTTTAGTTTATTAACCCATACCTATCGTCCCCACTTCTAGGGTCTTTCCCCATACCTCGGGATAGATGCCCTACATCTGTCTGAGAACTTTACACATATTCCAAGTTTCTGTCTTCAGTGATTTTAGATTGGCGTTATCTGTCAGTTGGTATAATATACAATACAATGTTAATAAATAAAACGAAATCTTATTTTTTTATTAAAAAAACGAACGCACAGTTAATTTTAACTGAGCCACGCGATCCTTTTGTGAGATTAGCCTAATGAGCGCACGCGGCGACAACCGTTTTTTCCAACGGTCTTTTTAATTAAAACATAACTCACTACTTTTTTATTTCACGCTTTTAATCTGTTGCACAGAACTATTACAAAAAGAACTGCCTACATGAAGCCTTTTTACTTTTATAAGAAATTTAAAAATCCATAGAAAATATCTAGATATATGTAAGTACTTGTATAGAGCCAGCGTGCCATTTACGAAATCAATAACAGCCCTTCGTGTTTGATAAAATGACAAATTCTAAGTACTTTGAAGTGTTTGCGGACTCTTGCGCTAAATAACAACAATGGCGGCTTGCGCGCGCGCACCTGTGCAAGCGAGGTGTCGATGTTTGTTCTCCGGTTGCTCAACTGAGCCACTATAACCGCCAAAAAGGGGGCTAGAGTGTATTTGTAATAACGGGAATATGTATTTACTTACTATAACAGATAATAGAATACTAGTATACCTATACTTGTTTTGCGTACAAAAGTTAATAAGAACTATGGTACGTATATACTTTTCTTGATTAAATGTAGATTAGATTGATTTCTTGTCAAATAATCGACAACGCGTTAAAAACAACCGACTTCAATCGTAACAACTCCAATTATGCTACGTATGTTTTTTTATTTTTTTGTCTTTTTTTTAAAGCGCTAAATTATTTCGATGAAATTTATGTGGGACCAACTGGAAAGTATACACTTTTAAACAAAAAAAGAATTTTCCAAATCGGTTCACGCGTCTTCGAGTAATCGGGGAACATACATAAAAAAAAAGATTCCAACGAATTGAGAGTTAATAAAAATATTTGGCTGTGTGTGTATGTCTTATGATGAAACATTTAAGACATCAAAGGGAATTGAATACATATTATATAACGCCTCACAAAATACATAGTAAGAGCGAGCACAGCATTATTAATTTCTAACCAATTTTTTTTTAATTTCTATATCAAAAGAATAGATAATATTATCAAAAGAATTAAAGGAAATATGTTATGCTAGAACATGCGAAAAAGTCATAAGAAAGATTTCAACGCTATAACAGACTCCAAACCAAACAAAATTGTAGAAAAATACTAATAAGTTATAAATTGCGGCAACGTCCTTACGCTTCGCCTAATAAGCAATTAGTTTCTATAACAGGTCACTGCTAATAAGACGGTCATAGAAAAGACATCAACGCGAGCACCACTGCTGAAACCCATTCTCTGATGTGGTCTAGAAATAAAATGAGAAAAATGGAATGGAAAAATGAAGCGGCGGGAATTTTGAATTTAAATGACATGCCAAAGGTGTTTGCGGTCCAGAAACGGAAGAGTATCGTAGCGATGAATTAGCACCTCGCTTCGCAACGCGACTTGCAACTATATAAACAAAACAAGATTTAAAATAAGCAGAACGTACGTACATATACAGGGTGTAAGGGACAGGTTTCCAAAAATTTTAAGGGCTTGCTCAGTAAACGAAACTGAACAACTTTTCACAAGATTTTTTTCAGGAAATGAAAAAAATCAAAATTTTCGTTTCCTGAAAAAAAAATCTTGTGGAAAGTTGTTCAGTTTCGTCTACTGAGCAATCCCTTAAAGTTTTCGGAAACCTGTCCCTTACACCCTGTATATTTGTATTGTATATCGCGATCCTTAATATGATTGATCGTGTTAGCTTGTAATAACATACGCTACACCCTACGAAACTTATTTTTATTTTGCGTTAATATTCTAGACCAGTGTTTTTCAACCTGGGGGTCGCGACCCCCCGGGGACATTAATATAATAACTAAATTATTTTCTAATTGAAGAAAATTATGCACCAATATAAACGTAGTCTTTCAAATCACTAACCGTTTGCATTTTTATGTCGCAAGAATGTTATACAGGAATCGGGTATTAAAAAAGGTTGAAAAACACTGTTCTAGACAAACATATCACGCATTAAATTTTAAAAATTCTATCCTATTTTCCGATTGACCCTTTTTTTGGCACACTGCCCTGAATTCATACCAACTATTCAGGCCATCGCCATATTTGGTAAGTCGGGTGCACTTCCACTGTCCGTAGACACCCATTGTACTCCAAAAAGGACATGGCCTTGTGAGGGGACATGTCATATAAACTGGACACAATGGCTAATGTGACAAGTTATACTGCCCAATTGTTAAGTATGCTTTGTTGTGGCGTCATCATAGCGCAGTTATTAATTATAATAAATAATAATAAAAAAAAAAAATTTTGGCAGAATATAAGTGGATCACTTTTTAGCTCAGTTTTATTCTCGGGAATTCCATTGGAAACCAAATAATAGGGCAACATGAAAAACAATGTTCTTTCATTCTAATACTACCCAACGATTTCACTCTTACACAAAATAGAGCAGGGTTTATCCAGGAAAAGCAAAAAAAAAACGAGTGTTGGGTGGGTCCTGCAAAATGAACTGATACAGTAGCTAAACCTGGCGGAAGCCGCTGGCTGCATGTCGAATGAGCTATGTATAAAAATGGCCATCTTCCACCTGAAATTTGTGATGATGAAAACAAAATTTGGTTACAATGACGACCAAGCCGAATCCTTGCTTCACTTTTGTATTTCAATTGCCAAATAGTTGCTGAAGCGACGTAAACAGGCGTTACAAATGACATTGGCCACATGCGAGACGACTTATTGTCTAGTCTACCTATACAGCTCAAAATAGGGACTTCATAGCTAATACATGGACGAGGTCCGCCTTTCAAAATGGATATTTGAACTATCAGCTGTCGATCTCGTACGTCAATCTTTATTTTTGGGTATCCTAAGTTATGAAATAAAGACTTTTTTAGGCTTAGCCTAACACGAATATATATAAAAAAACATGGGGATGGATCTATCTATCTATCTATCAGCCGAAAGACGTCCACTGCTGGACAAAGGCCTCCCCCAAGGATTTCCACACCGACCGGTCCTGTGCGGCTCGCATCCAGCGGCTTCCTGCAACCTTTACCAGGTCGTCGGTCCACCGAGTCGGGGGCCTGCCCACACTGCGCCTTCCGGTGCGCGGTCGCCATTCGAGAACTTTACTGCCCCAACGGCCATCTGTTCTACGAGCTATGTGCCCTGCCCACTGCCACTTAAGTCTAGCGATTCTGAGAGCTATGTCGGTAACTTTAGTTCTCCTACGTATCTCCTCATTTCTGATTCGATCACGTAGGGAAACACCAAGCATAGCACGCTCCATCGCCCTACATCATAGCAATAGCAAACATCCATGGGGATGGATGTTTAAATAAAATAGATATGAACTTTTAAATGAATATTGTTGTTTACTCAAATAAGTTACTAAAAAACAACAACGTTTATAAATAGAACTACGAAACATCAATTGATGAAAAACTTTTAAGATTCTGTCAGGTTTCATTGCTGACTATAATCACGTCGAGGTCTATGGAATAATGTACTATAATAAGCCTAACGAAAATAGTTTTAGTATACCAACTAATACGAGGGGCATATAGGTATAGTATAAAATACTGACTGACTCGGTGGGTAAGTGGTTAGCGCTCCTGACCACTGATCCGAGAGTCGTGGGTTCGATCCCCACACAGGGCAAACTTTTCTGTGATGAGCAGATTTGTTTGCTCTGATTCTGGGTGTATTATATATGTATTTAAATGTATATGTGTATGTATATCAGTCTCTGGTTCCCATAGTACAGGGAATCCTAGTTTGGGGCCAGATGACCGTGTGTGATTTGTCCCGGATATTATTAATAATAATTTATTAAAAAAGTTGTTCCTTGAGGCAAAATGAGCCCCTTAGATACAGTAGACTGGGACTTCGCATAGACCGTCGCTGGTCTCGTCCATAAAAACAAGGTCTTTGCCTCACGAAGTCACATTTGTTCAGGTAGGCTGCTTACGCCACGCGTGTGCGTTACTTAAGATGCGCCAGTTACAATTACACATAACGCTTGTCACAATACGCTTTTTGCACGGGCTTAAGTTTCTTAAGAACTAGATGTTATCAACAAGTGTTATAAAAAGATGTCTGGTTTTTGTTGTTTTGTTTTTGTCTTTTGTTTGGGTTATGTTTGTGTATAGGTATAGGACCAATCCGGACTTGGCCCCCGTGTCACAGATAAGATAATAGTACCCCGTGTGTGGAGTATGACCTAACCATCCCTAGGTAAGGGAAGAGACCCGGTCCCCTGCAGTGGAATCGATATGGACTTGGTAACCATAGGTGATGTTGTAATCTTCGCTTTATCACGAATTTCTTAATAACGCCTTAGGTATGTAATTATAAGAAACCGGAACATTAGAAACCAATAGATCGCTTATTTTATTGCGGGAAAGTTATCTTAGTAAAGCACGGGGGACAAGTCAAGAGTTGTGGCCAAAGCACTGTCTTGTCCAACAAACATATATCACCTATAGTAACTTATATCACTTATACCACCATTAGTTTTTGGTAAATGTTAATCCTTTAACACGTAAATTAACCTAAACAGGGTGTAACAAAATTGGTGAAGGACCCATTAACTGGGGATTGTACTCATCGTACTGAACAACTTTTGTTCTACGACTTTGCTCAAATCGCAAAAAAAAATTGTGGACTCTCCATAAAAAAATTACAAAACAGATGATCAATTTGTATGAAATGTAATTTTTTTTGTGATTTGAGCAAAGTCGTACACCAATAAACGGGTCCTACGCCAATTTTGTTACACCCTGTATACACCCCCTTAACAAACATTAAAGTTCCCACGACACCAGATCATAGAGTATAGACTGTTTAATAAAGGCCCGTTCCGTTTTGTTAATTAGATTCTCTTTTAGAAACCTTCAAACTTGCGAGGCTCTGCTCGTTTCATTGTGAGGAACGTGTGTCAGTTGGCGTTTATATTTTTACCCTTCATTTGAGTTTACACGGTTCACAGTTTACACGGTAATGTAGGTTTATGAGACCAGGAGCGGAGTAAGGGAGACCCTTGAATTAATAGACTTTTTAACCGACTTATAATGTTAACAAAAAATAAATTCTGAATGTAGTTGTAGTTTGAGTCTATAAAATGGCGACCTAAGTAACGTGTAAAGCATAACTTCTTCTTCTTCTTAAGAACAAGATAATCTACTTAAAATAAAACACTTTTTAGACCGGATTTGAAGACATGCTACAAGTGGGTATTATATTGTATTTTACTGTATTGTATTGATGATGATATCTGAGAAGATAATGCATCTTAATAGCAAGAGATTTTTACATATGAGCGCAAAAATTTCCACAAATTATTTACAAGTGTAAGATTTCTATGAATATTTTTACATTTTCACTTTTATGACATAATGTACAATTATGTACTTTATAAAATTTTACCCTTACAGATCTCTGTTCATTAATTTCATACTCGACCTATGTAAGTATTAAGGTAAATCTATAAGGTACTCGTACAGTTGCGTAACGTCTACTATTCCCCTGAGGCCCTGAGTAGGCAAATGGGGCACCTAGCCCTAAGTCCGGCCCTGCGCACAGATGATCACGGCATCAATGGCGCATGACGGGCCACTTGCGACTATGTATTTTGCGTGCTGTGTCCAATCTAGATGAGCGTGACGGTATTCACAAGTTTTTAGGTACTTAGTTAACAAGGAGATTTTAATCGGTTGTTAAAAAAAACGTGATATACCTATTTCAACTTCCTGTCATTACGAATACTAGATGAACGCAAATAAAATATACTTTATAATAAAGACTTTTTTGTCATCTTAGCTAAACGTAACAAACGAAGCAACTCAACTAAAAATAATTAAGCCCACTTCTCCGATGTGCCAGGTCGGAGATCTAGAAATAAAGTGAGAAAAATGGAATGGCGGCAATTTTGAATTTTAATAACATGTCAAAGGTGTTCGAGGTCCAAGAACGGAAGAGTATCGTAGCGAGGAAACAGCACCTCACTACACAGCGACCTTCAAATATCCTTTAAACAAGGTTAAAAATAAGCAGAACGTATGTATATCGCGATCCTTCATGTGATTGATCGTATTGCACACGTTCATACCTAAACGTTAATTTACCAACCGTGCTGCTAACGCATCGCGTATTGTTTATCTATCTATGTTGTGATAAGTGCGATCTGCTCATGAAATAGAACAAAATTCGACTAAGTATCTCATCACAACATATCAACCCGAAGATGTCCACTGTTTAACATACTCCTCGTTTACTCTATAGACACCCACTTAGCATGGTTTTTTTACCCTCAATTGGTAACCCCTTGGCATCATCTCACCTGATGGTAAGTAATGATGATGCCGAAGATAGAAGCGGACTTACCAAGATTCCCCAACGCAATGGGGAACCGGCTATCTTATCTTCATGCCGCAACACATTAATGCTGTTAACATTGATGTTTGGCGGCAACACTTAGATAAAATGGTGGTAGCTAGCCAGGCGGGCTCAGTAAATGCCCTACCACCAACAAGACCCCCGCCGGGAATCGAACCCGCGACCTCCTGATGTGAAGCGAGCGGACAAGCCATAAGGCTACGGAGGCGTTTCCTGCAAGTCTGGCTAGATTATTAGTCTACCTGGTAAGGACCGTCCAGCGCTCTGATTTCGTCTTGCCTTCATCCACCGAGAAAAAATATTTTCCGTCGGTTGTCAGTTTTGCGAACTACATATATTGCCAACATTCCCACTTCAGTTTACTTATTCTATGAGCTAAATCAGAGCAATTAAGAGTATTTAATGTATGGGTGGAGAAAAACGATAATAATTTAAAGTAAATTCTTTTCTGTAATCCCTTAAGCGAGGCCGAGAGAGTAACGCAAGTCCTGGGCAGCCCTGCGTCTCCTTAACTCTGTCCCAGGTGGCGCAGTGTCTGGTGAGAGGTTACACCACCCACAGCAGATTTGCTGCGTAGTTAACAATACGGAATAGCGCCAAGACATTATAGTAAATCGACTGTAACAGACGCAGAGACCACTGATGATGAATTATGATGAATACCTGAGATATCTGCTCTGTCACCAATAAAAAATACCGTATAAGAATTAACCTTCCAACAGCCAGGGTGGTCGACAAACAAAAATGACCTGGTCGTTGTCAACCATGTCTATTGATTGAGTTGTTTTTGCTCAAAAGCAAACACTTTGCTCAAATATTTGACGTTTGTCGAGCAATAAGGTTGTTTAACAGGGCGTTTGCTTCGATATCGGATCTTTGCTAGCTTTTTAAACACAACCTCAAAAACGAAGAGGTTCTTAAGGCACTATGTATGTTTCTATGGATTTTTAAGAGTGACGTAAATGCCTAAAGTTAAGAAACAATTAAGTGGCAGTGGGCAGGGCACATAGCTCGTAGAACAGATGGCCGTTGGGGCAGTAAAGTTCTCGAATGGCGACCGCGCACCGGAAGGCGCAGTGTGGGCAGGCCCCCGACTCGGTGGACCGACGACCTGGTAAAGGTTGCAGGAAGCCGCTGGATGCGAGCCGCACAGGACCGGTCGGTGTGGAAATCCTTGGGGGAGGCCTTTGTCCAGCAGTGGACGTCTTTCGGCTGATAGATAGATAGATAAGAAACAATTTGTAGTAATATTGTTTTTTGTCTGTAAGTGTTGAAAATGTCAAAGGTTGACTCCTACTTACTAAGTATCCATAATGCATTCTTTTTTCAGTATTGTGCAATCCATCGTTAAGGGAGAAGTGCCATCCTTAATTTTATAGTTTAGGTATAGTACCTATTGCGATAGTGACCCAAGTCAATACTTCGATCAATGTATGCCAATAGTCCAGTCAATCTACGAATTTTTGTATGGAGTAGGTTACATTTAATGCACTTTGGGTGAAAATTTAGAATATGTTACTTAAATAATTGCAAAATGAAAATTCATGAAAATCTCTTATGAGTATTTGATAATTTTTCGGTAATTAGCCCCTAAAGAAACAAAATTAAATTTAAATGTGAACAAAAAATAGAAAACTGGTGATTTTTTACATGAGGGCTTCTTATAAGACGTTTTATTTATATTTATAATCGTCCCCGATCGAGATCAAAACATTGAGTAGATATTGAATATAATATATTTAAAAATTTATAACTTGAAAAGAAATACTGCAAGGTGAGTGATATTTTGTCTTAGGGGGTACATAACCACTGTCAATAACCATGAGAATTATCTCCAAGGTGACTTCGTTATTTATTTTTTTATTAAGTTTTATTTGATTTTAACCCTTGCACATTAAAGACACTACGAATATTTTCATGAAATCTAATAGTAATTTTTTTTTTTAACTGAGACTAAGAAAAATCCCCGGTCAATCTGTTGCACAGTTTCTGTAATAATCTAATAACAATTATAATTCGCGAGCGGGCTGAGCGGGGGGCGCGGGCGGGGGAATGCGGCATGCGCGGCGCCCGCACTACCCCGCGAGTTCTTTATTCAGCTAAGCTATAGCTGGGGATTTCATGCAACATCTTGTATGAGAACATATTTCTTTTCGTGTGGCACGTTTTTTTACTATTCACAAGATATAGATGGCAGTTGCCTCATGTTCCACTTAGCATCATCCGCGGTCACGTGTCTACCTATTGGGTTTTGTGTATGTTATCAAGGATTTAAACTTGGTATATAGTTGTTCTTTAGGTGGTCTTGAGTGTTAGCCCAGGAGGCATCGGGAGGCATCACAAAGGTGGCTAGGGAAAACGGGGAAAGTTTGATTCGGCCGCGCTCTTCTTTCGAGCTTATATCTCCATAACTATATGTACTGGGGCAAGTGTGATAATTATCGGACAATTAAAGGAATACCAATTCATTTGGAACAAATAATTGCTTCCATCGCTAGAAAAAAAATTGGCTATGGAGGGTACATGTAAGGAGATCTACAAAGGAGAGTGTACAAAAGTGTCCGTCAAAACGCGTTAAGTAAGGGTGGTGTTATTGTATAAAAAGCGGTCAAGTGTGTGTCGGACCACGCGCAGTGTAGGGTTTCTTAGTACTTCGACAAACTCTGCTTCAAGGGGAAAATCTCCCGTCTTACAAAACTGACTACTACTCGTTAACTTGTAAAGCCTACTTAGCTGTGATAGTTTTCCTTTTAACTTCGTTAAATATACTACTGCCTTGAATTTTTTCACATTTCTAGAAATAACCATTTAGCTGTCGGGGGGGGGGGGGGGGGGGCGCATAACTTTAACAAAAAATTGCACTTTAAAGCTTAATATTTCGAAAACGAATCCATGACTCGAAAAATAGGTTTCGCAAACCCACAATATTTTTGAAAGACCTATTCAACGATACCCCACACCCTGGGATAGTCGAGAGAAAAAAAAAACAAAAAGAGCTAGTAACTTTAGTTCTGATTCAATCACGTAGGGAAACACCAAGCATAGCACGTTCCATCGCCCTTTGAGTGACTTTAAGCCTTCTTATAAGGTCCATAGTAAGCGACCATGTCTCGGATCCATATGTCATCACTGGCAACATACACTGGTCATGGACTTTAGTCTTGAGACACTGCAGTATTTTGGACGTGAAGGTATTGCGAAGTTTCCCGAACGCTGCCCAGCCAAGTTGGATTCGACGGCTGATCTCTTTCTCAAAGCTGGACCTACCTAACTGGACTGTTTGTCCCAGGTATATACAGGGTGTAACAGAAGTGTGTGACAATACTTCAAGGTTGGCTTTACCCATCAAACTGAACAACTTTCAACTTACAAATCGATCAGCTGGCGAACCAAGTTTGTATGAAAAGTCCAAAAACATTTTTTCGATTTCAACAAAGTTGTAGAACAAAAGTTGTTCAGTTTGATGGGTAAAAGTCAACCTTGAAGTATTGTCACACACTTCTGTTACACCCTGTATATTCGTCAACAACTTCGAGCGTAGAGTCTCCAACCTTCAGAGGAGTGGGTGTAACACGGATGTTTGACATGATTTTCGTCTTATCTATGTATCATTTTAAGACCCACTTGTTGGGAGAATCTACTTAGTCCTTTGAGCATTGCGCCTAGATCCTCCAAGGTCTCAGCCATGATCACGATATCGTCAGCAAATCGAAGGTGAGTGATGTACTCGCCATTGATGTTAATGCCGAGTCCTTTCCAGTCCAGAAGCTTGAAAACATCTTCCAGTGCAGCGGTGAACAGTTTCGGAGATATAACGTCTCCCTGTCTCACCCCACGCTGCAGCCGGATAGGTTTCGAATTCTGATCCTGGAGGTGGACCAACATGCTAGCATTTTCATACAAACACTTCAAAACTTCGATGTATCGATAATCGATCTGGCACCGTTAGGAGAGATTGCAATACAGCCCAGGTCTCGATCGAATCAAAGGCTTTCTCATAGTCCACAAACGCCAAGCTTAGTGGTCGATTATACTCTTCGGTCTTCTGTATAATCTGCCGAAGCGTATGTATGTGGTCTATGGTACTGAAGCCTTTTCGGAAACCGGCTTGTTCGGGAGGCTGGAAGTATATAAGGATTAATATGCATATCCGTACCAAATTACAGCTCTAGTCTCTGAGCTAAGCCGCGGACAGACAGACGGACATGGCGAAACTATAAGGGTTCCTCGTTGACTACGGAACCCTAAAAAGGGTAAATTTTAAAGAAAGCGACAAAGTTATTAGAAACAGAGAAGAAAACAAGGAAAGAATCCGCTTTGTTATAACGCACTTTAAAACAAAAAAACATAAAATAAGAATTTTTTTTTTCCTATATTATTTTCATAATCCTTGTCTACATTAGCGCCTCTCTGATGGATTCTTGAACTATTATTTACTGCTTACAGTTGGACACATTTTTAACTAATCCCCCCATATAAAACGTTATTTTTTATACTATTGGCATCAAGAGGCATCACAAAAGTGGCGAGGAGAGGCAACGAAAGTTTGATTCGGTCGCGCTCCTCTTTCGAGCTAATACGTCCATAACTTTATGTACTAAGTCAAGTGTGATAATATCATTTTCGGATAGTTCAAGGAAGACTAATTCATTTCTGATTAAATAAAGGTTTCTTTCAAGTTCTTTCACAAAAAAAAAATATAACAAATTCATAAAATCCGAATAACGTGGACAACATATTTTAAAAAAATGGTTATTTATCTAGTACAAAATAGTTTTTCTATCTAGCACAAAGTCCTTACCACGCGGAATTTGTACACTCAACGTTTCAGGAAATGTTTGCGAAGCGAGAAGAAACGTTGAGTCCAGAAGAAACTCACTTCAGCACATATTTTTTTAACACTTAATTTCTATTAAAAATCATGTCAACAATAAAATTATGAGCTGTACGATCCATACACGGTTTGAGATATTTATTTCTCAAAAAGAATTACAAATTCACTTAACTTAAGAAATGCAATATAAGTGCTTAAATTATTTATAATCGTGAAGGAAAATATTATTTACATCGAAAACAAATAATCCGTCGGTACTTTGGAATACAAATCTGATCCATAAATGACTTGTTTAATAAAAGTGTGAAACTTGAAACTTGTTTAATAAAAGTGTGAAACGTTGAGTGTACAAGTTCCGAGTGGTAGGAACTTTGTACTAGGTAGAATAATATGACGATTGAAAAGTATGTGTAAAGCATCTACTTAAATAAAAAAGATTTTTGATTTTGATTTTGATTTTGATTTTGAAAGCAATGGATAGGATCTACTAAATTGCCATGATTGGGTATGACCAAAAGCTATGTCCAATAATATATTTAAGCAAATTTATGTTAATTTTAGTAAATATACTTTATATGAGAAGCGGTCGTGGCTCAGTGCAGCTTGCGTGGTCGCGTCGATCACGAAGGTTAACTGACTACAGACACGGTCATAACCTGGATGGGTATGACTGTTAGTGGTATTTATCTCGACCGTTTCCATGCTTTGCAAGGCACGTTAAGCCGTTGGTGCCGGCTGCTATCGCTAGATGGCAGTCGTTAAGCCACGTTGGAGTCCTTATAGGCGGCTTGAAATTTTCTGACACTGGGGTTGGCCACTAGCCCCACAACCTCCACCAATCCAGACTTGGCCCCCGTGTGTGGAGTATGGCCTAACCTTCCCGAGTTATGGGAAGAGATCCGTGCCTCTGCAGTGGGGACGTAATGGGTTGTTAACATACTTTATGAGCCACACACATAACATCCCAAAAGGCATCTTTATACACTTCCGTAGTCCGTACTAACAATTGACGGTAAATTTTTCAACCTAGACCGAATGAAGGCATGTAACAAAGTTTTATGCCATTTAGTTACAGCAATAAGGTACGTGGACGACTTATGTTTTACAGCGGAATCCCCTAATATCTCTGCAAAAACTGATGACCAGTTTTGACGAGTCATTAAAAAAAATTTAGTACTGACAGTGTAAGTAAGATCGATGTTATGTAGGTCTGTTGGGAGACAACTGAACAATCTAACTCCAAATGTATCTCGGTTAGAATGTCATGAAGCATGTGGAGAAGTTTAAGTATTTGGGAAGTGCAATAACATTCAAATGTGACCTCGACCCTGAGATCATTGGGATTGGTTCAGCTTTAGCAGTTTTTAGCAAACGTAGACCTACATTCTTCCGGTCGCATGATATTAGCTACTAAGATCTTGGTGTATATGTCCAAAGTAATTCCAAACCTCCTCAATTCGTGAGAGACATAGTGTTTATATAGAGCTATGACAGGTATAGATCGATGGATTCATTTTGGTACAGATATTACGAAATAGCCTGTCGTTTGTTTCGTCATAGCTATATCGGCCCCCCTCCCCCTTTCTTATGACTGGCTATTTGATGATCTACGAATCAAGACGAAAATATTGATAATTGTTGTAGCTATATAGGAGCCAGAGAAACAAACTCGGTAAATAGAGCACTTTTATTATTTTCGCCACCAGTCTAATAGGAAAGAAATACGCTGCCTCGATAGATTTCACATGCAGTGCCTCTGTGATATCATGAACATCGACTGGTCCAACCATATAAGATATACAAAGGTTCTACACCGTGCAAACGTATACGGAATTGAGGCGTACCTTAAGCAAAGAAAATTACGTTGGTGTGGTCTTGTGACTCGTATACTGGGTTACGAAACGTTTCAGTTACTGAGAGCTTCAAGAGGGCAAGCGAAAGCAAAGTGGACAGCTATTGCGGTATAATAACGCCGCCACCGTGATGCCTCCCGATGCCTCCCGGGCTTATTTCACTTAAGACCACCTAAGGAACAACTATGCCAAGTTTGAGGTCTTGATTCTTGATCCAAAATTACGGTAAATCGCAACGACGATATGTCGCATCTAGTTCGTGAAATTTAGCGTAAATACCTACCTACTTTTACTTCATAAGAACAGGCCCACTGGCATTGGAAGTGGGGTTGCTTTGGCAGGCTCATGGAAAGTCATGGAAAAATGGCGATGACACTCATGTCATGACAATATAATAATTATGTATAATTTTTGGAGTTAAATGTTCGGCGAATCGATAGGACAAAGTTTCTTCTTTTGAATTGAATTTACAGTAGGTATATCTATGTGGTAAATCAGTAGGACGGTAGTACTATGATCACGTTTGGATGCCCACAATCCAATGAGTATGACACAATTATTATTAAATAACTACTACCTACCTATCATATTGTGCATTTTATCACATTTGCGTTTCGCACTTTCCATCTAGCTATCCGCGCACTTGTCTTTTTCGCACCCAATAGCTCCGTCTCTGTCGCACACTGGCTATGCGTACGTGGCAGCTGACGCACCTTCTCGGCGTTTGAAATATAATTATAATGTCTAATACATTTTAGTAAAAATGCGTTTTAAGAAGAAACTTCTTTGTTTGTACAAGGGACGATGATGATTTCCAATAGATAATATTAGTGTTACGGTACAGCCAAGAAAATATTTGTAGTGTCTTTAATGTGTACTACAGAAATCTTTAAAAAATCGTTATTAACTGTGTTCTGAAATAGTCACCTAGGGGAAAACTTAACACATGTTCAAGCCTTACAATTAGACTTAAAAAACATAAAAATCTCCGAAGGCTCCATTTTGTAAGTATTATTTTTCACGCAATAATATAAAAAATATCGTAATATTAAGAATTTATTGCTTTAAACTAGAGACAACTTAAGTACCATATTTATAAGGTAACTATAGTTATAAATCTCAGTTTTCCCCAAAAGTGCATTTATTGTTTGGCGTATACAAGTTAAAAGGCGTCTTTAGGTATTTCTAAGGGTTGAACGCCCTTACAATCACAAAATTACCACGAATGCTTAGGTAAACACCAATTCTTTTATTTCCAAACCATTTTAGTCAGGTGTCTTTAATGCGACCTCAAATCTTTTATTTACTGGACTACAAGCGGTTTTACTAGATTTTTGACAAATATTGTAGTCCTTTCTAGTTTTTGTTGGTCGGTAAACAAAATCCTCGAAAAACAAAGGTTTTTTTTTGCGTACAAACTTGAATGGTTCCTAGTGTTTGTAAAACCCATTATTGAAGTGTTTGCTTTGGATGCTCTATACGAAGCTCTTAGAAATTCCTACAGATATTTTTTTACGGTCATTCTATAACTTGAATTTTGTATGTTCTTTTAAAATAAATATTTTCGGAGTAATCATACTAGTTTTGCAACTATGTTTCTCTTTGTTAAGAGTGGTCACCTATTCTTAAGTCCCTACGTGAACTCGTTTTTTTATATAAACAAATAATTGAGATTTCTCGAAAATGAATAAACCAATTCTAACGAAACTTTATAAGTCGTAAACAAAACGATAAATTGTAGTAAATTTATAATTGTTATGTACATTTTCAAAGTAAAATCTTTAGAGAAAGCTATAAACTGAAAATCACAAAAGTATATTATACTTAAGAAACTTTTGTCAATTAGTATGAACTAAAATTGTTAACAGTTCCAAGTATTATATTTTGTTCCTCTCTCTTTAACTTAAAATTTGTAAATATAATTATGAAGGTTGTTATATTTTTGAGAACACATTAAGGCCGTCTTGCAAAAAGGATGCCCCAGAACGATATGATCGTTATAAAAATTACATTTAACATCCCGCGGAACCACAGAATCATTTGCGTTATTGAAAGATAACGCAAGGCGCATAACCGTTTCCTATACATATACAGAGTGTAACAGAAGTGTGTGACAATACTTCAAGGTTGGCTTTTACCCATCAAACTGAACAACTTTTGTTCTACAACTTTGTTGAAATCGCAAAAAAATTTTTGGACTTTTCATACAAACTTGGTTCGCCAGCTGATCGATTTGTATTAAAAGTCCAAAAAAAATTTTGCGATTTCAACAAAGTTGTAGAACAAAAGTTGTTCAGTTTGATGGGTAAAAGCCAACCTTGAAGTATTGTCACACACTTCTGTTACACCCTGTATATTTTATTGCTATCATCAAACTGCCATCTTTACTCTTAGTTTCAACCCTAGACACAAAAGAGGGTTATCGTTTGAAGCCTCTTACTATGTCTGTCTGCGGCTTCTTAGTTATAATACGGGTGAACCGATTGGAAGACAGTTTATTGGACTTGAAAGCAGATTTAATTGCGTTGGTTCATCTGTGTTTGATGAAAATCGTTTCAGTGGTTTCAGGTTATTTGTCTGGTAATGTCTGGGGTGGTACAAGTTTTAAATTTATTAATTTAGTAAAAAAGTTTTATGTTAAGTTAAGTTTTATGTTTTTTTGCCAAATTGTAAAAGAAGCTGTTTTACAAACGCATTCCTGCTTCGTAATCTATTGAGTAAAAAAGTATTTATAAAAATCTTATCTTTTTTGTGCTTTCTTCAAAGCCGTGGAACCAAAGATGTATAGCTTCATGAGTAGAAGTCTACCTTAATGTTTTGCTGCGGCCTCTATATACCCATAAATTCTATCCAACCATTCTTATCTGCTCATCATCAGTTGTCTCTCACGCTCTGAATACTTTTCCCGCCACATTAGTGCAGTTTTACATAGAAATCCTAAAACCACACGCTTTTACTTTCCTCTAATATAATCAGTGATTGTTTGTATCTAGGTCTGTATGGTAATGCTTTAACACTTTTACTGCCGCTTAGTTGAGGCAGCGGTGCGCACAGTTCATCTTTGTTTCCGGGGCTTTTTCTTCTGCAGAATATATTTTAGCTTCATCAATATTACAGTTTTGTAGTTGATTTATTACCTTTCAAAGATCTTGGACTTCAAAATTATAAAAGATTCCTACTAATTGAGAACCTTTTCCTTTTTTTTGAAGTCGGTTGAAAATGGAACTGATCTGCTACGCGTCAGCTCTCAATATAAAACTAATGTCTCGAAAAAAGGCTCTTCCTCTTATGGTGTGGTATACTTAACAATTTAATTAAAAGACATGGTAACAATAAGCATTATTGATTCAAATAAATACATTAACCGTGACACAATCTTTGTTTATCCACGTATGTTGTTATTCACGTGTTTTTCACGAATTTTCATTGGCAACATTATTTAGTTAAATGAATAGATGCCTTCGTTTCAACAGTTAAAGCGTATATTGTTACAATTTATAGTGTACCTACTTACGTATTATTAATTATTGTTTGCGGCATACATTGAACGGAACGGATAGTGTTAAAGTGTTGGCGGCTTTTCATTGTATACAGAAAGACGAGAGGCGGAAATAATGTGCGTCTTCCGACTGTATCTTTAACGGGTGTTTCTTTATCAATACAATAGCGACGCGGGCTGTAGGCTTTACACTTCCTTAATTCGTTTAGCTACGACTTAACGTAAAAAAATAAGATTGTTTTCTTCATAGAAACTTCTTTTAAAAAAATGTTATTTGGAAGGCGACTTTTGATTTTGAATAGGAGCTCATGTCACCTAATTGCAAGCCCATGTCATCAAAGTTTCATGGAACGAGAAGAATCCTACTTAAAAAAACGTACTATTCTGTTTTGACACACATGTGCATAGGTTTTTTTTGTAAATCGTAGAAAAATGCCGACGGTTCTGTCAAACCTTCAACGAGATTTCGTTTTGTTGCAGCGCAAAGCGTCAGGTCCAAGTCGCAGCAAGAAATTCACCTTCCAGTCTACGGTGAGGCAGCTTGAGAGACGAAAATTGGCAGAGAAGCTGTCTAAAGAAGCTGATCTGAAGGAGCAGCAGAGGCGGACTGAGCTGGAAGCCATGAGAAGGTAAGACAGTTGGTTAGCCCTTGGCATCATCTCATCTGATGGTAAGTGATGATGATGCCGAAGATGGTAGCAGACTTAACAATATTCCCCAACACAAGCAATGGAAAACTGGTTGGTGGTTGTGTTGGTTAGGTCCATGACCTTTTGCCATAATTATGAAATACTGTTTAATAAATAGGCTTCCTACTGGTATTTTAGAAAATGTTACTGGGTTATTTTTTCACAATTATAATTTTGTATACTTAAAAAAATAATAACTTATGAACAACAATGAAAACTTTTAATGCCATAATTTCTATATTTACTCGTAAATTTTATCAGCGAACTTATAAGTACCTCGTATGATACTATACACTTAACGGAGGTACCTCCCTTTTCTCCGATGAGATAGAAACTGAAATAATGATTTTGAGAATATTTATGTAGGTACACAAAATATTTTTATTTTTGATGAACAACGTATCGCTTTTTTACTGTCTATAAAAAGTAGGTACATTGACTAATAATAGTCAACTACTGTATTAAAAACTCTTTCGCTCTTTTTTGACAGAGTGGAAGAAGAGTTCCAGAGGAAGAGAGCGCGAGAGAAGGCGAGCATCAGGCAGCAGTTGAGGCTCGTCAGCAGTGGAGCAGCTAGCATGCCCGCCTCCACTAACCACGCTAAGGTATCACTGTTATCTTAACATCTCGTATCGTCCCCACTGCAGGGGCATGGGTCTCTTCCCATACCTCGGAGAGATTAGGCTATACATACGGGGGCCAAGTCCGGATTGGTGGAGGTTTCGGGGCTAGTGGCCAACCCCGATGTCAGAAGTTTTCAAGCCGCCTATTTGGTCTCCGACACGGCTTAACGGCCGCCATCTAGTGATAGCAATCGGCACCAACGGCTTAACGGCGTAATGGTATCATTAACTTTTTGTTTTTTACCCGACTACCCTAGAGCAGTGTAATCAGCTGTAAGATTATAAGGTTATTGGCAGAAGGGTATTGGCAGAAACTATTTAAACTGCCAAGGGCTTACCAATTAAGAGTAAAAAGAAAACTGAGCATCTACTCATGAAAGGAAATAACTTTTCCCGAATAGATAGTTTTCGAAAAAAGAATGGTTATTATATTAAGTCATGCATGACTTAATACGGGTTTTTTTGCAAATTGCCTATGGTTTGGGGAAAAAGCCCCAGTTTAAATAGTTTCACCTGAATTTGCTATATCGTATGTGTATATATGTCCGTTTTCGGATGTTTCAAAACGGCTGGATGAATTCTGAAGTGCGAGTTTCAACGGAAACTCAATATCATCAGATGAAGCGCCACTTAATTAATTAAATAAAACGTCGCTTACGATAATTACCCATATCGTCCCCACTGCTGGGGCCACTTTATCCATCCACACATGGGGACCAAGACCGGTTTGGTGGATGTTGTGGAGCAAGTGACACATCCCAGTGTCATAAATTTTCAAGCCGCCTCTGACATGGCTTAACTCTATGTATAGCTATCGCTTACAGTTTCTTATCACTAAAAACTACTCAAATTTCCAGGCAAGAGACGAACCCGACGGCTCGTGCAGGGAGTCTCCAGCACCAGAAAGACCACGCGATGGCAGACAGAGACACAGCAACGCATCTTCGGAGATCAGCGCTAGAAGCAAGAGTACTACACCGGTAAGCACACATGGCATCAGGCAACTACCATCATTTTGGTATCGTGTTAGTGTTTACAGCCATATATAAGATCTGTAATAGGACTAAACACTTTCCATCTTAATTTTCCAGCTATCTGTAAGGTATTTAACATGATTTAACGATTGCCTTCTAGTGATTGCAACCGGTACCTTACCAGTCGAGAAAAATGCTACTAACAGTTAAAGTCACTCCAGTTATTACATTATTTGTAGCCAGTTAACCTGCATAATTGACGCGACCATATATATATATTTTTTTTGCCACAATTGATAAGCCCTTGGCATCACCTCACCTGATGGTAAGTGATGATGATGCCGAAGATGGAAGCGAGCTTACCAAGATTCCCCAATGCAAGTGGCTATCTTATCTTCATGCTGGAACACATCAATGCTGTTAACATTGATGTTTGGCGGCAAGACTTAGATAAGATGGTGGTTGCTAGCCAGGCGGGCTCAGAAAATGCCCTACCACCAACCAAACCAAGTCCACAACGTTGGACCCCGCCGGGAACGAACCCGCGACCTCCTGATGTGAAGCGAGCGGCAAGCCAATACGCTACGGAGGCGATTAAATAGATTTTTTAGATCACAGACCTCTCATTCTCTTGGTTCTTGTCGATGCTAACCTAACCTACGAATACAACTTTATGCAATATTTTTTATTCTTTAATATTACCTATTTTCTTCCGTGTTTCTTTTTTGGATTTGTATATACTTATTTGTTATTCAGAATAAATTATTTCTGAATCTGATTCATTTCCATTCCACCCATAAGATAAGGTGCGTGGAGCTATCAGAATGGCGCACGGACAACGACGTGCGAGTCTACCGCGACTGGGCGACTGGCATCACCAACTCCCACGCACATCCACCAGCTTGCGCGCGCATGCCAAAGTCCACCCATGTCGTCTATAATGGTGAGTCTCCTTCTGCGTTCTTCAACAAATCAAATTTTCAATAGCAATCTAATAGGGTATTAATCCTTAACAATTTCTGGAATAAATAAATAATACATATCTTCCCCGCTACTGTGACATGGGTCTCTTCCCATACCTCGTAAAGGCAAAGCCATACTGCACACACGGGGGCCAAGTCTAATTGGTGAAAGTGGGGGCTAGTCACCAACTCCAGTTTCAAAGGTTTTAAGAAGCTTAACGACTGCCATCTAGAGTTAGCACCCAGCACCAACGACTTAACGAGCTTTGTCGAGATAAATGCTACAAACAGTCAAACTCATCCAATTGTGACAGTGTCTGCTGTCAGTTTACCTGCGTGATCGACACGACAACTCACCCACACGAACGCTTTTCAAATTGCATAAAGCTGAAATCGTGTATCATCACCATAACAAAACGTTGCGCCTGACCCAGTTTTGCCGGTATTTTATTGTAAGCAGCGCAGAATAGTGCAAAATGTCAACAAAAGAGCATCCACCGGACGTACATTAGCTGGTCGACGACAGCCTGAGTGAGTGACTGACTGCGACAATAGGGAATGTGGGCACAGCGGCGACCTTGCCCCTAATAAAGTGTAGGGCGTGGAGTTCACTTAGCCAAGTTATGAGTTTCAGCTGTTTAGATAAAGGTAGACAGAATGAATTTGTTTTTTAAGCTACTTTAAAGGGTTTAAATTAAAAGACAGACGTAGTAAGGAGGTTTAGTGTCCTCCAACTAACAATTAACAGACTTATTTGTAACCAGTCTGAAACCTTTACGTTTCATTCTACTCATGACACTGAACACCTTTTGTTTTACGCATAAATCACAACATATATTCATATTTCAAACAAATCAATCATTGGGATACCTCATGTCTTTTCTTGAAATATTGAATCTTCTTCCAGCGGCAGCAGAAGTGGAAGCCTTCAGTGGCAGTCCACGATCAGATAACTACAGGCTGGAGTTCGCTCGGGGTCGCTCCCCTCGCACCCCGCGCCCTCCCCGCCTCATCTCCGCCACCCGGTCACCTTCCACCTCAGGGTCTGAGCTCTCCATCCGACAGCCAATTAAGATCAGGTGAATTATGACTATGAAATAATAGATCAGATTTTTAAAAAACTGCCGATTAGCGAACATGGCTTTCCCTGCTAAAGATGCCCAATCCAGGGGAAAACTTCCCAATGTACTGCTTTTAAACAGAACTGAATGAATAAAAATTAGCCAATTCCATATTAAAAAAGATTTGCTTTACTGTGGGAAGCGACGAAAGCCTTAGAATAGTTTCCCGTTCCTCATCCTTCGAATAATCAAAAAGCTCAATAACCATTTATTTCCATTATTTTCGGTGACTTTTGAATGTAACTAGTTGAGAATTTGGAAAAATATGGCCAGTAGAAGTACAATAGTAAAGTTAACACAGTGATTGGTATTTTCCAAAGGTGGTGACACCCAGGTTGTAGCGCTATATAACCACTAACTGCCTAAAGAGTAAAGGTGAGTGCTATAGAGCTTTTATACGACTAAAATTAGCTCCCTGCCTAGCTTGTAATGAAATGCTGCAAAAAATTTTAATAAAAGGTTTGACATTATCTGCATGAGGTCTATAGTTGATTAACTTAAAGTAGCTACCTAGTGCCTTGATTTTTTAAAACAAAAAATAATAATGAAGAAAAATCTGTATTCTTATAAAAAAATTGATAAACTTTTTGATAAAGTAGTCTTATTCAATCCATAATTTTAAATCACAGACTTGCACCCCACTGAGGGATGAAATAAAACGTCTATGATTGAAATATTTATCCATTACCATAATAATGGCAATGAACGTATTCAGTGGGATAATCTATAATATACTTTTTAATATAAACCCTACAGAGAAACCAAATGTGAATCAACAAAGGAGGAACCGGAACCAGTGCCGGAGGAACCAGCAATAGTGCCAACTCTACGGCCTTCCGGGCCTGCGCGAGCGCCGCTAGCCATCCACTGACCAATCATGCAGTAGTTCGCTACAGAGTGAACACTCTGATTGGTCGATTTTAGCCATGACTGACTATGATTGGTCGAGTATTGATGCCGGAAGAGAACTTTTTCTATGACTTCTGTTGACGTTTTATAAACCGAAATACATTTTGAGAAATAATTATTGTAGAATATATACGGAATACAATTTTCATTAGTAACAATCAAAAGGAACCTTGAGGACGATATGGATTGTTAATAAAAGTTTTTCTAAATTAAAGAGTCGAGAATACCTTCATAAATATAAATAATTAAATATTAAAAACTGTATAGTATAGTTCTACTTATTAATTAATTAAATAAAGGTACTAATATGTCTTATAAGAGGAAAAAATGTTTAAGAATATTTTAAGATCTTTTTTTAATATTGTAACGACTCCGAAGAGTGCTTTAAAAATATTTTTGTATAAAACTAACTTTATTATTGATTTCAACTTTAAAAATGGATATTTAATGTTATGATAAATGAAAAATATTATCCAAATAATCAATAAGTATATCGCAATAGTTATCGTCTTCCATTATAAACGTAAAAAAGCTTTAATACGTTGTAGTTTTACGTCTATTTAAGTACGATTAAAGCTAATTCCGTTTAAGGTTTGGTGCTATTTTCTTTAATTATTTTAAAGTTTTCTGATTTACACCTGCTTATTTGTTTTTATTTCAGTACTATACAAGTATACAATGCTATGTTTGGCTTACACTTTGGGACTGTCGAGTTGTGTATACAGGGTGAAACAGAATAGGCATACGACCTGTGGTATCTACTCACCATACTGAACGTCTTTTGTTGTATGGAAAATCCAAAAAAAATTTGCAAGTTCAGTAAATCATTAAAAAAATACACTTTCCGTGATGAGTCGATGCTACAGTAAATGGATCATACGCCTATGTTGTTATACTCTGTATATTTAAACTTTGAACTTCTGTTTTTTTATAAAAGCCAATGAAAGCCCATGGACGCATTGTAGGCTACGTGGGGTAGCATGAACACCATACTAGCCTCAAATACTTAACCTATAGTCATGTCGTATGTAACCCTAGGGATTTGGGATGGTGTCCACCATGAGCTCAAGTCAGTAAGAACTGTAGATTGGAGCCGAGTTAGGTATTTCTATTTCCATTTCCTCTATGTTATGCTATGAGAAATCGTGGGACGAAAATGTATGAAAATCTCAATCCCTGCCATGTGTGGCACAAAAAACTGTTGGCAACCCTAGCTGACTATGGGGGTCAAAGGGTAACTTTTTTAACGTACAGTTTTAAAATATAGTTCATTCCAATCAAAAAAAGCAAAAGGTAAACAAACTTAGTAGGCAATTGACGTTGAGGTGTGTCAGTTCAATAGTAAGTTTGTTTACATTTTGCTTTTTTTGGCACAAGGTATAGTATGCAACTGTTTTATAACTGACCATATTTATACCCCGTAATTCTGGTGCAATACTTACCTATACAATTAAAAACAAATATTAATAATTCACATTAAATGTACATAGATAAATCGCTCAAGTAAAACTAGTATATAAAATTTATCTTTTATAAATAACGCTAACAGGAATATTAAATTAAATTGATTAATATATTACTCGTCAAATGATATAAGGAAAAATTTAATTTTAGTATCATGTTTATGTAAATATTAAATAATAACGAACAGTAATCGGTGCGTGTATATAACTTTTTTTTATTATACCTCTATCTGTTAGTCTATTAGTTTATTTAAGTATATCTACGATTAAACAATAAAAAATTGTATTTCGAATTTGTATTTTATTTTATAATGAAGATGTTAATAGTACACCAGAAAATTTAAAATTTAAATTTAAATTTCCGCAACTTTAAGTATTTCATTCTCATGTTTCAGTATTTTTATTCGCACAAAAGTTTTCGGAAACTTGGTAAATAAAGCAGTAAAAATAATATTTTGAAAAAAAAAAGTGAATATATATAGTCTATATATAGAATTCTAAAACCAAAAAAACATAAATATCGTACTGAACACTTTAGTTCCTATAAACTTCTTACAAAAGTCAGGGTCGATAAAATTTATTGAAATAAGGAAGAAATAACTAGTGTTGAAAGTACAATATAACCACAGTTTAAGGATATACAGTATGGACACTCCCTGCCGCTCTTTGAAGGCGACCTTACCCACCCTGTGTGACTTCTAAGTGAACAGTTATCAAGTGATTGGCAAATCAAAGACAATTTTAATTTACATAAGGAGAGAGGTAATGGCTTCTAAGGCTATACAGTCTTGTCTAGTGTATACAGTATTCACTTCATTAAAAATGTCTATTGTAAGAGTCTGTCGTTTATGTTCATATCTATCGTTAAAAGTTGTTAAAAGAAGTGTCAAATTTCTATGTATTATAATAAACAATAACGCGTTTTTTATATTATTTTTATGGCAGAGTGGCAAACGAGTAGACGGATCACCTGATGGTAAGCGATTATCGCCGCCCATAGACACCCGCAACACCAGAGGAGTCACAAGTGCGTTGCCGGGAATTTTGTATGAAGTGTCCGAGGTGTGAATATAACCAGAGAAAAGGCTTGTCTCTGATATAACTTTGTTTTGTGGCCTAAAACTATTTACCCTCTGGACAAGAACATTAATGTTCGTGCGGATGGTGGCGTATCGGGAGCCGGGTCGTTCCCTTCCCTCAAATATGGTTGAGGGGAGCGATGGCTGACTCTCGCGTTATACTAGTGATCGGGTGCTGTCCGTGTGAACTGGCCTGCTCTTGTCATTGGTTTTTGAATTGTTAGTCATTAGCTACAAATAATTTTTACTTTTATCTCTTTTGAATCCTTTCTTTCTTTATTCTTCTTACTTTATTCTTAATTTTGCATATTTTATTTACAGACATGACATTGTATAATTCATTTATTGATCTAGCATTAAGATGTAATAGAATATAAGACTTAAAAAAAAAAATGTGTTGGAGGGAGTTTCTTTAGGGCCCGCCGTTTCTTCTCACTCCGCAAACACTTCCCGAAACGGTGGGTATACGAGTTCCGAGTGGTAGGAACCTCGTGTTAGGTAGATAAAAGAATAACGTTGGAAAAGTGTACACTGCTACCTACTTCGAATAAAATATTTTCATTTCATTTCAAATACTTATTAGGCACACATTTTACAGTTTTGTTTCTACATCCAATACATTATTCAACAAAAAAGGGTATATCGCTGTTGTGAGCTCGGTATATCCTTAATCCCTTAATAAATTAGTCATTCTCTTATGAAGTAGAACATTAGAAAGATATACTACACAAGAAATAATTTTATTCTTAGAGAAATCTAGTGTATTCTTTATAATAATTCTCTACCCGCATAATTGTAGTTATCTTACAGAATCCACTTAAGAAAACTTCATCTTAGTAAATTGATCCTGAGACTTATCCAGTTTTTGAGAACGAGAACTCAGCTACACATTGTGGGTTGCATTGTTGTGCAGGTTCTCCCGCGTACAGTTGAAAGTTCTGCGCGTAGTCTGGGAAGCAACGTCGCACTCACATGCACTATCCGAGCTATAGCCCCATCTGCACATATTTTTGTTACAAGGGCCACAAAATAAATTATAGCCTATGTCCTTGTCCATGTCAAAGGTCTAGTGGCTTAGTGGTCTAGTGGCTCGTCCGCTCACTTCACATCAGGTGGTCGCGGGTTCGATTCCTGGCGGGGTCCAACTTTGTAGGACTCGGTTTGGTTGGTGGTCGCATCTGAGCTTGCCTGGCTAGCTACCACCATCTTATCTAAGTCTTGCCGCCAAACATCAATGCTGTTAACATTGATGTTATGGATATGAAGATGAGATAGCCAGTTTCCCATTGCGTTGGGAATCTGGGTAAGCTCGCTTCCATCTTTGGTATTATCATCACTTACCATCAGGTGAGATGATGCCTGGGGATTACCAATTAAGGGTAAAAAAGGTGTTGAAGCGTCAAATAAGGCAAATAAACAAACCCAATTTTACATTTATAATATCGAGGGTTCACGGGCGACTTGTATTAAGCGACATTTTTGGAAACACAGGTAACCTCTACTTTAAAAAATTATTTCTTACAAAATACCTCACAAAAAATAACTTCTGAATAATATTTAAAATATTAAGAATATCGAGAATCTATATAATACTAAGAAGTTGAGTTTTAATGATTATTTTTCTAAGAAATATTTTTTTAAATCAGTCTCCTGAACATTTCTAAAAATGTCGCTTAATACAAGTCGCCCGTGAACCCTCGATATTAGTTAAGATGTACGTATTATAGATACTTTCTTTCAGCTGGTGAAAATTATAGCAACCAGGAAAATAATGAGAATTAAAATTCACATTCATGTCACACATGAACCCTGGAACGCGGTCACTGCCCGGAAAATTGCTTCAAAACTGTGATAAATTAAAAACAACACCCGCTAATACCATTCATGCTCAATTAGATTTCCATTGCAGCTTCTAAGCATCACTACCATTTCCACTAGAAGAAAAACCGCAATGAACAACAAATGAAACTTTCTATCAAATCCTTTCAGCCATTCGGGCATGCGCTTTTCCACCCCAAAATCAAAAATATCGCGACACGGAAAATTTGACTTTATGACCGTATAATAGGGAGTTTTGAGGTGAAAACCTATGTTGGTAGCTTAATGGTCAAAGGGAAAACATACTTGGGGGGAAAATGGATGGACATTGTTTGTTAGTTGGAGTCAGACTCGCGCGAAAGAGCTCGTGCTATTTAAAAAGTTGTTATATAGTATTTTCGTGAAATTTTCTATATGTAAAGTAGATAGACTAAAGAAGCTTATCAGTGACAATTTGAGCTAAAAGTAAGAAGATTTTTTGTCGCAAATAAGTTATTGAGACGTTGAGGAAAATCTACCAGAGACCTAAGTTCTAAAGACTAGGAAAGTTTTAAATCCATAAGTGTAAACGAAACGATTTAATACGAAATTCCCCTCCGCTTCACAATAGTTTCCAAGTTGAAAAACAAAAACAATTCACCACCATCACACCGAGAATCATAAAGGACCTCGTCCGTTTACTCAACTACCGTGGCCTTCGAAGACGTACCACTCGGGAGCGGCGGTTCCGCCGCACCCAAGATATCCCGATCGCGACACTGCGCCGCATGCGAGCACAAAGCCAGCCTCACTGACATCCCGGAGCTCCCCGGGACTTTACACAGAGCACTAGTGACAGCTCCGGGAACTCTAGAGACGTCTTCAGTGACAGTAAAAGCTTCGGATTATCACGAAAATAATTCAGTGACGCTCGAGAGAGAAGTAGTGGCTGTGACATCACCGGCAGTGGTCAGACAACCGGTGACAATGGCGGCTAAGCCGGAAAGCGTGACAGAAGCGTTGGAAGATAGAGATCCAAATAATCTGAATCAACACGTGCAGGTTTGTATTTTAAAACTCTACTTAATAAAAACATGCCTACCAGTCACCTGGGTTACTTTTTATCGAATATGAAAAATGACATTTGTTTTTAAAA
The DNA here is from genome assembly GCA_958295455.1 of Coleophora deauratella. Classification (NCBI taxonomy): domain Eukaryota; kingdom Metazoa; phylum Arthropoda; class Insecta; order Lepidoptera; family Coleophoridae; genus Coleophora; species Coleophora deauratella. The sequence goes on along the minus strand of OY282392.1, from coordinate 19,396,997 downwards.
TGTTTCAAGTAGTGTCTATGACGTCATGATTAATTGAAGTCATATCTACACTTTTTCTGAATTTATCTGATGGATAAAGGTCTGGTGCATGACTGGCGACAAGTCCAGAACGTTACAGATGTCTCTAGTAACAGTTGTAGCACCGGATAATCTCAAAAGAAGTTTATTGATTTCAAGACGGAATTGATAACTGGATCTCTATCCAGTGATAGCACCTAAATTTGATGTCCTTGGCAAACATGATGGTAATGACAAGTTAACTATAAAACGTAACGTAACCTCTAAGGGAGATAACTGAATAGTTTAACCCAGCATATACTTTGTTAATTCAGGCAGCGACACTTCGACTCAAGGAGATTTTAGTGTCAAATCTTTGACTACATTCATAGTAGGTATTTTATTTTCTCTTTTCATCGGATGGCTCAAAAGGAGGTTAATGTTTTTCAAGTGTATCAAGTGTATGTATTTCCGTTTCACTGTTACCTCCACTAGCCAAAACGGCTTGATGGATTTCGAAGTGTATGATATCGTTAGATTCGTGTTGTCCCTCAGATTAACATTATATGTAGGATACATATCAAGTTATAAAGTTCGTTTTTGTTAAATTTAGTTTGGTTATTATATAATTTCAGAATTGTGTACAGTCCCGTACAAAAGTATACATGGTAGCCGTGCCTAGTACTACTTGCACTACTCGGCTGTATACTTTTAGTTGCACGAGACTATAATAATAATAATAATAATACATGATCGACGACAGTTTCATAATATCATGAAAGTACAGTACAGATGGAAGAAAAGGGTTATTAGAAAATGACTGACCAACTTAGTCAGACACAACAAAACTGGCCTTCAAAATATTCAATTGCTATAAAACACTCCCCCTCGCGCAAACAGTAAAATTAATTTCTACACGAGCAAAAATATGCAAATTCACGACTGAAATAGAACCTGCCCACTACATCGCGCTCGCATACATTTTTATACAAAAGAAAATGGAATAAAATGTGGAAACATGGCTTGTTATAAAGTAGGTAGTAATAGAAAAGGTCACGCCGCATTCGTAGTGAAATGTTGAGAAAATAACATCGTACTCGCGAAGTGACGACGATAAAAATCAGCGCTGTAATAGAAAATTTGCATTTTCATATTAGGGACATGTTGTTTTGTTTATTTCTAGCATACTTACGAGTATACCTACATAGTTGAGAACTTTTGCATGTCAGCGCAGTGTATTATTATTACTGGATGGAGTCGCCAGGTGGACTCATTACACCCTATTCCCGGTGGTTCGTGAGCGTTACTGTGTCCCCGTTGACGTCCCCCCCAGAAACCTTGCACTCCTCCTGCAACACTCCGCTATGCGACCAGTGTCCAGTGTATAGCTTCCAATGCACGTAGAAGATTTGAAGCAAATAAGGAAATGTCAAAAAGGAAGGGCATATCACATATCAAAAAATGGGTGATTATCCGTTAACTAGGGCTTCAGATACCTATGTCATTTTGATTTGAACAATGTTGATTAATTTTTGTTCTACATCTTTGCTGAAACCGGAAAACAAATTCGAATTCATCAGCTGTTTGACCAGTTTTGTCCAACACTTTCGAAATTAGCACATCGTAGACCAAAAGTTGCTCAGTTGGCTCTAACACCAGTAAGTATACTAAAATTAGTAAGTAATTACATTTAATGCTTCTACATCTCTATACACCAAAAAAAAAACCTGATTCGAAGGTTCGGCGACATCATAATCATGAAAGTTTCTACAATTATCAAGATTACTCAGTTACGTACCTTTGCCTTCTGTGGAACAACGCAAAGGACACGTTTCATTTTGTGCCTGGACATGTACGTAGTACGAAAAATATAGAAAAATATAGGCTTTCTAGGAAAAATAATGAAAAAAATATTAGAGGCAGGGTTGCGTGGTTCAAGCATAATGTTTTGTCAGCACTTTTTACAATATAAATGGTAACACTGAAGCTTGCAATAGTAGGTCACGTTCAGAAATCACAGCTTCATCCACATATTCCTCAGATGCTTTCTCTGACTCTGATTGACTGAACACCCTTCTGTTCTGACTTCTGACATTGGTGTACGATTATTAAAATCTGCGGATATGACTTGCCTTTTTTACACAGGCATAACAGCTGGTTTTCGAGTTACTTGTCGGACAACTAAATTATTAATTTCAATGGTATGTACAAAATCTAGTTTCTGAACGTAAAATGCTCAAAATTGCGCTCGCTTCGCCATGTTGGGTGATTTATGTGTTGCGATTGTTAAATCTGAGAAACTAGATGAACCTCGCAACGAAGGTAAATCGAAGGAAATGTACAATTAGAAAAGACTATGTTTCTAATTACTTATTTATGATGTTTAGTGCACAGACCAGGTCCAAGCTCCATAGTCCCGTGAAACGTCTCCTTTCAATTATTTAGGATCAGTTTACAACGAAACCGGCGCGGCGCTTAGGCCGCCACTGTGTATGTATAGGTACATAGGTAAGGTAGCAAACGAGCAGACGGATCACAGGTAAGCGATTACCGCCTTTGAAGTGGGAGTACGGTCTTTTCTTGAAGGTTTTTGAAGGTCGTATCGGTCCGAAAAACTTAATTAATAGATGTCTTTGTTATGAATTTCTTTTGTTATACAATGACTGAACATATGGGATAAAAACTCACCTGTTCAGTCAACTGAACTAGTGGGAACAAAGGTTCGTGAAAAAGTCGAATAGTAAAATATAATTTTGATCATTTATTTTCTTTTTCGTGGCTCAGTGTGGCTTGCGTGGTCGCGGCAATCACGCAGGTTAACTGACTACAGACACTGACATAACCTGGATGGGTTTGACTGTGAGTGGTATTTATCTCGACCGTTTCCGTGCTTCGCAAGGCACGTTAAGCCGTTGGTGCCGGCTGCTATCGCTAGATGACAGTCGTTAAGCCATGTCGGAGGCCTTATACGTAATGGGTTGTTAACATTTTTTTTTTCATCTTTTTTTAATTTGAGTGTCTAAAACTACAGCCTGAAACAATGGAGCTATATTTTAATAGTCCCGCTGTCAATCGCCAGCTACATTCGTCCAAACAAACAATAACGTTTGTGATGGCGACTGAATTGAACACTCCCTAGTCTATTTTTCAGCACGCAGCTCTGAAAAGCAATTTGACACGAAACTTGGACAAGTTAATAGCTGGGGTTTTGACGACACTCTAAAAGAGTGATGGGAATTTATAACTTTATAGTTATACTAGCTTATAAACGATGCTTCACGTGGATATAGTTATTATGCTCTCGATGTAGCTCAGTCCACAAAAACAGATCAAGAAAAAGTTTATTGGCTTTTTTTTACATATTTAGAATTATTTTTATATTATTATACATATTTGGAATTATTTTTATTGTTACAATGTTTTATTAGTATCGTTTTGACTTTTTAATGTTCTAGATTGAATTGTATTGTATTTTTGTACGTCAAATGACAGATTATACATAGGACACTGTATTATAACACCATCTTGTATAACTTATAATCACAAATAAATAAATTGAAATTGAAATTGAAATTGGCACAAAAGTTATTGCAGTTGTTTTAATCCTTCGATCTATTGTGACGTGAAGAAAGAACAAAAAACAGATTCACTTTCGTTATTATAAACATTTTATGTCACAGTTATAGTAAATAGTCTTACTTGCCATAGTTTTACTCCCCTGTATGCCAAAGTTTCTGAAATCCTAATGCAAGTATACAACCCACAAAGAATGTACGAATGTAGATTCACGTGGTGACCACGCTTGCAAGTAAACACCATAAAGCCGCAAAACCCTCCTTCTTAAAAACCATTACCATTGTTTCGAACGCTCGTTTCGTCCATTAACCCTTACAGGAGCTAAAAGAAAGCCAACGGTCATCGCGTGACCAAATACCCGAGCCCGGTCTGCGATGAATAACTTTGAACCGAACTAAATTAATGGAGGAATATAGGTAAATTCACGAGTACTGGGTTACTAACTCTATGCTAATGCGGTTAGGGTTAACGTTTCGAAAATTAAAAAGTACCGACTTCTGACAAAATTCCTGACGTTTTTAAGAAAAAGTCGAGACATTTTAGTCACAAAGGGTTACTAACCCTAAGCTAATGCAATTGGGGTTAATGTTTCAAAAATTAAAAAGTATTGACTCCTGATAAAATTCCTGACATTTCGGAAAAAATTTAGACATTTTAGTCACAAAGTGAAATGACACTATTTAATCATTTGGGTTAGTTGTACTAATGTAGGTTTATAAAGACTGAAGATTTTAATAGTGAAATAGAAACATACTTATCTAAGATTTATTTTAAATTTCGAAAAGCGAAATATGTATATTTTTTCAATTTAAAAAAGCGGAATAAACTGAACAAGCCAGACAAAGTCCGAACGCTCTACGTCAAAGTCGTAAAAACATGATTACTTACCAACCTTTCCCAATTCATCCAATCGATAAACTTATAGAGGGTTTTTCTTTTATACTGTAGTATTTATTAATGCCTGTGCTAATATTATAGTAAATAACTTAACCATATATTAAAAAAACTAACCCGACTGCATTAAAATGTATCCTACAATATGTCACGCTTGTTATCAAGACGAATCTAATAAATATACTTATACCTACACAAATACACCAAAACTTTGCCATTTTCTCGAAAAGAAGAGAAGTAACAGCAGAAGACGTGTGGTGTGGTTGATTATTAGGGCACTCAGAGCCTGAACAACCTAATGCTCACACAACAACCATAAACACTCGAAAACCATAACCCTCCTTCTGGAGCAGTCGGATAAAAAGTAACACTGAATGTAACCAAACATATCGATAAAAAAAATCGAAGAACATTGACATACTGACACAGGCCTTCCTAACAATTGATGTCAAATCAAACATGGGTTTGCCAATTCGTCTACCCGTGCAGACGGCGTGATTGTAAAGAAATCGATTTCAGTTTTGAAGGTGAATGAGTAAGCATAAGCAATAACTTAGGTATGCTGGTAATTTTAGTGTTGACGCGCATTTTGATGGTTGTAGAAAATAAATCCATAAAGATATCTAATTCACCTAGCACTTCAAAATCCATTAAGCCGTTTTGACCGCCCTATTGTTACCGCAATCACACCCCGGACTATAATAATCGTCATTAAACTACTAGGACCACCCTTTCTAACACGTTAAAGCTACCAGGGACTGTCAAGTCGATAATGTGTAATTATAATGTCAACAGATAGTCTGGGATGACATAATAGGCGAGCCTGAAGGAGCAAGGAGTCCCGAATGCGCATGGCGACTCAGCAACACCTGCTTTCAGTACTCAAGGAACTGGTGCTACACAATCCTGGCGGTGCTTATAGCACCTCCTTGCGCATTGCTTTTGGGCTGTGGCTTTGCCTGCCTGGCTTTTGAGGTAAGTTTTGGTATTGAATCTCATTTCTCAAAACCAGGAATTTTTGCTTTTTAGTATGAGAAGAAATAAAGTAATGTGTGACTTCACCTGTCTGGCTAAAGTATGGAATCTCCTTGAATCGTATACATTACCATCTCGTTAGAGGAAATGGTGACTAAAGAGATAGTAACTTTCTTGATGATATAACAAATCATGCAATAGCTTTTTACGCCTATAGAAAGTGGGCATATCTATAATTAGATAGAGGAGATGCTGAGGATTACGGAATACATTACGATATAAAATAAAATAAGGTTTGCTTCTTTATAATGTGTCTTTCTTGCTTTCAGCAAATCTGGTGTACCGGACCCTGTTTGAGATGCGTGAAGATCTACTTCGCGTCTCTCCGAACGATAGTCCAATCTTGCATGGCAGCCATTGTGGTTCCGACCTTCGAAGCAATAGGTCACGCCTGTCGCCACATCCGTGTCAACTTCCGCAAGGAGGCGCCCGAGGAAAAAGATCTATTGGTGGTGTAATAAAGTCTCCTTGGTGTGTATAAGGGTTTCCGGCCAGCATTATTATATCGAAATGTGATGAAAATATCACAAATAAGATTTTATGACCAAGAATGTTACTGGCATAAGAATATGGGTACTTATTGTAGAAATTGGGAGATGTGCAAAACACAAAATATTGAGTACCTAAGTACTTAAATAACCACCAAAATCTTAGGGAAATAGTAAATACTTAAGTATATTTTATTATCAATGTCGTTTTGAAGTGCCTTGTTAAATAAATTTATCTATTGCTCTATGAAGTTCCATTTAAATCTTCACGTTTCAATAATACTCGTAAATAAATGTTTTTTATATCCTAGATAACTAAGGGATAGATAAAATAATAAACTGATCAAATGTCTTATAAAAGTGAAGTAAAAGTGTTTAAAGCTAAAATAAGTGATAAATAATAAAATGAACTATTCAACAAATGCTTTGAAAAACGTGAAATAAAAGTTTGTAACCTAAAATATGAAAATAAACTTTGAAAAGTGAAATAAAATAGGTACTTTAAGTGCGTACTTTAAAAAGACCAAAAAAGTGCTCTTTTTAAATATTTTTATCACTAAAATAATGTCTAAACTTAAAAAATAGGAATAATACTAGTATAAATTGTGAATTTGAATTAAAATCTTTTTTCTATTTATGGATAAAATGTTTTTAAGTGTAAGTAAAAAAAATATGTAAAAGTGGAAATAATTAAGTAAATCAAATTGATAAAAAATTAACAAATCCTTCTGTGAAATTATATTTTCGTTTTATTAACAGGTAACCCATTACTTCACGAAACTAATATGGCGGGGTCACTTAGTACAACAAGTGGCCTAATTTCGTTGAAAGCATTTGATAAGGATCTATATTCAACCACGGCTAATCGGTGACCGACCTGTAACCCTATTTCAGGTCAAAACACATTATTGTATGCATATAAATACGATACGATTTACCGTGGGAGAGCCATGCTTCGGCACGAATGGTCCGGCTCGACCGGAGTGATACCACGGCCTCACAGAAAACCGGCGCGAAGCAACGCTTGCGTTGTGTTTCGCCGAGTGAGTGAGCGTACCGGAGGCCCAACCTCCCTCCCCCCCCAATCCCCCATCCCCCCATCCCATTTCAAAGGTCGGCAACGCACTTGTGACTCCTCTGGTGTTGCAGGTGTCTATGGGCGGAGGTAATCGCTTACCATCAGGTGATCCGCCTGCTCGTTTGCCACCTATCACATAAAATAAAAAAAACTCATGAGAAATGTATTGTAATCTGCATTTACAGAACACCATCATCGAATGTTAAATCATTTATTACTAATCTTGAACTACTCATGGACCGATTAAAAAGGAAAACTAGACACAAAATTATAATCACAGGCGATTTTAACTTTACTTAAATTTTAATTTTAACATTAAAACGGACGAATGCGTCCTACGAATTAGATAGGGTTGTAAGTGAAAATAATTACAAAGTACATATAATAGAACCAACACGGAAAAATGCATGTCTGGACCTAATTCTAAGCAATATACCAAACGCCCAGGGAGAAATCCTGCATCTGGGCTTGTCTGATCATAATACAGGTCAGTCCATTACTTTTCCAGTTCATAATAAAAACCTAGCACCAAAACACTGGTACATCCGAAAGAGAGACTACAGTCAGGAAAATATCAATAAGTTCTGTGAATGCATAGGTAGTCTATCGTGGAATGACGTGATGTGTAAAACTGACATTAATGAAGCGTTTGAAATGTTCAACGAAACTCTAAAACTATTTTGTTTATTGTGTTTTCCTATGAAGCGAATCAAAGTTAATTCATCTGCCCAGCGACCTAAGTGGGTCACTGCTGGTATAAAAATTTCATCAGTAAAAAAAAGAAAGCTACGTTTTGAATACAACAAATCACTGAACTCAAATGCCAAAGAAAAATATCGAAACTATAATAAATTACTAAAAAAATGCATAATTAAAGCTCAGAAGATAACAAATGACATGTTTATCTCAAATGCTAAAAATTCATGCAAAGCTACTTGGAAAATAATTAACAATAATTCATCTGACATTAAATCACATGAAAATATAAATAAAATAGAATATAACAATAAATTAATTGACAATTCATCTGACATTGCGAATGCATTTAATGACCACTACATAAAATTTACTAATTCTTCTATACAAGATAATCAGACTGACATATCAATGAGTACGAATATTGAAACAATAAACTCGACAATATTTTTAACAGACCCAACTGAAATCAGGAAAATTACAAGTGACCTAAATAACACAAACTCGGCTGGTTATGATGAAATTCAAACTAAGGTGATAAAATCATGCAAAAACGAAATCTCAGGTATATTTTCACATCTTGTTAATCTGTCGTTTACTTGCGGTGTATTCCCGGAAGCTCTGAAGATATCAGTTGTAAAGCCTATCTATAAAAAAGGAAAGAAAGATTTAATTGATAACTACAGACCTATATCATTGATACCAGTTATATCGAAGATATTCGAAAAAGCAATGCACACACGAATTCTGAAATTTTTGTATAAATTTAATGTTCTAAAGTCCGAACAATATGGATTTCAAGCGGGAAAATCTACAATATTAGCCATGTTTTCTTTAGTAAAGAAAATTACCGAGAACACCGATAGACGTATCCCAATAACTTCAGTATTCTTCGACATGAGCAAAGCTTTTGACTTTGTTTCACATAAAAAATTATTACACAAATGTGAACTCTATGGTATTCGTGGTGTGTCGAACCAATGGCTTCAATCATATCTTCATGATAGGAAACAATTCGTTGAGGTCACAAGTCTAGATAATAATAACGAAGTTACAGCCTTTAAATCAGACATTAAATTCAACAGAATGGGCGTCCCACAAGGAAGCATATTAGGGCCCCTTCTTTTCCTGCTATACATCAACGATCTACCTCATGTAACTGATTACGAATGCACACTCTTTGCGGATGATGTATCAGTAGTAATACCATGTAAAGACTTAACAACATATAACGATGAAATAAACAAAACTGTAAGCTCGATTATCAAATGGCTAAATAAAAACAATTTGCAAGTAAATATATCAAAGACTAGCTTTATTCAATTTACAAATAAAAATGGTAATAAGCATAAACTTAACGTTAAATTTCAAGACAAAATCGTAAATGAGTGCTCGAACGTAACTTTTCTAGGAGTAGTTTTGGACGACAAATGTACATGGGAGCTACATGTTAATAAGGTCTGTAAAAAAATATATCCCTTTTCCTATGCATTATGGCGCCTTGCTAAAGTCAGCTGTGAGAAAACTGCTTTACAAGCTTACCATAGTTATGTAGGTTCTATTCTTAGGTACAGTATTCTGATCTGGGGTAACTGCTACCATTTAAACAGAGCACTGATTGCCCAAAAACAGTGTGTTCGAGCCATCTGCGATGTTGACAGCATGACAAGTTGTAGACCCCTTTTAAAAAAATTAAGAATAATGACGGTTCCCTCTTTATATATATATATATTTTTGAAGCGTGTATATTTGTCAAAACACACCCAGACTTTTTTAAAAAGACTCTGTGACAATTGTTACCATAACACCAGGTATCCCGATAAGTTGGTGCTGCCTACTGTGAGAACAGCTCTATGTAGTAGGAGCAGTTACTCGATGGCCATTAAACTGTATAATAAATTGCCAAACGCGCTGAAGATGTTAAACTTTATACAATTTAAATTTCAATTAAAAAAACGCTTACAGATGGCTGCTTCTATTCTGTTGATGAATATTTTAAGTTTAAATTTTGACAAGCATGTAATAATAATAATAATTAAAAAAAATATGTTGACTAATATATGTATATCCTTGTAAACTGAATTGTATTATGACAAATTTGCATGCCAGCTGCTGGTGAAATGTAAAGAAACTGCATTTTGTAATATGTCCACCTAAAATGTAACTTCATTTCGAGCAAATAAACTATTCTATTCTATTCTATAATAAACTGCTATATCCGTAAATCCCGTAAAAAGCCAGAAAGCGTTGGCTTGACGTAGTGAAAGCGGACATGAGAACAAATGACCTCACTCAGGAGGATATTGAAGATCGGGCAAAGTGGAGTAGATTAACTCGGAAATCGGACCTTGGCTCCAGCCGGAGTAACGCTGTAGGGAAGAAGAATAAGACTGCAAATAGGTACTTAAATTATAAATCTTACACATTTCCTATGCGACTCAAAAATCTCCAGTATATAAATAAATAGTACAGCAATACATATAAATCATTATGTATACTGTGCTATAGCGTCCATCTTTACCTGTCTCTTATAAAAAATATTAATATCAACCAGAGACATCCTCTTTTTCTCTGATATCAACCAAGAAGACTAAATGCCAATACAAAAGAGAACTCATAGCGAATTTAAAAAAATCTAAACTGGCATTAAAACCTCAAATGCCGATTTGCCCTGAAAATATTTTCATCTTTTTGTTTTCCTGCTTGAAGCATGCTGCTTCGGTGAATAAGTCTTTTTGAAATAAAACTTTTTGGTAAGCGAATTTTGGCGCGAAAGCTACCTATATAATGTTTAAAAACTTCGCGGCGATATTCGCTTACAATTTCTGAGTTTGTTTTTTGTAGTGTACATTATTTTACTTAAAAGGTGATTGTTGGTTATTTTAAACTGAAATATGAATAGCTCGTCGTCTGTGGCTCGACCTACAACGAGCACTGATTCCAATGGAGGGAATCGCGGCGAAAACCATTTTGTGATCGCCAACTGCCGAAGGTTTGAATTGTTACGAACAATTTATATACTTATTTGCCATGCTGTAGGTCTGTTTACGAGACAACTATAGACATAATATCCATTTCCAGGAATACAGATGTAACCTCAAATTCTAATCTCAACGCCAACGCTAACCAAGAGACCAGCGAAGAATCCGACAATGAAGAGGTGAGATACCTAGCTTTTGTAACGACGTGTTTTTTGGTTCCTAAATGCTAGAAAATGAATAAAATAGAATATAATAGAATAAACTTTATTCACAGAGCCAAAAAACAACTCACAAACACAGATACATAGTTTCTTTTAGAAGTAATACAGTATAATATGCATAACAGAAGTTACGTAAAAATAATATAATTCATTAAAATAAGGTGAGCTGTGCAGACTCAGCAAAAAGGCTCTGACTCAGCATTTGTTGTGAAATACAATTCCACAACGCTGGTATGCTGCTAGGACCTAGAGGTGTGTGCGCATTTCTCGGGCCCCATCATACCACTAAATTGTGGGATTGAAAATGATTTTCTTTGAATCCTTTACAACTCCAAAGAATTGCAAAAAAACTTAATAAAGGTAGCCAGGAAGCGCTGGCTTGTCGTATTGAGAGCGGCCATGAGAGCGATTGATCTCACGGAAGATGCTGAGACAGGATTAAATCGAAAAGCGGACGCTGGCTCAAACCGGGATAACGCTAGGTAGAAGAAAATGCATTTTATAAACAGTTTAGTGCGAATTAAAAAAAAAACAGTAAGTAACAATATTCAAAATGGCCTATTTTAAAACAAATTGGCCATAAACAACTGTAATTAAATCATAAAACCATATCCACCGAACAATGGTGGCCGTGCCTACCGCTATCCATTACGAAAATTAATTTCAACAATGTTTCAACCCCTCAGGTAGTAATTAGTCGAGCGCGACCCATATTGTAGTGATTCATTACCTACGTATTTTAATTAATCTCCTGTAGAAATAAGAGGGGAGTTTTTAAAAACTATAAACAAAAATTAACAAAAGAGCCATTCTAAAGCTAAAAGAGCTAAAAAATCAACTCGCCACATTAAACTGGTGAATATCGCTCTACCGCCTCCGTGATTTAGTGGCTAGTCCGCTCGCTTCACATCAGGAGGTTGCGGGTTCGACGTCCGGCGGGGTTCTACTTTGTAGGTTTCGGTTTGGTTGGTGGTAGGACATTTTCTGCAACCGTCTGGTTAACTACCACCATCTTATCTAACAATAAATCTTGCCGCCGAACATCAGTGTAAGTAGCGTTGATGTGTTCTGGTATGGAGATAAGAGGCCAGTTTCCCATTGCATTGGTGATCTTGGTAAACCCGTCTCCATGTTTCGATACCATCATTACTTACCACCAGGTCAAAGTCATCACTTACTTACCAACGTAGTATTTAAAAGATATAGAAATTCCTGAACACATTTTTCTCCAATATTAATTTGAGAATATCGCAACTTTACCAGCTTTAATATACAGGTGTAGCAAAACAGTGTGGTCAGTGTGGTTATACTTCAAAGTGGGGTTTACTCATCAAACCGAACCACTTTTGTTCTACAACTTTATTGAAATGGCAAAAGAATTTTTGGACTACACAAACTTGGATCTCCAGCTGATCGATTTGTATGAAAAGCCAAATTTTTTTTGCGTTTTGAACAAAGTTTTAGAACAAAAGTTGTTCAGTTTGATGAATAGAAGCCCACCTTGAAGTATTACCACAACTTTTTGTTACACCCTGTAATATAAAAAACTGCATCAAAATCGAATCAGCTTTTATGAAGATAGATAGTAACACAACCACATACTGTTTTTGTTGGTTTGTTTGCAAGGAGAAAAAAAGAGAAACAAACAAAGCAACAGTAGTAATAATTACAGGCTGTAGCAAAAACATGTAGTACTCATATAGGTCGTATACAGTACACTCGTACTCACTTTAACGTAGGCTCTTTTTAATTCATCAAACTTAACAGCCTTTGTTCTAAGACTTAAGAAAAATATGTGTACGAATTTGTATGGGAAGTTTGTATTTTAAACGGGTTTTGCAAAGTTGTTATATTGATAAGCTTTTTGTTAAAAAAAAAAATAAGTGCCTTTCCCTTTTAGCGTCTGTTGGCTGTTTATTGTCGCTGTGGAAAACTGGGAGCTGCCTATTACACCCTGCAAACAGGCGAGGTAAAGGATTGTTTCTTTTTAAACCCTCAGTAAAATTTATTAAAAAAATTGGCATGATTGCAAAAGACTTTTGTTCTGCGACTATTTTTTACAAATATGATTATCTATTAATATTAAGGTAAATATTATCAGTCGCCTAGTGTTCCACTTAGCATCACTTGCGGTCGCGGCAAATACTATCTATTCTTTGTAATAAATACGGTTAAATTATGCCAGACGATAACAAGAAGAAGAAGACAAATATTAAAACAAAACATTTACTTTGGTCAATCAATCTGCGACCATCGATGCCATACCATGCCAACCTACCATTCTAGACTCTACCTTCCAGCTGTTTATCCTGGACGAGATAGTAGACCGTCCACCAGAGTTCCAGATGTTTCGCAACCTGTACCGACAAGTGGACCCAGTGAGGGCGCTGCTAGACGGGAAGACGCAGGGCGCCTTCGTCTCCACTGTGAAACAGACTGTCTTCGCTGAAGACGGGGAGGAGGGCCACTGTAGTCTGGTGTTTGTGTCCGCTAAGGAGTATAGTGAGTGATTGTTGTCACTTATTTGGGTAGAATAGTTTTCGGAAGCTAAAAGATTTGTAAAAGTATTATAGTTAGAAAAAGTAACTGCTACTTAAACGACTGTGGGTAGTAGTACTACTAAACAGTATGAATATCAGGATACAGAATTAAGACCAAATAAATAGTCCTATGCAATCTTAAAGTCTAAAGTGACTGCTTAAAATGTAAGTAATCTATGTCAATCTCGGTATCACGACTAAATATAAATTAACAAACAGTCACAAAATTCCTACCACTTCCCTGCAGGTTTCGAAGCCTGCAAACGGCGCATCTACTCTCTCGCTCTGCCCCACGAGCCTCCCAATTGTACGGACGAGGAGCGCACTATGTTCCTGCGAACCGTCGTAGACTTCTCCCAAACGCAGAGTGTGCACGCACTGGGCGCGCTGCTCCGATACTTGGACCTGAATTGGGCTAACTTGAACATGGATATGCAGAACAAGCCGCAGTTTCTTAGCCTGAGGAAGATTTCTCTGTAAGTTATCTGGTATACGTATATCAGAAATAAGAACATAGATATAAGACGTAGGAGAACCAAAGTAAAGACCGACATAGCTCACAGAATCGCTAAACTGAAGTGGCAGTTAGTCGGCGGGGTACATACTTACACGTAGCTTGTAGAACATATTGCCCGTAGTGTGGGCAGGCATCCCGTACAATGGACGGATGACCTAGTGAAGATCACAGGAAGGTCCTTCCTCCTTGGGGGACAAAGGTGTCCAGCAGTGGACGTTTTTAGGCTGGCTGATATGAAAAACAGAATACCTAACCATTTACTTAATTCATTACTTGTAGTAGAAATGCCTCTATTATTATTTGCTGCTGTAATTATTCCAGTATGAAATACAGTAGTTTATTATTAGGGATCAAAAACCCATGCAAGCTTCTGAATTTAAAATTTAGCGTTACCTTATTTTTCCTTTGAAAGTGCGGATATAGTAACAATAGACGAAGACACCTACCGAGGACTGCAGATCTTCAGTCCCGTGTCTCATCCGAGCAACTTTAAGAAAGGCATGCAGGGCAGCAACCGGGAGGGGCTCAGTCTGTGCCACTTGTACACCAAGTGCTCCAGCAAAGTTGGCCAGAGCCGCATGAGGCCAGTAAGGCATCTTATATTATAGGTTGTCTGGAAGAGATTTTATAGCAATAAGTCCGCCTACCTGTACAATCCTATTAGGCTTACATTCCATTATAGATTTAGTGTACTAAAAAGTTTAAAAAAAAAACTTAATGAATATAGCCACGAAGTCTTCTGCAGCGAAAAATTTTACAAAACACTGACTTCAAATTAACTAACGTGTTTAAATTAGGGTGTTCGTTTTTTTAGAATTGAGACTTTTACGTAGACGGTCTTATAATATAATATAATATATAGGGTGACCCTAAATTAGTTCTTGATACGAAAGTCTATGAATGTGCTCATGATAACAAACAACTTTCCCTAAGAAACCCATAGTCAAATCGCAAAAAAAAAATTTGAGTCTCCATACAAATCGATGAACTGACCGGCCAAATTAGTATGAAGAGTCCAAATTTTTTTTGCGATTTGACTATGGGTTCTTTAGGGAAAGTTGTTCGTTATCATGAGCACATGCATAGCCTTTCGTATCAAGAACTAATTTAGGGTTACCCTATATACGTAGACGGTGTAAAAATTTCAGTTTCATTTATAATAAACTGTGGACAAATAAATCTACTCATGCTAGCTCGACTTTTGAAAAATTAACTCAATTCTACAAAACTGCTAAACACTAAAAACAAAAAAACTAGAAAACCAACAAACTAAAATCATAAGCAGTAAACACACAGTTTTTGAACTTTTGGTTTAGTCTTTTTTTGCTAGATTGAGTTAATTTTCCAAAAGACGTGCAATAAACCTTGAGTCGACTTTTTTGTCCATGAGTATATTTAAAAAATATATTTATTTACAAAGTAGGTTGCCTATAGTATATTTTTCTGATTAGTAACGTCTTAACATTTGCATAAACTGAATTCTAACTCTAGACACATATTTTAAATATGTTTCGACTGGGTTCCTTTGAGCTTGTCTTTTGATAATTTTGCTATGGTAAACGAAAAATGCATTAAAAACAGGGTTCTCCTCCAACACCCAACCACAGACCTGGCAACCCTGAAGCAACGCCAAGATGTGGTGGCATTCTTCATGAAGCCTCAAAACGAACCGCTTATGAGAAACATCTGCGCTTCCTTGCGCTTTATCAAGAATGTCAACGTAAGTACCAACTCTACCCAACTCCGTAGGGTGAGGGTTATGTGAGGGCCTAGTGACCCCGAAACACCACATCATCCTTAGTTGTACAAAACTTATTTATGCCACTTAAGTGTTCAATGATGTGGTTGGAAAATAAATTGAACTATCAAAAAGTCTTGCAATAATTATATTTCAGCTCTTTCCTTATTTTATTGAAATATACCATATAGATTCAAATACCTACCTAAACGGTTATTTTCTAAACGATTTTTAACCGACTTCAAAATAGGAGGTTCTCAATTAGACTGTACGTTGTTTTTTTTTATGTTTGTTACGCGATTACTCTGCCAGTTATGGATTGATTTTGATGATTCTTTTTATGTTTGGTAGGGAATACTTTACAGGTGGTCCCATATAAATTTTATCAAAATTGATTCAGTGATTTTTGAAACAATCAATAAAAACTAAAAAATCGTTGCAAAATGGTAGTTGTTACGACTGAAGTCGGTTTTTTAACGTGTTCCGCGTTGTCAATTATTATCGTACCGAAACGAAAGGTTTCAGCTCGGGTGTTTTTATCTTCTCACCAAATATTCCTTACTTTCTTCCAATTTTAAGTTTCCTAGAACACGTTACTCTACAAAAAACTTTCGAGAACTTCTAAATACAAGCCATACATAAATGAATACTTCCAAAATGTCTGACTCGGTGTCTAAGTTGTTAGCGATCCTGACCTCTGATCCGAGAGTCGTGGGTTCGATCCCCACACAGGGCAAACTTTTCTGTGATGAGCAGAATTGTTTGTTCTGAGTCTGGGTGTATAATATCTATATATGTATGTACTTAAATGTATATGTGTACGTATATCAGTCTCTGGTTCCCAAGATACCTAAGGAATCCTAGTTTGGGACCATATGACCGTGTGTGATTTGTCCCGGATATTATTATTATTATTTATAAAATGTTTTCAGGGAATCCTGACAAAAATAAAAGCTCTGTCAGCAAAAGCTTTTCAATGGAAATCGCTTTACAACGTAAGTTTAAATCTAATTCGTCATTTATACCCTAAACCCTCATAGGGTTTAAACTTTTTCAGAAAATTCAAAGTAGGTAGATACTGTACACATTTTTTGAATAAGTAGTATTTTTTTTCTACCCAAGTAGTTAGTAAGTACAAAGTACCTACCACTCGGTACCTGTACAATGTATTGTATACTGTTCGATTATGTATGAATTTCATAGACTGTGTATGTAATAAGTACAGCCAATAGGTATCGTGGGATTCGTCTTGACGCAGATTGTCTTAGACAAACTGACATTATATACTCATGGACAAAAAAATCGACTCAAGGTTTGTTGCACGACTTTTGGAAAATTTACTCAATCTAGCAAAAAAAACAACTATACCAAAAGTTTAAAAACTGTCTGTTTACCGTTTATGATTTTAGTTAGGTTTTCTAGTTTTTTGTTCTTAGTGTTTAGCAGTTTTGTAGACTGAGTTATTTTTTCAAAAGTCGAGCAACAAATCTTGAGTCGATTTTTTAGTCCACAGTGTATAAATGAGCATAACGAATACTAAATTCTTTTACTAGAACACCAGCGTCAGTTTCAGGTTTAACTCTTACGTTTAAAATCATTATTAAGGCTTAATAATTGATTGAACTGAAAGTATTAGGCTTGTGTGAAGCCGCAAGATGTGTGTGCAAGAAATCTGAGTTATTGAGAGATTCTGTGGTAGAGGCCGCCTGTGTTTAACAATGGAGCATTTCTGGCTGAGTTTTTTTTACCCTCAATTGGTAAGCCCTTGGCATCATCTCACCTGGTGGTAAGTGACGATAATGCCGAAGATGGAAGCGGGCTTACCAATATTCTCCCCAACGCAATGGGGAACTGGCTATCTTATCTTCATGCCGGAACAGATCAATGCTGTTAACATTGATGTTTGGCGGCAAGACTTAGATAATATGGTGGTAGCTAGCCAGGCGGGCTCAGAAAATGCCCTACCACTAACCAAACCGAGTCCTACAAAGTTAGACCCCGCCGGGAATCGAAACCGCGACCTCCTGGTGTGAAGCGAGCGGACAAGCCACTATGCCACGGAGGCGGTTATATTCTGAAGCCTCAACCAAGCCTTATTTCCAGACGCTATACAACGCGGTTTTAATTTGTGAGATGTGCGAAAACGTCGGAGGACAGAGCGAGTTTCTGCAACAAATGGCTTCTACTGACAATCAGAAGCTATATGAGGTGAATCATCTCCAGTATACTACAGCTATGAAATATAATACTTACTTATCATCTTTAATAACTTTACTATGAAATAGAACCGCGACCGACTGACAGCACACGTCACAAAATGTTAAGTATTGAAGATATGTACTCGTACGTTCCTTAAAGGGTTTAGAGTAGTAGGACTAATAGGTGATATTAAAAAAAACCGGCCAAGTGCGAGTCGGACTCGCGCACCGAGGGTTCCGTATAAATTCATAATCACACATGTCTTGAACTCTATATTTTTTATATTTGAGTTGATTGGTTTACGATTTATGTCGTATTAAAAAAAAACTACTTACTAGATTTCGTTCAAACCAATTTTCGGTGGAAGTTTGCATGGTAAGTACATCATATATTTTTTCTAGTTTTATCATTCTCTTATTTTAGAAGTTACGGGGGGAGGGGGGACACACATTTTACCACTTTGGAAGTGTCTCTCGCGCAAACTATTTGGTTTAGAAAAAAATGATATTAGAAACCTCAATATCATTTTTGAAGACCTATCCATAGATACCCCCCCACACGTATAGGTTTGATGAAAAAAAAATTTTGAGTTTCAGTTCTAAGTATGGGGAACCCCCAAAATTTATTGTTTTTTTTCTATTTTTGTGTGAAAATCTTAATGCGGTTCACAGAAAACATCTACTTACCAAGTTTCAAGTTTCTTATAGTTTCGGAAAAAAGTGGCTGTGACATACGGACGGACAGACAGACAGACATGACGAATCCATAAGGGTTCCGTTTTTTGCCATTTGGCTACGGAACCCTAAAAAAAGGATTTTTAAACATCGTTATAACCTTTACTCAAGTTGAAAAAGGAGGGAGGATGCCGACCCCGGGTAAATTGGAATGGCTTAGGAAAAACAATGGTACCTATGTTAGTGCATTGGTTGTTTACTACTACTCTAACAAAGGATGGAGGTTTCCACATCAAAAGCTTACACGGAATTTCAACTGTATCCTTTACTATGTAGTATAACCTCCTCAGTCCTGAAGCATGATTTCGTTTGTAACACTGAAAAAAATAACTTCGAAGTACCGTTTGTATAAAAGTCAAATATATATTTTGTTTGTCCTCTATGTAACACTTTTTTTGTATCTAGTCCCAATGCATTGCAATAATTTTTATTTAAAAGATCGCTAGAGAAATGCCCACGGAAAATGTCCCCTATAGGAAACTTGAGAACCGAGGAGGTGAATGGCCACGACCTTTTTCGAATCATTCTTATTTCGTCAAATTTTCCACAGATGGCACTTTACATGAACAGAATCATAGATTTTGATCTCTCGAAGTCTGAAGGCAAGTTCACTGTGAAGGCGGGGGTCGACCCTGAACTTGACATGAGTGAGTGACCTATTCCAACTTTTAGTATATCTCACTTGACCTTTAGGAACTGCAGGAACCTTTCCGGGTGGTGATAAGATTTTGTGGGGTTGACCTTTGAATTGCCGCAATTCTGTCTTGTTTAGCATTTTAATGGGTTTTTGTTTTGGGAACAGTTTCGTATAGTACGTAGGAAGTCACGAAAGTAACTAGGTATAACGTTAAGTTTGGAATATAAAATGCAATATTACAAATCGTGTTCATTGTATTTAGGTAAATAACGTATAGTTCTGAGACTGGGAAATACTCTATGTACCTAATTAGTCCGAACAAAAATCGTTTTATTGTATTTTGTCCTAACTTACAATGTCCATACTAAGTGAAATTAATGGTTCTTACTCAGTGATCGACCTAAAATTTTTGCTGTTTTAAAAAATCTAGTTAACTACGCCAGAGGCAATAAATACCATGGACAAAATCCTTAAAACATACCTACCTATTTCAACCGAAAATATTCCAGAGAAACAAACCATGGCTAGCCTCCACGGGCTCATGTCAGAGACAGCTAAAGTGGAGCTGGACCGCCTACCGCCGTTCATAGAAGAATGCAGCATGCTGTACATGCCCCACCTGGGATACTTGCTGGCTGTGAAGGCCTGGGGTGATAACTTGACGCCAAGTCAGAAGGAACTGCCTGATATGAAGTTTATGGTTAGAGATTTACTCTTTCATCACCATCAGCCAAAAGACGTCCATCGCTGAAAAAAGGCCTTCCTCAAGAATTTTAACGCCGACCGGTCTTGCGTAGCCCACGACCTTTACCAGGTCATCGGTCCACCGAGTGAGGCCTACCTATGTTACGTCTTTTAATGCGCGGTCACCACTCGGAGATTTTATTTATATTTTAAAGGCGTAGGGTAGGACCCTATAGCCGAGACTTCTCATCATACCTACTGAAAAGTTTTTACTCTATGACTGGTGAAATCTTAACAAATATGGTTTCCTCATACAAATTTCATAAGAGTCTTTCAATACCTAATAGTTGTTTACTACGATGATTAAAAGTTTCGATTATTATGTTCTACACAATGTATTTTGTTATACTTTATTATAATAGGGCATTTCACTCTATTCAAGAAAAAATCGAAAACTACTTATTTACGGTGGTATTTGTAATAAGTAATCGAATTAATATGATTTCTATATTATAAAATGAGAAAAAACCCTATTGTTGAATTCGTTCACCTCGCATCGGCACACTCCCAAGTCTTAAAAACGTGTATAACCTAGTTTATATTATGCCGAATTCTTCCTAGTGATATTTGTTTTTCAGTTTCAAAACAACGAATTCATTCACTACAAAAGCAAAGGATGTGAAGGTAAGACATAAAACGATCACAAATGTACAAAAATTACGACCGACCACTATACTCGTAGAAATATCAGACCGCCTATAGTGACTCACCTTTATCCCGCGAACTTTGTTGGCTCACCATTTTCCGAATGGTGGCTGTGGCTGACCGTTTTTCTGAATTTTAGTCGCTCAACATTTTTCCGAACCGATTGTTACACTGATAGGTCGAACTGATAGGTCGTCGATTGTTTTTCCAAACTTTGGTCCTCACGCAACCCTTGTTTTTTTTTTACTGGAAGAACTGGATGTGATGATAGGAGACACATACCCTGAAATAGTGGCCCACGAGACTCGCATCATGATGCGGCTGACCAGCCTGGTGCTAGACCACCTCCACACCTTGGCAGCAGTCGTGGACTCCTGTGCGTTGCTGGATTGGTGAGTTATGTCATGTGAAGTAATGGAAACGGCAAAGAGCTAAAACTCTACTTGTTTGGACTTCCACATACAAAATTCGTGAATCAGCTAGTACGAAAAGCCCAACATATATTTCCGGATTGAATTAATAAGCTTATTAAATTTTTATTGTTGATAATCCTAGATTGGGTCGACGAAACTATTGAAAATAAACAGAAATTTCAAAAGAACTATAATTAAGCAGACACGCCATAAAACAGGGCCATTTTTAAACTTTGTTAACCTCTATAATGCTTCTATGTCTCAGGAAAGTTATGCGGGATCTAAGTCCGATGACTTCTTCTTGGTCTAAGATAACGTATCACAAATAATTCAACTTCTCTATTTCCAGCCTAATAACCTTCTCGAAAATAGCAAAAGAGCTAAACTTCGTCCGCCCAGCACTGACCACGGACAAAGTGATCAGCATCACACAAGGGAGACATCCTCTGCACATACTAACGTGTGACAATTTTGTGCCAAATGATATTCAGAGCAGTGTGGATGCGGGTTTAGTCAAGATTCTGACAGGACCGAATTCTAGTGGGAAGTCGGTGTATATCAAGCAAGTTGGTAAGAATTTTGGCATTATTTTGGCACGAATGGACATTTTACATGAAGTCGTCGTGGGGAGTCGTAGCTCAGGATCGAAAACTCTAAACGGACACTTCACTTTATGCAATAATGTTTATTTTTTCCAAAGTGTTTTAACTGTTTTTCATTCCGGGGCGAGAACAAAAAAATAATCAAAATATGTTTGTTCAAAGTAGGTAGTCCACTGTACACTTTTTGAAAGTTATCTTTTAATCTACCTAATACGAAATTCCTACAACTTGGAACTCGTATACCCAACGTTTCGGGAAGTGTTTCAGCCGCCAAACCCAGACTGTCCAACATTGTATTATGATCTAACATTTCAGATATTTAAATGAACGTCTACGATTTATTTATTTTGCAAATCCCTATGACACCTACTTAGTGCTACGCCTAATCCAGTCTCTACAATACTCATACATTCCAGGTCTGATAGTGTACCTGGCCCACATAGGCAGCTTCGTACCAGCCGAGGCGGCAACTATAGGCATCGTGGACCACATCTACACCCGGATACAGTCCGCGGAGTGCGTCGCAGCGCACATGTCTGCCTTCCTGATCGACTTGAGGCAGGTTAGGGTTACAGAAAATGATTTCCTTAAGAACATGAATTGTTTTTTATTTAGAAAAAAATGGCCAAGTGCGAGTCGGACTCGCGCACCGAGGGTTCCGTATAAATTCATAACCACACAGGTCTTGAACTTTATATTATATCAAATACTCAGACCTGCAATCCCTTGAAGCTGTGAAAAAATCAAACTTCTATGTCAACGCAATCAAGAGATACGGCCGTTTATGCCGCATATTTGGACACTCGCATGGAAATCAAAACCTACTTATAGGGTACTTCCTGTTGACCTAGAATAATTTAGCAATAAGCAATGTCTTATAGCACAAGTAAAGGGAAAAGTCCGAAAACCATAAATTTGTAGTTACATCACATTTTTTTTTTTTTTTTTATTGAAATGTAATTTAATTTTGTATTCCAAGATAGCGCTAGCACTTCAAGAGTCCACCTCCAACTCCTTACTCATCATCGACGAGTTCGGCAAGGGAACGTCAGCGGAAGACGGACTGGCCTTGCTAGCTGCCTGCCTCAACACCCTCCTGTTCCAAGAGAACAACTGTCCCCACGTGCTGCTGGCTACCCACATGCTGGATGTCAGCCAGTATATCGCCAAGTCGCCTATTGTTAGGTTTATGGTGAGTCTTTGAAGGTATAGAACATTGTTGGACTGACTCGGTGGTTCAGTGGATTGCGCTGCTGACTTTCGGAGCAAAACTGACTGGCCTTGCTAGCTGCCTACCTCAACACATTCTTGAAATAGTCAAGAAAACAACTGTCCCCACGTGCTGGATGTCAGCCAGTAAATCGCCAAGTCGCCTATTGTTAGGTTTATGGTAAGTCTTTGAAAGTATAGAACATTGAACTGACCCAATGGTTTAGTGCTTAGCGCTATTGACCAGTGATTCAAGAGTTGGGAGTTCGATGGGGGATCGAAAGAGTATAAACATTGTATGTGTATGTAAATCAGTCCTATATTACAGTTAATCTAGTTTGGGAACGGATGATGTGGACTCCCACTCGGTGATGACCTGGTTAAGGTTGCAGGAAGGCACTGGATGCGGACAGCGCAGGACCGGTCGTGTAGAAATCCCTCGGGGAGGTCTTTGTCCAGCAGTGGACGTCTTTTGGCTGAGGATGGTGATTTTCTACCCAAAGGTGTTTGGCTAATGTTATCTGGATTTTGCAGAGATTCGAACACATGATACAGGACGGCTCGCCAGTGTTTCTATTCCGCCTCACTGAAGGCCGAGTGGACACCAGCTTTGCGCACAGGTAAAACAAACAAAAAGACGAGCAACTTTTCAAAAAATGTAACAAACGTTTCTTGTTAAGGCGTCAAAATCAGTCTTTTTACCTCCGCTTTACAAATATAATGAAAATAAAGGGTTTTCCCTCAGTGTTGCTGAAGCGAGCGGAATAGAACCAAGAGTTGTCAAAAGAGCTGGAGATGTCATGGAGTGTTTACAGGTAAGAACTACAATACACAAAAAAAATATAGATAAAAAGTTCTTCATTGCTTTTTAAATGATACTTTGGTTTGCCCGCCTGAAAGAAAAAAGGCGTTCTACAGGATGTTAAAAAAAAGTGCGTTTGAATTTTTAAGGAGTAACTCATAATCAAGTATAGAATACAGGAAAAATATTGAAAAAATCCGATCTACAACTTTTTTCAGTTTTCTATACAAATTCTTGATTCACAATTCAGATTTAGTATGGGAATCTAAAAAAAAATGTTGAAGAGCGGATTTTTTAAATATTTTTCCTGTATTCTATACTTGATTCTGAGTAACCCCTTAAAATTTCAAACGCACTTTTTTAACACCCTGTATTGTTGCCCATGTCAAAAGTTTTATACCGTGTTTTTGTGCCACATTCAATAGAATAGATTCTGCTAGATTTTCGTTTCAGAATAACACCCTGCCACCAGCAAACAAGAAAATCCTCGCAAAACTGAGGTCGTGCGTCGAAATAATAAAGACAGAATTGATCACGGAAGATATTTAATAAAATTCTTCTTAAAATGTATATTGATATTTTCTTAGCGCTAACAATAATATCTCAATAAATATTTAAATATAAAATTTGAATACAATAATAATAAAAAAACTCGCTTACATCCAACATTTTATGATAGTTGTTATTATATCTTAAATCTAGGAAAGCTGGAATGAATCTCGATGTTATTTTAAAAAATGATAATGGATCGCCATTTTATTATTTCCAAAACGAACGCATAATGTGCTTATAAAAGCAACTGTTTGTGACAATTCCGAGTTTTTTTTTTTTTTTTCTGGCAGAGGTGGCAAACGAGCAGATGGATCACCTGATGGTAAGCGATTACCGCTGCCCATAGACACCCGCAACACCAGAGGAGTCACAAGTGCGTTGCCGGCCTTTAAGTTGAAAATATGTTTGAAATTTTTAGAAGTCCAGATTATTTTAGGTAAGTACTTTTATCTCGATAATTTATGCGCAATTACAGACAATGTAGCGATATTTTGTTTTTAGTTTTCGTAAAAGTTACGATCTGTCTCAAGTCAGATCTGCGTTCGCATCCCCCATACAAATATGGCTATAATAATATTGTACCTATTCGTGCAGTATCAATCACGATCGCAGTTCAACAAGATTTCTGTAGACGACTGTACCTAACAATATGTATAATTTCAAGGTTCAAGTCAATAAGAGCGTAACCACATAACAAGGAATGTCGTATACAAGTTATTGTTGGCGAAATCTAATTAACTAAGGGTTTTTTTTTTTTTAGAGACTGCTCTGGTAGGGACATATATCCAGAAATATTGGATCACACCCTTACAATTAATCATTTTGAATGACCACAATATTGTTAAAATTCCCTTATTTTGTTTCGAATGATCTGCATTACAAAATTTCCCACTAAAAGTACAGTCATATACAAAAACCTCTATTCAATTGGCACCATCTAACAACCCTCTGCACAAGCTTGGAGCTACATTATTAAAATAAATATTGTTAACTCAATATTTACATTTACATGGATTTCATCTGCTGCATCAGTTCTTCGAGAGAGAGCTCGGAAGCCGCCACAGCGCCGCCCGTGCTGGATTCCGGCGTGCTGTTGTCCACTGGGATACTGTATGCCACCTGGGGAAACAAAGATAGGATGCATTTATAACTTGCCGCGGTATTTTCAAGAAAATTTAACCATGCGACCGATTTCGGTCGTGGCGATCACATTGACTCCTAATAATCGACCTGGTGCGCTCAAGGTTGGCAAATATAGCCAATCTTCACGGCAAATTCCCGGTCACACAGAGTAAGAACGCAGTCTACATGATAGTGAATGGAGCAGGTGGTATGCCAAAGTCACAGCTTATCATCAGCCAAAAGACGTCCACTGCTGGACAAAGGCCTCCCCCAAGGATTTCCACACCGACCGGTCTTACATTGCCCGCTTCTTCTTAACGACTTCCTGCGACCTTCACCAGATCCTCGAACCAACGAGTGTAAGCCTGCTTACGGATTGAAAAGTATCGAGCTTGAATTTTATGAAACCAAGAATAACAAAGTTACCTGAACTCCGTCTACTAGTTTCAAATTTGAAGTATCGTCCTCTTCGGGAGAATTCTCATCCACTAAACTGATACCTGTGAACAACAACCAATACAATGGACACATGAAAAAAACAAAGTTTAGGGCGGATAACACACTGCTCCGAAATCCGCTCCGGTGCGCGATGCGGTTTTTTTTTTACTATGGAAAGTGACAAGTAAACCGCACACCGGAGCGGATGTTATCCGCCTCAGAGACCAACTAACATTTTATTAATACCGATAATCAAAAGAGAGATATAATATCACTTACCCCATTCGTTGTCATCGTGGACAGGTTTGGTGTCCTCTGTCACTTCCGTGGCTAGCTCCACTTTGGGTTTCGCTCTGTACTCCGCTTGCCGCGCGCGGCAGTGGCTATCGTCGCATTGCGGGTTTGGCTAGGAAAAAAATGAGTACAAAAAGATTATATTAAATTAACGTAAAAACTTTATAATACACAAATAAAATCTCTTTCAAAAAAAGCTATTTATTTGGATTGGGCCATTTGACATACCAAAGATACTGTACTGCTGTCTGCAATGAAGGTATAACCAAAGAACTTGTATATCTACTATAACTACATATAAATTTCTTGGGTATAACTCAGTTACCCTGTTCGCTCCTACAACTACATGTTAGAAAGAGAAAGAGCTAAGCTACATATTTCAGTAATCTCCTTGTACTATGGATTGTCAGGAGTTTAGTATACGATAATGGGGAAGAAAACTGACAAAGCTCGCCGATAGAGGCGCTGATATCGCTTGACTCATACTAACTGCCAAAACGTATAGAATTTTTTTTTTATATAAGATTATTAAAAAAATGCCGCGTTGTGTGGCGATTGGTTGCAATAATAATGGAAATCATTAATTTCCTAAAGATTCTCGGATGAAGAAGACGTGGGAAAAGTTACGTTTTCAATTATGTACTTTTCAACTTCGTCTTTAATTGAGGAACAGTCCAAGTCACATACATTTTCCATTTAACAATTTTACAGAAAAAAAACTAATTTATAACACCTCGATAATAAAAAACGCGGAACTAATTGAAAGTTGTTATGAGTCAAGCGTCCGTAGCGCCATCTGCAAATAGCTTTGCGTTTTCTTCCCCATTGCGCCCAAGGTTGCGAATCAAGAAGAAAGTCATAGATATTAATCAACGCAACTTTGTGAGAAGGATAACGCCAAAATAGAGGCAGAAAAAATAGCTAAAAGCTTTTATTAGTCTCTGGTTCCCAAGATACAGGGAATCATAGTTTGGGGCCAGATGACCGTATGTTATTTGTCCCAGATATTATTATTATAAATGGCTGTTTTTTTTTTAAAATAAATATTATAAACAATATCTTACCTTCAAACTCATGGTCGGGAAGAAATCTGTTAATGCGCTGTATCCTAAGTAATGGCTGACGTTTCCAAATCCTAATAAGTATTTCAACGTGTTTTGAACTGTAACAAAGAAATTATTAGTATTATTACTTAGGCACTAAATCGAAAATAGGAAAACAGTTTTTTGTATAACACCAAAAGTTGTACACAAATGGTAAAATTTAACACCAAGTAGTTTTGAGGTAAACATGAAGTATTATAAGTTAGGGAGGCCCCGTCGGCGTAAGTAACAGTTTCGAAATATTACCTAAAAATCCAGCAACTATTCCCATAGTGGTCGGCAAGCTAGCTGCGCAAACACCTTCTCTTTTCAGTGTTTTCTCATCGATTTTAGAAGCAACTACTAGAGGGGGTGCACACTGCAAAGAAAAAAAATTAAATTAAAAGTTAGATAATTAACCTATTAAGGTAATTTCATTTTTTTTTGTACAGGTTGTGTGTGCTATGACAGTACAGTAGTACACAAAAAATAAGGCGCGTCGGTAATCTTCGTTCGCGCAGACAAGAACAAAACATCGACGGAAACACCCGAAACAATCAACGCACGGTGACAGCTCTCTGACAGCAGAGCTGACAATTTCATTGAATTAGGCGCGAAATCAATCAGCCAATAGCGGCAGAGATTTTCGGAACGGGTAAGAGCGGGTGACAATGAAGCTACTTGATTGGTCCATCAGTTTCCCGCGTAATTAAAATATTGTCAACTGCGCAGGTACATCGGCAAGCCTTATTAAATGTGTATTACTGTAACTGCATCTGTCACCTTCCGAACAATGTTTGCAGCAGCAAGCAAGTCTTAGCCAAGACATGGTGTAGAATTTTTAAACTATCCCATAGTGGTCGGCAAGCTAGCTGCGCAAACACCTTCTCTTCAACTATCCCTTTACCTATTTAACAGAGATGTACAAAAGACCAAATTGGTATAGTTGATGCAAGAAATAGCAACAAATCTTTAGATGATTCAAGGAACTGTGCTATATTATGTATGTAAGTCTATATCTGAGCTGAGACTATGATAGGCCTATAGGCTCTTCAGTTCCACTATGAGCTGTCCACCAGCTGTATTCCTTACACTTTAAAAATCTGTATAGTTTAGTTTCACACTTCAACAAAAATACAGGGTGTAACAAAATTCGTGTAAGACCCGTTAACTGGGGATTCTACTTATCGTACTGAACAACCTTTGTTCTACGACTTTGCTCAAATCACAAAAAATTTTTGGACTCTCCATACAAAATGATTACCTGTTTTGCTATTTTTGTATGGAGTCTAACATTTTTTTGCGATTTGAGCAAAGTTGTAGAACAAAAATTGTTCAGTACCATGAGTAGAATTCCCAGTTAACGGGTCCTACACCAATTCTGTTACACCCTGTATAGTATAGATTTAACCATTATTACTCACAGCAAAACATGCCAGCTCCCCAGGAACAATCAGCTGTATATGACCAGACACAGCATTCTCACTGACACCCGACTCGAACCAGGTCTGGTTGAGCTCGTTGCAAGCCGTGTTGATGGCCATGCGAGCCTCGAAGTTGTCTACGCACGACAGGACGAGGTTCACCGGACCGCCAGTTAGGCTGCCTGTGCTGGAAAGTGAAGAAAGAAATAGTAAGATTAGTCTGAAAATTGTTGTAAAATAACCAGTTTCTAACTGAGTTGAGTAATCTTGAGAAGCCCGCTTCTGTCTTTAGCGTCTTCATTACTTTAAGCCAATGGTTGAATAAAAAAGGAAAATACATGTTTCTGACAAAAAAGAAACTGCATTAGTTAGGCACAGTAACAATTTATTTATATAAAAACACTGGTATAAAAGAACAGATATTATAACAGGTTTTAGCATACCATAACTACTTACTAAATCATTAAAATTTTGTGGTCTCATCTAAACTAGTTGTTATAATCATATCTTCTTGGAAGGCAATTCAAT
The DNA here is from genome assembly GCA_958295455.1 of Coleophora deauratella. Lineage (NCBI taxonomy): Eukaryota > Metazoa > Arthropoda > Insecta > Lepidoptera > Coleophoridae > Coleophora > Coleophora deauratella. Next base: position 19,367,811 of record OY282392.1, on the reverse strand, counting down.
TTATAGTTTAGATAAGTATTTTGAAGCGCCTAAGCGTATGCTCTCCCTTAAAGAATGAAACTATTATTAATTTTAAACGTTTTACTATTATTATTTACTGGATTTCGTTATATTGGACAATCTAAAAGTAATATTACATTGATGTCGATTCGGTTTTCATGCTTAAACTGTGTTCTGTCTTTTTCTTTCAATATCGAAAAGACAATGACAGGATGCTCAAATTCAGTTTAGTCCTATCAAATAAGTTTAATCGTAAACACCGAATCGACACCAATGTTACTTGGCAAATAAAGAGTTGAACTGAATATCATACCTAATAGTATCACAGAACTTCTGGAAGTTATCCACTGTAGTAATGTTGTAGTTGTATGCATCAATTTCAACATCAGGGTTGATGTTCTGTAGCGTGGCTGCAGCCGCATCTACTTTGCTCAGACCTGCTTGGTGCGGTTGGAAGAAGAGCCGGTTCATATTCGCCAGCTCCACTTTGTCGTAATCGAATAGTATTAGCTGTAAATCGATAGGAAGGGAATTAAATATAATATTACATAACAGATTACTATTATTACATGCCAGGGACATAAGATACTTTAAAAAGAACAGCCTTATTTCTACTATGCTTTGACTTTAAATTTATTATCGTGTCAATGGATAACTTTTCTGTCCAAAAAACCTTATAAATAGTGATTGGAAATTCCGGGGCAATTTAATTTTTTTCCGAAGAAAGAATAGTATGGATATGCCTTTCAGAATAAATTTATAGATTTTCATACAAAAATTACTGGGATACCGGGATTGTAAAAAGCGTTGGGATTGTTAATTGTAATGATCTGATTGTAGTGAATGTTAATCTTATTGAAAATTTAAGTATGCTTTAAAAAAAACGTCAATTCAACATTCTGTTAATTTAAAACAGCATGTCCATATTATGCTAGCTCCCCAATTTCAGGTATAATTGCCCCCGAATTTCCAATCACTACTCATAAAGCTTAGAGAAACTCCTAAAGAACAAATGCAATCAAAAACATCTGCCTGCTTAGGCAATCAGCTAAAAGCTTGACAATGAATTTACCTTTCCAACCCCACAGCGGGTGAGCATCTCGGCTGTGACACTGCCAACTCCCCCCACCCCCACAACAGCTACCGACACCTCCCTGATCTTTTCATAGTTGTCCACTATACCCATCCTCTTCAGAGCCATGAGTCGACTGCAAATTAAGTTTATAGGTAATTAGAAAAGTTAAGTGTTTCAAAATAATATTGTTTTACTTAGAAACAATTTTATTTTTAATAAGGTTACTCTTTATTGCGTACCAGTCTAAGTTCTCATATTCTCTATCTGTTGGGTTTCAGAGACCTAGACGACAAAAGCTAAAACGTGAAGCAAAATTTAGATAAGAAGCTGGCATTGTTTGTTGGCCTCTCTTCTTAACATTGAGGGAACAACGCAATTAATTGGAATACTCAGGTAAAATTCGGAAGGCTCAGAGTAATTTCTACCAAACAAACAAAACTACTTAATATATTAGGTACGTTTTGTTTACCATCACTCTCATTAGAGTAAAAAAATATTTATTACCCCCTAATGCTTCTCAATGACAACATTCTATAGAACCAGTTCCTAAAAATTACCTGTTGTATTTCCAAAACCGCAACATATTGGACCATTTTTGAATCACGTTTTACGTCTACTTTATACAATTAAACTTATTGTTACTATTAACAAACTTACTCTAGTGTATAGTACAGTTTATTTTATTATAATTTTCATTGATTAACTAAGGTAAATTGCTAAAAACCTGTAAGGATTGGAGTCCACGACTTCAGAAGACATAACTTGGATTTTCTGCCTCCCCGGTCCCACATTGCCCTGCGCAGCGGCTAGTTTAGCTTCTAACTCCTTCACTTTCCTCTGCAACTCCTCTACAGTGGACATTTTCAGTGATTTTCACAGCAATTTCCAAATAATTTCACTTTCACTGAAGACCACAACTCGATCGAAAACAATTGTACACGTCAAGATCAGCTGTCAATGTGACGTTAGTTCGGCCACGGATGGGGGATGCGTTCGAAAAGTAGAAATATATTTCAACTACGTTCAAACTCTAAGCAAAGAGGAACAAAAAACTAAATACAATAAATCAATACCTACTCAAGACTTTAATCATAATTACAGTGTAAATTCTATTTCCAGGCTCAACTTACCTACGGCTGGACCAAATAAAATTCTTACTCAATAAACCACAGAATTGAACTTCTCAATGACAATTATTTTCGGAAAGAAAGTGGAAACAAGGCGGTCAAGTCCTGCGGTTTAAAGATAGGTATGCTGAAGCGCCACCAGGGGCGGGCGCCGACTTCATAAAGATATTGCGGGGGCTAGGGCAGAAAAAAATGTTAATTTAGGTACCTTATATTTTCTAACTAGCTTTCGCCCACGGCTTCGCCAGCATTGATATCGTTTTTGTGATTATCGATGAGGGACCGCAGTTCGCGAGCCGCAAGCCACACCAGTATTTTCATATAAAATAAAATATTGGGTGGACTCAGCCGTGCTGATACTGTCATTAGAGGGGGGCTCGGGCACCCCAGGCCCTATGGAGTCGGCGCCAGTAAGCGCCACATTAAGAGATGTGACATAGATCCCAAATCTTTCCAAACATGGTACAATTCAACAGATATATCGGTCCCCAGCAGATTGACGTAAAAAGTTGCGATTATTGATCTACTTTTATTAAGTATACCTACAAGTTCCCTTCTATTATAATTATTCATTAGATATCATCGAATACTTACCTGCTCATCTGTAAATTAATTATGCAAAGACCGGTTAGTTAAGGTCAAACTAGGTAGGTACTTAAACCAACATTGCTCTTCCGTCAACGCCTAGGTATCCTAGAACGAGATATTATATCTATAAGTTGTTTATCTATATCTCAATTCTTAGCGTATTCCGAGTTTTAGAAGTTGCGTGTGATTCAAGTTCTTTTCATATCTCAAAGCTTTGACAAACAAATACGTGAGGCAACAATGTAACGATGCGACGTATCTTGAAGAAAACCAAACGAATTACACAATACTTCAAATAAGATAAGAAACTAACCAAGCTCTCTAAAACTCCCAAAACCTTCGCAAACACCTGTGAAGAAGTTTCATTATGTGGTTTAACTGACTGATGGACATACGGTTAGTATGTGAAGCCTTATTTATTAGTTTGAACTTTGATAGGTAGTAATTTAGTAGTCGCGCGTGTCCAATGAAGTGCGGTTGGTCGTACGTAATACGACATAACGATATTTATGTTAAAGGCTTTTAAATACGGTGGAAAAAAATCCTCTCTGCTTTTAAATTTTAAGTGTTTTTTTTTAGTTTAAATGTGAAGTAAGGGAGTTTTGTTCAGGTTTCAGAACAGTTTTAAAATGTACCTTGAATAAGTTATAAAAGTTGGAGTTTCCTTGAAACACTTTTTAAGCACGTCAAAGTAAGTACATAGAAAATAGATTTTCTTTTAATCATGTATCTTAGTAGGTACACTCATCTATTTTTTTTTATTTAATGATAGGGTTCAGCTTATTTCAGATATTGCAGAAGTAACGTTTGAGTTTTTACGTTCCTAGACTTTACGTTCCCTACGTTACGTTCCTAGAACAACTTTTTTCTACGTTTTGTTTGTTTGCATAACTACTTTTTATTGCATACACTAATAAAATAGATAAATAAGCTTAAACATTCTTGTTCTGTAGCAAATGCGGACTTATCCCTTTCGCGAAATCAAAAAAAAAGGTGAAAGTAGACCAATCAGCTTATGGGTTTTTTTTTAAATTAAAGTTAAGATTTTCAGCAATTTTGATGAAAATCCATGAGATACTTTTAAATATTGCTACATCTTTTCATGACACTCCGTATAAAATTATGTATAACGCCATGTACCCTAGCTTAACCTATTTAAGAAACTTGTTTTTTTTTTAACAAAACACATTTTTTAATTGCTTCTTAAATCATGAAATAGTTCAAGTTGAAATAAATTTCCATACTCTTCAAGGCCCCTACGTTAATAAAGTTATAATAAATAATAAACTATGTATTTAAAATGTTAGTAAGATACCATTTACCCATTCTAAACTTTAAAAATAGTAAACTGTTATGTATTGTATTATTTCTAGAATGCAGTTAGGCGTTCTATCGAGCAAATTTTAAAATTATCGTATCAGATTAACCCGTTCTGTTCAGCGTATAATGCATTTTTGGTACTTTGTCATTATACAGAGTGACTAGAATACATAAGTGCAAACTTCTTAGCTGGTAATTCTCTTTATAAAACGGAATATTTTTTGCATAGGGATGTAGCAAAACTTGGGAAAATCGCAATTTTTTAGAGACTTCGTATAAATCCATCAGTTTTTAACCCCGACTGACCCTTTTTGTATGGCAAATACCCTTTTTGTAAAATGGCCGTTTTTTGTATCATAAGGAAAAAGCAATCTGTATCTGTCTGTCCGTTAATTTGCTCCGAATATGTGTCGATACATTTCAAACTGCGCCAAGTCCACTTACAAATATGGCCGAAGTTACAAGAACTGACATAAAGTAAGTTAGTGTTAGTGTCATAAAGTACACTATCCCTAACTTACTTTATGTCAGTTGGCATAACTTCGGCCATATTTGTAAGATGACTTGGCTCAGTTTGAAATGTATCAACACATAATATATACTGGACCGATTAAGTTGAAACTTTGTGCACAATAGATTTCTGTGACTAACATGTTTATGTAACCTGAATAAATGAACCCTCGGTGAAAAAAAATATAAGGATTGGTTTCCTTAACTCCTAACAAATGGCACTGCATTTTTGTGGTCAAAGAAACCGAAATTTCGTTTCATGTTCGTTTTCGTAGGCACAAGCAAGTAAACACACACACATCTACCACACTCTGATGGACCCACACATATTAACGTTCTTCAAATTGCAGCTAAACTAAAATGCAGCGCCCTACGACCAGCTCGGAGCGAACGCCGCTGGTGCAACCAGCTTATGTCTACGAGTCATCCATGACGAGACGTTACCAGAAGCGTTTGCGCAACTTTCAGTGCGCCATTTGTGTTAGCCTCATGTAAGTACTACAATCTTCTTCTTAGTTCTTGTGGGTTCTGGATTCCTGCAGATGTAAAAAGACATCAATCCAGCAAGTATCTAGTAACTTAAAACGTTACACGGCTTCTGAATCGAGGTGACTATCTGCGGTCCGGATTATCCCGAGAGAATTCTGCAATAGGTAGATATCCATCAAGAAAACTTAAGTTGACTTCTTGTTCCTAATTTGACCTTGAGATAAGTACAGCATGGAGATGGAAAAGTCAACATGATTGAAAGGAAAATTCAACGTGAGTGTGTCTGTTCCCCACCCCGAGAAATCTTCTCTGCCTGACCACCTTTCTTTACCAATCAAACCTTCAAAACAAAAGCAAAGAGGTTTTCGTATATGATTATGTACCTACAATCATTTCCTTAGATTTTCCACAAAGCACCGTGACTGATAGAAATAGTATTCTCATAATCTCATAGGACAAGAATCTTTCCCTCTTGAATCGGGGTTATATTCTCCACTTAATGTGCTTCCTCTATATATTGGCGGATAGTAAATTAGACTTACTCCCATTAAAACTTTCCCAGTCACCCAAATAAAAAGCCTCTAACATACCATCTTCTCTATATTTATCTCCAGGATACTCCTAGGAGTAGGCCTCCTCGTCACCATCGGGTATGACCTCAGCAATGACATGGATGTAATCAACAGCACCACAGCAGTTCCAGTAGTCATACCAATAGTGGCCAACGCGTCGGGAAACCTGACGGCCGTGTCTCCCGAACTGATCCCCATGTTGAAGCTGACTTGGCCTTTACAAGGTAAATAACTTGGATCATAAAATGCTGCACGTTCAAATAAAATAAAATGAATGAATATCTTAGGTGTGAAAAGAGTAAAAAACTGCGATTTTTGCTCTCGGACCTTTCTTATGGAGCAAGCAAAGCATTTTATTCTTAGAATCTTATGATATAATAAAATACTTCTTCAAATACCTAGGTAATAGTTATTTGTAGCGGTGAGCACTACCGATAAGTCATGGTCACCACTCACTATACACATAAATTAAAGCAATCAAACTTATTCTCTAAAGTAAAACTTTTCGCCAGGCAAACCCCCATCACCCTGGCCCAATACCCCAACCTCTGACGCAATCACCACCGCCGTCAGCCAAGGAAAGGCAGCTCTCCAGAACAGGACTGACCTGGAGAAGACCAGGAAACCCCTGGAGAAGGATACACCAGCCAGCAGAGCGCAGCGAGCCTCTGCTACAGCGGTATCTGTGAAACCGATGGCTGATGCTGCGTATGCTGCTGAAATGGCTACCAGAGCACTAGTTAATGGGTAAGTGTGGGAGGTGAAGAAGATGAAGAATGTCCGTAAGTAAGAGGTAGTGTTGATTTCATCTATCGGTGAACGTTAGTGTATCTTCCAGTCCAGATAACCGCCGAATTCATCTAACTTTTTATCCGAATAAAGTGAATTTTAATTCAATTTTAATTATTTATTTCAGAAAATATTTTTTCCACATGACGAGTACCTATATAACATAACATAATCAACAACGATGAACACGTTAAAAAACCGACTTCAATCGTAACAACTACAATTTTGCTATGTTTTTTTGTTTTTGTTATTTTTTTCAAAAAGTGCTAAATCAATTAAGATAAAATTTATACAGAACTACCTCTGGAGTATTACCTATCAAGCAAAAAAAGAATTATCAAAATCGATTCATAATTGGCGGAGTAATCGCGTAACAAACATCCAAAAAAAAAGCAACATACAGTCGAATTGAGAACCTCCTGCTTTTTTGAAGGTGTTTTTTTTACAGCGGGATATTTCCCAGTTGAAATTTTCATCCCTTATTAGCACTTATACTCTCAATCAATCAATCAATCATTTATTTGCATGAAACACGGTAGTTTAGATGACAAAACAAGTATAGTAGGTACATCATGTCTCGCTTATAAAAATAGGCATGCAGAAAAGAGATAGCAGCGGGTAGATACAATCAATTAAATTAATAATAAAATAATGTCTATAAATAAAAAAAATACGATTAAAATGTCAAAATTTCCAAAATACAATATAAGCATATTATAAACACTACTGCAAGAATCCTTTAATACTGTAATAGTTTTTTACATTAAGCCATTTGTACAATTTTGTCTTGAATAATATATTAATAGGCAGATCTTTCATTTCATTTGGTAATTTATTATAAAGTCTAATACACATACACAAACAATTTCGGTTATATTTTTCCGTGAATGGCGTTTCAAAAAAAGCTAGTCTGTGAGGATTTCGTCGAATTCTAGGAGCTGGGTAGGAATTATGTCCGTGGTTCCGTAAGTCCGTGAGATGTTGTGTATGAGACAAGTAATACGCATGAGTAGTACGCAGTCATTGAGGAACATGAAGATAATATTATAGATTTCCGGCCGATTAGCTCAATTGGTCAGTTCGTTCATTGTAATTGTACAACGAGAAGTGTGGCCAGAATCAATAAGAAATAACTTTGGGTACATAAGTGTCATGTTGACAATTTCACCTTTATGGCTCGACCCCTCTAAGGAGATTATAAGTACCGTTTTGTTGTTTGCTCTAGGCGGGTACCTATATATACTCTCCCTAAAAACCTTACCTAGCCTAACCAAACTAATAATAAGTTAATCACAGATACATTTTGAGCTGTTCTCTCAAGGGATTTGTGATTTTTGCTTTGCAAATCCAGGCGTAATCGGTAGGTTATTCATGTACCAATTAATGTCCTTAGCTTGTCTTTTGGTTACTGATTTTTGGTTACTCTTTTGGTGACTGACTTTTTTTTTTATGGCAGAGGTGGCAAACGAGCAGACGGATCATCTGATGGTAAGCGATTACCGCCGCCCATAGACACCCGCAACACCAGAGGAGTCACAAGTGCGTTGCCGGCCTTTGATATGGGAGTACGCTCTTTTATTGAAGGTTTAAATGTCGTATTGGTCCGGAAATACCGCAGGTGACAATTAATTCCACAGTTTGGTTGTGCGAGGTAGAAAGTTTCTAGTGAAACGCACAGTTTTGGACTGCCAACCATCTAAGTGATGGGGATGAAATTGTTGTCGCGTAGAACGATGGCGAAATGATTACCGATTTATTACTACTTAAACTCATACTTAAATCGTTTACATAATCTTTTAAATCTTAATTTCTTTTCTAACTAGTACATAGTTTCTTTTACACGAAACTTATCAACGTCCCAAGAAGGAACGTCGGGCCCAAAAGAAATTGTCTTCAATTTCTGTCACCTGTCAAATTAGGATCTAGAGTCTAGAGTCAGAAAATGTACACCTACTTATAGACGATCTATATTGATGTTATATCTATTTAAGTATTTGGAGTTAGTTTAGTCGAGTTAGTTTTCTGATTTGCTATTTATGAGTAATTACCGTTACCACACTTTACATAAGTAACTACTAGTTGTTACATATAACGGGCATCGACACGAGGAGGCCTGGCAGCCGAAACCCGATCCAGGGCTTAACCGCGAAACTCGATACATCCGAGCTCTGCCCGGTTTGGCTTCATTTCGCATGAGCGGCGGTGACCGGCGCCGGCGGCTGCCCGAAACGAGGGGCACTGATGTCAATAAGTACTAATTAGTGTTAGGATATTGCAAATAAATTCTATATAAATTCAAATTCTAGATTATTCTGAAATAGATGTGGGTCTGCGAAGATCGCAGAGTATGAAATTCGATGATAGAGTCACACACAACTGATGATTTTGACGCCCCTTATTTACCTCGAATTTATAATATGGTACCGCTTATAGCAGGACATATTGACGTTACAAACTACATACTTGTACATTTGTTATTTATTTCATCTATGTTCTACCAATATTTTTTTTATATGATTATTTAGTTAGAAATGGATGTACCGACTAATCCCCCTCATTCTTTCTTTCTCTCCAAAGTTAATAATTAATTAAAAGAAATATTTTGTCAGTCATATACCTCTTTTAAAAACAGTTGTAGTGCAAGTATCTATGTATATTGCAAATTCCGATATCCGATTGGTAATAGTAGGTGTATGAGGCACGTCAAGTAAACCTAAGAACAGGCGATGAGAAAAGTTCTGTTGCTGAAATTGTAGAGCTGAGACAGACAAAAAATAATAGCTTTCAAAATATTCATCTTACTTTGGGGTATCAAGCTCTTCAGCTCTCATTATGGAATAATAAATAGTTACTGAGAACTACTGAACGAACGAGGACAAATATTCGATATTACTGGCTGAGTTAGCGGAGTGGAATTTCGTTACGTAGACATTGGACGGGGCCCTTCGGCGTGTACCCTACATTAATGACTTATTTCGGACGTAAATATTGAAGTACAAAATACAGCTTTTCAAAGGTAAAACTCTAGCAGTTTGTTCAATAAAATAGAAAAATAAATATAGTATCATTTAAAAGTTTCCTCATAAACCTCGCTATAGAGAGACCGAGTGATTTTTCAATCAATCAATCAAGACCACCAGACATTAATGAAAAAATTTTCATAACTAGTCGTTCCGCCATTTCAGTACCACCACACAAACTCGAGTTGGAGGTGTCGGCCAAGGTCCTTCCACTAACGGCTCGTTCCCCGAGCCCCTCTACTGCCTGTCAGAGCCCATCCCCTGCCCCCCGGCCAAGTACCGGAGCCAGGACGGCAGCTGCAATAACTTGAAGAACCCCACCAGGTGGGGGGTGGCGCATACGCCGTTCAGAAGGGTGCTCCCTGCTCATTACTCTGATGGTAAGGATTCATTTATTTATACTACGTTCAGAGATACTAGGCTTAAGAGTTCTAGATCCAGTGGTATGCCTATATAGTAAGCGCAAAGACGAAACAACTAAAAGACAAACCAAGCATAATGACTGAATTTTTTATCGTATAGTTTTATAACACGGTTTTTTAATCATGGAAATTTTGGATATTCATGGACATGTTTCATGTTTTCTTTCAGCTAGTAACTGTATTGATGGCAGTGTAGATACATTTAAATATTGCAACATGTTGTGCACTGCATAAGCCTCTTATAAATAAGAAGTCTTTTCTCGCTTCGCATATTACTGAAATGTTGAGTACCTATATAAGTTAAAGGATCATTGCACTATACAGGGAGGTGTAGAAGAAAAATGACGATATATAAAGTATTTACTTAAATAAATTAAATAAAAATAATTCAGATAGGACGTATTTTCGATACATCAGCCAATACATCAGCGCGATTTAAAAAATTCGATGGATACTAGAGTTAAGTTTGAAGTTAGTTCTATTATGTATGTATTTAAATGTATATGTGTATGTATATCAGTCTCTGGTTCCCAAGATACAGGGAATCCTAGTTTGGGGCCAGATGACCGTGTGTGATTTGTCCCAGATATTATTATTAAGTAATGACTGAATAAGACTTATGAAGCACTACTTATAACTTAACTACTATGTTTTTGTATGGTAAGAAACTCAACTTTTGAGACTGTCTTATCATCTCTTTATCGCTTATGAAAGCCTCTACTGTTTGGTTAAAGAACACAAGAATTCCAGAACAGATAATTTCATTCATATATGCCTGGAGAAGGTTTCATACTGGTTGAGTAGAAACATTTAAATGTTGTAACACGTTTTGCATTGCACAGTCCTAAAATACCCATCATACTATCAGGAGTTCGGTGGGTGGGACATGCCCTGTATGAATGGTCTATTTAGATGACTCTTTATGCTGTTATTTATTACTATTCGTAAAAGTTTTCCACAGAACAGAGCACTGGATGTGGGCAGCGCAAGACCGGTCTTTGTGGAAATCCTTGGGGGAGGCCTTTTTCCAGTAGTGGACATCTTTTGACTGATGATCATGAGAGCATAGTTCCTTTAGTTGTATAGCTAGCGATTATTACAGTACCTATTTCTAAAATCCTCTCTATACCTATAACTACTGGGTACTTAGTTCGAATCTATGCCGACCATAAAGATCTCAATATGATTCTCATAAACATTGATTCTACAAAAACAGTAGCAATAAAGGGTCAGTAAGTAACTAAAACTCATCAATATCTGGCAAACGATAAGACGAAGAATAAGTAACTATCGTTTATTTATGTTTAGGGTATTGTAAGGCTCGCTGTCTTCTTCCTTGTGTCATCGTGATACTTACACTGCCTGATGAAGTATAAGAAACCTACCATGCGCGCTTTCCTCGTCGAAGCCACTATCAACCATCATATCCTTTCTCACCAGGTATAAGTGCACCTCGCAAAGGAGTGAACGGGACAGAACTGCCCAGCGCAAGAGACGTGAGCGTCACCGTCCATAGACCAAGCTATGCTCACGACACCACCTTCACAGTCATGCTGGCTGTGTGGGGACAGTTCATTGACCATGACATCACTGCGACTGCGCTTAGCAAGGGTGAGGTTTTAGAGTCTGAGTACATCTTCTGCTTTGACCAGGGATAAACTTGCTTCGCGGGAACGGAGTTAATGTATTTAGTAGTGGGCTATCTACTAACACTGATGTTATTAGAGATCTATCCGTAGTCCCTGAAAGACCTTAAGTATTTCTAAGAAAATTGTGAAATTTAATAGACGGGACAAGGTATTGTTATTAACGTAAGAATATTTGAGTATATCTTCGGGACTGCGGCACGGCCTAAAGACAGACGCTTCACAATACAATACCAATACAATATAATACAATTTACAAAGTAACAATATACCATCGCCATATTGAGTTAGCACTTCAGCAGAACTTACCTATTTATCAAGCAGAAAAGTAGCCTTTTAGAGAAAACAACTAAGTAGTTACCTATTTTCCTGACGAGGTTTAAAAATAATAATAGCATTTAGAGAGTCATGCATGAAAAATCTATTGAATTCCAGGAGACAACAGCTCCTCTCTCTCCTGCTGTGACCCATCCCAGCCGCCGCATCCAGAGTGCTTTCCCGTGATAATGGATATGGAAGACCCCTTCTACCAGCGCTACAACCTCACCTGCATGGAGTTCGTGAGATCTGCACCAGCTCCCACCTGTCACTTCGGTAAGTTTATTGCCAAAGCAACATCACGAATTGAAAGACATTCCTAATCTCCTTCTAGAAAAGGTGTAAGGTTTGATGATGGAGGATGATTTTTTTCTTCTTTGGCATTGGAGGTTTAACGGAGCAACGTGAAGAAAAAAGAAGATTTTTGGTAACAGTACAATAATAATTAGTATTTCCGTCCTTTTCACCAGGTGCTCGCGAACAGTTGAACCAAGCCACTGCCTACCTTGACGGCTCCACGGTCTACGGATACGACACTAACCGCACCAACAGCCTGCGGTCAGGAGTGGGCGGCCAGCTCCGGATGCTCAAGGTCGAGGCCAGGGAGCTGTTGCCACAGTCCAAGGACCCTGATGACGGGTGCAACACGGTGGAGATGAATGCGAAGGGGAGATACTGTTTCGAGAGCGGTGAGTGGTAGATTAAGGTGCCGAAGAACTCGTATCATAACCGAAACTGCGCACTGAAAGACGTAGCGGAGACAGGCCTCTTACTCGGTTGGCCGATAAGCTGGTGAAGGTTGCGGGAAGCCACTGGATGTGAACAGCGTAGGACTGGTCGCTATTGGAAAGCTTGGGAGAGGCCTTTGTCCAGCAATTGAATTCGTTTACCTGATAATGAGTTTAAGAAAATAAGAGGGTAGCGCAACAAGACTCTTATGTAAAGACAACTTCATACCGTGTCTCACACAATCTTCCTTGTCTCCAGGAGATGACCGAGCCAATGAAAATCTCCATCTCACCACCATGCACCTGATCTGGGCCAGACAACACAACCGACTGGCGGCCATGTTGAAACAGATGAACCCGACCTGGAGTGACGAGACACTCTTCCAGGAGGCTAGGAGGATCGTTGGAGCTCAAATGCAGCATATAACTTATCACGAGTTTCTGCCTGCGATATTGGGTAAGCAAGTGATTTCACTGTTTTATAGTATCTTGGCTTTTGCGGTCGCATCATGCATTCTTCGACAAAGGGCGAAACCACGGTATCCAGGTCACTTAATCACATCCAGTGAAATATTTCTTGTAAAATCTTTATTTTAGATTTTTATGATGAAAATATATACAAGATGTAACCCAATTTTTTTCTGTTTTTATGGTAAATAGAGTATTATTGGTGGTGTTTCATCTTTCAGGCTCTGACGTAATGTGGGCTTTGAACTTGACGCTTAAAGACGACGGTTTCTCGGACTCCTACAACCCTGATGTGGACCCGTCCATCGCCAACCATTTCTCAGCATCCGCCTTCAGATTTGCCCATACACTATTACCGGTAAGTTGTCGGACATTTCTGAGACTCCGCAACGCTTAACAAGACCTACTGACGTCGGTCCAGTACATGTTCTTTATGTAAAAGAATGATAGTTAGACAGAACGCCCGAAATCTTGGTTGAGTTTAACAAAAAACTAGCATTCTTATATTCTTATCTCCGTGGCAACTAGCTCTCATCTGGTTCTGGGTATGGTCCAACTCCGGGTCATCGACTTGACCCAAGTTCGCATCACGATCCTCAGCAATGAGATAGCTACGAAGGAGAAGAAGTAGGAGATGAGCGTCCGATTAACGACGAGTACTAGTGCACGGATAAATCTGTTAAGGTTTTTGTTGTACTAGCTTAATCAAATAGGTATTTGTTTATTTGTGATAAATTGTTAATAAACAACAATAGATACAATAATAAAATTTATACACAACTGAGATCAATCAAGCATTAAACATAATCTTCTCACCAACCAAAGAATTATGTGTTTCATTTAATGGACCAATAAGACATAATACAATGCCTTAATAATGTTATACAGGGTGTAACAGAAGTGTGTGACAATACTTCAAGGTTGGCTTTTACCCATCAAACTGAACCACTTTTGTTCTACAACTTTGTTGAAATCGCAATTTTTTTTTGACTTTTCATACAAATCGATCAGCTGGCGAACAAAGTTTGTATGAAAAGTCAAAAAAATTTTTTGTGATTTCAACAAAGTTGTAGAACAAAAGTTGTTCAGTTTGATGTGTAAAAGCCAACCTTGAAGTATTGTCACACACTTCTGTTACAACCTGTATATGAGGTAGAATCTTTCTAAAGACTATTTCCTTAAATATAAACCGCTTTAGTTTCCAAAGGAGGTTTAGGAGGGAGAAGCGCCACCAGGGCGGCACTAGCACATCAGCCGCAAACTTCCCCTGCCAGGCCTGCGGGAGAGTGTGCCGCTCTCGCATCGGGTTGGTCAGCCGCCAAACAAGTTGCCTCCGTCACTGACACTGAATGAATCGTCTGCAATAGACGTAAAGGCCATTGATTCAGTTTCCAACGACCACCAGACCGCTTGCCGTTCAGTTACAGCAAATTTATAAAAATATGCAATATGTGTTAATTTATTCTGGTTTTCAGGGCCTCATCCACTCGGCCGAGCTGTCGAACGGCAGCATCAACTACATCCAGCTGCACTCGATGCTGTTCAATCCGTACACGCTGTACACGGCGGACGGCTCGTCGCGCGCCGTGCACTCCGCCATTTACACCCCCGTGCACAACGTCGAGCCGCACGTCACCTCTGAGGTAAGTGTGGTTCAGTATGTCGTGGCCAGATTGTATAGGGTCCTTATGTAATACCTGAAAAAAATTTAACCACGGCTTCTACTCATGAAACTGAACAACTTTCGCTAAGAAACCTATACTCAATTCCCAAAAAAATTTTTGGACTTCTCATGCTAATCAATCAACTGCTCCGCCGATTTGGTATGGAAAGTCCAAAATTTTTTTTGCGAATTGAGTATAGGTTCCTCGGGAAAATCTGTTCAGTTTCATAAGTAGAACCCACTGTTTTTTTTTTTCAGGTATTTTAGAAGGACCCTATAGAATATGGAATGACTGGCCATGTCGTTGGAGACCTCCGACGGAGTCATGGACTCCGTTAATCGGTAACACCAGTAACCAAACCTAACCTAAAGTTTTTTCGGAGCTCCTCCATCGATCGATATGGCCAGTCATTTCATATTCTGGCCAATTCTATGATGACCTTATATATATCGTATATATAAGGTCTAACAAAATCAACTAAAATTATTCACACTGGGGCTATGAATTTCCAACAAGTCGATTAGCTAGTCAGCCAACTTAGGATTGGAAGTAAGTCCACCTTTTTTTAGCGATTTTACTATGGGTTCCTTAGGAAAAGCTTTCCAGATTCATGGGTAGAAGCTTCAGTTAAAATAGTTTAAGCTGTTTTTGTTCCTTGGCAAGTTTACCATGAATAATGAAAGTATGGGCAAACCGCCAAAAATTGGCTTTTGCTTTGGCATTATTGATAGGGAACAGAGGATAAAAAGTATCTCCATTCAATTTTTGGATGTGTCCATACAAAAACTACGTCAAGATATTTTATCTATAGCTATAAATATTACTTAAGGCGTAACAACAGACGCGATAACTTAGTTATTTACACTTGAAGCTGAACGACATTTTTACACAATTTTGAAGAATTTACAAAAAAAGCAACATTCAAAAGTTTTCTCTATAAGTACTGTAAACAAATACACGTCTTTTATTTATTTAACTATAATTTTAATCAATTTATTATAAAAGAAAACCCAGAAACGATTCTGATGGTTTTAGTGGCAACTCGAAATTTATGCTACGCCGAACGAACGTAGCACTCATATAAAAGACATCAACGCGAGCATCATCCACTTTAACTTATCTTCGCTGGAGATTTATTGTACAAGGTGTAAAAATACACTCCCAGAAACATCGTCAGTGGATTTCACTCATAAAACTGAACAATTTTAGCCATTGAACCCATTCTGTAGTCTGTATTCGGCAGCGCAGGTCGATGTTGAAATCCTTGGGGGAGGCTCTTGTCCTGCAGTAGACGATATAGCTGATGACGATGATGATTCGGAATTAGTATGTAGAAGTAACTAATAGGTTTATAACAAGACTATTAGTGTATCGAGGCGTGGCCTTAATATGGTTTGGTAAGAAGAAGTTTTCACCAGTGGAAAAATGTCCTTCCAAGTTCCAATGGAAGGTCCGTTTGGGTGGGTACCACTGCTCGCTCAATACCTGCGCCAGCAGCGCGCTTTGGGTGGCGCGAGATAGCCAGCGTAATAACCGGCATAAAGCTGCTTTTTCACCGATGAAGCGAGGCAAGGAGTGGAGTGAAGAAAATTGAAATTTCCATTGAAATTTCTATTTCCACCGAAGATGTGCGAGAAGCGAATTTATTTTTTTCCATACAATTAAAATTCTCTTCCCTCTTCGCCTCGCCAGTGGAAAAGCAGCTTAAGAGGCATTCCATCTTAACCCTCAATGTTCAGCAAGGCACTGATAAGCCTTCTGGGGCTATAAATGCTCATACGCGGCGGATACTAATTTCCATCGGATGGACCATCAACCTTTTGTCATCTTACACAATAAAAAAAGAAGACTAAGTTATCCGAGGGAGAGCCATGCTTCGGCACGAATGGGCCGGCTCGACCGGAGTGACACCACGGCCTCACAGAAAACCGGCGTGAAGCGTTGTGTTTCGCCGAGTGAGTGAGGGCACCGGAGGCCCAACCTCCGCCCCTTCCCAATTCCCTCCATCCCCCATCCCATTTCAAAGGTTGGCAACGCACTTGTGACTCCTCTGGTGTTGCGGGTGTCTATGGGCGGTGGTAAGCGCTTACCATCAGGTGATCCGTCTGCTCGTTTGCCACCTATCACATAAAAAAAAGTGATATTATTAATTTTCTGTTCAGCTTGGCAACCACCTCTTCGAGCGTCCCACTGCCGTCAATTCCACCAAGAAAGCAGCCCCCTGCGGCCTTGACCTGGTCTCTCTCAACATCCAGCGAGGGAGAGACCATGGCCTGCCCCCTTACCCCCACTGGAGAGAACACTGTGGCTTCCCAAGACCCAAGAGCTTTGAGGAGTTAGATGGAGTTTTTGACGATCTGTCTATGGCGAGGATTTCGACTATTTATGCGTGAGTTATATTAGTATGTTTTTTTATGCTCTACGTACAGTCCCGTGCCATCCCGTGCATATGCCATCTGGTAGTCTTGCACTACTTGGCTGTATACTTTTAGTTGCACTTAACTGTACTAGAAAAACAATCGAAACCAATATGGGAGCAAAAACTTCGCTATTCTGTTATTATCTTATAACCATTATCGTTAGGGCCAAACGCATCTCATCTCATCTCACTAATATTATAAATGCGAAAGTATGGATGTTTGTTTGTTTGTTCCACTTTCACGCTGAAATTACTGAACGGATTTGGATAAAATTTTGTAGGTATAGATAAAGCACTCGGCTAACACATAGGATACTTTTTATCCCGGAAAACTTAAGGGTTCCCGCAGGAATAGCTAAAAACTGGCGCTGCCTTAACATTTTATTTCTCTCTCGACCCAATTCTGAAGTCCACGCAGACGAACTCGCACACGCACACAAGCTAGTGAGAACATATTTTAACATCCCAAAATCTAAAAACTATGCGTAGCTGGACGGTTTGTTTTAAAAACTAGTCTACAGTAAGAATTTCGATCGTTTTAGCGTGAGTTATGAAGATTTGCTATATTCATATGTATATAGTAGGGAAAGTAATGAAGTCTGGATATAAAACACAGGTCTCCATGGAAAATGAAAGAGGGAAGAACAATGACCAACACCCCTCCCCCCTTTTGGTTTAAAGTGGAAGCAAGGAATATACTACTCTCTTAGCGTTCTGGAATCCAAGGCAAAGATTTAAGAATTTAATTAGATAAATTTCAATTATGATATTTTTTCACGATATTTCTATGAAAAGCATTGCTTTCTCGAATCGTTACCTATTTTTTTTTTTTCAAAAGTGATGTGCTCTTTAAAGTTTTGACTACTACTTTCTACTTTTATGATCGAGCTGTGTTACGAACGAATCAGTACGAATATTCTACGTAATTCAATACTCTAACAAACCTTGAATGTTTATGTTGTAGGCAGATTGTAGAATTAGCCGAAAATAAAACGAGCTAGATGCTTTGTAAAGTACCTAGGTACTAAAAAATCAACGAATTAAACAAAGTGGACGACTCTGATGGAGTTTTACCGTCTGGTACCTATCCGTCGGTCCGTCTGTCCGACTCGTCCTTTTTAAATATTTTTCAGAATAGTTTACAAAAAGGCTGGCTCGTTTCATTTTCGGCTGATGCTACAATACAATCTGCCTACGATTATGATTCCTTTTTATTTCTCACAGTAGTTTACAAAGCAAGCAACCCAAGTAGCACAAGTAGCATTATAAGAGACCACATTTGGTGTACACGGAAACTAAGAGCTGTATAAGACAGTGTTATAATGGTGTTTACAGCGCTGTAAACACTGATATAACTCTTATTTGGGCACAAATTATTCAGCCTATGGTTCTAATTTGGTTCACATTTCTACTTAAAAGCATTATAATAGCACTATATTGGAATTATTATGGTTCACAAGGCTGTTTATCAGCTGCTTAATAGAATACGAGTGTCCTGTTATACAGACTAAGCGCTAGGATTGGGTGACTGCTACTCTTAAATAACGCTTTAGGTTCTACATTATTCTTCGATCAGTAGACGTGTGTACCTCGCCGCGTAAAAAAAATCGTCAGAGTTTGTATTTTATATTGGTGCGGATAAATTCCTAGAGTTTGATTTTGGTAAGTGAATGTTTATAATTGAGAATTTATGTTAACTTAGATAAGTTCACTTTTATAATGTTATTAGCCTGTGAAAACGTTTGGGAATGCAAGTTTACTGTGAATGTTTATATAGTTTTAAAGCAAAAATTTCACGCGCCTCGGAAATATCTCGTTTTTAATTAGAAATATTGTGAAAAAAGTGACACGTCAAAATATGCGTATATATGTTTGTCTGATTTCATCAAATTATACAAAGTTTTATATAATATTATAAAAAGTTTTTTTTTTCGTGCAATTAAAAGCTGAAATCATAGATAAAATATAACAACAACATAATATTATCATATGATATATACGGTTTAGGTTATAACAAAATGGCGCATTCTTAAGAAACCTATGTGAACTCTTTTAATCCTGAATTAAATACCATGGCTGTACTAGAGTACACTAGAGCTCCTCTATTATGCTTACTGCAGTAAATAAGAGTTCAAGTGAACCAATATGCAGCCTGTCGGCTGTTATTAGTTTTATTATGGTTCACATCAACGCTAAAGTCATTTAGGTAAAATATTTATTTTGTTGTTTAATTAGGGATCCCTTGCAAAACATCAAATTGTTTCCCTAACTAGTAGGTATAGTAGGTTGGTAAACTACAAGTAGGTAGGTAGGTAGGTATAGTAGGTTGGTTAAACTACAAGTAGGTAGGTAGGTAGGTATAGTAGGTTGGTTAAACTACAAGTAGGTAGGTAGGTAGGTATAGTAGGTTGGTAAACTACAAGTAGGTAGGTAGGTAGGTATAGTAGGTTGGTTAAACTACAAGTAGGTAGGTAGGTAGGTATAGTAGGTTGGTAAACTACAAGTAGGTAGGTAGGTAGGTATAGTAGGTTGGTTAAACTACAAGTAGGTAGGTAGGTATAGGTAGGTAATTAAGTATATATTCAAATGTTATTTTATCTAATCCCAAAGCATAAATTATGTTTTGGCTCGATCTGTAATTTAAACTCTTCATACTAATGTGGCCTGTCAATTGATCTAAGTATTTGTATGGAGAGTCGCACTATGATGAACTCCACTGGAGCATCTAGATTCATTTTCACATTCGTCTTCCTCCATATTTATGAAACTCGACACATTATTTTTATTATATACGGAACTATCTTTTAAAATATGAACTGTCGCACTTTGATTATCTTGACAAGAACTTATTTTAGGTTCTATATTGTTGGCTGTAGGTTGATCTTTATCCGAATTTATAATAGTCAAATATTCCTTTAATACTTTTCTCCTTATTCCACCTGATCTTGCTTTTATTTTCCATGTTTTTTTAGCATTATGTATTAGTTGCATTTATTACAACTCGTCGAACTGGCCGTTGAAGAATAACAATTGATTAATGTGAACCTGATTACACCTTCGCGCGTTATAATATATGTTAACAATACTATTATACAGACTAAAGCAATATAGTGGTATTTGTGTAGCCATTACACAGCCAAATGCTGTATTTCTGAGTTAGACGAGTATCTCGAAACACCTTTGGTGTTTACGTGTGTTAATAAAACACCTTTAAGCAGCTTTGAAAAAAAAGCCAAATAACAGAGTTGAGGTGAACCGATGTGGAACTTTTGGCGTTTAATCACTCTAAGTGTACACCACTCTAAAACTATTGGCTGTACGGTAGTTCACAGTGACTCTTTTAAAATGCTAGCATTTCAGTGGTATAATTCTACGCCTTTATACAGCAATTATCATATTTTACTACCACTAAAATGCTCTTAAGCAGCCAATGCGATAAAGACTGTAAGAAGGAATTTTTGACATCTGCTTTAACTCTGATGCCGTTACAATAGTATCCGTTGCTACTTTTATGATGCTATTATTCAGACTAAAGCGTAATGCGCAGCTCTAAGTTCTCGATTGAACCATATTAACTCTTTATTAATTCCTCAAGTTCTGAGTTATACCAAAAGTGATCTTTTGTAATGCTACTTGTGCTACTTGGGAAGTGGCGTATTTCCGGACCTGAAATGTAGTAAAGTGATACCCCTATATAAGTCTGGTAACAAAACTGATCCGGTCAATTATAGATCACTTTCTGTACTACCAGTTCTCATGAATTGTAATAGAATTTAAGATTTAATTTAAAAAATGTGTTGAAGCGAGTTTATTTTGGGCTCAAAGTTTCTTCTCGCTTCGCAAATACTTCCCGAAACGTTGAGTGTACAAGTCCCGCGTGGTAGGGATTTTGTACTAGGTAGAAAAAAATATTGACGATCTAAAAGCATGTGTAAAGCATCTACTTAAATAAAAAAACATTTTGAGATTTTTTGAGTTTCGCTAGCCCATTTGTAAAACGGCTAATTTACCATATGGTTACGAGATTTTTATTATTCAATCTAAACGTATCGTTGTTTTATTCAATTTCTGGAAACGTGAATGGCCGTTCACATGTTTGCATTTAGGTCGACCTGCATATTTTATTTTGATGTTGAGAATAAAATATTCTTTAATTTTCCATTTTATTCGAATTTCTATTGTATTTATCAACTTTCCTGCGGCGTCCTTTCATTTAATTGCATCTAAGTGAGATATCACTGATTTCAGATGAGAAACTGTGTGCTTTAGATCAGTGTTTTTCAACCTTTTTCATTACTCGACCCCCTTACAAGTTAAAAAGAAAGTTTGAAAGACTACGTTTATAATTTTCTTCAAGTAGAAAATATTAAGTTATTATCGTCTCCAAAATAGAACCGCGTTTTGACAAATTGATCAAAAATAAACAGGCTCAGCCTTTTCACTAAAATCGTATTTTTTCATTGCAGTGTAAGACCTACAAACACTACTTTTTCTTTTACCCGCGACCCCTTGAGAAAGGCTTCGCGACCCCCCTGGGGGTCGCGACCCACAGGTTGAAAAACACTGCTTTAGATAAATAGAAGAACCACAGTGTACAAATTATGCGTGGTACTACGTATTAGGTACGCGGACCGCTAGAGCAGTGGTACTGACATAGGGTTAAACCATATCTGGCCGTACGGAATCTCATTTTTCCGTAGCACAATCCTTTTCTGTCTCTCAGAAACATCGTTCGCTAGAGCGAGAAGAGAATACGAATGGCGCCCGTACTCTTCCGCATCGCTGGTGAGGACGCCACTCGTATTCTCTTCTCGCTTTACTTCTGTCAACCCTCCCTTATTCGCCTTATCCTCAGGTCGGTAGACGACATAGACCTGTACACCGGCGCCTTAGCAGAGGAGCCTCACGGACGGCTGCTGGGGCCAACCCTCACCTGCCTCATCGCTGACCAGTTCCTCAGGCTGAAGGTAGCTGACAGGTTCTGGTACGAGACCAGCGATAGGACGGTTGGATTCACTATAGGTAAGACTTTTGAATTATATTTTTTTATCCACAATTTGTACTTTTTTATCCTCAATCTGATGGTAAGTGATGATGATGTCAAAAATGGAAGCGGGCTCACCAAGATTCCCCAACGCAATGGGGAACTGGCTATTAAGATGATGTTTGCTAGCCAGGCGGGCTCAGAAAATGACCAACTAAACCGAGTCCTACAAAGTTGGACCCCACCGAGAATCGAAACCGCGATCTCCTGATGCAAAGCGAGCGGACATATCACTAGGCCACAGAGGCGGTTGAAAATTTGATTTTTACTTGAAATTATGTCTGTCATTAACTTTAAAACGGAATAACTTTATCCAATGATAAGATTCTCCAAAGATAACATGATGTGTATTTGATTCGCATAAAAAAAAATTCTTCATACAAATTGAATACTTGATTGATCTAGTTTAGTAGAGTCCACATTATTTTGCGATTTCAATATATATTCGTAGTACAAAAGTTGTTCAGTGTAATGAGTAGAAGTGTCAACTAACATTGTTACACCCTGTAGACATAAAATGGTTAGAAATTGAAATTTGGCCTATGAGGAAGATAGAAATATACTGCTCAAAAGAAAATAAGAGCCACTTAGTTTCGTTTAATTTATTTAACATTGGTAGTTAATTATGTAATAACAAAATATTAATGTTACGAACGTTTGATATCTAAACTCTTTGCTGTTCTGCATAAGACCAAAATGCTGGCCATAGTTTGAAACAAAATTGAATTCAATTATAGGTATACCAAAAAAACTTGCTCGCCCTTATTTTCTTTTGAGCAGTATAAAATAGATCCACCCCAGTCACAACTTCTTCCTCAAACTTTGCACTGCCTTTCAGAGCAACTAACAGAGATCCGGAAGACGACCCTCGCCGGAGTCATCTGCGCCAACGAGGATAGGCTGTACGAAGCCCAGCACAGAGTCATGGAAGCCATCAGCGGCACCAACCCCCTGGTCGCCTGCGACGACCTGCCGCAGCCAGACTTCACGCGCTGGAGAGAGAAGCAGGGGAAGACGTAATCTTGAAGACCTTTGGATGCAAACTATAGGAGATAGTATCGTAGATACAATAAAAAGATTATGTTTTTTTTATAAGCCACAATACAGATTCTCTAAAAAATGTCGAATAAAATCGTTTGAAAAAAGGAAACTCGACCATTTCTAATGAAATTATATCTAGGTATCGTAGAACTAATAGGACATGATAGAAATAAGGAAAGCGGAAATATTGACATTATGGAAATCGAACTCTCAAGTTGTAAGCTTTACCAATAAAGTACATTCCTATACTGTTTACTTAAAAACCTGTCTATAAATTACGTGTCTTGATGTAGATAAAACAAAAGCCCGAGCGAAGTGGTATGTCTGGTGTTAGTGTGTCTAGATTTGTCTTGCTACCTAGATTGGCATAAGACAGAACTCTTTAAGGAGTGGAGTTTGTTTTTTGTTAAAATGGTTAGGTTATAAATATAGTTATTTGTTACGAAATACTACTTAGGTAATTATAAAATGTCCTCGCAAATATGAAATTATATAAGGATGGATACTGTGAATATTGTGCCAAATTTTATAACAATTTTGATATGATGATTTGTGGTCGTATACCCATTGTAAAACGCATTCATCTACAAATATTATAAAAAAACCATATAGTTTTCCTAGCTCAATGGAATCTAAATAAATCTCCATTTGTAAAAGTGATGGCCTTAATTTATCCCCTTAAATTTATTTTAAGTCATCTCGGTTTAAAAATAAAATTATATATAATTCGTTTGTTTTTTTAATTTGTCTTTTTTATTATTTTGGAATTACCTAAATACTTTCATACTTATTCTCTATTCTTCTTTATCTTAAGCCCTAGGCTCTTGTCGGTGGAGTAATTCGGTGGTAAGCCACAAACGAAGAAGGGTTGGATAGAGTAATATCTATAATAATAATAATATCTGGGACAAATCACACACGGTCATCTGGCCCCAAACTAGGATTCCCTGTATCTTGGGAACCAGAGACTGATATACATACACATATACTTTTAAATACATACATTATAGATATAATACACCCAGACTCAGAGCAAACAAATCTGCTCATCACAGTAAAGTTTGGCCTGTGTGGGGATCGAACCCACGACTCTCGGATCAGAGGTCAGGATCGCAAACCACTTAGCCACCGAGTCAGTCGAAAAGTCAGAGTGAAAGATAAAAGAAACATCATAGAAACTATCGAGAACAAAAGAGGAAATATATGATTAGACATTTGTTACGACGCGATGACTTCATTATGAACATCATGGAGGAAAAGATAGAAGGAAACAGAGGTAGAGGGAGACCGAGAATAGGTTTTCAGTCGAACCTTTAGTTTAAAGGTGCAAGTCCGAGACCGGCTGCAAGTCGCCGACCGCAGGCGACAGGCGACAGACTTCATTTATCGACCGCAAGTTACACTACTGGTTTCTATGAATCTCTATGAAAGTGATTCCGAGCGCGGCGATGCGATGTGTCGCCTGCGGTCGCGGCCGGCGACATGCGGCGGCTGCACGCAGCGACCGCAAGTCTCAGGACCAGTAGTGCGGCCGACCGCAGAGCGGTTACACGCATTTATTTTCTTTTTTTGCATATAATAACAACAATTCGTCGTCATCTTCCTCCTCTTACAAATGACACAGTAAATTATTGTTAAACACTTCCGATATTCTGACTCGCGCGAAGGTACGGAAACGACAGGGTATAAAAGCTGACTGAAGTGCAGTCGCGCTTGGAATGGCGGCGGCAGCGACATGCGGTCGACCGCAGCGGCCGGCCGCAGTGTCGCCTGCGGTTGTCGCCTGCAGTCCGTCTCGGAATTGTACCTTTAAATTGCTATATTTATTTATTACTTATCGCTTGCACTACCTCTATACTTTGTTTAAAAAAAGGACAGTAAACCTGAAGCTTGGACCTGGTCTGTATACTAAACATCATAAATAGATCATTAGAAACATAGTCTTTTCTTATTGTACATTTCCTTCGATTTACCTTCGTTGCGAGCTTCATCTAGATTCTTAGATTTAACAATCGCAACACATAAATCACCCAACATGGCGAAGCGAGCGCAATTTTGAGCATTTTACGTTCAGAAACTAGATTTTGTACATACCATTGAAATTAATGATTTAGCTCTCCGACAAGTAACTCGAAAACCAGCTGTTATGTTTGTAAAAGAGGCAAGTAAGGCATATCCGCAGATTTCAAAAATCGTACATCAATGTCAAAAGTCAGAACAGAAGGGTGTTGAGTCAGTCAGAGTCAGAAAAAGCATCTGAGGAATATGTGGACGAAGCCGTAATTTCTGAACGTGACCTACTATTGCAAGCTTCAGTGTTACCATTTATATTGTAAAAAGTAGTGACAAAACATTACGCTTGAACCACGCAATCCTGCTTCTAATATTTTTTTCATTATTTTTCCTAGAAAGCCTATATATTTCAAAATTTTTCGTACTCCGTACATGTCCAGGCACAAAATGAAACGTGTCCTTTATAGAAATTATTTATTTATCTTACCTTGCGAAAGTCAAAAAGACGTGCCACAGTGCAGGGTTCCGTATTGGTTCCGTAGTACTTCGACAGACACTGCTTCAAGGGAAAAACCTCCCGTCTTACAAAATTGACTACTACTCGTTAACTTGTAAAGCCTACTTAGCTGTGATAGTTTTCCTTTTAACTTGCGGCGGGGCTGCTTGTCGGATCCGTCGCCCGTCGACAGAATAAGAGGAGGTTAGTAATATAATTGAGAAAATAAATCTTACTGCCACTTCAATGATATATTATTTCCAGAATAACGACCTATAACAATTATAAAAAAGATTAAACTACTATTCTAAGAACTATGGAACATTAACATGGAACATTAAGGGCTAGAGATATAGGAGTTACAATTCTATTCCAAACTCCAATACAACGGATAGCTATAAAAACGAGAAGATGAGAGGTGTAAAGGTGGAGAAAGGAGTGATGAGAACTTACCCTAAGGGGTCGCAAATAAAACTGCTTGTAGATTGTATGAGGCACTTAAAAACTGATAACTTTCACTGGAGATAGGTAAACTTAAACTGTTATGCGGTAATATACTGAGGTGACGTTACGGTGTCGAACGTTAGAGATTCAAAATAGAAATGAGTCAATGCTCCTGCGCCTGCCAAAAGATATTCGAAATTTGAATATTTGAATATAATGATCGATTATTAAAAAAACAATAAAAATGACAAGAGAAAGGGCCAGCGACAGAGCAACGATGCATAAAGAGGTAGCATCGTTACAAACTTCGTTACATATAGGGTTATTTTTACGGAAGAAAGAGGTAGGGGGAAGGGCCTTAAAGACGCGTTTGTACCCATTTTTGCCCCTCCCCCCCCCCTCCCCACCAAAACTTTACAGTGGCTTCTACTCATGAAACTGAACCACTTTTCCCAAGAACGAATGGTCAGTTCGCAAAAAAAAATTGGATCTTTCATACTAATTTGATCACGTGATCAGCCCTACTTTGTATGGATAGCCCAAATTTTTTTGCGAATTGACCATTCGTTGCCGTGAATTTTTCACATTTCTAGATGATTTTAACAAAAATTTGCAAAACCTTTCCAACGACAACCCACACTATGTGATAGTTGAGAAAAATATTCATCCGCGATTTCACGTGTAGGGGAAAAGGAAGTATACTGAAAAAATATTTTTTTTTCAAAATTTTATTTTACCACGTTGTCGGCTTAATTAATATGCATATCCGTGCCAAATTACAGCTTTCTAGTACTATTAGTCTCTGAGCTAAGCCGCGGACAAACAGACAGCGGACATGGCGAAACTATAAGGGTTCCTTGTTGACTACGGAACCCTAAAAAGGGGCTTAAAATTGTACAGCTCATAAATGAATGCTTAGGAAATTCATTAAAATTCCTTACGAAATGCCTACGAAGCAACTCGGGTGGCAGTGACAGTGACGATTTCTTCGCGAATCACTTCACAATGCAAATCTTGGTAACAAAGTCTGTAACTTAGGTAAGACCCTCAATACCAGCAACAAAAAATATTCACATATATTGATCGCATTATCTAAACCCAGTTGAAAACGTAACAGTTTAAATTACATTTTCATTTTCAACACTTTATTCATGTATTTTAAGAGAATTCTGAGGCTATTCTTACTGTTTATTTTATTACGCAAGTTGCCCTGGATGGACGCGGACATGGTTAACTTTGTTTTTAAACAGATCATCAACATATATCAGCATTACCATAACGGGAAACTGTTGAAAGATTCATTCACAGTTCTGAAAGACAACAACGAAACGCTTATGTCACGAGACGGTGAGGTGATGCCTACATCTTGTATATATGGGTATTATGTGGTACAGGTAGATGTTACAGAGTACTAGGTTAAAACCACGTAAAAACAGACGAATTTTCGCTCCATAAGTTTTCGAAATAACTGACTCTTCTGGGACCTGGTCCTTTTCCGAAGCTCGGAAAGATCAGTGCAATACAAACTCCTTTAAAAAAATTAAATTAAAGTAATAGGTGTTTCGAGATAGTAAATCATACGTTTAGTTTAAACTTTGGACTTTACAAAGTGTCAAAGTTTGTACTGGTAATATGTATATGTATAAGCTTGTAGAGTCTCATAAAAATCAAACCTCAGGGTCACCTGGCAGGCAGCGGTCGCACCAGCAAACACTAAAACTATAGATACACTAGATCAGCGGTTCCCAAAAGGTGTTCCGCGGAACCCTAGGGTTCCGTGGGAGTGTCACAAGAGTAAAGCCTGTCGTAGCTATTTAGGAGACACACTGCCTTTTATCAGTTTCACTTCAGTTCACTTCACTTCACACAGTTTCAGGTTCACTTATTCAGAGCGACGGAGACATTAACAGAGACATTGAGCGCCGAATCAACTTGGGATAGATGAAGTGGCGACAGGTCACAGGGACTACCTGCGATTTAAGGGGAAGATATATAAAACTATCATAAGACCTGTCGTCCTGTATGGATCGGAATGTTGGGCCACTAAGGGAAAGGATGAAAGACGATTGCATGCTGCGGAGATGCGAATGTTGAGATGGATGTGTGAAGTAACAAGAATGGACAAGATTAGGAATGAGTATATAAGAGGAAGTTTGAAAATTGCGCCAGTGATAGAAAAATTGAGAAGAAATCGTTTGTCGTGGTATGGGCATGTAATGCGGAGGAATGAAAGACATGTTACAAGGAGATTGTTACAGATGAGTGTCGATGGATATAAGGGCAGAGGGAGACCAAAAAAGAGATGGATGGATTGTGTGAAGGATGATATGTGTCGAAAGTGTGTGAGTACGGAGATGACAGCTGAAAGGGATGTATGGAAGAAGAAAACATTTTGCGCCGACCCCAAATGATTGGGATAAGGGCAGGAGAATGATGACTGCCTTTTATCAATCAGTTTGGTATAATTCAGTACCGATCTGTGCAACTCCTACTCTCCTCTACATTGTCCTACTCTTTCGCGCATGCGGTACAAACAACGCGCACAAAAATTCTAATCATTTAATTTAAACTTGAACGATTTTTGGATGGGACTTAAATATGAACATTCCCTTTTGCGAGGTAGGGTTCCACAAAAAAATATTGGATCAAATAGGGTTCCACAGCAAAAAAAAATTGGGAACCGCTGCACTAGATAACTAACAATGTTCTCATTGACAACAGAATCTGTATGGAACACTGACTCACGATCCTTATACAGGTACGGCGCGGTTTTATTTGGCGGCCTGTAGGAGGCTGCCGACCTTGCATGATCAAAATGAGACCTACAGAATATCGCTGTCGATGTCGTCGGAAGGTTGGAGGAATTGGGCATATCTCGAAATGCCTGGATATTTAAGACTGTTTCTATAAAAAAGAGTCGAAAAGACAGGACAAATAGTTTGTAATTGCTACTTTTTGTTGGTAGCATGGCAAAAGACATACTATCCTTTTGACAGACAACAGAATCCTCAACTTGAGTTTTTTTGGCCCCTCAACACAGTACAGCAAGTACATTAGTTACAGTATGGACACTAGGCTGTGCAATACCGGTATTGGAATGTAGGCATTACCGGCAACATTACCGGTAATGCATACATTCCATTACCGGTGTTGCACGCCCTTTGGACATTCCCTGCCTCTCTCTAAAGGCAATCTCACCCCCCCTGCGGTTAAAATCCGGTAACTGTTGCTAAGTGCTAACATGTGCAAGCTACACAACCAATGATTTGTACGCAACATACACATTTACGCGGGTACAAACCTTTTTTTTTGTATTAGTAGTAAATTATAACGCGACAGTATCTTGGAGTATCCGGACTTGATTAAGCGACTGCGAAGTATACAAAAGCGAGTTACCGCTAATGTACGTTACTGCGAAACATTTTTTGGTCATCCTTAGCTTTTTCGTCGTAAGGCTTACAAAAATTTTTTTGACATTCAAAAATTTCCAAAAATCCGTGGTGTAGTCACGGCTAGACATTTCATGATGAGCCCTATTTTACAATCAGCCGACGACAACACCACGTTTGCACCTGCTGAAATATTTTTGAGCTACTTTGAACTTTAATTCGTAAGTAAGTAAGATGAATTAGGTATAAAATGGTGGGGACCAGAATATAAAAAAAACTGATTAGTATGAATACAATAGGCAGACATTTCGATCAATCTTAGTATTTCGATATATCGCAAGTAATTTGGCGTGCCAACCAAAAAACTAGTCAAAAGCTAAAACAATAAAATGTGAATTAGACACAGTTATAAAATAATTATTTTTCATTTTTATTTATTTTAATACACTTTTATTTTTTGGCCGTTTTATAAGCGTCGATTAGGTGAAATATTTCGGCCATACAAAAGACATCAACGAGTGCTACATTTTTAAGTTAATGCCAAAATTATTGTAAACCATTGTAATTGTCATAGACATGCACCTCGCTCCCCCCCGGAGCAACGATATAAAACTTCTTTGTTAATTGTAATGTAAAATATCTAAACTTTGAAAACCATAGACCAAACTAGCTAAGATTCTTCCTCAACTTCAAGTCTTCTATCAAAAAAGTTTGACTCTAAATGGTCCAGTAGTACAAATGATGATAGTTAAATAGGAAGCCATGGAATTTTTAACATTTACCTATACAGGGTGTAACAGAAGTGTGTGACAATACTTCAAGGTTGGCTTTTACCCATCAAACTGAACAACTTTTGTTCTACAACTTTGTTGAAATCGCAAAAAAATTTTTGGACTTTTCATACAAACTTGGTTCGCCAGCTGATCGATTTGTATGAAAAGTCCAAAAAAAATTTTGCGATTTCAACAAAGTTGTAGAACAAAAGTTGTTCAGTTTGATGGGTAAAAGCCAACCTTGAAGTATTGTCACACACTTCTGTTACACCCTGTATAGGGAATAGTTACTAAGGTACCTAAATACAAACATAAAAATTGATTAAAACAATTAAAAAACATTTTAGCAATCGGGTAAAAAAAGGGCATTCATTGTTAGTTTTACCATATAGATTAAATTATAATATTTACCACAGATTAGCAAATAGTACTAAGTACTTTTACTCACGTGTGCAATTCGGTATAATTGTTATACAAACTATTTTATCAAATGAATCACGTGTTCTTTGTTTAGCCAACTTCGATGTCATAATAGCAATGTAATCAATTTATCAAAATCTAAATGCAGGGAGATATAAACAGACACGACCATTATGTCACGTGTACCATTCAAATACAAATTAAAAATTTAAAACGTAAAATGTGGCTAATAATCGTGCTGAGTGGAAATCTAGTCTTCCATTTTAAATTTTAGTGCCCTAGATTTGCACTAAGCTTGGGAAGGATTACTTGAAGTTGCCTAAAGAGGTCCAAAGGAGCGGTTTTTCCGACACTCAATCAAAGCTTCATGAAAAGAGCGTACTCCCATATCAAAGGCCGACAACGCACTTGTGACTCCTCTGTGTTGCGGGTGTCTATGGGCGGCGATAATCGCTTACCATCAGGTGATCCGGCTGCTCGTTTGCCGCCTATCATATAAAAAAAAAACACCTGAAAATATGCTAACTGTGCATTCTATTTGTGATACGGAATAATTTTCCCCAAGAATCGCGCTATCTATCAGATGCGATCTCGAGAGTCATTGAGGAACAAGTTTAAAGAAATAAATATTTTAACTGTTGCCAGTCAATTCATATATGAAAACATCATGTATGTTCGTAAGAATTTAGATTTGTTTCCAAAAAACAGTGACAGGCATAATTTTAATCTTAGAAATATAAATAATATCGAAGTTGCTAATTCGAGACTGAGTAAGGTAAAGAAGTCGTTCATGGGGCAGTGTATAAAATTCTACAATAAAATACCTGAAAATGTAATTAGTTTATCCGAAAATAAGTTTAAGACTTATGTAAAGAAATGCCTGTGTTCAAGAGGATATTATAAAACCCAAGACTATGTTAATGACAATGATGTATGGACATGTATAGATCTTCCAGCTCATAGCTTTAGTAATGACATCAATTGTAATAGATATTAAGTATTTATTTCAAAAAATGTGATGGGGCGAGACGTTTCTTCTCGCTCCGCTAACACTTCCCGAAACGTTGAGTGTACAAGTTCCGCGTGGTAGGAACTTTGTACTAGGTAGAAAAAAAGACGATTTAAAAGTATGTGTACAGCCAGCATCTACTTAAATAAAAAATATTTTGACTTTGACTTTGACTTTGAATTTTGACAAGGAACCTATACTCAGGTCGCAAAAATATAATATTTTTTGGTCTCCTCATACAAATTGATCAACTGATCTACTAATTTGTATGGCAAAGTTTCTTGGGGAGAGTTGTTCAGTTCCATAAGTAGAAAGGTAGAAGCTACTTTTAAATTGTTTTCAGGTATTTTAGAAAGACCCTATACTTATAGTTGCTAATGGTCCGAACACGAAGTGCGGACACGCTTGGCATCTAATTGCATTGGCAAAGAAATGGCTGCACTGCAGCATACAGTAACAAACGACATGCTGCGCCAGAGTTACGAGGCTACCAAAATAGACAACGAACTGTAGGAATTAGAAATACGACAAGTATTTTGGCGTCGACTGATTATACAGTACTTACACATGGTGAAATTCTTTTCGGTTTCGTTAAGGGCGCTTTTATTCTCATGCCGATTTCTGCCCACATGCGAGCCGCGCCCGCATGCGTGCCGCCCGCAACCTATCGTTTCATTACATGTTTTTAGGACCCTTTAATTGTCATGCGTGTCACACGCACGCGGGTCGCTTTGGAAACGCCGCACGCATGCGGGCACGGCCTACATGCGGGCACGGCCTACATGCGGGCAGAAATCCGCATAACAATAAAAGCGCCCTAACAAACGAAGTTAATTAAGTAATTACGCAATATAATCAATATACCAATGAGAAGTAGAAAAATCTTTAGGTACCGTTTAGAGGTATCGATTGTTCTTAAGGAAAAGTTATTCAGTTTCATAAACAGAAGTCACAGTTAACTGGAACGCAAGAAATATAATTAAAACCTGTGTAGATTAAATACTGTTACTAAAGTCATTTTCTAAACACCAAATTAAAACGAAATAAATTAAAACTTAAGTCCCAAGTAACTGGCAGTCCAGGGCTCCCTTGTGTACCAATTGTTGTTATAATCAGGCAAAAATGCTCCTGTTATGTAAGACTGCATTTACGTAGGGTTACCAGATGAAAAAATTAAAAGACCGGAGAAAAGGCCTCTATGGAAAAGTCCTGAGATTTTACTTTATATTTTTTTCTATCATGGGAGCTTAATAATGGTCGAAAGAAAGAAACCGACTAAACGTGTCTTCAGTTCGAGCTATACTTTTAGTTCAATATAATTTGAAGAGTTTAACTTGTGAGGCATTTCATATATCAATAATCAAAGATAAAAACTTACTTAAAAAAGTTTCTTCAAATATTAAATACGATAAAACTGATTAAGTAGATAAATAAGTATAGATTTTAACTGCAATTGTTACCAAAAGAACATTATTTTTAGTTGGTTTAACTTTTAATCAAAGAGATCTTTAAAATGTAACCTGTGTTTTATTGAAAATCCTGAGATATCACGAGATTTGCGAAATCCGGCCGCAATCCTGAGAAAAGTCGAAAAATCCTGAAATTTCAGGACAAATCTTGAGATATGGTAACCCTACATTTACGAATCTTCTATCATTTTCTTTTCTTTTTAAAATTTTGTTATGTTAAAGGTAAGTGCTTATCTTTAATTCAAATTTTAGTTTAATTTAATATTTTGTTTAGAAATATTGATTTAACACAAGTCTAATAACATTCACAAGTATTACTTATCCTTGCTCTTGAGTCCTAATAGATAGATTTGTTTGCACATCATAAAACCCGCACAAATTATGTAAGTCACAATCTAAACATAACGGTACCAAAGCAAGTCGCTACTCTATCTAGTCGGGTTATCGAAAGTGGGTTGGTCGCGGTCGCGTGGCGGCGGATCACGAGTCACGTTTCCCGCGCACGTGACGGCAAAGACCGCGTGTTTGCTTCATTGTCAAATGTTAGTACAATCAGAAATCCCCCTCATTTTGGGAAAATTCAAAGAGTAACAATATTTGTTATGAATGAATACATGTATATCTACACAATACCAACCTAAAAAGCTAAACAAATTAGAATATGATTAAGAATACTTTCGAAATAGTATTTTTTTACTAAATCTTCTAAGAGTGAAAGAAACAGACTCTTGTCAGGTAAATCTTACCTTAAAACTGAAATAGGTACAATAATACGCAATTGAGGCCTTTAAATGTCAATTCCATATTGAGTTTGTTTACGTTTAGCTTTTTTTTGGTTGGAAAATATAAGATAACTTGCTACATTCTGAAAAGACGCAATCCAAATCATTGCATAAGAGAAAGTCACAGACATGCACCCCGCTCCCCCCCCCCCCCCCCCCGGAGCGACGATATAAAACTTCTTTGGAGAAAGTAATCTGGAGGCACGGCAGTCTTGCGCGAAGCAAAACAAAGCGAAGGCACCCATACTTTGCTTTTCACTGAAGCAACTCACGGCACTTTAGGTTCCATGTATCTTCGTTCTGGATAAAGGTAGAAGTTGAAAATTATGGTTTCCAGATAGATATTACATCATCATCAAACATAAATAAAGAAAAAAAACATAAATCTAAAATAATTGTATTTGAAAGAAAGAAAGAAAGAAAAAATATTTATTCGGCGATTAAATACACGAAAGTTGACAAGCAATAATGATATATTAATAATGGACAACAATCACCGAAAAGGGCTACAACTCAGCATGTGCTATCCTCCTAAGATGATAGCGCTGATTTTCAGTTGCCACCCTTTAGGGAAGGGAGATAAGGACCTACTGACGAATCAAACATGCTTTTAAATAAATAGAGCTACATAAAATATATAACAACTTACAGCAATAGAGACAATTTGTGTTTTAATAGCTATTTGGTAGGTTATTGTATGAAAGTTATTAATATTAATGTTCAGCCTTAATGCAAATATGTATATAATTACATTTGTATAACTTTAAACATTAAAAAAAACATAAATTTAAACTATAATAATATGAGGCATATCAACACTTTAAAGAAAAATAAAGATAAAGATAAACCAAAGTCAAAGAGGAATCGAGATAGTTTCAAATAAGGTGGAAGGTGCGTCCGGCTTTATGTTCTTCTAAACAAAAAGAAGTCAATCGACGTTTGAAAATAAAAACCGTGACACATTCCCTAAGAGGTATTTGTGGTTGTAATATAAGTTGCGCCTTATACCCAGGCTAAATAAATAATTTCCTTCCTAAAATATATTCACTTAAAACCGAGCCATAATTTACTTCTCGGGTTTTTTGTTCATACTTTTTAATTAAGTATTTTGATGAGAACTGTCAAAGATATAAATAGAATATTCAGAGAATACGAAACTTATCTATTGCAAGAAGTAGCAAAGATGCCTCTGCTGTACATCGATGAAATCATAAGGGGGGGGAAGTCAATAAACACACTACCACACCAAACTTATAAACACACCAGTCTGACAACACTGCACCGACCGGCAGATAGAGCATCGTTCGGGCGAGTTCGAGAACCTTCGGGTCCGATCGTTTGTTCTCGACTATTCTGTGGACACGCGACGACGGACGGCAACGCTGCGTGGAAACTTTGCGTGCGTGCGGTAGACGTCTCTACTCTGTGGAAATTGGAAAATGCTAACGTTGTAGCTGTAGCAAAATTAAGTTTGTTTTGTTTCTTGTTTCTTTATGGTTTTAAATACACACAATATGCTTAAGTAAGCTTCTTCAACTTATGGACCATAAAAAAGTGGTCTCAGTCTCACATACTTTAAATACTCTTGAAAATAAACAGCCCGATTTGAACGAAACTTTTACGTGAAAGAAAAACATTACCTATGAAATGATTTTTGTTTAGAAATGTATACATAGGTTACTTAATGATTTTAATTCTATAAATACCTATATCTAAAACGCTTTACTTATCTACCCCTTATCTACTTACGTATCGCGTTTAGAATAGTCCTCTTTTTTTCATGTTTGGGATTGTGTTGTGATTATGTGTCTAATTCTAGTAGGGCTCTGCGACGGAAAAACTTACACCATATATTAACCTTACTATACTAAACTGAAGCTCAAAGCTTTGTCTAAAATAGGAATACCTTAATAATAGAATAGCTAGTTATTTACGAACACTCGCGGCTGAAATTTCAGAATAGCAGAGGCTAGCGACCTCCAGCCTGTAAACATGCTGTAAACTGACCTAGAATACCACTTATCGCGTTTAACCTTCCAGTTCGATTGAATCGTTCCCAAACAAACATACTTAACTTTGATATGATAACATGCGTTCGGGGCTCTCTTGGGTCCAGGATGGTTATAACAAAAAAAAACGGCCAAGTGCGAGTCAAACTCGCGCCCCGAGGGTTCCGTATAAATTCATAATCACACATGTCTTGAACTCTATCAAATTCTCAGGCCTGCAACGCATGGGAATCAAAACCTATAGGATATTTCCTGTATACCTAGAATCATGAAATTTGGCAGGAATCAATCAGTTTTAGTACAAGTAAAGAGAAAAGTCCGAAAACAAAAAAAAAAATGTTATATCACTTTTTTTTGTGATGTGACAAAACTTTTTGGTTTTTGGACTTTTCCCTTTACTTGTGCTATAAGCATTTCTTGTTGCCTTCCATGATTCTAGGTATACGAGTACTATGTAAAACCTATAGGGTACTTCCCTAAAGGTTTCAATTCCCATGCGAGTGTCCAAATATGCGGCATAAACGGCCGTATCTCTTGATTGCGTAGGCATATAAGTTTGATTTTTTCACAGCTTGCAGGGGATTGCAGGCCTGAGTATTCGATATAAATTTAAACTTGATACCTACGTCTACGCCTTCCTGAGAAAAAGGGTCTTGACAGACAGACAGACGGACAGACAGATAGACGGACGGACAACAAAGTGATCCTATAAGTGTTCCTTTTTTCCTTTTGAGGTACGGAACCCTAATAAAGTAATCAAAATCGTATTCAGGGTCCTCCGGGACGAGTGCCTCGGGGATCCCGACCCCCGAAGGACTAACCCGGTTTAAGCAAGCGTAGCAGCAAGAATAGTCTTGTTTTTCACATTTTAATCAATTAGGTATTACTTGATAGGTACTAATTACAACAGAATTTACAATATTAGCAATCATTGTTTGTAGGTACTTTTTTAATTCGTTTTAATATAAGATTATTATTAGATGACTAATAAGTTTCACTTTTTTTTCGTTAAATCAATTTTAAATCCTGACTCTCAACATCACTCAAACATCCAGCAACACTTTCGATTTAGACATTTTAAATAATTGTTTTAAAACTAGGTAGGCGGTCGGTATTCAGAACAGAAATACTTGGAAAGTGGACGACTCAGTTAGAAAGTGACTCAATTAGAGCAATAGGTTTCGGTATACATTTTGGATGTTCTTCATAATAGGCACATAAGCCATAAGCACAATATTCTGCGTAACGCCCACAACTGGACCGATAATCTTGTTAGGACGAAAGGTTGTCTCCTACATACAGGTCTCTCACTCTTCGGTCATCAAACTGGATATTTTGCTGAATTATAGGATGATATAGTACTTCTATTTATGGTCGAACAAAAACAGGTGAAACTTTGTTACTGTTAACCCATATCGTCCCCACTGCAGGGGCACGGGTCTCTTCCCCATACATCGGGAAGGTTAGGCCATACTCCACACACGGGAGCCAAGTCCGAATTGGTGGAGGTTGTGGGACTAGTGGCCAACCCTAGTGTCAGAAGTTTTCAAGCTGCCTATAAGGCTTCCGACATGGCTTAACGACTGCCATCTATTGATAGCAGCCGGCACCAATAGTTTAACGTACGTCTTACGAAGCCCAGAAACGGTCGAGATAAATGCCACTAACTTACAACAGTCAAACACATCCAGGTTGTGACCGTATCTGTAGTCAATTAACCTGCGTGATTGACGCGACCACGCAAGCTGCGCTGAGCCACGATCGCTTCTATACAGGGTGTAACAAAATTGGTGTAAGACCCATTAACTGTTGATTCTACTCATCGTACTGAACAACTGTTGTTATACAACTTTGCTCAAATCGCAACAAAAAATTTGGACTCTCCATACAAAAATTTCAAACCAGATGATCAATCATACAAATGGAGAGTCCAACATTTTTTTTGCGATTTGAGCAAAGTCGTAGAACAAAAGTTGTTCAGTACGATGAGTAGAATTCCCAGTAACGGGTCCTACATCAATTTTGTTACACCTGTATAAGATCGAACAAAATCCGCTGAAACTAAAACTTTACTGGCCCTACTCATGAAACTGAACAACTTAAAAAAAAAAACACTGTCATTTCCAAATTGTATGAGTTTCTTGGAAAGGTTGAGTTGCATGAGTAAAAAAACCACAGTTAACGTGAACCAAACAAATAAACGAAATTACTACTTATAAAAAAAAAACAGTCACATTTATAAGTTAAATTGTTAATAATAGCATTAACAATGAAATTTTTATTCAAAAGAATTTGCTAGGTTTTACGTGGAATTGTTTACATTGCGCTAAAGTGTGGATTACGCACGAATGCATAATATGACGTGCATAACAGTGCATAACATGTTCAGTATGGTCTAGAATGTCACTATCAACCGGAAAACTATTACTTAACTATAACATAGTATAAATAGGTATAGATAAGTAACAGTTCCTCTGTAGGCACTAGATTTATAAGAATTTCTGATTGTACTGCGCTGCACGCACAAATACATGTTTGCACAGCTTGCACCCCATGCTTTGGTACCACACATCAAAGTAAATGTTTTAAGTTCGCTAGTACTAAGCTGAAAATGTGCAACTTTCCTCACGATATTATTTTTCACCAATAAACCAGTCAGTAAGCCTAAAATGTACGAAAATCATTGATATAATTAGTCTTCCCTAGTTATGAACAACAGACCCCTGTTTTTTTTACCTTTGGTTGGCATTCGTGAAGTCTCTCTGATACCGTTTGCGAATCTTGTTAAGCCTTAAACTTGAGTGCTCGAAGTTCGTTGGTTTTGTTTAAAGGAAAACCCCCAAGTTAAGGCAAATTGAGCCCGTAACTTTAACTTTTGAATGCGGTTTGTCCACGATAATTCTTAGTTATGTGGGTAATGTTTTTATTTTCTTAGTATTATAAACAAAATAATACCTAAACAAATAAGTAGATTAAATTAATAAAACAAACAATAATTTAATCTGTGAAAAACGATACTTTATTCTACAAATCTTTAGTTTACGCCAAGGCGTAATTGTTTTTAAGCGTCATTTAGACAAATTTTTATTTTCATAACCTAATTCAAAAATAGTTGGGTTCAAAAACAAATATTTTAATATCGGTAATAAATAAATATTCAGGACAAATCACACATGGTCATATGGTCCTAAAATAGGATTCCCTGTATTATGGGCATATGGGAACCAGAGACTGATATACCTACGAGTAGAGCAATTTAGTGAACAAACGTTCATTATTTTATTTTTGATGCACTAGATCAGTCCGTGAGTAGTAGACCCAATCACTTTACCCGCTCGCAATATGCTAATTTTTAGTGGGCTTCTAGCTAGACGTTATTGAGGTTACTAGCCCGCATTACTCATAGTATATTGAGGTGTCAAGAGTACGCTGAACCATGGACTAGTTGTGGATAAACCCGCTTCCCCCTTCCTTCGTCCCTCCTACCCCTTCCCTCCCTCCCTCATCTCCAAAAATAGTATGATTAATCTAGAGAAAGACTTTGAGCTACATCATAATGAAGGCAATAAGTTCGAACTTATGCGTGCACTGATAATGAAGTAACTTTATGAGATACGCCGAGGTCAAGATCACAAACAACGCTTTCACTAGATAAAATATTATACATAGTAATTCGTGCCTACTTTAATTAAGTATAATGCGTTAGAAAACGCCTTAAGGCGAATTTATTCCAAAAAGCAACAATACCGTTTTCAAACCTTTTACGTAGATGTTTTTAAAAGAGTTCAAAAAAGTTTCGGATTTTTAATTGTCATAGATACCTACAATTTACGATTTTCCAACGGCTTGGAGTGAAACTTATTGAAAACTATTAGCCATATAATTATTTTAGCTATATTTGATTTATAGGTAGCGGTTTTCAATAATTTCGATAATATTTAGAAAAGTCAGCAAAGTCAAAGTGTATTGCAGCACTCGTTGATGTCTTTTGTATGACTGAGATATCTGTATATTTAAAAGATGCTATGTAAGAAATAAAATTCTTCAATGTTCTTAAATTATTTCAAACGTTAGATTAAATGTTTTTTAAGAATTGAAAATAAGTAATGATATCTACCTGTACACTCTTTTAGTTACTGTTCGGACCTATACGTAATATTTTTGGTTGAAAGAAAAATACTTATAGGCAGCCTTCTTTAGTGCATCCCAAATCCCAACACCCGACCTTTCTTTCTCACTCTTCAAATGCACTATAAACGATTTCTGTTGCAAGCTTAGTGGTAAGAAATAAAAATAAAATATCTTGGAAAATTTTCAGCAGTCTAGCCTAAGGTTTTCTGGAAGAAAGCGAATGTTGTGCAATAAACTGTTTCATTCATTCATTCTAACTGCTACCTGCTAGAGTTTCTGGGGTTAATGACATCTCACGTATGGATGTTAGTTTGTTTGTTTGTTCCACTTTCACGCCAAAACCGCTGAACGATTTGGATGTTTGGTAAGTGAATAGATTACCTTTGTTCCCACTGTTCAGTTAACTGAACAGTAAAGCACTCGGCTAACACTTTTTATCCCGGAAAACTCGAGGGTTCCCGGAGGAATGGCTAAAAACTGAAATTTTTACTTCGTCACTAGATGGCGCTGCCTTAACATTTTATTTCTCTCTGAACCATTGTCTCTGCTCTGGACCCAAATTCTGAAATCCACGCAGACAAGGTCGCGGGCAAAAGCTAGTTGAATTATAATAGCATGTTTCGGTTGAATATTTTGATATTCTTAACTCTTAACAGCATCACAAACAATTACGATAGCTTTTACCTCTACGGCTGCACACATACAAGTTCTAAGACACTTGGCACAGTTTATAAAAATACAATAATAATTTTGTGGGAAATCGTGTTGTTTTATATTTTGGCATGCGTCCAAATTGATAGACGTATTTATGAGAGAGGATAAATTACAAGGGAGTTTTTGAACATGACTTTGCTCGCAAAAAGAGTGGAAGATAGGGACGTATCGATAACGTTAGTTTATTTCGGTGGAGCATCTTTGAGTTGGGCGTTGAATAGGTTAAATACAGGGTGTTAAAAAAGTGCGTTTGTTTTAAGGGGTTACTCAGAATCAAGTAGATATAGAATACAGGAAAATATTGAAAAAAAATCGATGAGATCTCTATGGATCTACAAATTCTTTTTCAGTTTCCCATAAAAATTCTATTATATAGGTAATGCAACTCTCGTTGATGTCTTTACTATGAATGGAGCTTTAAATTCCATGATTGAAACTGCCACTTCTGTAAAAAGTATTGAATAGCCTCACAATGATATCAGCCAGAGGATGTTCTACTGAAGACTTTTGAACATGAGGCTTCGCTCACAGATTTTTATATAGCACACACAAAAATAATTTAAAAAACGAGAACTGTCGTTTTCATTGGATAATGTTGTCGTTTCGGTATTTACGATAAAACTTGTTTGACAGGACTAAACTTAATTTAAGCGTTGTGTCCTTGTTTTTTCAATACAGAAAGAAAAAGACAGAATACTTAAATTAGTGCTGTCAAATAAGTTAATCGGCACCAATGTCTCTAAATCTGGCTACTATTTCAGGCAATTAAAGTTAAAATTGTCAATAGCTTCCATCTTCGGCATCATCGTCACTTTACAACCAGGTGAGATGATGCCAATGATGTAACTATGTTAGTTTTGTTCTACCAATTTTGTCAATCCTATGGTGGATGATGATGCGTGTATGATGCAGAGCAGAGACATTTCTCTGATGCAGAGCAAACATTTTTTATCACGTGTATACAGAATGTAACAAAAAATGACTTTTTATACAAATTGCTCAGCCAACCCGCCAATTTTGATAGTCCAAATTTTTTTTTAAAATCTGTCTGTAAGTTTTGTATGTAGATTCTTAGTAGATGTGTGTTCCTATCGTCCTACCTATATCCCGTGTGGACTTACCGTCAGTGAGTCCTACTCTGAATAATGATAGGAAGGAACTAATTTTGTTTAGTAAGTAACTTTACAATATCAATGTCAGAAATAAATTCACAAAGCTCATAACTGTCAAAATAAAAAATAATTCGGTATTAAGACGAGCTAAATAATTCGGTATCTTGTATACTCGTATTCAGCTTAGTTTCTTTATAAAAGACAAACACAAGTATCTGTCTCTCACGTGTACTCTCGAGAATTTCTCCAGCCTGGGACTGCGGGGGCGGGCGCCTCGTGTATTTTCGATAGTGACGTCAAGGCCCGACCTCCACACCGTCTGGGTTGGGCCATAAGCGGAGCGGGCAGCTTACCGCTAGGGCTATGAACAGCGGGAATAGACGGGGATTAAACAAAATAAACAAAAGCCTTTGCTCTTAATTTTTGTATTGTAGTCACGCACACGCACGACTGTCGTGTCGTCTGCGAATATCAATATTTACACATATTTTGAGATGTTGATGTTAGTTTAACGCGTTAAAAAACTAAAGACGAGATGCAGGATGCAGAGGTGCTTCTGATTGCGAATAGCATTGCTTTCTTATTTTTATACCTTAAAGATCATATTTTTATTTCGTCGATTCGCTTGAGCACAGCTTTGAGGGAGCGGAAGCAAGGCTGCGTTTCAGCGTATAATTTACCGAGGTTTCAGTGATGAGAGCGGTATGTCGCTAACGCGCATTTCATGGCCCAGCTCTCCAGATTTGCACAAGGTCCACTCCGATGTCAACATCTTCATTTTGCAGCTGTTCCAATCCACCACAATTATCTTCTTGTCAGATGGCGTCCATTATTATATTCATCATTGGCTTTTTTCTAAACACATGCAATGCACAAACTAAAAAGAAATACACAATGCTCTAATTTTTGAGATATGTACGATTCTCGGTCTCCTAGGAAAAATATGCTTGTTGGGATCAGGGACACCATTCTTATGGTCTGACAGCTGATGTAAGTCTGACAGCTGATGTAAGTCTGACAGCTGATGTAAGTCTGACAGCTGATGTAAGTCTGACAGCTGATGTAAGCACTGCTTTTTTGGAAGTTGCGCTGCGTTTTGCACGCAAGGCCACAGTCAGCAAGGCGTAGCGAACAATAACACGCCCGCTATAACAATTCGCCTTACGTCATTCATTAGAAGACCTAACGTGACCAAATGAACTACATATTTTGATAATAAGATATCGTGACAAAATATTGTATTGTACAATATTTCCAGTCAAAGACAGAAACAAAATTGCTAACCAATCTCTGAGCAGTCGTTGATTATTGAGTAGATAGATAAAAGGACTTGTAATAAAATAAAAGAATAGCAAATAATTTTGTTTACGTTTTATTAGTCATTCTTTTAACAGCAATTAAATATCTTTATCTATGTATTTCGTAGCTTCCAGTGCTGAACTACACATAATTCTAATAATCAGTAATACAGTTCACAAAAGCATTTGAAATGCAATTTAGTAAACCAAATTGCATTTCAAACGCTCACAATTTTGTAATCGTCAGTTTTTTGTTTGTCACCTCTCTAACAAGTTACTATGAAAAGTATTCGTTACACAGTTCAAATATTTTTCAAAGTAAACAACAAACTTTTTACAAAAACTCACAATCGCTGTTCAAAATCACATTATTTACAAAAAAATATTTACAACTTAATAAAATTAACATAATAACGCGTCCACACAAGAGTCTCAGTCTTTCAAGTTCCCCGTACTAAAACGCATGGAGTCACAACACTTGTACATTCATTCACTCAACATAACTTGCATAAGTTAGACAGCAAATATTAATGAGTAGAAAAACAAAACGACATATTATACGTCCAATTAGGAATGTCCCATTGTTGATGAGCATATAAACTGGGAGGACAACACAATTTGATTAGCGCAAACGATATTGTACTAATGGTCTATCCGTTAACCAAAGATCAGTTATTTGTCAGTGCCATAGACAAAAGACAGCCAAAGCGATCTTTTACCGGGCAATGAAAAGTCAATTTCAACCATTGACTAGACTGTTTGTCGACCCACATTATACACTTAGTCCTAATGAGATAGTCCAACAGTCTTAATTTGGTAATGTGTCCATTAGAATCTCTTTCACA
Organism: Coleophora deauratella; assembly: GCA_958295455.1. Classification (NCBI taxonomy): domain Eukaryota; kingdom Metazoa; phylum Arthropoda; class Insecta; order Lepidoptera; family Coleophoridae; genus Coleophora; species Coleophora deauratella. Next base: position 19,323,667 of record OY282392.1, on the reverse strand, counting down.
CCGGTACTTAATCTGTCAGGGAACTTGATATCAAACGCAACAAGAAGGTCTCCTTTTCTTGTAGGCTCCTTGGGGAATGGTAGACCGTAGCCCGGGAACCTCTTGACTGTGTGAGGTTTGACGATCTCCCCTTGCAAGTTGACTGTCAGTTTCTCACCTGACATGGTCGGTACCTCAATGATGGTGCCACAAAGAGCCTGCAACAATAGAGAAACGTTGGTTAAATATTTGTTTTAACACTACATAATAAAGGGAAGTTAATTAGGCAGTAAACAATTCAGTAGCTAGTAGATTATGATTTATTGGCAATTAAGGCAAATTATGAGGAACAAATGGGAACAATACATTAATTAAAGTATGCACATTGCAGACATGCATTGCCTGTCATGACGATTAAATTAATTAGCATTCATTTACTAGTTCAAGAATAAGAGTAGGATCCATCAAACAAAAAAGTTCTTATCATACACCATCAGGTTGATGTCAAAGAGCTTATTAATAACAGCTGTACACAAAGACTGACCAGAATTTTTGTAATAAACAGAAAAATATCTCTTACCTGTTTCAAGGACACCTTCGCTGTGTATCTGATGTCACTGCCCTCTCTCTTGAACAGCGGATGCGGCTTGTCCCGGATGATGAAAACAATGTCCGCTGGTATCTTATTCCTGCCCTGGTCACCCTCCTTCTGGAACGTAATCTTGGTGCCGGCCTTCCATCCTGGCTTCACGTGGATGGTCAAAACCTTGTCCTCCTTCTTCGAAGTGCCATCTGGCTGAATGACACGACGCGAGATCTTCATCTTCTTCACGCAACCACGAGCGATGTCCTCAAGAGACACGTATAAGTCGTGCTCGATTGGTGGATCTTGGGTTTTCTCCTTTCGGTTGGGTGATCCGTGGATGTTGAAGCTGTGGCTGCGGAAGGCGCCACCCGGGCCGCCTGGTCGCGTGGTGCCCATGCCCATGTTCGCAAACGGGTCCATGTCGACGTCCATATCTCGGTCGAAGAACATCGTATTGCCTCCGCTTCCATTCAGATCGAAGAACGCCTGGAACGGGCTTGCTGATCCGAAGAACTGTGCGAACGTCGCCCTCGGGTCTCCGTGGAATGTGTACGAGAACGACTGTCCACCTCCAGGGCCGTTCTGGGCGCCCATTCCTCCCTTCAGTCCTTCCTCTCCATGGGCGTCGTAAATCTCGCGTTTCTTCTTATCTGACAGCACTTCGTAAGCCTCCGCTACTTCCTTGAACTTCTCCTCAGCACTGGGCGCCTTATTCTTATCTGGATGGTACTTCAAAGCCAGCTTCCTGTAAGCTTTCTTGATCTCGTCATCCGTGGCGCCTTTCGACAATCCCAAAATTTTATAATAATCTTTTCCCATTGTGATATGTTGACCTAAAACAAAGAACGGGTTCCAGTTAGCCGATACACGTATGCCGTATGCCACCTTTTTTGGTCGTCTACGTAAGAGCGATGATTCTTGGTTTGCTCTTGCCAAAATGAGACTTTGAATTAAAAATTTACTTTTCACACAAATGACAAATTACTTTAGTTTTATAACACTGAAATACTCACTTATATTCTACGAATTCAAGCAGAAATCCAAAATAACTAGGTAATATTACAAAAATATCACACACACTCTTCACACAACTCTCAGTTCACAATTTTCACAAATGAATGAAACGAAGCGCTGCCGTCACGCCAAAATATATACAATAAAACGTCTAGAACATTCTAGGACCTTCACCTCTCGAAGAAACGAGATGCAGCACGAAGTTTATCTATGGGAATTCAGCGCAAAAGAAAGAGATGCATATAATTTTGTCACTTCAACTGCTGGAAAATATGGATCTAACAAATAGGTTTTCTATGCAGCTTTCTGTGAACAACGTATCTATAGCATTATTTTAGCCAATGAGAAAAACGTGAGAAGTGAAGAGCCAATCAGATTTTAACCTCACATCTTAATATTGTAATTAAAAACTAACTTGCAATAAAGTCGACCAATGAAAATGCGAGTTCAAAACTATCATTGCTGGCTGTCGTTTGGATACTTTGGATGTCATAATCTTTTCTCTCTCTCATCGCACAGGCAATGTACGCAGAAAAGAGATAAATATACGACGCCTTCCAGAAAGTACTTTCTTTTTAATACAGTTTTTCACACGGATGATTTTCAACGCCGCGTTAAAATCGCTACGATTTTGTTCACGTACCATAATTGTCACGTACGTAAACGTACCATTACAAACATAAAATCGAAAAGAGACGGACTTTTACCGAAAAGCATATATTTTTTAAGGTCAAATTAATTAGTAGATAACGAATAGATTGTAATAAGTTAGGTACAGATATCGAGATATCGCTTACATACATCTATCCTAATTTAACACCATAAGTACATTTAACAAACACTCTTTCTTTTAAAGAGACTTTCCTCATACTTCCAAAAAAAGTCTGGAGAATAGTAATCTAACTTTAAATATTTATACAAAGAAAAATAAAATTAATAAGACAAATGCGAAATGCAACTTTTCCATCAATGAATATCGATTCCAAATCAGGGAAAAAATATACGTTTAAAGGTAATTTTTGTTTTATAGAACGCAACACTTTGTTTAGGGTGACTTCGATGTTCGTTCGTATTTGATTATTCGCTGCCTGTTTGACGTAAACGTTTGTTTGTAGCAAAATTTAAAAATGTAAGAAACATACAAATGAAAAGGCTGTACGTAAATTAAAAATTGAAGTGTGTCGCCATCTCTTAAGGTTTTCGAGAACCAAGTAAAAACCGCTCATTAAAATGAATATTGAAAATCAGCCATGTGAAAAGGACATTAGATAACAGGGAACAAGGGGAAAGAAAAACCGTAGCACACCGTAGCGTAGAAGGAATAAAGGGGATAAAAAGGATAACCAGAGGATAACATAGTTTTCTATATAAGTAAAATACTTTTATAAATGATTTATTTCGGTAGTTCTTAGCTACCGCTACCTAGGTACCAAGTTTTTTTATGTGAAAATAGCGAATTTTGCTTCCGATCTATCTATTTTCAAGTTGGTATTATCTACCTATACTTATCTTAAGACTTGAGGCATTCTAAACAAAATTTTCAGACTGGTTGTTTATAGCAAACTTTAGTAAAATACTTATTTATAGCGTTTTTCAAAAGACCCTCTCTACCTCCCTGATGAAGGTAGTGTAGGAAGACTATATAAATATTTGGATTCTTCATATCAGCTGTTACGTAGGACGCACGTAATTGTATGGACACGTGAGTTTAGCGATAAATAAAGTGGTATTGTAGGTAGCTCAACGAATACACGTGTTTCTCTAGAAGGAAAGGAACCGAGTCAATAACATTCATTGTGTAGCTTAGGTACGCTGAAACAATGTCCATGGTACTGAAAATTACGTACGAATATAGAGGTATTATGAAATTATAGCGACTGCATTTTTACGTCCTTGAGGTCTTTTCTTTGAGGTCTTTCGAACCCAAACATGCGCCAGATGTAGAACAAATCTGCGCATCACAGAAATATTCGCGGGTGGGAATCGAACCCACTACATTTTAGATCAGCCAGCAGTCAGGCAGGAGTCGCAGGAGCGCTAACGCTAACCACTGAGCCAGATCGAATCATTCGACTGAAGTCTTCTAGATTATGCCTATCTTGAAGAGTGTCCTCAATATGGCGTCTTTCCTCCGTGGGACTATATCCCTCGCGTCCAAGTTTGGGCACGTTTGGGTATTCAACTGACGATAACGAAGTCAATTTGCTAATCAGTCATACTAAGAAAGCGTTCCAAATTAGTTTCGTTAGAGTAATTTTCACTCTGACAGCAGGATAGCATATTATATTTTTTTGAAGTGTGAAAGGGACAAACTCTTGTCAGGTGAATCTTAACTTGGTTATGGAACGACTTCTAAATGGTAAAAAGAGTTGATGCCAATCCATATAAAAAAGTTTGGTTGCGTTCCAATACCAAAGATTTCACTCGGGGTGATGCGAATTTTACCCTAAATCGTTCCAAAACCGAGCCGAGTGAAACCGAGGGTAACCGAATGATCGCCTGACAGTTCTCCGTCGGGATTTTGGAACGCCTTCGTGAATGCGATTTTCACTCTGACAAGTGCAATGACGTAGGAGATAATGGACATGGCATACCTACAGAAAAAGCGTGCATACCTAAACTTGCTGAGAAACGAAAATGGTCGTTCGGCATAGTGCATACCCATTATATGAGATATGGTTTTATCGATATCACCGGCATGCAGAGAATGAGCGTCTATTTTTTTTGTACTCTACTCGTACATAAATCGCAACTGATGGCGAACTTTCGATTATTTTATTATTATTTGACGATAATGGTCAAAATTGACATATCCTCCTAAACTAGAGATGGGCAATAACAGATTAACGAAATGAAACAAGAAATTAATTATATTATATTGGTTTTATCAGTTAATTAGTATGTAAATGGTCTGTAATCACCAATATAATTACTATCTACTGTGTCTTTTACACTTAAACAATAAAAGGCAAAAAGTAGGAGACAGAAGATGTGAAATGAGTGTAGATGGCTCGTGTCTTGCAGCGCTATAGGTGTAGGTATTCAAAATAAAGACAAATATTCGGAACTGTATTTTAATTTACAGCTTGGCCGTAAAGAGTTGAAAAAAAAATAATGATAGCGCTGTTGGATGCGAGCAGCACAGGACCGGTCGGTGTGGAAATCCTTTGGGGAGGCCTTTGTCCAGCAGTTGACTTCTTTCGGCTGATGATGATAATGGCGCCACTATCGCTTACATTCCAACATTTAATACTACAATCTAAATGAATTTAATACTTGCAGGTTTTTAATATAAAATGAAATTACTTTTCATCATTGTATTCAATAGTTTGTTTTCTGCATCCCTATAACTATATTAATGGGAAAATAAACAAGCCTAGGACATTTAAAGAAAATTTATTTAGTTTTATTCACATAAACATTCTGGTCGAAATAAATAACTTGATGATTTACACCTGATATGGCATCAACATTGTCATCTTCAGAATTTGAGCTGCTGTCACTGCTTTCCTTGGTGCCACTGGGTACGAATCCTTTAGCTGTTCCAGGACGTACAATAATACAATGTTTTCCTCTTAAAACATCATGCTTAATGCCTTTCAGATTTTTCTGTAATCAGAATTTAACATTATATTTAGGAAAAATGCCGTGCCTGACGAAATTGATCAAAATTATTAAGTCGCGCTATGTATATGTATCGCGCTTATCCACTTTTTTCCATATTATGTAAACAGAACAACGAAGAGCATTTCGAATCGTCGGCTACCAGGATATTTCAGATCGGCTTGACTCCTTGGCGCTGCGTAGAGATGTAGCCTCATGTAGGGGTGTCTATGGGCGACGGTAATCGTTTACCATCAGGTGATCCATCTGCTCGTTTGCCACCTCTGCCATAAAAAAATGTAAACAGAAATAACTGAGGGATTATATGACTGACTGTAAATTTGTGAATAAAATTCACCACTGACAACACTCTTAATCATTAAGTACTAACGTGGGTAGGTATACTTACCATTAAAAATCTTAATGGTACAGCTTCATCATGCAATGTTGTTTTGTCCAATGTGCGGTAAACATGATTCATGGAAATGAAGCGAACAGATGTTGATGGCTTTTGTTGATGTTTTCTAAGCCAATTGCTGCCAACCACTTTTTCTTTTTATATTCACTTCGGGGAAGCCTAAAAAAATTATATGTAAGTAACTTTTTCTAAAATTCATCATCATCCTACATAAATATCGATGTCTAAAAGAGCCCCGAAGAACAACACTAGCCACGTTAGAGCCGAAAAATATTTTAATAAAATAAAGTTAAAAGACAGACTGAAATTATATTGAAAAGCTACTTTCGGTTATTTATATCGCTTATCTTCTGCATTAAGACAAATACGTAATTTAGTTTGTGAAAATAAGGTATATTTCAACAAGATAACAATACGTACCGGTGCAGTGTAATGTTCGGCCGATTTCGGCTCATTTTGATGCCACATCTTGTAACACTACAATTAGGCATCTTAATTACTGTGTTGTTTCACTTAATTTATTATTTTCGGATGCTTTATTTAACCATATTTAACAATTTTCAATTAAAACACTCGCGAGCGAAGGCACTTTGACAGCTTATGTACCAGTGACACCGAGAAACGAGAATGGCGAATCGGCCGCAAAGAGGTATTTTGCTGACGTCACGAAAACAAAGTTGCCATTTTGTAAAGGACAAAAATATTGTTGTCCTTTTTTTACTGAGAAGAATTACATAAGTTAGAAAGAAATAAAAGTATATTTTAGAATTCGCTATCAAAATGGCACATATTTGTATAACTGATTGTTCATATAGACAAATATTTCATGTCCTCTAGTTTCTTTGGTCTGAGGACAAGTGCGATTTTTAACGCTGTTTGATTACCGTTAAAATTCGCCTGACAGTTTATTCGGCGGGAAGTTCGTAGCCAATGTCAAACAGACTAAGACATACAAACATTTTATCTTCAGAATTGTTTTGAAATACGATTGCTTGTATCTACGAAGGTGTTAAAGCCATAAATAAGACAGAATACTACCCAAAACAGCTAGAAACCTTTCTAAATTATTTTCGATGACGTTTGTTACCCTGTCACTCTGGAATCACTCGCAAGCGTTCCAAAATCATATTTTTTCTCTTTCTCAAAATAGCTACGTCTCTTTCATTTCTCCGAGTTAAATTCTACCTCACCCTACCTTGGTTTTGGAACGACTTCTTTGTTTGGTTTGACAGACTTTTTGGCGGGAACTCGCGGCAAGAGTTTGTCATTTTTGTTTTATTATCCGAAAAAATAGATATCGTGGTTTTTAATGCATAATATTGATAGTGTATTGTTCAATAAAGTGCCATTTAAGTGTCTAATATGTAGGATAATGAAATAAAAGTGTGTAGCAACTGTGTTTCGAGTGCTCTCAAGAAGTCCATGAAATCTTCATCAAAAGTGCTATCATTTTGTTGAAGAATAGAGAAAAAGTTAAAGACGACAGAAATTGATAAATAAGAACGCAAATGAAATAGAAAAATATTTAGAGAAGAGTAAACTACGTAAGAATAGGCTGTATGGCCAGAGAAGCCTTTGCCTTTTCCTTGTAAAAGCAGGAAAGAACCAAACAAAAAAAAAAAAAATTGGTTTGACATTGACAGCTGATTTTGACAGTGACAGTACAAACATCGCACCATGCGCACCGCTCCTTGTATATTTTTGGCTCAAAATTAAAACAAACATTTGTTATTTAAATAATTTATTCATCTAACGAGTCTCAGGAACAGCGCGTGCCGACACCCCTTGTAGTTTATGTCGAAATACTTCTCGTAGAAGTCTTGGACCAGCTCCTCCACCTGTGGAAAATGTCCAACGATATATTGCAGGCCAAATGCGACTGTTGCGGAGATACAGCTCACGAGCCCTACATAGAATGCTGTGAATGTGAAACCAACCTATGCACGGGCTGTTTCTCAACCGGCCAGGAGGTTCGACAACACAAAAATAACCACAAATATTCAGTAAGACGTAACGATTTCCCGCTTTTTGATAACTGTAATTGGTCCGCTAAAGAGGAATGCAAGCTGCTCTCGGCGTTGTCTGCGTACGGCTACGGAAACTGGGAGGAAATAGCCAAATCAGTGCACACCAGGTCAAAATTAGAATGCCATGAACATTACAAGAAGTTTTACATAGACAATGTGCAGTATAATGATTTGAAATTGCTGCCCGAGACTGAACAGTCTTTGTTCCCGAAACCTGTCATACCGTATTTATATAGCATGGAGGTCAGTGGCAATCCACCTCGGAATAACCATGGAGATCAAAGTTTAGCCGGCTATAACACCTATCGGTCAGAGTTTGAGCTAAGTTACGATCACAACGCGGAGAGTATGTTCAATATAGAAGATAATTACTCCGATGAAGAAGATGATGACTGCATGGATTCTTTGAAAGTGTCAATTGTCAGAGCATTAAATACGAGGCTCAAAGAAAGGCACAGAAGGTACAAAATAATTCAAAATCATGGCCTAATCATGCCAAATAAGTTTATGTCGTGGATACAGAAGTTTGACAAAACTTTAACAAAACCGAAATGGGAGAGATTGTTACCGTTCATGCAATTCATGACTGGTATGCAGTTTGATGCATTTGTAGAATCATTAAGTTTAGAAGCTGAGCTACTAAACAGAATAATAAGACTTTGTGACTACCGTACAAATGGTATACGGACTCTTTACAGTGCGAAACTGTACAAACAGTTGAAAAAGGAAAATGATTTGGTTGTGAAAGAACAAAGTTTAGCAACAATGCTTATGACAAAGAAATTCGACAATTCTCCGGTCAAGAACAGATTGAATTTTATCAAGAAGTTTAAACGCACATCGATGCCTTTGGATATTGTGGATCTTCCAGGTTACCATCTCCTTTCTGATTCTGAAAAAGCCTTGTGCGCAACTCTACGACTCCTACCACAGAACTTCATGGAAATCAAAGCGCAGCTTATAGCTGAGAACAACAAGTTGGGGTTCCTGCGATTGCTTGATGCGAGGAGGATACTCAAAATAGATGTGAACAAAACCAGGAAGATCTACGATCATCTGATTGTGGAGGGATTTATTTCTAAGCCAGGTTTAATCAACATTAATCCTCTCAATATTTAGTAACTAAAATAAAAATTTTTTTTATTACTTAATTGTTTTTCTATTATCAATTCTGTAGGTGTCTTGGTGGACTGTAGTTGGCTCAATGAAACTGCTGGATATGGTGAATTTTGATTTTATTCTTCTTATCACACAGCGCACCATACAACGTTAAAATTGAGAGAGAGAGACAGAGATATACAGTGTTGCTACTACAAAACTATTTATGTTGGTAAAGTTGCCAACATGTAGTTTTTACCTTTAAAGACTAGAAGGTTCTGCTTTTCAATTGAATCATTATAATTATCAAAGAAAATAATTATCTTGTTAATTTTGAATCCAACACCAACAGGATGAAGCTTGCCGATCATTGAAGGATATAATGCTTTGTCATTATAGTTAATTTCAATAATAAAAAACCGGCCAAGTGCGAGTCGGACTCGCGCACCGAGGGTTTGATTTATATTTGAGTTGATTGAATGAAAGGTAATTTGCGGTTTACGATTTATGACGTATTAAAAAAAAACTACTAACTAGATATCGTTTAAACCAATTTTCGGTGGAAGTTTGCATAGTAATGTAAATTATATATTTTTTCTAGTTTTATCATTCTCTTATTTTAGAAGTTACAGGGGGGGGGGGGGACACACATTTTACCACTTTGGAAGTGTCTCTCGCGCAAACTATTCGGTTTAGAAAAAAAATATATTAGAAACCTCAATATCATTTTGGAAGACCTATCCATAGATAGCCCACACGTATAGGCTTGATGAAAAAAAAATTTTGAGTGTCAGTTCTAAGTATGGGGAACCCCCAAAATTTATTGATTTTTTTCTATTTTTATGTGAAATCTTAATGTGGTTCACAGAATACATCTACTTACCAAGTTTCAACAGTATAGTTCTTATAGTTTCGGAAAAAAGTGCCTGTGACATACGGACGGACAGACAGACAGACAGACAGACATGACGAATCCATAAGGGTTCCGTTTTTTGCCATTTGGCTACGGAACCCTAAAAAAGGTAAATGTAAACAAACTTAAGAGTAGGCAATTGACACTGACATGTGTCACTTCCATAGCAAGTTTGTTTACCTTTTGCTTTTTCTTGATTGGAACAAGGTAAAGATGATCACACTGGTTATAATTATCGTAAATTGATACATACCTTGAAACCGAACTTCTGATACAGAAATATGGCTGGGTTTGTTGGGGACACATGTAGTGTCACATCTTTGCCTGTGCACGTCTGGAAGAGACCAATGACAAATCTTTATTGTAAAATGAATCAATGTTAATGCTCAGTAACGCTAGTTCTGAGCTCAACAATCCATAATATAAACTGCATACAAGATGATCATAAAATGATAAGCGTTACACTTCCCGCAACCCGGCGCAACAGGTTTCACGACTATTTGTGAGTGGTTACGCAAAAAGGGAAAATAATTGATTTCAAGTAAATCGCGTTTAAAGTTTTGAGTCGAAATGAGTTTCGCATCTAGCATGGGGGAGTTTCGGCTCACTAAAAAATCCATAAAAAAAAAACTACGCCACCTAAAAACATTCTGATTAGACCAAAACAAAGCTGAAAGACCACAGAAACAAAATTCATGAAAAACCATTTCCTATCCTTTCAGGTTCCTTTTTGCGTAACCACTCACATTTTACAATATTTCGACATGTAATATAACATACTTGGCTTCTTTAACACTTACTAAATAACTAACTTAATAATAACTAACTTTATCTCCAAGATTTTGCTAAAATTATTTGCAACCACTATGTAACTGGCATCTCTATCAAGTTCTGTTTTTTTTTTGCCAGTAAAAATAAGCAACACTTGCGGTCTCTTTACGGGATTTAAAAAAAACTGTAATCATGGGTGTGTGTGCAATAAAAAGTAAAATAAATAGCTTATAATTGACCACGCTGAATACGTTAAAAACAACCGACTTCAACCGCAACAACTCCAATTTTGCTATGTTTTTGTTGATTTTCTCAAAAACCGCTGAATCGATTTCGATAAAATTTATATGGGACCACCTGTGAAGTATACCCTTTTAAACAAAAAAATAATTTTTGAGATCGGTTCAGGCGTCTTCGAGTAATCGGTGAACATACATAAAAAAAAAAGATTCCGACGAATTGAGAACCTCCTCCTTTTTTTGAAGTCAGTTGAAAACAGAAGCAACACGCACCTGCAACAAATGGTACAGCATAAACGAAGCTATCTTCGCGTTCCGCCACTCGGGCCGAGTCAGCACGAATGAGATGTACGCTTCGTTCGGTCTCACATCGGGCACCAGGAACGCGCAGCCAACCACTAGCTTCTTGTAGGTCACCACGCACGAGAACTCAGGGTATTCTAGTGCTTCTGTCACTGTTAATTTAAAAAACTATAGTCATAGTAAAGTTGAAAAATAGATTAGTATTTCTCTAACAAAAACTGCGTTTTTTATGAGTAACATTTTATGAAGAAAGAGGCTTTTTTACCCTCAATTTGTAAGCCTATGGCATCATCTCACCTGATGGGAAGTGATGATGATGCCAAAGATGCAAGCGGGCTTACCAAGATTCCCCAACGCAATGGGGAACTGGCTATCTTCATGCCGCAACCCATCAATGCTTGGCGTCAATAATTATTGTTACTGGTGTTTGGCGGCAAGATGTAGATAAGTTGGTGGTAGCTAGTCAGGTGGGCTTAGAAAATATACCACCAGTCAAACCGAGTCCTACAAAGTTGGACCCCGCCGGGACTCGAACCCGCGACCTCCTGATGTGAAGCGAGCAGACAAGCCACTAGGCTACGGAGGCGGTTACTTGTATGTAGCACAAAATAGACACAGAAGGTCCACTCAATATAAACCACTAAAATCGTAAGCGTATACATGCTTATACCTCATTCCAATCAAAAAAAAGCAAAAGGTAAACAAACGAAACATCCACCGATTTCGTCAAATTCCTCAAGAATCACACATTTTCTGCTAACACTGACACATACTAATCGTAGGTCGTAACAATTATTGCCTTTTCTAATAGATTTCACTAAATTATGATACGAAACTGGCATGAAAATACAATATTTCCAGTCTAACCTCAGATTGTTAGGTTATGTTTCAGTGACAAGACGTTACTGTTATCTGTAGAAAATAGTGATGAGGTTGTGTCAATACTTTGAACGAACTAGTGAATGAATGAGTGAATGAGTGTTACGTGATAAGTGTCTGACGGTTGTGTGTGGCCTGTTTTTTATATTTTGGGCTATCATTGGTAGTGGTATAACTTTTTAGGCGTTCAGTAACGTTTTCTTGTTCTGTATTTTAAATGTATTTAATTTAAATATCCGTAACTTTTTAAATCCAAGATACATACTATATACATACATACATGCTATATTGTACTAGCAACACTGAATTTAAAAATTTCGCATGGTAGGACCTTTACATAACGTAAAAAAAAATAAGAACGTAGAAAAAAAATCTGCATGCAATACATTTGTATTTCACTCATGCTCCGTGTGAGATGTCGACAACGATATCGATGTTTTTAGATATTAATCAACATTTAGTTCCAGTTCCTACCACTATGTTCACATTGTTTGCCGTTAGAAACTGCAAATAATATCCGTTAGTACGTTCGTCATTAGTCATTAGACAATGAACTGGTAACACTGAATTTCGTTCGTTCGTACCGGTACGCTCATTTCTTGCTTCGACTCTGTCAGGCACTGGCAACACTGAATTTCGTTCGACATACCGGTCTGCTCATTCGTTGCTTCGATTCCTTGTCATGCGTACGTGTGTTCTTCTGTGTTTGGATATTAACGACTTGGCTTTTGATATAAGTACACTGTTAACTTTGCGATTTGGATTGTGATTTTTCTTGGAACTGACGATTAACCGCTGCGCATTAAGGACTTTGATATTGCTCACGATTGGATTTGTGTTGACTACGTGCGACTCCTCATTGGATAAGTTTTTAAAATCCTTATTTGATTCTAACAGAATCAACTGACTACATGACTGAAGTTATTTTTATTAATTTACAGTGGTTCGAAATGAGTGATTCATCTAGTGATCTCGATCCCGGGTCTTAATAAGCTTTTCCTAGTTAGCATCACGAAAATCGTCAAAAATGACACCCATAACAATATTTTTCTATAAGTGCATATCCGCCATTTTGTAACCGAAAATTGTGAAATTTATTTTATATCTATTTGATCTCATTGGTGGTTCCGAACTCTGTAAACATAGTATCAAATAACTAAATTTTATTTACTCCTCGTCCGTTCATCCATTCATTCACTCATTCATATGTAAACTTGCACATCTCTAATGTAGTGTCATGGCCGATCACAAGTGTCAGTGTCAAACGATTGTTTACATTTTGCTTTTTTTTGATTGGAATGAACTATATAGAAATATACGGTCGTTCGAGGCAAGGTCACGATCGCACAGTACGTGATCGTGCCTACAACGACCGTATACGTCTATGAGCATGTATATGCTTAGGATTTTTGTGAGCGTATTGAGCGGACCTTCTGTATCTATGGTTCATTCCAATCAAAAAAAAAAGCAAAACGTAAACAAACTTACTATGGAACTGACACATGTCAATGTCATCTGCATACTACGTTTGTTTACCTTTTGCTTTTTTTTGATTGGAATGAAGTATATGTGTTTTGTGCATGTAGCCTATGACATGAAGGACACAGGAATTACTCACAGTCTATCCCAGGCCAGAAGAACTGCTCGCACAGACTATTGACGGCCGGTATATGGTGCGGCCTCACGTACGAGTAGTCTATGGTAGCGTGCGCTGGCGGCTTGTAGTCTTTTATGTGTCTACAACGATAATTTATTAAGAATAAAGACGTAGATTTGTATAACCATATAAGTCTCCATAGTACAGTCTATTCGATACTTGACTGCTAGCCTTAATTCTGTTCAGCCTAGCCTTCTGTTTTTTTTTATCGACATTTTATAAAAAAGCAATGACGTCATTATTCAATAAAGTAGTTTTCGGATAAATAGTTTGCGTACTACACCTGCGGCACGCTATGATGGCCGTTTCACACATTACAATAGTGCCGTGAATTGTATTGACTAAAATAAAATTATCTCACTTCTCCTCATCTCATCTCACTAATATTATAAATGCGAAAATATGAATGTTTGTTTGTTTGGGAGTTTATTTTTTGTTTGTTTGTTCCGCTTTCACGCCGAAACTACTGAACGGATTGGGATGAAATTTGATAGGTAGATACATAAAGTACGCGGTTAACACATAGGATACTTTTTATGCCGAAAAACTCAAGGGTTCCCGGAGGAATGCTTAAAAACTCGAAATTTCGACTTCCTCACTAGATGGAGCCACCTTAACGTTTTCTGTTTTTCTGGATCCAATTCTAAAGCCCACGCAGACGAAGTCACGGGCAGAAGCTAGTTGACAATAAAGAATAGCTATTTGCTTCTGAAGAAAAAAATTATGAAAATGTAGTTATTAGCCCATAGCTAAGTCGCAAATAAACTTTATCACCAGAGTGCAATCGCGTGACCCCAACCACACCAAACCTATCATAGCATGCTTCAACAATAGGTACGTGAAGGAAGATTTCATAGCTGCAGCCAGAGCCGCCACCAAAATCACGCCACTAACGCCTTCAGCACTGGGACTTCAGGGCCATCAGCGAGTGTACGTGAATGATCACCTCACGATCCAGAACAAATCGCTGCTGGCGAAAGCTAAGAGAGTTGGCAAAGATATGGGGTTCCAATACATCTGGGTGAAGCACTCAAAAATATTTGCAAGGAGAGACGATTTATCCCCAATAATAAATATAAAAAACGAAAAGGACTTGTCAAAAATAATGAAGTGAATTGGTGTTCTATACCCGTTAATTTACTATGTTTTGTGTTATTTACTTATGTGTTAACTGCGTACATTTATATTCATAGTTTGAGCATCCTAGGCAAGAACCCATTCATCCATTGTTCGCAACATTGTATAAAAGCAGGTAAAAAAATATCCTTTCATTCAAATATCGATGTCATTAGCGACCTTATGATTACTTTTCAAAGGTGTTTTTTGCATATTCGACAGTCCATTCTTTTGTGTGAGGTTCTAGAATTGCTGATGCGGTCTTTTGTATTGAGAATGCGTGCGTTGCTATGTACCTATTATTACGATATGAACTTGCATTGGCATTATCTATTTACTGACCCAACGCTAATAACAAAAATTTATCTTATCGGTTTTTTTCATATTTTTATAGTTAGATACAAAAATGGGTCCGCTTAATATCTACTACCAAAATGTAAGGGGACTGCGTACAAAAACAAGTAATTTCTCAAGGAATCTTTTTCTTCATTCTTTTGACATTGTTTCATTGACAGAAACCTGGTTAGTGGATAGCATAAACAGTTCTGAATTGTTTGACGCGCGGTATCTCATATGGAGAAGGGACAGGGACTATGTGCGCACCGGGCAATCTATGGGTGGGGGAGTGCTCTTGGCCGTGCGACGCGATCTTATGGTAACGGAACGCAGTGAGTGGCGTAGTACTGCGGAGGACATATGGATATCTCTAACTATACAAAATAATAGAACTAGATCTTTGCAAAACATTCACATATGTACCCTATATTTATGTGAAGAAAACTCCGGTAACTCTTACAAAAACCAATTAATAAATTTTTCAGATAAACTGTATGAAATTGTAATGTCTAATCCCCAAGATCGCTTCATAATAATGGGTGATTTCAATTTTAAGGATCATATAACCTGGTTGAAATCTAATCATTGTTTAGAGTTATTGCCCACGAATGTTACCAACCAATATGTTGCTAACTTTATTGACACCTTAAATATATGTTGTATGAATCAGTATAATAGTGAAATTAATCAGAACGGACGTATATTAGACTTGGTTATTAGTAATGAACCACTCGTTGTTCATTCCTGTCCAACACCCCTCGTTTCCGAAGATTCTCACCACAAATCTTTAATTATCAATACTACATCTATTGACACGCCCAAACTCGAGGATAAACAACGCATTGTATATGTTTTCAGGAAAGGCGATTATGCTTCTCTAATGGCAGAATTAGATGATGTAGACTGGTACACGGTCCTCGAGTCAGACTCTTTAGAAGAATCCTTATCATTTTTCTATTCTAAAATAAATAAACTTATAAACAAATATGTCCCTAAAAAATATATTAAACCCAATCACTATCCGCCTTGGTTCAGTTTTAGTTTGATAAAAATGTTAAAAGAAAAACATAAATTTCATCGCAAATATAAAACATACGGTAACTTATCCGATTATCACACTTTCTCTATGCTTCGCCAACGATCAATAGAAGCTGAGAAAAATTGTTTTCAGTCCTATATGACTAAAATTCAGGAATCAATAATAAAAGATCCAAAATCGTTCTGGTCCTACGTAAAAAGCAAATATAAAACTAATATACTACCCAATATTCTTAAATATAAAGACATTCAAGCCATCACCGGTGACGACATAAGCAACTTATTTGCAGATTATTTCCAGTCTACGTTCCTTAGCAGCTCTAATGTTAATCCCAATATTAGTCCCCAGTATGAAACTTCAAATAATAATATATTAAGTAATATCTCTTCAATTAAAATATGCCCAAATGAGGTATTTAAATTACTTAAAAGTCTGGATTTGTCTAAGTCAGGTGGGCCCGATGGTATTTCCCCAGTTTTTATCGTCAACTGTGCCAGCAGCTTAGTTATTCCTATTTGTATTTTATTCAAGAGGTCTGTATCCGAAGGCATAGTTCCTGAAATTTGGAAATCTGCTCTTGTAACGCCTATTCATAAAAAAGGCGACAAATCGAATGTTGAAAACTATAGGCCAATTTCGAAATTGTGTTTATTTGCTAAAGTTTTTGAACGATTGGTCTATAATCAGGTTTATGCTGCAATTCGTTGTCATTTAAGTGAAGATCAACACGGCTTCTTGAGGAAAAGGTCCACTACTACCAATTTATTACTAACAAGTGAAATTATAACCCAAGGAATGGATGACCGCAAACAGGTTGACATAGTTTATACTGACTACAGTAAATGTTTTGATCGCATTGACCATAATATTCTTCTATTAAAACTTTCTAATATCGGGATCCATGGTGACCTGTTTCGGTGGTTCTCATCTTATATACAACGTCGTAGTCAGTCTGTTGTTCTCAATGGTTACACATCTAGAAGTTCATATGTGCCTTCTGGCGTTCCTCAAGGCGTTATTAGGTCCATTGCTTTTTATAATATTTGTTAATGACATCAAAAGTTGTTTTTCACATTGTAAAATTTTCCTTTTTGCAGATGACATGAAAATAGTTAAAATAATAAATAACATTTTAGATACACAACATTTACAAAGCGATCTAAACTCTTTTCATTCCTATTGTCTACATAACCGGCTAGATTTAAACGTATCTAAATGTTTTGTGATGTCCATTACTCGTAAAAAAACAATATTTAACCCGGGTTATACCATACGTGGTCAACTCATAAGTAGAGTGAGCTCCATAAGAGACCTAGGTGTCATGTTTGATAACCAACTGCTATTCGACAAACATATAGATACCATAGTGTCTAAATCGAGTAAAGCCTTGGGTTTTATAATGAGGACGACTACAAATTTCAATAACATTAAGGTCATCAAAATCTTGTACTGTGCCTTTGTACGCAGTCACCTCGAATATGCCTCCCAAGTGTGGAACCCTCAGTATGAGACTTACAAGTCTCGTATTGAGGGAATACAGAAGAAATTCCTAAGATATCTGGATTTTAAAGCACGACAAAGATCTGTAGATTACGAACACAGATGCAAACGCTATCACTTCTTGCCTTTGGAGATAAGACGCAACATTAATGACATAACGTTCTTAATGAAAATCGCGAATGGTAAAATCGACTGTCCTGATCTTTTATCTAATATTAATTTACGCACTGACTTATTAAATTTCCGCAAACGACCTCCTTTGTACGTACCTTATGCTAGAACTAATTTCAGACAAAATTCTTTCATAAATCGAATCTCAAAAATTTATAATGAACTCTCGAGTTTACATGATTTTGACCTCTTTTGTACCAGCACTACCACGGTTCGAAGGGTTCTTGCCGCGGAGTTCTTTGGAGATCCTTCAGCCTGATTTCTTTTGATTTCTATTATTCCCTTTTACCTATATTTTAGTGTTTATTGCTATATAAAAAAAACAGGTTTTTTTTTTCCTTAAGGATGTACATCTGCTTTCATTGTACCTACATTGTACAAGCTCTTAATTTGTTATATATTGGTGGAAACTTGTCAATAGCATAGGTTGATATATTGTTAATTTAACCTATAGTTGTTATTTAGCTGTAAGTTTTCCGAATAAATATAAAATAAAAAAATATAAAATAAAAATAAAATAATTAATTTTTACTAAACTTTATGAGCGGACAAACGTCAAAACGGCCATCATAGCTTGCCGCTGATGTAATTATGAAGTTTTTATACCTTTAAATAAAAACATTGTAATGTAATCAAATTCTAAGCGTGTAACTTTTGCCGCAATTTCGATTAAAATTCTTATTCTCATGACATTCCATTACCTAAGGGTGATTTTTGCAAAGCTATGGTTGACAATCGGCACAAAACACACAGATACAGAAGGTCCGCTCAATACGCTCACTAAAATCCGAAGCATATATATGCTTATAGACGTATACGGTCGTCGTAGGCAAGGTCACGATACTGTTGTGATACTTTTCCGCGTGATCTTGCCTCGAACGATCGTATATTTCTGTAAGCATGTTTATGCTTACGATTTTAGTGGTTTGTATTGAGTGGACCTTCTGTTCTGTGTCTATTTTGTGCAATCGGTGTTACCTGTTAGTCCTAGTAAGCAGCTCATCCAAGAAGTTGAGATAGAGGGGTCTCGAGGCGGCGTCGCGGCGGATATAGGGGCGCAGTAAAGCGCCCGAGTGCGCCGAGCGCAGCGCCCCCGCCGCCCCCGCCTCCCCCGCCACGCGGGCGCCCCGCGCGCCGCCCGCCACGGCGCCGCTCAGGTTGTCCAGCAGGTACTGACGCCCGTATCATTTCAGTATTTACGCATTTGAATTATACAGAGTGTTAAAAAAGTGCGTTTGAAAGGACACGTTTCATTTTGTGCCTGGACATGTACGTAGTACGAAAAATATAGAAAAATATAGGCTTTCTAGGAAAAATAATGAAAAAAATATTAGAAGCAGGGTTGCGTGGTTCAAGCATAATGTTTTGTCAGCACTTTTTACAATATAAATGGTAACACTGAAGCTTGCAATAGTAGGTCACGTTCAGAAATTACGGCTTCGTCCACATATTCCTCAGATGCTTTCTCTGACTCTGATTGACTGAACACCCTTCTGTTCTGACTTCTGACATTGGTGTACGATTTTTAAAATCTGCGGATATGCCTTGCCTCTTTTACAGGCATAACAGCTGGTTTTCGAGTTACTTGTCGGACAACTAAATTATTAATTTCAATGGTATGTACAAAATCTAGTTCCTGAACGTAAAATGCTCAAAATTGCGCTCGCTTCGCCATGTTGGGTGATTTATGTGTTGCGATTGTTAAATCTGAGAAACTAGATGAACCTCGCAACGAAGGTAAATCGAAGGAAATGTACAATTAGAAAAGACTATGTTTCTAATGACTTAATTATGATGTTTAGTACACAGACCAGGTCCAAGCTCCATAGTCCCGTGAAACGTCTCCTTTTAGGAGGTTACTCAGAATCAAGTATAGAATACAGGAAAAATATTGACTTTGATTGAAATAATAACGCACTTTTTTAACACCTGTTATGGTTCGTTTTTCATGAAAATGCTCATAGTTATATTCGAATTTCATAAATATGCATGTTCTTTACGCGGCCGAAGTCGCTAAACTGCGTTATTATTCGCTTCGAAAAGGAAAATGTGAAACGAACGAATAAAAATAGGTTTAAAATGATTCTTATAATATTTTTCATACATTTTATACATAAGATCGAAAATACTCACCGATCTCTGGAATCTGTCCAACACGCGTTCTGTGTTCATCTCAACTTTGGCTTCCTCTGTGATGTAGCCGCCTAACAACTTCACAGTTCTGAAATTGTATTGCATTTTTGAAAAAAAATATACACAGAAACTGCTCGGTCAAAATATACATATGTATATACATTTTTATGAGACAAAAACCCCACCCTAAGCCATACCAGAACGCTAAAGAATGGGCACTTTTTTTAAAAGTGCTATAACTTGAACAAAAGTTGTCACATTTTACCCAAATAATAACTCGGATATGTTTATATCCGCCATCTATCTATCATTGTCGACTTTGCAGAAATAACAAAAAATAACTTACTAAAGAGCTGATCAATTCGCATGAAGAATTTGTAAGTATTTTCAAAAATACAGCAGCCCATTTTAAAGTAGAAAGAAAAAGTGGTTTCGCTTTATTTAGTTGATAAACTTTTATTTTATCTACAGGGTGTAACAGAAGTGTGTGACAATACTTCAAGGTTGGCTTTTACCCATCAAACTGAACAACTTTTGTTCTATAACTTTGTTGAAATCGCAAAATTTTTTTTGGACTTTTCATACAAATCGATCAGCTGGCGAACCAAGTTTGTATGAAAAGTCCAAAAAAATGTTTGCGATTTCAACAAAGTTGTAGAACAAAAGTTGTTCAATTTGATGGGTAAAAGCCAACTTGAAGTATTGTCACTTACTTCTGTTACACCCTGTATACCGTTTCCGTGCTTCGCAAGGCAGGTTAAGCCGTTGGTGCCGGCTGCTATCGCTAGATGGCAGTCATTAAGTCATGTGTGAGGCCTTATAGGCGGCTTGAAAACTTCTGACACTGGGGTTGGCCATTAGCCCCACAACCTCCACCAATCCTGACTTGGCCCCCGTGTGTGGAGTATGGCCTAACCTTCCCGAGTTATGGGAAGAGACCTGTGCCCCTGCATTGGGGACGATATGGGTTGTTAACAAACTTACTTATCGACATCGAAGAGAGGCAGATGTTTGTGCCTCTTCAGCCGACGCATAGCTAACTTCGCTTTCAGTCTGCACAGATGCGCCTTTTTGTTAGGGTCCTTCACTTTTGGTATTAACCCTTCGATCTGTAAAATTTATTTTTTAAGATAAGTTAAAAACTCCGAACGTTTTTACTGGCCACGTAATACAGACAACTCGATGTGTTCGTTACTCATACTGTAAAAGTCTTTATCTGGGGGCACGGATGTGCCCCCGCCAAGACGAGCCAAGCGAAGCGCAAGGGCACTACCTACCTTTTCTCGAAACGCTTCGTCGTTTTTTTGAACTCTCATAACTTTGCTTTGGATGATGCTAAATAGTTAAATTTTTCAAGATAGAATGCGATCAGTACAATCATTAAACATACAAAGTTTGAATGTCGTAGCTATTATACTTTAGATTTTATTAATGTCTCAAAACCTTAAGAGCGTGCAGTCTTTAGAGCTTGGCTTTATACGAGATCTGATAACTTTTTCACAGGGTAAGCTACGTAGACTCGTCTTGGCAACATTTTTACATGAAATGTTTTTGGTGGGATTTGTTATTCGCTAAATCTATTTTAAAATAACTTGTTTTTCACATTCAATATTAATATTTGTCGCTTATATCAATATCAGGTTTTAAAAGGAGCTTCCCTCTTCATACTAACACCGAACATGTACTTCTAAGCTCCACAACCTTTACGAATTCGGACTTGTCCCCTGTATGGGAAGTGTGACTACTTCCCAAAACCCGTGCCCCGGCAGTGGGTATATTGGCTTGTTAACGTAACAAAACTGGAGAAGTGGAGAGGGTGGCCTTCTACCCATCACTCATGGTTGAGACTGAACATCTTAAGTTCTATGAAAAAAATATATGAATTGAATTTGAATTTATGCTTTTACGGAACTTTGCCGAGTCCCTATACAAAACCTTCATCAAAAAACATACCTGTTTCAACAGCTGAACCTCCTCATACTGCGTCAACTCGACCAGATCCTTATTCACTTCCTCCTTCTCAACCCACGGCATCCCCACCGAGTTCAACTCGGTCGAGAACAAACTGTCCCTTTTCTCCAGGGTTTTGTCTTGGGGTTTCCTGCGTTCCCTGGGGAACAGGGCGGGTTTCTGTTCGCTGTCCGACTGGTCCGGGGCCGGGGACTGGTCGCGACTCCGAGAGTCTGAATCGTAGAAAATGGCCGAGTGGTGGAACGAAGTT
The DNA here is from genome assembly GCA_958295455.1 of Coleophora deauratella. Taxonomy (NCBI): domain Eukaryota; kingdom Metazoa; phylum Arthropoda; class Insecta; order Lepidoptera; family Coleophoridae; genus Coleophora; species Coleophora deauratella. The sequence goes on along the minus strand of OY282392.1, from coordinate 19,301,664 downwards.
ATGCTGGATGAGTCGCTCTGTAATAATGAGGAATATTAAGTATGTTACTAGGTTTTGTTTGTTTTTTTAGCTGCTATGAAAGAGAAGGGGGGGGGATTTGCATGCCTAAACTATGTGTATACTCGTTTTTTTTAACCGCAATCGGTAAGCCGTTGGCATTATCTCGCCTGATGGTAAGTACTGAATGATAATGCCGAAAGGAGGAAGTGAGTTATTAAATATATCGCAACCGCAATATACAGCAACGGCCTCTATGCTCTAGCTAATGGCTAGTCTGCTGGCTTCACATTGAAGGTGGCGGGTTTGATTCCCGGCGGGTTCCAATTTTGTAGGATTCCACTTTATCTAGGTCTTGCTGCCAAACATCAACAGAACTGATAATTATACAAACAGGCGGCATACAGCCGGTGGCGCGGGCGGGCGGGAACTCGAACCCGCGGAACACGCCCTCGCCGTCCGAGCACACGTCGCGCGAGCACTGCGCCAGCGGCTCCTCGAATATGCATTCCTCTATCGATTCGGACCTGCGAGAAACAATGCGAAATTAAAAATATTTTATTTGAAGTAGGAAGCAGTGAACACTTTTGGAAAGCCATTCTGTTGTCTACCTAATACTAGGTTCCTACCACTCGGTATGGTGGTTGCTAATCATTCCTTTGTGACCTCTATGCAAAAGAGAGGTGTTAAGGTTTGAATTATATTTGTGTTTGCCCGCCTGTCTGTTGCATCGTATGAGGGAATTGAATGGACCTGTTGGAATGGTGTTTTTTTACTGTAAAGTATAATTCATGGCAGAGATTCTGAGTTATGTTTGGTAAAAATCGGTCCAGTGGTTTTAGATTGAATAGAATTTTACTGTCAAGGATAGTATTTTTTTTTTACTGTTAGTTATTGTGATTTATAGTCATGCAAATGTTTCACAAACAACTCTAGTATTGATTAAACATTCTATGTTAAATGGTCAACAATTAGTAAAGTTAAGACCCCAGTTTGCCATGGCGTGCGTGCCTGATATTAAAGAGGTGATGATATTTGTATGAACATTTTTCTTTCAAAAGTTACGATGAAGATATTTCGTAAATTACTTTAAAAAAGCATGTGTTTAAATAGTTTTGTAAATCTTTCAAAGTTGACGTTTCTTCTCGCTCCGCTAACACTTCCCGAAACGTTGAGTGTACAAGTTCCGAGTGGTAGGAACTTTGTACTAGGTAGAATAATATGACGATTTAAAAGTATGTGTAAAGCATCTACTTAAATAAAAAAGATTTTTGATTTTGATTTGATTTTTGATTTTGTTGCAAAAAACTAGGTATGTACTAGGTAGATTAAAAAAACCTTCAAAAAGAAGACATTGCTACCTACTTCTTTAATATATTTTTGATTTAATTTAAGGGTTCCACGGTTTGTTTGAGTATACCTACCTGTTTTCGAAATCGAACTGGTCATAGATGACCTCCTCGGTGTCGAGACGACGCCGCTTGTGCGTCGGCTCCGCCTGCGCCTCCGTCTCATGGTTGATCAGTTCTTTGTATCCTGTATACGAGAAGATGTATTGCATTACATTATTAAAAAGAAGGTGATGAAAAAACTGCACGATGTATTAAGGTTGTATCAAGAAAGAAACAGCAAAACTATAATAATAATATCTGGGACAAATCACACACGGTCATCTGGCCCCAAACTAGGATTCCCTGTATCTTGGGAACCAGATACTGATATACATACACATATACTTTTTAAATACATACATATAAAGATATAATACACCCCAGACTCAGAGCAAACAATTCTGCTCATAAACCTTTTTTTATTGTGTTAAAGTATGGCAATTCTTTTACACCACCGGCAATATTCTTAATTATTGCTTGGCTATTTAGAGTAATCACAAGATATTTTGTCGGTTACGTAACTTAGCATAGCTTTATACTCCTTTTATTTAAATAAAATGTTATGATTATTTTAAGCTGTAATGTATTATTAACTTCGTATCATTGAAAATGAAAATGAAAATGTTTATGAAAATGAAAATGTTTATTCATTTTAAATTAATATCTATTAAGGTTGGGGTCGGTGTCTCCTTTTAAGCTTTTATAGCCTGTGTCAGGAGGCACCGCTCTTCCTCAATATGTAAGTCGATGTTAACTCTATAATATTACTTAGAAACTAAAAGACATTATAAGTTTTAAGCCACAGAAAACAAAAGTTTTATACAATCGCAAAAGAAGAACAAAGAAAAAAAGAAGAGTACATACCTATCTGGTGCCTGTGTGAGTATGGGTAAGAATGTGGATGTATTTGTGTGTGTGTGTGTGTGTGTGTGTGTGTGTGTGTGTGTGTGTGTGTGTGTGTGTGTGTGTGTGCGTATGTGTGTGTGTGTGTGTATTTTACGTTTGCATTGTTAGGTTGGTTAGCCCTACGAGTTCATCTTGGGATCGGAAGCTACATAATATATGTAACATCCACTAACCAGCTAGGAGTTCCTCAATATCGTCATATGATTTAGACTCGAGCCAGGTTGATACAGCCTTTTTACATTCAAAGTTGTTTTTGGAATATATTTCTAATTCTTTATTTAGAAGAACTCATCACAGAAAAGTTTGCCCTGTGTGGGGACCGAACCCACGACTCTCGGATGAGAGGTCAGGATCGCTAACCACTTAGCCACCGAGTCAGTCAACTGGAGAGAGTAAGCTTCTACCCTTCCCCCATAAGACAACAATGAAATCGCTATAAAATTTAAACATTCTATATACAAATCGATCACCTTATTTGTGCAAGCTTTGTATACGTATAAGCATGTAACGGCGAAATACGACTGTTAACGAATCGTAAAAACAATTTCCACATTTTACTACTTTTCTATGTGACTTTTTTACAGCAAATGCAACAAGGACTTAAGAAAATATGTTCTTCTTACCCATTTCCGTTACTTTAGCTATGAACAGTGTCCTGTCCATGGCCATTTGATTCCTCGGCCTGCCTTTGGACTTGTATCTCGCCATTTCTTGCACTGGAATAAAGGAATCCTTATTAGTCTTTCTCTGTTGTATGCTATATTCTGAGTTCTCAAGGGAACTAGCAAAACATACACTCGGTGACTCATCAACCTTTACTGTTATACAAAAAGTTGAATGCGGAGAATGGTGCGAGAGGGTTTAATATGTGTTTTTATTTTGTTGAACACCATGAAGTGCTCGCGGCAAATGTTTATGTTGTATGCTGTCTATTTGGGTAAAAGGGGTATAGGACTAAAGGTGGGCCCTATAGGATCATTGGGACTTGGATAGATCTACTGTGACCTTATGTATGCAGTCTAGCCCTGTCTAGCTATGGACAAAATAGGGGGTGGCACTTGATCTACTTACATATATGTTTGGCAGTGGCAGGTGAGAACGCGTGCAGTAACTTCCACCATCCAGTCTCGCCCAGGGCCGATGACCCTGATTGGAATACAATGCTGTTGTACACGGACAGAACGCCCGCTATCGTGCCCACCCAGTTCTTCTTTTGTTTGCTGCAGAATTGAATCAAGAAATTAAAAAAAAACAGAAGTTTTTTGTTATTTGTATTTTTATGGCAGAGGTGGCAAACGAGCAGACGGATCACCTGATGGGAAAGCGATTACTGCCGCCCATAGACCCGCAACACCAGAAGAGTCACAAGTGCGTTGCCAGCCTTTGATATGGGAGTACACTCTTTTCTTGAATTCATGTCAGATGCCTTTAAGCTTTGAAACTAGCAGTAGGGTTTGCCACTGACCCTGTCATTTCCCCCAGCTTAGACTGGCACCCATGTGGCATAACCTGCTGGAGATACGAGAAGGGAAAGGGACTAATGTCCTAGAATTGGGGACGATATGGGTTGTAAATAATGTCAAAAAGACACTTATAAAAAGTGATTAAATATGTACAGACAGCCACAAAGATATCTGAACCTCTCTGTAATCTCACAATCTCATCTCACTAATATTATAAATGCGAAAGTATGGATGTTTGTTTGTTTGTCAGTTTGTTTATTCCGTTTTCACGCCGTAACTACTGAACGGATTTGGATGAAATTTGGTAGGTAGATAGATAAAGCACTCGGCTAACACACAGGATACTTTTTATCCCGGAAAAATTAAGGGTTCCCGTAGGAATGCTTAAAAACTCAAAATTTCTACTTTCTAAAATGGAATGCAGTTGTTAGATACAGTTTACATAGTTTTCAAACTCACAACTGGAACCCAAACAGCTGATGCCAGTGCCGGTCGATGAATGCGCAGATGTGTGTCTTGTAGTGGAAGTAGCCGTGGTTGCTGATCGCGTACGAGTGTGTGCTGAGGTGGTACAGCGTCAGCAGGATTACATTCACCCTGAAAAGTATTATTTACGAACCTTTACTTATGCCAACTGCTGCTGGTAAGTACTAACACCATCACTGGATTCAGGGATTTGATGAAAGTGAATAAATAAATTTAGTGATTTTTACACCATTATGGTATATCTTCTCTATTGAAGGTAGTCATGACTCATTGCGGCTTGTGAGGTTACATCTATCACACAGCTTAGGGGCCGTCCATTAATCACGTGATGGTTTTTTAGAAACTTTTTAGACCCCCCGCTCCCCTCTGGTGATACACAGTGAGGTTTAGACTACCCCCCACCCCCTACCCGAAATCACGTGTATTTTTTGGTACAAAATATTATCTTTAAATACAGGTATAATTAAAAATTAATTCTGGAAAATTAAGCACCGTGATCCAGACAGAAATTAAGATTGCAGGTCGTTTCTGACTGTCTGAAGCCGTTTCGAACCTTGGGAAGAGTTAAAAACAACGTAACAACAACAGTCCGTAGTTTGGAAATTACTATAGAAATCGCACATTCAACGAAAATATAAATACACATGATATCTCAGTAAACCCCCCCTCCCCCTTGTGATATTTCGTGATTTTTTTCGGATCCTCCTCCCCCCCCCCCTTTTGAGCCTCACGTGATTAATGGACGACCCCTTATCTAACTACAGGTATGATCAAAACCTAGATGGTTTTGGCTGATCTGTTAGCAGTATTTGTTTCGGACCATTTCCATGAAAACTTCTGAAACTGGGGTTTGCCACTAGCACTACAACCTTGATCAAATTAGACTTGGCCCCAGTGTGTGAGGTATCGTCTAACCTTACCGATGAATGGGAGGAGACCCATGGGCAAGCAGTGGAGACAATGAGCAGGACGCCTATGAAACTCTTTATCCAATATAGTCACTATCCATCTTACTTACCAGGGGAACTTGTTCCTCTTGAAAAGCTCCTTTTTATCCGGCGAGCAGTCCTCACAGGTGAAATCAAAGAACACATCGCAGCTAAAATCGCCAGGAGTGCCGGGTCTTCGAAGACAGTCTAAATGCACGAAACAAATGCAACATTCGCATATCAGACCCGGTTTATCTTGCTTGTTCTCGGGCTCGTTGCAATATTTGCACGTTGTACTCATTGTGTGATAAGTTAAGACATAAATAGATTGATTGAAATTGCGTGTTGTTTGTTTGTTTTGGTCCGCAAAATATAACCTCAATCTGTCACAAACTGACATTGACAGCCATAAGTTTTAAACGTTTTTTACAGGTCAGAGTACAAAATAATTGAGAGGTGGTTTTCGATTTTCTATTGCTGGGTTTCTTTATCAGAAGTAAGGTACGTACGTATAAAAGTATTAAAGTTCCTTACATGTTTACCCACGTTTATGTACGAGTAGGTATTCTAACCTGCGAACCTTCATTCAGTTCTACACTACTATTTGTACTATTTTTTAACTGTTTTTATATGGTCCTTCGTGCTGAAGCTTAGTACTTGAACTTCAAACTTGAAGAAGTGTATCTATTTAATCACAGCGTTTATTGAATGTTAGGACACAATTTCTTCGCTCCCGACTCGTAGTCCCACCGTGTAGTCCCACTGGTGGGTCGACGAGTAATTGACTGTTTACTCGTGCGTGGTCCCACCGATTCACTCTTGACTGTTCTCGGAGTTACGTACGTATAAAAGTATTAAAGTTCCTTACATGTTTACCCACGTTTATGTACGAGTAGGTATTCTAACCTGCGAACCTTCATTCAGTTCTACACTACTATTTGTACTATTTTTTAACTGTTTTTATATGGTCCTTCGTGCTGAAGCTTAGTACTTGAACTTCAAACTTGAAGAAGTGTATCTATTTAATCACAGCGTTTATTGAATGTTAGGACACAATTTCTTCGCTCCCGACTCGTAGTCCCACCGTGTAGTCCCACTGGTGGGTCGACGAGTAATTGACTGTTTACTCGTGCGTGGTCCCACCGATTCACTCTTGACTGTTCTCGGAGGATATGAAACAATGATGTAGCAATATGGTATGTTACTGTCTTAAAATAATCGATTTATTTTATCATTTTAATTTGTTTATATTGGCAGTTCGTTCAAATTCGTACATTAATATTAATTAAAAAAAAATCCCAAGTGTGGACTAAGTCCTCACATAAAAACTCCAAATAAGAAATTAAAAAAGTTTATTATTGTCAATAGGTAGGTACAACTGGAAAAATAAAAGGTACTTTTAAACTTTTTCTTATCACTAAATCACTAATCGCTATCGCCTCTGGTTCTCGTAGAAGCTTCTGATCCACTTCCGGATGTGTTCTTTGTGGGTAACCCTGGCCTGCTGCACCGTGGGTGGGTCCTGCGGTGTGCTCGGCATCAGATCCAGGTGGTGGGCGCCGTCCACTATGAGGACTGCTACCACCGAGTCGCTGATGCTGTGGAGGATGCCACCTGGAGGCAGAAGTGATATTGAAATCATTGTTAGATCTAATACAATACAATACAATACATTTATTCAGAAAGTCGCTTCGGGTATGACATTCCACGAAAGTTGTTGCTCAGATTTAATGATCTGGTAAATTTAAATACAAGCAAAAGTACCTATATTAAGTAAGTCAAAACCTTCAAATCAAATCAAAAATGTAGCACGCACAGACTTGCACCCCCTGGGCGACAATATAAAACTTATTTGGTAGCACGATACGCTTTTTGAAGGTCATTTTTAGTCTTCCTAATACAAACTTCCTACCACCTGGAAATCGTACAGGTACCTAGAAAAACTCCCTCCCTCCTTAGCTTTAAGAGATAGTCTTTGCACAGTAGAATCTACATTCAGCACTTCACAACATATTCTGAAGATAAAAATGAGTCCTCACCTCCAGCCCAAGGGTCAATAAGTCCATTACTGAAGACGATGTTCGAAGCGGCAACCAAATTATCACCCCCATACTGGATCTTGGCGGCGTTCTCCCTAGGAATCACTCCATACTTCTCATGGCATTCATGGGCGAATTCCGTGAAGTTCCATGGAGCAGCTTCGTACATGTCATCTTTGCCAGTCGTGCACATTGGCATCACCATCTCTGTGCAGGCCTGAGGGTAGGAAGAATGTTGGTTTAATATCTGTCTGAGCTTTTCTGATAAATCCTATTATTTGGATTGTTTAAGTTGCTTCCGTGAAAGGGTTTCACATATTTATTAGACGAAAGATGGTAGCGAAATCAACGTTATAACGTTAACATCCATGTCAATTCCCACTGCTCGGATACGGGATTACCATATCTCGGGAATATATATTTTTTTATAGCAGAAGTGGCAAACGAGCAGACGGATCACCTGATGGTAAGCGATTACCGCCGCCCATAGACACCCGCAACACCAGAGGAGTCACAAGTGCGTTGCCGGCCTATTATATTAGGCTATACTACATTTACACACGGGGACTAAGTCCGGATTAGTGGAGGTTGTGTGCAGCTTTAAAGCCTCTGGCATATCTTAACGCTTATTTATTATCATCTAGTGTAAGCAACCAGCTGACCACTATCTATGCCGACTTATGCTTTGCGAAAAAGTTTTTATTAACTATAGGGGATAAAACTGACCTCCATGTTAGGTTAGAAACATGAAATTGGGAAATTCGAACGTACTTGATAGTCCCAACCGGAAGCATCCAAGTTCCCATAGTCCGAATTCTTGTAGTCAACGCATTTGCTCTTCCCATCGTAATTCGAATACACGTTCAAAACTTTTCCGATACCCTGAAATGTAAATAACAAAACATAATAGCGACAAAAACTGTATGTTTGCAAAATAATGGCATCTTGTTTGGAAATAGGTTACTAGATTAGTATCATGGAGCCAACCAGCTGTAAGTAATAGGGTGTACTTGCATATATACCTATATTATAGGTATGTCACAACTTAACAATATGAGAAAGATCGGTAAAAAATTGTATACTGCTTATATACCGCCGTTCCATTATTTCTTACTTATGGATCGGTAAGTACCTACGTGCGTACACACACACACACCCTACCCCATAACTAAACTGGAATTCTGGTGTCTGGACTAGTCAAAGCAACCAGACCATATGCATAATGCACCCAGTAGCAAAAAAATGTCTGCCCTGTTTGGGAATCGAACCCATGACCCTCGCATCATTAATTACCGCTAACCACTAAGCCAACGAGTCAACCAACAGTTCTTTACTTACATCAATCAATTTCTGTCCTGTCAACGTCTCGTTCAGATACTGGCAGACGTATCTTACTGGTTGCTCCGGAAGAGGCATCAAAAAGTCCGATGAGAAGGGGTAGTTGACCATCGCAAGGGTGTCATACATGTTCTGGAGGTAGTCGACGAGGGCCTGGGCATCAGTCGAGTTCTTCACTGGCTCGCAGAGTTTCCACTCCTTGTGCAGAGTGTTGTTTGCGTTCGATGTTATGTTTCTGAAATTGTGAGATTATTTAAGTATAAGACCGCGCACCGGAAGACGCAGTGTATGCAGGCCTCCCACTCGGTGGACCGATAACCTGATGAAGGTTGCGGGAAGCCGCTGGATGCGGGCAGCGCAGAACCGGTCGGTGTGGAAATCCTTGGGGGAGGCCTTTGTCCAGCAGTGGACGTCTTTCGGCTGATGATGGTGATGATTATAATATTTAAGTAAGAAATAAGGAATAATTCAAATAGTGGTGGAACCCAGGGACAACAATAATTCGTAGTCGTGAGGTAACTTAGGAAGACATCTGCTAAATACTTCGTTTTAGCAAGAGCTAAAGCCAGCAATTTCAAGCCGCAGAATAGCACCCCTCCCATACAAAAGAAATACTGTTTATCCCACACATAATAAAACTGAAGTTTACATTAAACCTGATTAAAATAGTAATAATATGGTGGTGAAACTTGGGTGGTTTTGTCGCTCAATGAAATTTCTTTCAGGCAACCCGTCGATTATACTATAGCGACGACGGACGTGATAGAAAATAAGAGTGCCTGAGAGTAAGATTAGAGTAATTTTTATCCTGACAGCACAGGATAGCCTATTGAAAATATTGTAAGTGTGAAAGGGACAGCCTCTCGTCAGGTCAGTCTTACCTTGATTCTGGAACGGGACTAAAGAAAAATCAACAACCTACCTGATCTGTGTCCACGATGACCTGATATTCTCGACACAGACGTTGCTGACGACCCTGAAGCTCGAGGTCACGATCCTGGCGAAGACTCCGCAGGGGGCCATGCCATTGAACATGTGGACCGGAGCTGATGCGGCGATGGCCCCAGCCACCATGTGGGGGTACTTCATGCGGATGTACGCTGATAACATGCCTCCGTACGACCCTGACGACATAGGAGACAAGACAACGATACTAGTTACAATAATCAAGTTGTAATTATTGTCTTCAGTTAACTGAACTATACAACTGAACTAGTGGGAACAAAGGGATAGTTTCCGTCCCGACGGTACACAAATAGCACATACGATTATTAACGCAGGGTAACACCTTCTTAACAGAAAAGCTTTTGATATGAATTCATGAGTTATTAATAATAACTTACTATTATATATTAGCTCCTGTAACCAGGTGTGGGCGCTTCTGCAGGGACCCAGTGAAAGCTAATGCTGCTGTTATCGAACACGAAAATGTATACCTTTAGTTTTTGGTTCTAAAGAATTATTTTTTTATTCATTCAAATCCCTAGTATAATCTACTATAGGATACTCCACGTTCACAGTCCACGACTCCAAGCGGAGTCGTGGACTTGGCTTCAACCAATAAGTCCACGCATACCCTGGAGTCGCAAGACATATGCGTCTTGCGACTCCATCTGGAGTTGTGGACTTGTGGTTGAAGCCAAATCCACGACTCCGACCGACCGTCCATTTGGAGTTGTGGACTGTGAACGTGTTGTTATCTACTATGGATTCGATATCTGCATCTGCAACCTGTCCCTCATAAGTCAAGACTCGATCAACGATCATAACAACCCCTCTTGCTACACTATGAAGAAATCCTCTATCAAAGGAACCTATCCTCCATCAAGTAAATCCCTTGCACGTTTCCTACCTCCAAAAGCAATGACAGGGTACTTGGGCTTCAGCCCGCCTCCCTGCAGGTAATCCAGCAGGTCGGCATAGTCCGCCAGAGCCTGCTCGGAGGTCAAATAGCCGATATTCTCCTTGGTGAGCGACTTGTTGCCAAAAGGCATAGATTCACCGTAGTACCTGAAAAAAGGTAAATAAATCAAATCAAAATTATTTATTCGACGTAGCACTATACAGTGGTATAGTTTCGAATGTCATTTCTTTAGACTGCCTCATAGGTACGAAGTTCCACCATTTGGAACGTGCTCGTGAAGAAAGAAGAAACGTCGGGTCCAAAGGAAACTCCCTCTAACGCATTTTTCAAATAAATATATAAATACTCAAAAAAATCGTTACTTTAGGTAGATATAGCATTGAACGTAAAGGTATTTCTGTTTTCGATCTTTAAACATGTACCTATGTTCACGTTTTTTTAAAGTAAGTAAAACAAACATACTGTATGCTTTTTGGGGCATGAAAATATCATGAGGAAACTTGCACAATGTGATTGATATTAGGTACGTGCAAATCTAAAATGCTTGACACGTGACCGCGGACGTTGCTAAGTGCGGCACCAGTAAACCGCCGCCGTCAGGAAAAGGCCAGTTTTAGAATGTTAACATCAAAGGGCGATCCCCACTGTTTTTCATCTCTAAGAGTTTAATCGTTTACTGATAGTGTCCTGTATCCTGGTCGTGGGTCAAGTTTGCGTCTTGTTTGCTATCATGTTACTGATAGATGGCCATTGACCCATAAAGCGAAATGATCTGAACAATACTCATCATATTATCGAGATAGGCAGAGTAATAATTATTGCATTTCACAATCGCTATTTCGATGCATTTGTGTTTGTCAGCAAAGAATTTGGAGACAGAGTAAGAACCACCATCTGATGATTTTTCTGCGTACTTCGTGTAAAACATTTAAGAAGTGGTTAATACAACTTAGGACTAAGGCTTAAAAAAAAAATAAAGTACTATAAAGTCTTTATAAAAATACAGACAATATTCTTGAAAGATCAGGAGTAAAAAGAAAATATTGCCCTATAAAATGCTAAAAAGCTGTCTATAAAATTATATCATTATACCTAAGTGACGATAAGGTTCTGCTCTGTACCGATTCTCTTTACGTACCGGTGCTCAGCAAACACCAGCTTCGCCCGGAACTCCGCAGCCGCCTCCCACATGAACCCGGTGTGGCGGGCGAACACCTCGATCTGACCCTGGAGTGGAAACAGTAGGCATGATCGTAAATCGTCTTCGGTCTCAATGTTTTTTACCCGACTGCTCCAGAAGGAGGATTATGTTTTTCGAGTGTATGTATGTATGTATATTTCTTTAGCCCGCTCTGTAGCCTAAACGGCTTGATGGATTTTAGGTTGAAGGGTGTCGTTTGATTCGTCTTGATCTCCAGATTGACATAGGATGCATTTTAATGCAGTCGGGTGTTTTCATATATATGGTTGGTTAGGTGATTTACATATTTTGTTAGAGATTGAAGTGCTAAACGAATTTATACGAGTACCTACGTAACTATGCATATATTTTAACGTACCAAATTTTAACTGCAGCTGTTATTGTAATAAATAGGATAAGATTAACTTGCGCATAATGCGAAATTAAGTAATTTTTGAAAACAAATAAATTGAAACGAGTTTCTTTTGAGTTCGACATTTTCCGAAATGATGAGCGTTCAATTTCGGCGTCGTGTTGTAGAAATTATGTATTAGGTAGAAACAATGCAATTTAAAGAAGCGTGTCTCCTAAGGCTATACTCTCTGACTAAAATTTTTCTTTATTAAACGACTACCCAAAGAAGAGTGTCTTTATTCCAGCATAACTCAGCATACCTATCTTATAAATGGCTGAACCAATTTAGATGTTTGTATACTCGTATCATTAGAATCCTTGTGACAGCCCGAGCATAGGCTAGGTTTGTTTTTAAGTTTTTAGTTCACTTTTGTTAGGGCAGTCGTGTTTTTTTTTAATTTTGATGACAACAAATCTCACCTCATTTCCCGTGTAGAAGAAAATAGGTCCACTCCCCTTACTCCAGTAGTCATTGTTCTCCAAATACTTGATCTGAAACGTCTCATTCCTCGCATAACTGAAGTGGTCCAACGGCACTTTGAACCATTTCGTCTCAAACTTGTACTCCGATCGCACTAAACAGACTAAAGTTACCACTAAGAAAAGCTTCATGAACATTTTCAAGATTCCTTTGGTTGAACTGTCGGTTTGTTTGTGTCCACTCCGTGTGGAGTTCAAAGTGACAATGGAAATGGAATGGAAGCCGTAGTCGTACAAACGATGCACGGTGGCTTACGTAATGTGTACAGTAGAGTAGAAAATTGACTGCCGTCATGTTGGATTACTGGACAAATTACGGGTAGATTGACATACATTAATAGGCAGTAGGTAGATTGCAAAGAACTTGTATATTAGGTACTACATATAAATTCCTTGGTAGATTATTTACTGCACTTATATTTTCTTGGTTTACTGAACGAAAAAGTTGAAGTTCGTTCATACACAATTAAAAAAACAATTTCCGAGTGTTCTGGCATTGCAAATACTTCTCTGTTTTCAGTCCGGGTATCAACCACCACGCCAACGCCGGCTATCACTCTTTTTAATTAATGTAGTAGAATTAATTTGGATTTGTATACTCGTATATAAATACCATTGTACAAGAAGATAAGCATGTCATTAGGCTAGTAAACAAACACATTTAAATAGAAAGACTCCTTTTGTTCTTGTTTTAGCATTATCTCGATATGCGTCAGAATGGCCCTTCCGCGAGTTTTTCGTGATATATAATTTTCACACATATGCTGTCACATGTACACATTGACTGTTCGACTGTACGACGGTATGCAAAACAATTTATATATGTCATCCGTACATATCGTTATCGGGATTGCTTGACCCTCTTTAGGATGTGACCGTTTTACGCTGTCTCGTTCGCATGTATGACTGCATAATTTTTAAACACGATGAACAAAATGAACAACAAATGTTAAATGATAAAAAAAATTACGGTTATACCTAAGTACTATTTTTACTTTCAAGGGTCTGTGAAGGGTATGCATGACAAAAGTTGATGAGGGTCTTGTCTTGTCTTGCACTATAATATAAGTTCTTTTTTTTGCCTCTGGTAATTTCCTGCCATCTACTGAAGTGTCACTTCTTGGTCACTCCCATGACTGACATGATTGAAAGATAATATAATGAGACAAGAGTCTCGATTTTATCATATATGTCTAAGACTTTTGTTATTGAGTGTACAGTTAAAATAATATCACACGACTGTTATTTCTTTGCGTTTATTCAGTACCTAAGTACTTCGCTATCGTAATGAATTTTATATACCTATTATCGAAACAGATGCATTTTTGACAATGTTTAAAAGTAAGCTAGATCTGCTATTAAACACATTTCAGCTCCTAAAAGCCTATCGTTCTTAGATAGATATCTCATGAATTATAGGTATCAAAATATGTAGTGCTTAACTTATGCACATTTTTCTTTACAAATCAATTATCTTTCACAATACCTTTTTCTAAGATAGTCTGACAAATGAGTATTAAAGTTTAACAAGCTTTAAGATCTTACCACATACATAAGAACCTCTTGTAACACAAAGACCGATTCGTAGTCTTGTTATAACTTCTAAAACATGAAAAACTCTTTACCTATACAAATATTCTAAACAAACGACTCTTTAGTCGATTCATCAATAGCTTACTTTTTATGAGGATTTAAAATTTATTATCAGTTCTTTCCACCTTGACAGTTTATAAACCTACTTAAACAATGTTAACTACAACCTCCTTGGTGACGTATCAGCTGGCCGCTACTTCTGGTCAGTACCACCAGTCGAATCACCTCCAGATCCTGCAGGTGTTGTCCTTGGAGGCGGTGACGATCGCGTCCCCCGCGTACGAGTAAGCACAGGAGAAAATCTCGCCCTGGTGGCCTGACAGCACCTGGAGAAAGAGACAGATAGATGCCAAAATTTTGTTTGTGAGAAGGAGACATATACCAATCTAGCAATTTGTAGACTTTATGGTATGACATATGTACCACAGATTTGTGCATTCCTGGCCACGTAGGTATGTCGATCTCATTGGTGCCAATTGAAGACAGCAAAAAAAGTAAACAACTTAATTAAGGAGTTGACTGACATCAGTTTGTTTGGTTAAGACTTTTTTGTCTGAAGTACTTATGTTGGATGCAACATACTTTACACGCATCGCGATCCAGTTAAGACTTGCATTTAATGAGTGCACAATTAGTGTATAGTATAAACATGCAATAAACCATTAATATTATCGGCTTCACACTCGCATAAATGTAAATAACAGGAAAATACTTACGTATTGTCAACATTCTCGTTTATAGTTCTAGGTATAATAGATAAACTTACAATAACGTTTTTTATTTGAACATAAATATATTTTTTTTTATAATAACTGGGTAACATGTCAGATTACATGTTGTACTTATTAAGTAGATGCCCATATATATCTTCGTTAGCAACCCATATGTACATACACGGGGCTAAGTCTGGATTTGTGGAGGTTCTGGGGCTAGTGGCCATCCCCAGTGCCACGACGGCGACGTTTTCGTAAAAAAAAATAATTGAAGATCGGATTTTTTCAATATTTTTCCTGGGTTCTGTACTTGATTCTGAGTAACCCCTTAAAATTTCAAACGCACTTTTTTTTAACACCCTGTATATTTTACGACTCCTATAATAGTTTACTTACCTGTATACAATTTCCTGTCGTTGTGTTCCAGATGCGAGCACTTCTGTCTGCTGACGCGGTCAGAAGGCAGCCACCTGCTGGACTGAAGCACACCTGGAAGATCACGAGACTTTTAAACAGAATCTCAGTATTGTTTCTTTTGAGATAAAATCTCACTAATCTCATCAATATTATAAATGCGTAAGTTTGTTTGTTCCGCTTTCATGCCGAAATTACTTAACGGATTTGGATGAAGTTTGGTAGCACAGACATGCACCTCGCTCCCCCCTATAGACTAGCAATACAGGGCATCGGCCGCTCGCCGCAAGGTGGGCAGATGGCCAAGTTAAATTGAAATGTCATTTTTGTTCAATTTTCGTCTTTCAGTCTATTTCTGTCAATGGTCGAGGTAACATCGGACAAAATGTGTGTAAATTTATCGTAAAAATGACAAGTTGCATCGTTGTCTGATGCGGAAACCGCACCGGGCATCTCAATAAATCAAATGTGCGGGGTTTCATAACAGAAGTAAGCCATATATTGACAAATTTTTATTTAAATAACTTCGTTGCAAAACATATGGTAGTGATGTAACACTTCATCGACTTTTCGATAGATATAGCAAAAAGTTTAGCAACAAAAAATATCCGACTGCATATTTACATAGTTTTATCCAAAGTAGTCATGAAATGTATTTGACTTATTTTTTCTTCTAATTATTTTCAGTTTCCAAAGGAACCCAAATAAAAATTAAACGAGAATTAAGACTATGAGCAGACACGACAGCTGGAAAATTTTCTCCTTACATTTTCGCCCAGCTTAGATATAGATATGTTTTGGAAACTATGATTCGATTTGATTTTTATTTTTAAAATATATATTTTATGTTTTAATATGTATTTTTACTGTATTATATTTATGAATTTGTATTAGTATTGTTTATGTAGGTACAATATTAAGATTTAACAAGGAATAATATTTTTTATTTATTTTATTATCCTCATTTTAAAAAATTTCGTAAGAATGTTCGATATTTGTGGTCCTTTCTATTACCTCCATCACTAGATCTTTCAGTTGTATTTTGAGTTTTGCAATTTACTCTATTGCTATTCGACGATTTAAATCCTTAGACAGTTGACATCTTGCGGTGATTGGTCGTAATTCAAACATATGACATTCTTAGATTCAAAAATTCGAACAGTTATGAAGCTTCCCCCTCCCGCACCTCAGATTTTCCCCTCAACTTGGTCCACGCGGTTTCATATTGAAACTGACGTATTAGCGTTCTATAGAGGAGCGGAGCGACGATATAAAACTTCTTTGTTTGGTAGGTAGATAGCTAAAGCATTCGGCTAACACACAGGATACTTTTTTCCCGAAAAACTCGAGGGTTCTTGTAGGAATGGCTAAAAACTAAAAATTTTACTGTGTCACTAGATGGCGCCGCCTTAGAATTTTATTTCTTTCTGGACCCAAATCTGAAGTCCACGCAGACGAAGTCGCGGGCGGAAGCTAGTGTTCAATAATTTGTAGAGACCAAAGACATAATATTAAAACGTCGGTAGCTTCACGGTAAGGATTTTGACTTCCTAACCAGAGATCTCGGGTTGAAGTCCTGGTCACTGCACCAATAGGTTTTACGAAACTTACGTGCATTTTCATACCGATCGATTGCTACAAAACTGTGAAGGGAAACATCGTGAGAAAACCGGCGCGTCTGATTAATAGATGCGAATGATGGTCAATGAGTGGTCTTACGCTACCCGCATCCAGCGGCTTCCCGCGATCTTCACCAGGTCTTCAAACATAACCTTCAAACCTGTAACTTGGATAGGTCCTTACTTTATTACAACGTTGCAGCTGTTTGAAGGAGGATACTAGCGTATTACCTTGGACACCTCCTCCCGGTGTCCCTTCATGACAGCCAGCTCCTTGAAATCAGATTTGACGTCGTAGATGCGCGCCGAGCAATCACTGGAAGACGTCGCCATCCGCTGGCCAGCCCAGTCGAAACAGATGTCCAGAACCTGCAACAGATATTTATCTTTCTCACCCGAATTTTAAGCGGTCGTTAACTTTTACCAAGAGCATGTATGTATTCTGTATCACTCTCATCGTTTGTAGCCAAAACGGCTTACTACATTCTAATCTGTAAGGTATCCTTAATTTTTTCTTGATCACCAGATTGAAACAGGCTTACATTTTCTGTTTTTTTTTTTGTGAAAATAATTTTGCTGAGGTATTTCCTCATGTAACTTGGGCTTAACATGTTGATCGACGATTTTTAAGTTCAGCAACCAGCAATTTCACATGGGGTTATTCAACTGTATAATTAGAAAGATCTTTATGTTCTTTTTCCAATCTTTAAGACCGTAAGTATATGCATATGGTATTTTTGAACTACTCCAATTTTTTCTAACGTAGCTTCTACTTTTAAATCTGCATAACTTCCTGATAACTTCCTGATAAATCCTGAATGTCTGAACCTGTATTCAATCATTACTGATTCGTTGGCATCGATATGAGATGTTCTCCCATTGGCGAAAGTTATTTAGTTTCATGAGTATGTGCATAAACCACATCTAATCTTTATCAGGTATTTATGTAGGACCTAACATAATAAGCTAACAAAGAAGTGGTTTTAAGCCATGGATTAAAAAGGTTTCTGTTTTTAGCCCAAATTTTGAGATGTTTCCTGATAAAAAAACCGGACAGTGACAGTGAGGAATAACCTTCCGAGATTTCATTTAAGGTCTCAATGAATAAAACATTGTGTTTTGTGATCAGTTTTCTATCCAAGTGCTATTATCCTAGTTGAAGTGAAGGCCGATCACAAATAAAGTACAAAGAGTTATATATAGTCTCCTCACAGCTCTGTGCTGTCTCCTGTTACCTCATCAGTGTGACCGCTACTGTGGCGAGGCAGGAGCTCTGGCGTGCGTCCCACAGCTTGGCGCTGCCGTCCAGAGGAGCCTACCAAGGTACGAGTACTGTACTAATTAGTACTTTGCACGTTGGTGAAAGAGTTATAGTCTCCTTGCAATTTTATGTTGTCTCCTGTTGAAAAAAAACTTCGAGTCGGATGTGCCGACTGTCTCCTGTTACCTCATCAGTGTGACCAGCTACTGTGGCGAGGCAGGAGCTCTGGCGCGCATCCCACAGCTTGGCGCTGCCGTCCAGAGACGAGGAGCCAACCAAGGTGCTGTCCCAATTAAACTGCACGTTGGAGATCTCTCCCTCATGTCCTTGGAAGAGGAGGATTCGGCTAGAGAGGGAAATAGTTTTCTTTTATTTAATGTTAGTCAATGGAGGTTATGACGTTCGAACAGAATCGGGATTGAGCCTTATCAACATGCCTGTAAAACTTTAAATAGCAAAGCTTTTTTGCTCTGTAAAAATGTAAAGGCGCAATTATAATAGGCTAATATCATGAATTTTAGCTTACCAATAAGAAAATAAATTTGTGGTGTACTTTACGGCTGAGGCACTGGTCTGGTCTCTTCCTATTTTGGAAAGGTCAGCCATATTCAAGACTCAAGCGCTATATCCGATTTGTAATAGGCGATTGGCGAACAAAGCAGCCAGAAGTTTTTATCCGCCAAATACGAGGGTAATGTTTTCGAGTGTACGTATATCCTTTTTCACTGTTGCCGCTTGTAGCCAAAACAGTAGTCTTGATAAATGCTCGGAGCGCAAGGTTAGCTCGTTGGTTTCGTCTTTACGCCTAGATTGAGAAACGGTGCATTTTATGATCTCAGATATTATTTATGGTCTCAGATATATCTTTTTTGTTTAAATTCAGTTATCAGTCTTATGGACATTTATAATCTAATCGAGTAGTCAGACTGCATTTAATATATTCAATGTCAAGCTCGGGTTCAAGAAAAATCTAACGAATACGTTGGGGAATCTTGGTAAGCCCGCTTGCATCTTCGGCGTCATCATCACTTACCATCAGGTGAGATGATGCCAAGGGCTTACCAATTAAGGGTAAAAAAAACCTTATACAACAATAGCCATTAAACCGTTTGACCATAGGCGGTAACAATGTAACGGACATACATCCATCAGTTAGAAGAGATGAATAGATATACTTATATATAAAAAAAAAACAACTGCATTAAATTGAATCCTATTTCAATCTCGGGATCAAGACGAATCTAACGACTCCTCTCAAGCTAAAATCCATCAAGCTGTTTAGACTACAGAGCGTACCAAAGAAATATACATACATACATACAAACACTCGGAAAACAAAGCCCTCCTTCTGGAGCAGTCGGGTAAAAAGACATGTTTCGCCGACCTCAAATGATTGGTAACATTATCCTTCCATACACCCGAAAATCATTACCCTCTATTTGGACAGTCGAGTAGAAAAGAGTGTCGATGATATCCCTAATGATGATGTTGATGAACCAGACATACTCCTTAGCCCTGGTGTCCCACATAGCGATGGTGCCGTCGAAGGACCCCGTGATGAGACGGTGGCCCTCGTTGGGGTCGAACTGCAGCGCAATCACTTCGGCCGTGTGCCCCGTGTAGTTTTGCATTTCCGTCCCTGGTTGATATTGGTATAAAATAAGAAGAAATGGTTTGAGAAGTACAGTAGTTATAACTGTGTCGTCGGTGTTTCATATACGACAAATTCCGTCAAGAAGGTTTGTAATTTCGAAATAGTTTTCTTACGGCGCTCACTGCAAGAACTTAGATATTGGCTTTGAAAATATATAAAGCAATGTAATGTACTGCTTGATAAAGACTTGTGTGTATTATTTGATACTAACTTACTTCTAGAACCCGAAAAGATCAAGGCCTCATGACACTAGAAGGCGCCACTCTCTCTGTTTTGCGCCGTCACTTGTTAATCGGCCATCTGTAGCTTGCAGAGAGCCGTCTCCAAAAATTATATGTAGGTATTGGTAGTAGGTACCGAAAACTTCCACGCACTTTAGAACTACGATGCCACAGAAACACATACATACACAGATCCGTCTTTTGCGGTCAGTGGTGGTTAAACCCAAAACCTCAGACTTCGAAGATACATATTTATACACTTTTGCAACTATAAGTATCTTATGATTCTTCGCTGTAAATATGTCATGATCATCATCAATGGCCTCTGCGTCTATATATTATTACAGATGATTTAGTGCAGCACAAAGTTTTATAAGATAGTGTCTTGGCGCTATTCCGTGTTGTTAATCACGCAGTAAAGCTAAATGCTAATGTAAATATCTGGGTCCATGAATATATCCGTTTTATGCTAGCTCACTATGTATTTAAATGTTGTTGTACAGTGAACCTTCTTTACTTGTAGGTACTATTGGGTACCTATTCTATGGTAGCCATGAGAGGAAACCACAGAGTTGCTATAGTAGAAACAATTTCACACCAGTCCTCGCATCATACAGCTTAGCAGTGCTGTCCATGGAGCCTGTAGCAGCGTAGTCTCCTTTCGGACTGAAGTGGGCTGCCACCACCTCACCGGAATGCCCCCAGAGGGTAGCAAGACATTCTCCAGACAAAGGATCCCAGATCTTAGCGGACTTGTCGAAGGAACCCGTGATGATGCGGTTACTAAAAAAACAGGGATGAAAATATGTTTGTGAGTTAATGGGTTAGCTTAATATTTGCCCCTGGGCTAACCAATCCAAACTTTATTATTATAAATGCGAAAATAACTCTGTTTGTCTGTTACGTTTTCATGCCTAAACCGTTGAACCAGTTTTGATAAGTTTTGGTATAGAGATAGATGGGACCCTGGATAAGGACATAGGCTAGTTTTTGTCGCAAAATTAAAATTTGAAAAGGGGTGAAAAGTAGGGGCTGAAAGTTTGAATGGGGAACCAATAATTTCTCAAGTAATGGATATAAAAATTCATCATATCTTATTCTTGTTAAGCGGACGAAGAAGCGGGTACCAGCTAGTTGTGGATAAAAATAAAAACTTAATGAGGGTGATTGTATGAAGATCGTATGAAGTATTCTCTTTACTCACCACACAGGGAAATTGAACTCCACAGAGTAGACAACATTTTGGTGGCCAGAGAGTGTTCTCATTTCCTTTCCAGTATCAACGTCCCAGATTTTGCAGGTCCTGTCATAGCTGCCGGACAGACATCTGGAATAAACACCACAACGTAAAGGTAGGGTGATGAAAAACAGAAAGAAAATACTTTATTTTATCAAATAAAACAGATAAAAGTAAAACAGTAAAAGTATGTAGTTAAGTGTTAATGCTAAAAACGAGATCTCTTTTAGAATGATAGTTAGGCTTATGGTTTATAAATTATAAATGTTGTGAAATATTCCTCTATGGATTCATGACCCACCATACCACTGGTCATACCCTTGGTGGTAGGGTGGGTCCCAACCATACTACCATATGTTTTTTTAGTGTCACCTTATAATCCTGACAGGAGCACTAAACTTAGGTTACCTACATTAATCATTCAGTACTTGGAAAGCCATTAAGTGATAAATCTTATAGAAAAATTATAGGTACATTAGTGTGATAATTAATTAGTTACGACCCATAATTAAAAAAGGAAACGCAGTAATGTATATTACTCAAGCGCCTGCTATAGCTAGCTACATATCTCTACATACATACATTCACAATTTAAAAAAGTAAAGTGACTAACAAATAAATCCAAAAATTATTTCGGCCTAGCTTTATTTATGTACTACAATGTTTTGACCATAAAAAAGACATCAACGAGCGATACTTTTAACTTAAAATTTTTAACTTTTAAAAAAATTGATAACATTCAACTAGCATTTTAGTTTTCGTAATCATTTCAACTACATAGGTACATACGTTCTTAGCGACGGAAAACAGAAGGACTACTTAAAAGTCGCTTATTGAACTTTGAACATTAAAGATCGATATATCTGCCTTATGTATGATTTGTCTCTGTATGGCAACTCGATGGCAACAAATTCGCTTGACGTCTAATGACAACTTTTGTATTGGCGTGGCGATCAAAACTTTAATCCCGATTTATCTCTCTCTTTCTTCCTCTTATCGTGTTAGGAACACCAACTCACCTGGTTCCATTCTTATCGAACGCCACGTTGGTCAGGGGCAAGACGTGCGTCTGCAGTGTCTTGTAGATATAGAACCTCTTTCCTGCCGGGCCTTCATGCTCGATTCGTTTCTTCAGCGTGTCCAGACATTGTTCCAGCTGTGGTCGCACCTCTTCCGTGATTAAGATCTCCTTGTTGTAGAGATGGTCAGCCAGTTTTTTTATATTGGTGCTGAAAATCCCGAAGTGCAATAATAGCATCAAAGTAAATTGTGAAAAAATATATATTTATTTATCGAATAATTCGATAAATAAATATATATTTTTTGAAATTGTTGAAAACTAATTTGCTTGGATTTCCAGTATCAATTATGTGAAATTATTGATAAATTTCACAGCAAGTACCCATTTTCCATATGTATTATTATTTATAATATATCTTGTATATGAATTATATGTTTAATGATATTTGTGAAAGTAGGTACGTCATGTACGGAAAATTCAGGTGAATTCGTTTTTCTGCGATTTAAATAAAAGAACTACTGATTCAATCAAAAATATTTCATAACAACAAGACAATGTTTTTCGAATGTTCCCGCGAATTTTTAAATTTAAAAGAAGAGTTAATTTCATATAGAGCTACATTTTAAAGGCATCAAGACAATGCAGTAGATGCAAAGGTCATTGATTGATTGAGAGCTAGGTATATTATTCCAACAAGTTTTAATAAAAAAAGTCTTACTTGCAGTCAAGATCCAGGAGATCGATTTCCTTATTTTTTACATGACCTTTCTGAAGATATTCCAGGATCAAGCCCGGAGGGTGGTATCGCAAATGGAACTTCAATAATTTCATCTTTTTATTGAAAGCGGTGTGCTTTTTATAAAATATTATCTTTTTGATTACACGTTTTACAAAACCATTTTTTTACCTTTTCCTATTGGAAAGTTTTGTTAAAAATTGGTTAAAAGTTCATTTTAAAAAAACTGACAGAATTTTGTCAATATTTGTTGCCATGGTGAATGCTGAAACGTCTAGCAAAAGGATTGAGATCGAAAAAGTATTTATTATAAATATACAAGGGGTCATGATGTCGGCAATGAATGAATAGGTATAAAAACTTCTTCGTAAAGTTAATATTCTGGTAGGTTAAAAACGGTCAAACTCTTTGGTCTACTTGTTTTTTTTTTTAAATTTCATTTAACAGGAATCAGATTTAAGACTTTTTAGATTGAGAATTAAATGATTGATCCGACAATATAGAAATAGTGCCGAGCTTCAATAGCTTTCAAAGATCAGTAACCCAGCTCGATACTCGTGCATCTATACGCAACTCTCGCCTCAACGTTCTCAAGGCATATTTGTACGAAAACACAGGGTTTCTTTCGTAGCACCTCGTCGTGCCCTACATTACTTATTCGAGCAAAGAGACGTGAATGCCGTGAGATGAAAGGGGATAGGCTTTTCTTTGCTCCTTTCTGACATATTAGCCTGGAGAGTGGAAAGGTGAGGTTTTGACTGTAGATTGAAAATGGAGCCGTGGCTACAGTAGCTTAACAGTACATATGAATAGCATGGTCTTAAAAACTTTGAAAAGCAATAAAAACTATTTAAAGCTCTTTAACTATTTTGTGTAGCAATTTATTCCGACTACGGTCAAATCTTCGGTGGCTTAAGGCAGTACTATGTGAAAATCCTAACCTTCCCAAAATCTGTTTTAGACTTCCGCGTTGTTCACTTTTTTTAAGAAACTTTTGAATTTTGTGCTTTATTTTACTACATGTAGGTAGTTTAAAGCAAATGGTAAGACAGGGCAAGAAGATGAAGTAGTATATATAGCGAAACACCAGGCAATTTATTATAGTTACTTACCAATAAAATGGTTTTAACGTAAAGTACCTACCATACATGTTATTCAGTCCAGAATAACTCAAATTGCACAAAAACTGAATAAGGCATCTAATGTGGTAGGAACGAAATAATACCATGGGATGTTTACCGGTTCGCGGGTTGCAGGCTCTTTTCTTTTGTCAATCTCTGCATTGGTATTGCCGCGTATCCGGTAGGGTCACCATAATTCCTTAATCCTATAACTATAGGATATTTTAAAGTTATTAACACTATCTTAACTAGGACTTCTGTTTGTTTTGTTTTGCGGGTGGTAGGACCTTGTGCGAGGTCCATCCGGATCGCTACCACCATCTTACTCGCTAATCCTGCCGCTAAGCAGCAGTGCTTGCACTGTTGTGTTCCAGTGTGGAGAGTAAGACAGCCGAGGAAATTACAGGCACAAGAGGCATTTCATCTTAGCCCTCTAGGTTGGCAACGCATCTGCAATCCCCTCCGGGGTTGCAGGTGTCTATGGGCAGTGGTGATCACTTACCATCAGGTGACCCACTTGCTCGTTTGCCTTCCTCATTACATAAAAAAAAAAGTCAAAGTCAAAATCGTTTTTATTTAGGTAAGTACCTAGATGCTGTACACATACTTTTAAATCGTCTTTTTTTCTACCTAGTACAATGTTAAAATGTCTATAGATACCTACTTGAAAAAGTATATATTCCCTTATGTGCATGCCTACTTATGAGAATATTTAAAAACTATTTATTCCGTGGAATTGAATTGTTTGTCACTGTCACCCATATAGTGCAAGTACCAGGAGAGCATGACCGAACAGAAGGTAGACAGTGCCGGATTACTTTTTGGTTCCCGTCTGGTTGCCTGTGATACTCCCTTATAGGCGACTTGAAAACTTCTGACACTGGGACTGGTCACTAGCCCTACAATCTCCATAAATCCGAACGCCTGTGTGGAGTATGATCCGCGCCCAACAGTGGACGCTATGGGATGTTAACGAATAAATCAATTTTGCCACGCCACCATCGCTAGGCTCTATTGACCAAGCAATAGTTGCTAATCACCGCCCGTCACACCCGAACGCACACAACCATAAAAATTAATTAAAAAATCAATGTTTCTACTTCTTTATAATTTCCCTGACTCCTGGTAACCCTACATATCCGGTCAAACAGGTTTCCGCGGTCCTTGACCGGCGCGCGCAGTTCGCCGCGCGACAGGTGCGCGAACGCACGACTCGGCTCGGAAACATTTAAAATTCGAACGGATTCGAATTTCGAGCGTGTTCGGATTCGCGCGGCAAAACTTTTACTTTCGATTAGTTACGCAATAAGAATTCTCGTATTGATTTCGCAATCATTCGTTTTGAATGTGAAATGGCCTCTGTGATTTTAAATGTAAATTTTGTCCGATAAGAAGATAAAAGTCGCGAAGTGCAGTATTTTTTATATGAATAATAAAGTACCGTGTGTTAAAAAAAATGTGTGTATATATTAGCCAATTAAATTGATGTGATGTGATATTTGGATTTTGGAACTCATAAATCCATTGTTTTGCAGTTTTTTCGTAAGTAAAGTTCACAATTATAAGTTACAAACCTTTATTAATTTAGAAACTGTAGAACTTACAATAACACGAGGCCATGATCAGCCTCGCTGTGTGGGTAGTCATGAAAAAATTGATTTGTTTTGCTTCAACCTACCTACCTATACCTACACACTTTTAATCATCATGATTTATAATACATACTTCGATAATCCAGAGTATCGGAAATACAGTTAGTATTTCTTTTCTATAAAAGATGTCTCTGAATATTCGATGACTGTGACTGGCTGATTCAAAGCCAATAATGTGCAGCCTAAACTACTAAAATTGAAACGAACATTTGTGCCCATAGACAAAACTTAGAGATGAAATATAAATAAACATAACCACGAGAAAATGCGGTGAAATAATCTATTTACTACCAGTCAGAATTTTGAGATGAAGTACCTATAAAATAAACATAACTACGAGAAAATGCGGTTAAACTATCGTGTTCAGTCACCAATAATGAAATGAGGTGAATCGAGACGAATCGTCTTGGTCACACAAAAGACAAACGCGTACCGTCCTCTGCTAGGAAAGATACTACCTTTTTCTCAAAAAACCGGAAATACTGAACACCACTGGTGTGTGTCTGTCTATGGCATCCCATCTCGGGGTAAAATGAATCAAAAAAAATGTCTATGGCATCATGGTTCTCAAACGTCAAACAATGCGGTTTTTTCACTTAAAAGTAGGTTTTATTGCAGTGGTTCTTATGTTTGTCTATGTTTGATGAACATCAGTGGTTTTTCTACTTTTACTATAGAGGGTGGTAACATTTATGTTCTTATCGTTTCAGTAAACAATTCAGCGTCCTATATTCAACGCAACTTGTGAAATTCCTAACTGTCGTATAAACATACTACATACAGGTTTTGTTTGCTAACAAGGCGGTGCCGGTGGAACTAAGCAATCTGATTTGAGATAAGGTGTGTTGTTTTTGCACATGACTGTGACAATATCATTATAACAAGTACTTATTATAAATCAGATAATAATATTATGCTATATTTTCTTGTATCAACCGTACCCTTTTACGTTTAAGTAGTAAATGAGAGATTAGACGAAGAGTATTATACTTAATCGAGTCTCACCGGAATTGAACCCGCTATTTTTGAGTTTTAGATCCGTCTATTTGTAACAAGAGTGGAACGGTTTAATCCTATACCCATGTCATATTCTATTAGGTAAAAAAGGTAATATTTATAAAGATCAAATTGCATAAAAAGCACCCTGTGTCAATATGGACGGAATTTTAAAGGAATCTAATCTAACGAAACCTCCCAATTATTTAATTTTTGGCTATAGATGCGGTAATATTGACACGTACAAACATACACCTACATAGACTTGAAAAACTCTCTTTTTTGCTCGGACAAACGGGCAACCACTTATTTTCTGAGACTCCGTGTTATACGAAATCCTTAGCTCACAATATGAGTGGCATTTAACTGGTTTCATTAAAGTTATTAAAGAAGTACTATAAAGCGTTATGTTCTCCTAGTAGTCTGACTTAAATTAAAATGCTAATATTTACCAACTAACAGTATTTTTATGCGATACGCGTAGTTTCTAAGGCCGGATGTACATTAACATAAGTGTCTATTATTTACATATTTAATAAGATATCTTAGATATCATAGTAATTTGAAGTAGGTACTGTGTACTACACAGTGTAAAAATAAATCTGAATTAAATTATTCAGATTCTAACTACTCTTCATTACAGAATAAAGCAAAAATATTTTAAAAAGCCACACTTACATGCGTTTCTTTAGTACTTATCCAAAATATTTCATAGTGCGTAAAGTGGTATTTTTTTCTCGATTATTGCCATAAATTAGGTTTTGTTTGTTTTTTTTTGTAAACTTTTTACTGTACTAAAACAATTCACAGATACAATACAAAATACAAAATAAAAGCCGACTCTTCAAGCCGACCTTTGAACTAAAATAGAGGACTTAATTGGGGGGCAAAGAAATAATTTAATCGGGCGATGTGATGATGATGTCCTCCCAGACGTATCTGTCGACGGCGGCGACACCCTTAGCTAGTATTGTTAGCCTGGGCCCTTGCATGGGCGCGAGCGTGACCTGCAAAACCAAATTAATGTCAAATTAATTATTACGATATAATGTTTAATCATCTCTCCAACGAAGTACATTACTTACTCAAAGTTAATGAAGTTCAAACTGTAACGCATTACACCCAAAGCACCTCACCTTCAACGTTAAAAGCACGCATCCATTTAACCCAATTGCCACTTCGAGATCCCCTATTTCTTACGCACGAGTGCCTCACATTACAGCGCGGCTATATTAAATTTAATATAAAACCCTATGTAATATTATACTCGTTATTTTCCGGGGCAGTGACTCTGTAAGGTACCAGTACGCCACGGAAAATTGCTTTTTTCCCACTTCACCTGTCGCTAACCTGCCTTGTTCCACAGCTACACCCTATGAATAAGTGAGTACAATTCATCTCCCGCTGTATATTGGATTACGTCCTGTTAAAAGGGCAGGTTAGGTGTAAGGATGATACAGTTTTCTTTTACCTTATGAGACAATAGGGATGATAGTTGCGACAAAACGTGATACGTCTGCTCGTTTGCCACCTATGACATTAAAAAAAAACTTAATTTAGAATTGAAGCTGTCGTCGTGTTTCCGTGATTGTATCGATCACGCAGGATAACAAACGACTGTCACGGTATAATCTGGATGGATTGGACTGTTAGCGTTGGACAGTTTCCGTCTCTATCTCTATATAGCGGTTTGAAAACTTGTAACAACTATCTCGATATGGCGGTCTGAAAACTTGTATCATTAGAGTTTAGCTCCACAACCTCCACTTATCCGGACTTAACCCCGTGAATGAAGTATTGCCTATCCTTCCTGAGGAATGGGAAGAGACCCGTGACCCAATAGAGGGGACAAGATCGTAGCACGCACCTTTATATGGTAGGTTAAGAACTCCTTGGTTATCTAAAATTTGCAAGTAACCAGGTAAGTAATTTACTTATTGTTCCGTGAAAAAGCCAGTAACCGGAGTAAAAATAGATTGATAGATACCATATAATATTGAAGCACTGATTATTCAACTTTATATTCTCACGAAACCCAGTAAAAAATTAAGTC
This sequence comes from Coleophora deauratella, assembly GCA_958295455.1. Lineage (NCBI taxonomy): Eukaryota > Metazoa > Arthropoda > Insecta > Lepidoptera > Coleophoridae > Coleophora > Coleophora deauratella. The sequence goes on along the minus strand of OY282392.1, from coordinate 19,272,886 downwards.
AAGTAATACGAAGTATGCCATGCATGTCACCGTAATCTAACATTTCCCCCATGCATCTTTCTTTCCCATAAGCACAAAACAAAGACAAAACGAAGCGATCTCCTTGGTTGCTATTGTTTTTTTTTGTTTTCGAAAGTTTACGACGTGAGTTAATTAATCGATGTGAATTCTGCCGTAGTCATCGGCTTTCCATTCTGCCGTGTAGTCTGCATTGTTTGTTCTTAAATGAACCTTATTTTAAAACGATCTCCTTCAATAAAGTGAAAATAGATAAACTGTCGTATGCTAATCGTATATGTTAATATCTCCTTTCACCTAAGTTACTGGCCAGTGATTATTTTGTATGCAAAAATTGGTTTCTTTAATAATTAGTTTATTTTGGTTGAATGTCGTGTTACTTTGGTAATTTATGCTGGTAATTGTATCTAGGCTACCAACTGACTCGATGCCTCAGTGGTTAGCGTTCCTGACTATAGAGTAGTTAACTTGATTGCCACTATAGGTTTGATTTTCCTCGAAGTAACTTATTTATTTTATAATTTCCAAATGACCATCATTTGATTGAAATCATCAAATGCGTATTAGATATCATTAGATCATAGCCACAGATTACATAATATAATAGTATAGATAATATAATAATAATATATTATGTTTTAGTCTGATCTATGACGCATATATGTAGGTTTTTTAGGGTTCCATAGTCAACAAGGAACCCCTATTGTTTCTTATAGTCTGTCCCTTACCGTCTGTCTGTCTGTCTGCCTGTCTGTCGGCGGCTTAGCTCAGAGACATTAGTGCTAGAGGGCTGTAATCACGCCGACAAAGTGGTAAAATAAAATCTTGATAAACAATTTTTTCAGGGTACCTCCCCTACACGTGAAGTGGGGATGATTTTCTTTCTCGACTATCTCGTGGTGTGGGGTGTCGTTGGATAAGTATTTCAAAATTATTGTGGATTTAGAAAACCATTTTTCGATTCAGGGATCCATTTTCGAAACATTATGGATGCTTTTAGGCGGGCTTATCCCTGAAAGGGATCTCTTCCACATTACAACTTTTAATTTAAAAAGAATCGTAATAGTTTACAATTTCAAACATTTTTAGAACAAATTGTCGTCTTTCACATTTGTTAAAAATAAGTCAGATGACTAACAGTCAAATACCCTGTTGCTGTTACCGCAGTAGGCATGCGCATTGCATTAGCAAAATAAATCTAAAAACCAGGTCAATTCAAAAACATTCATAAATATACCAAACATCAGCATGTTATTCACGTATCGACCTCCATACCACCAAAACCACTATCAATCAATACAATAGCAAACAACAAAGGGGTCAGCGCAGCTCCATAAGGCGCATGGTTAGGTGCGCCGGCGGCGGCGGCGGTGGCGTATACAATTTGCGCGGCGACTCGGAACGGTGACGTCACGGTGAGGCGGGCGTGTGCTGTGCGCGTGCGACGGCGAAACCTGTGTGGTGTGCTAGTTCCCACTAGCTAGGGTTGTTGAGAACAAATTAATTAAAACTCACTAACAATAACTAAGTGGGCGGGGTACATAGCTCGTAGAACAGATGGCCGTTGGGGTAGTAAAGTTCTCGAGTGGCCACCGTGCACCGGAAGATGTAGCGTGGGCGGGCCTCCCACTCGGTGGACCGGTGACCTGGTGAAGATCGCGGGAAGCCGTTAAATGCTTGGGTGAGGCTAAGGCCTCACCCAAGCATTTAACGGCTGTACTAAGGTACAGCAGTGGACGTCTTTTGTCTGATGATGATTGACAAACAATAACTTAGTTTGTACCCGACCGACTGTTCCAGAAAGAAGCCAATGTTTTTTTTGCTCTATGTATTTTAGCTAAATTTGTATCCTAAACGGCTTCATGGATCAAGAGCCGTCAATAAAATTGAATAATTCAAAAATCACTTAACCAATTTCGTCAAACATAGGCAAAAATCACCGCTGTAAAATCTGTTTGAAATTGAAAGAAAACTGCATTAAAATTGGTCCATTCGTTTACGAGCTACGATGTCACAGTCAAACGCTATGACAAAGAGACACATCGGTTTCAAACTCGCATCTTTAGCGGCGGGGATTAAAAATTAGTAACTTTCAAACACTAGCTTTAATTAACTTAATTAAGTTATTATGTTTATTTCCCATCACTAGCACACAAATGCAACACATTGTTGCTGTTACATTGTATTATTTAAGTGGGAAAGGTGTTTTATACATACGATTCTCACGTTACGAAAGTGCGCTAAATATCGGATGTAAATTTCTACTACCATGTCACAATATACTTAGATATTTTTATGTTACGAATTGTTCCTACTCTTAGAGCCGTAACTATAATAATAATAATAATATCTGGGACAAATCACACACGGTCATCTGGCCCCAAACTAGGATTCCCTGTATCTTGGGAACCAGAGACTGATATACATACACATATACTTTTAAATACATACATATATAGATATCCACCCAGACTCAGAGCAAACAATTCTGCTCATCACAGAAAAGTTTGCCCCGTGTGGGGATCGAACCCACGACTCTCGGATCAGAGGTCAGGATCGCTAACCACATAGCCACCGAGTCAGTCACTTAGCCACCGAGTCAGTCAAGTCAAACTCTTACGTTTTCTTAGATAAACCAGACAATATAAGCTTTTTATTAATCATAAAACCTTATTATGCAAGGTTCAAATGAGTGGGTACTAGGGCTCGCTTTATAACTGCCGCCATGCAACATCGCAAGGTTGCTGATAGCCCTTCTTCATTTTCAAATGCCCTCAGGCGACAGCGGTAGACACTTTCTATCAATTGACCCGTCTTTTCCCACCTTTTTCGTCTGTCCACTGCTAAACATCCCGGGGTTTCCTGCAAGCCTGGCTTGTTCATCTGCCCACCTGGTGGGGGCTATGTCTTCCGGTCTACGGTCGCCACTCGAGAACCGTTCCCCCCATCGCTTCTCAGTGCACCTGCACTTGCGAATATATGGTCTGTGCCACAGACTTCCTAACCCCCCGACGATATAAAACTTCTTCGGCCTGCGCATTGCCGCTACCTTGCTATCTTTTTATTTTATTAAGAATAGTGAAATAATATATTTTATAGATACGATTTCACTGTTCTTTTGGATTTGTATAAAATTTTCTCTTTAAAAGATTGTTTTATTTATTTCTAAAAGCGTGGGGGTCTACGACCATCCCCGACAAGTAATTAGTCTATGAGCTATGTCGGTGACTCTATTTATTTTATGGATTCGACTTTAACAATTAAAAAATGTTTTGCTATGGTCAAATGGGAAAGCCGAGTATATGTATAGTTATACCTCTTTTTAACCTCCGACGCAAAAAGAGGGATGTTATGAGTTTAACGTGTGTATCTGTATGTCTATCTGTGGCATCGTAGCTCCTAAACGGATGATTCGATTGTGATTTAGTTTTTATGTTTAAAAGACGATTTGGTCGAGAGTGTTCTTAGCTATATTTGATGAAAATCGGTTCAGTGGTTTTCGAGTAATTGAACTTTTACTGGTGCATTTTTTTTTTGTTTTGGCATTAAGAACCTGTTTGTCCTCCAGGTCCTCATCATGGAGCAGGAGGCCGGGGTGGTGAACAAAGGCTTCGAGGGTGTCGACGACGGCTTCCAGACTATCGACCTTCGGACGGGCCGGCAGCAGGACGATGGCCAGAGCAGACTGCAGGTGCTAAAACGTACTTTTTTTATTATTGTTAATGCGTTTAATGGATTTAATAACTCAGATTGTACTTTATTCGAATAAGGAATACTGTTGATAAAGTTTGTTAATGATATAGTTGTCTATCTTTGATTTTTATTTTTCAGTCTTGAGTAAATAGATTGCGATGTTACTGTTATCAGGTTTTTGTACTGTAAAACATATTTGAATAACAATCTGACTGCAGCAAAGCAAGAGTCACTACCTTCGCGGTACTTACTCGGCCCTGCTAAACAGAGGTCCGGGTTCAAATCGAACCAATGTACTAATAAGTTTTTCAAACCTAACACATTATTTAGGTATTAACCATTTGCGTTAACGGTGAAGTAATGCCTGGTGAAGAAACCTGCAAATCTGAATGAAGCTCGGTGTATGAATGTCAATTTGGCATTGGCAACTTTATTGTCAATGCCTGAATCTACAACGAATTAATGGATTTTGAAGTTATGTTTAACAAAAACTAGGGATACATTTTTATGCAATCGTTTTTTTTGTGAATTCGTTAGATTATTTACTTTATATCTATCTGTAATCAGGTTAGGTTAGGTTATGTAAGGAGTACAACATACAATATCACTCATATTTGACTAACTTAACTGAAAAAGGCTTTGCACTTTCTAATTGTAAAAATAAACAAATGTTATGATCTTGCACAACAATAATTGACCGCGCTGAATACGTTAAAAACAACCGACTTCAATCGCAACAACTCCAATTTTGCTATGTTTTTGTTGATTTTCTCAAAAACCGCTGAATCGATTTCGATAAAATTTATATGGGACCACCTGTGAAGTATACCCGTTTAAACAAAAAAAGAATTTTCCAAATCGGTTCAGGCGTCTTCGAGTAATCGGTAAAGAGAACCTCCTCCTTTTTTTTTAAGTCTGTTAAAAACTCCACTAATATAAGGTTTAAGTGGCGCAAACAAGTCGCTCAACTTTCTCAGCTCAACTTAGAAAAGTAAAAAAATATTTTTGGGATTATTTAAAAATTATAACAAGAACAAGACCCTTAGAAACGAATCAGGGTACACTTATTGTGGTCTCGAAACTGTGGTACAGCCGACGTAATATCCCAATCTTCACTAATTTTGAAGAGAATGTGCAAAAATGGCGCGAAACGTAAGGCGGAAACACTCTCGATTTCCCTCCAGGCCATAAATAAGGCGCGAATTTAATTTTCTTCTAAATTCAAATTAAAGTCACGTCAAGTACCTACGTGCACAGTATACGCAGAATGCAGATGAGAATTAGGTGATCACCAAGGAGACTCACTATGCTAAATTACTTAGTGGGAAGGTATTAGAATCATTTATACGTATGTCTACTGTGTGCAGAATAATAAAGGGCTTTCAGATAAGAAACCGAGTTAAATGCGATAAGTTTTACAGATAGCACTATTTATTTACCTTTTTTAACAGAGTCTGTCTCATAATAGTCGCAATATGCTCAAGTGAATCCTCATCGTGCTTAAAAAAACATCTACCAGATCCACATAAAAAATGAAACAAGCTGACAGGAAGATTTTCATTAATCAACCTTTGTAATTATTTTACCCGACTGCGTAGTTGGGGTTTATGTTTTTCAAGTGTATGTAGGTATGCAAATTTCGTTGTTAGAGTAATTACCATCTTATCTTATCACACAAAATAGCGTAATGCGTTCTGAAATGAGAGGTGTTGTTTAGACATGGGCGTTATCAGTTTTTTTGGAAAACGGTTTTGTAACCGATATGAAGTTTTCATATCGATATCGAAAACCGTTTTCAGATATCGATATGGGTAGCACGATATTAATCGCTTTTGAAACGTAACTTATCTATTTGTTTAGAAAACGAACGGAAACACAAACTCACGCGTTATCAATTGAAATAGTTTTTTTTGTTTGGCTAGTAGGTATGTAATATTCACGAACTATGACGATTTCCCTTCATGCTTTAGCTAGGCTTAGGACTAGCAGAAAAGCTTCGATATTTTGTAATAATAATCAAATTGATTAAATATTATAAAGAATTATATTAAATTAGCTAGCTTTTCTGGCGCATTTAAAAATCGACATATTTACATGATTTGAATTTACAATATGTACAATTTTTTTAGATCATATTTACAATTTGCCCCTACCAGGCACATAATTTCCATTCAGGAATGATAATTGTTCAACTTTGTTTGCCTTCAGACGACATCTTTTCTCACTTACTATGAGCCCTGTTTTTGAAAAGAGTCTTTCGCACGGTACTGACGTGGCGACAATGTTGCATTTAGTCCTGTACAACTGTGATAAGTGAGGGTAAATCACTTTGTGATCTCTCCACCATTGTGAAGGGCTATTCCGCGCACCCTCACTGTTCATTCGAGGCAGTATCTCATCCTCCAGGTACATGTGGAGTTCTCTGATGGCTCGTGCTTGTGCATTGGCCTGGGGCCTATTTTGACGCAGCAAATTGTCGAATTTATCCCAGGCACTAACAGTTTTACTAGTGGAAGTGGATGGTATTTCCTCGCATGCCTCTGACGACTGTTTTTTGTTAATTAGACCAATTATAAGCAGTTGGCAATGTTTTTTTATTTCCGATACAGCATTCTCATTTTTGAAACTAAGCAGTTTAAATCTTGGATCCAAAAGGGTACAGAGGCCAAAGGTTTTACTATGCTCCACGCCAGTAAATCGTTCTCGAAGGCCACTTTGGAGAGCTGTAATTACCTCGATGACGACTGGATATAAAAGTCTGTATTCTTCTTTAGTTAGGAAATCTTCACAAATTCCTTTCAAGCAGTTTGTAACAACAATGACCATGCTTCCTGTCAAGTATTTATCACCACTCAAAGATGAAGTTATTTCTTCGAAAGGCTGCAAAATTTTGCATATTTCGCTCATTACCTCCCAATCCATCACGCTAATTTCAGGCCATTCTTTCTCGATTAGCGCCATACAGTGCTTTACTGCTTCTTTTAATAAAATAAATCGGCGTAACATATAAAACGTGGAGTTCCAACGTGTAGGCACTTGCTGTACTAATTTTTTAGGTTCCCCACAGTCTGGCATGTTTTTCAGTTGATAGCTGAGAAGCATTTCAGTTGCACTTGTACTTCTTTTAAAATGCGCTACAATTTTTTTTACACTCTCAACCAATTGTTCTATCGGCCTCAGTGCATTCGTTACAATCAGGTTCAAAGAATGGGCATAGCACCCGTAATGTTTCCATCCCAAGTCAGTTTCTATCGCCTTCACAATATTGCGTGCGTTATCGGAAATAGCAAAATTAACCTTGTCAGTTAAATTCCAATTATCAGTCAATCTTTTTAATTCCTTGGCTAAATTGGCACTTGTGTGGCTTTCGTTGAGGCCCTTGCACTCTAAAACTACTTGCTGTGGCTCAAAACGTTCGTCTATATAATGAGCGGTTACACCTATGTAGCTCTCCGTTTGCGACGAAGTCCAGCAATCAGTTGTTAAACAAACTGACAATGCACTAAGGGATATTTTTTTTCGGCACTCGGCTAATGTGTCGCTATATAAAGCCGGTATCATTGACTCAGATATAGTTTTTCGACTCGGTAGAGTGTACCCCGGAATGTTACTAGCAAATTTTCTGAAACCCTTGTCTTCTACTATTCTAAATGGTTGGTAGTCAGAAATAAACAATTCTAGTAGATCTCGGTCCACGCGTCTTCTCTCTTCACAAGTCATTTTCTTGGTCGCATAAGAGTGCATAGTTCTCTGCCGTTTACGCAACGGTGGCTCTTGCTCTTGATCGACGACCGCGACGTCCGCATTTTTTGATGAAGGCAGAGTAGCCACCACGGACAAATTACCAGAAGAAGTGCTTGGCACCACGACCGCATCGTTTTGTTGACATACAGCAACATTTGAAACTATACTTGACTTTCCCGCCAAATACACGGTGGCGTGCGCCCGTTTTAAATGAGAATTTAAATTTCCGGTTGTTGATTTAAAAGAAAAAGTTTGCTTACAATATTTACACACAGCTTGACCAACAGCATTTTCTTTTTTATCAAAATGAGTCCATATCTCGCTGGTTTTTCTAGACATCGTCGATAATAATCAAAACTCTATCTAACAGAAAACCTACCTATTTACAAACACTACATACACTATACACAGAACAGTAATTATATGTTTATTGCTTATGTACACAACCTTGTAAAACTATTATTGTACACAAAACACTTTAAATTTAAAAATCAACGTTTGATAACGTAAGCAAACAGTTTCGCAAGCACAAACTCTGTGAAATGCACTTCTGTCTTCTCAAAATCAAAACTATTGAAACTTATAACGTATTTCACCTAATTCTAAAAAATAACAACTTCATTGTACTTCAGAATATATTCCAAACTAATCTGTTTGCAATAATAACCGTAATGGTCAATTCACCTATCATCCGCTGATATCCATCCAAGTTCAATATTCGCTGCATTTCTTTCGCACTAATGAAATTTCTCTTTGTTAGAAAGAGAGAAAGCGAATATGTCAATCCATTCGATATCATATTCTTGGGTTGCGAGAGTTTGTGTTTCGCGCGTTACTTAGCCTATAATCCGACTACGATCTTTTGGCAGGTGGTGAAAGGCCGGAACTAACGCCGCCATCTCGGAAAACGACACTATTTGTATGAAAGAAATGTCAGATTTGCGCTCAAAGCACCGCCCTGTCAATGTCATCCATCTGCCAAAAGATCGTAGTCAGACTGGGCCGCGTTCCGAGGGTGCACTCTGACAGCAACCGTTTTGTACCCTCTCTTTCACACTTACGCGATTTGTATTATGCTATCCTTCACAAGTTTCACAACTAAAGACGAGGCGGTATGGCTATGGAGCCTTAGCCTGCCCAAAGGGCGAAAAAAAAAACTTATCTATCCTGTTGTCAATGAACGGCTGATCCTTTGCCTTCCCCATCTCGGGGTAAATAAAAAAAAAATGTCAATGAACGGTTGCCGAGTGTAGGTTCTTAACGCGTCATAGTTTTACTAATATCCGATATTAAAAACTGCCATATCGATATGATATGATATGAATCTCATATCCGTTTTTAGTTACGTTTTGATATATCGGACTCATGCCTAGTGTTGTTATATTCGCTTTGGTCCCTTGACATAAGATACATTTTAAGCAGACCGGTTATAGGATTATTATCACCAACAGTCATATTCATCTGATAACTTCCCATATACTATGTTAGTAGTAGACAAAACCACCGGAACGGGAGGTTTTCCCTTCAGTACTTCGCGAGGGCTCAAGCCAACAACTGCCCGCCCTACGCCTCTACGCGGGGCCAGAAAGCGCGCGAAAACTTTTACGTGAACTTTTTACAATAAATCCTTAAGAAAGATAAAAGAGATTGAATGTTTGAAAGAAAACTTTTTTGAGGACTGGTTATGTATGAATTTTGAGTGTTTGGCGATATAACAAAAGGATTGATAATGGTAGGTTTACTTATACCTAAATAGTGATTTTATTTTTAAATATGTAGTTTAACATTTCATAACAGACTTCTAGTATAATGAACAAATACGATTATTCGACCTTTTTATTTATCTGGAAATGTTCATCCGTATTATTGTATAAGGGTCTTCGCATAGGCAAAATTAAGTCAGTCACTGCAGCTAGGGGAACAAAGTTGGATTACTCCATCTAACTGATAAGAATCTGCCAGAACACCAGCTTATATATATGTAATTTATGTCGTAACTACATATATTTATTTACCAACTTTTCATCGAGTTCCGGCGATTTTGGGCAATTTGGACTGAAATGGCTATGGTCATTAGCTTTTTTAGATCAGGCGATCGATATCAGGTAGAATAAAAATTCTACCTGATATCGATGATTTTACTTTATATTATTATTTAGTCAGGAAACATTCCAATCGTTGATCGGTTGCATAAGCTTTGTATAAAGTTTAAAAAGTAAAATACAGAAATTTAAAGTGGGTGATTTTTTTTATTTTTCGATAAAGTGGTAAATAGTTAGTGTCACTAATAAAACAACAAGTTTGCCAAGGGAACTAAGACACAATAGGAACGTGATTGTTTAATTACTGACAATCTCTTTCGATTTCATGTATATGTTCCTTACTTGGGGAATATGGGGAAAGCTGTTTAGTTACTTGGACAACACCTACAATTTGCTGCTGATTGGCAAGAAAAAGTTATCTTAAAAGATGTTCAGTGCTGAGTCAAAAGTTTAAAATAAAACCAATTGTTTCATAAAAAAAAGGAAACTGGTGAACAAACTTGACTTTTCTCTTTAAGTGATTAACTAATTAACTCTGTAGATATCAAGTTTTAGACATCGAAATGGTACGTAAATATTTATTGCTAAGTTAATGAACTCGAACTCCGGTTTCTACGTGCTATCGTAATTAAGTTTATTATCCACGGAATCGTATTAAAAATTAATTTAGTGTAATTAAAAAGTGGCTTATTAAACCTACCTGTATTAAAAACTAAAAGTTCGTACATAAGCGAGTGGTAGAATCTTTTTCAGTGGTAGAGTTATGAAAGGTCGAGCTGGGTGGCTACCACTGCTGGCTTTAGGTCGCGTCAATCTTTAAGATCGCTGAAGGGTACTGACTGGGGGAAGTGTGCGTTCACTTGGAATCCTCATGCTCGAATTTTGATATTATTCTGATTATGCTAATATTTATTGTCTAATAGTGCCCAAAGGAAAAAAATGTGTTATCGTAGTTTCAGAGAAAATCGAGTTTTTCACTGAGGCTGCTAGCGGAATGTTTCGCTGGAAGCCTCATCTCTGGAACCAAGGAACTACTTCGAAATTCAAGCATGAGGATTCTAAGTGAACGCACACTTCCCCCACTCAGTACCCTTCAGCGATCTTAAAGATTGACGGGAACTGTACCTACCGCCAAGCAGCGTGCTATGTTGCGGCTGCAGCCCATGGTTGGCATAGAATAAGAAATCCTAGTTTAGGCCAGAAAGTCATTTGTGATTAGCCCGATATACCTATTAAAACTTTGACTGACTCGGTGGCTAAGTGGTTAGCGCTCCTGACCACTGATCCGAGAGTTGTGGGTTCGATCCCCACACAGGGCAAACATTTCTGTGATGAGCAGATTTGTTTGCTCTGAGTCCGAGTGTATAATATCTATGTATGTATTTAAATGTATATGTGTATGTATTATATATCAGTCTCAGGTTCCCATAGTACAGGGAATTCAGTTTGGGGCCAAATGACCGTGTGTGATTTGTTCTGGATATTATTATTATACTTTGGACTTCTAAAGATTTGTTTTTTGTTATTTAACTACGCATTACCACACCAAAAATGTTTAATACAATTTATACTTATCTTACATTTATATCGACACCACTATTATATTATACGATGCCCCTCTAAAACTTTTCAACCTCACTATACCATATTTATTGTCAAGAATTAATCTTTTGATCTCTTAGGTACGTGCTTATTTGCACGTGCGTGATATGAAAGCGATCGTATGGAGTTGCTTCACTCAATAGAATCTGCGCAAGAGTCTTAGCATTTGAACGTTAGGGTTGTCTCCTACTGCCAAAAGAATACTAAACGCTTTAAATATATCGTAATTTGTAATTGAAAGAAAATTTAATTAATAAATATGCAGGGAGTAATAAAATCATTTTAGAATTGTTACCTGGGCGTTTTCTCTCAAATTACTAACAAGTTTTGCATTACATTTTCTTGTTATCCTGATTTGTACAGAGCAATTCACGCTTCATAAGCTCTAATAAGAACTTTAGCTTAAATAAGAACTTTCAAAATTATTAATTTAATATATCTACTAAAGTAATACTACATCACCAAAATTCAATATTGAAGCCAATAGATTCCCAAATAATATTTTACGGAACCAATTTATGCGAGAGCACGTCCACTCTTTAATTTATATTAAGCCTATAATGTTTGTATCCGAATGGGCGTACGACATTAATTCAATGCATACAAACGATACAATGCTCACAATAGTTCTAACAGCTGATATCCTTTGCTTTGTCAGGTTATAAGCAGCTTCAGACAGCTCATTGTAGCAGTAGTCACAGACATTCGGCTTTATATCGGCATGATATAGCGCTTACACAGATACGAAGCTAGGTATCGCTTTGTATCTCCATTCTGAGCTAAAAGTAGACGATCTTCCAGTATAAATAATAAATTATAATATAAATAATCCTAACTACTATAAAAATAAAAACATGTTTCTTCTTCATGCTTCAATAACCCAACTAATCGTAATGAAATTTGGCATGCACGTAATCTGCGACACGAAGATGGGCATAGACTATATTTTATCTCCATTACTCCTTGTCTGCGTCTGTGATTCCTGCTTTTTACAATCTGGGGATCTTCAAGGGGAAAATGATAGGCATTATTTGAGCTTTCGTGTAATCTTCCAACATCTTTACTTCCATCATGTCAATAGCACTCAAATTGCTAATAAAAAGTAATAATTCTTCAAGTAATTCGAGCACTATAAATAGGACTATTTCTATGTTTTTTCTTCTGAAAATATTATTATAATTTACATTGGTGTACCAGGCAAATGCTGTCTAGCCTCTGTGATAGATGCGGTTAAATTGTGCCACACGATAAGAAGAAGAATTCGTGTATTTTCTTTCCAAAAATGGATTAAATAAACAACTACGTGTATGCAGCTTATAACAGAAATTATAAAAAAAGCAAAGCTTAGTTGTTAGTCTACCACAGTTAACCGTACATAGGTCAATACACTGTATTTTCATAATAATGTTACAATTTTATAGAACCATAGTTAAAATGAAACCTGTAATCGTAGAGACGATTTACATTTATATTTCATAAAAATACCAACCTACCAATTACTATGTATCTCTGGACAATAAAACGTACTAAAGCGATTCACTCAGATTTCTTGAAATATCAACCAATTATTTACTATTTCTGGAAGTAAAACTTACTAACAACAGGGCAGAATATTCATAAGTGAGGAAAGTTCAACACACTTTGCGGTCCGCTGCTGGTCCGCTACCTTTAGTCATAGAGGTCATAAGTGGTTGTGGTCATCCGTCAGCGGTAATGACCTTGCCTATGGCATGTGAATTTGGTTTACAGTACCTAGGTAGATAAGGGGTTTAGCATGTCACAATATATTTTTTTTGCATCTCAAAAATGAGTATTCAGGTTAGTGTTTTGAGTTCTTAAATTACATTGTCCTACCTATCTTATTCTATCGTTGTTTTCATAACCAAAGTTTGTCTGGAAGAAATTGCTTTTTAGCAATAAAGACGTACATTACATAGTATTAACTTTCTGTTATGTATTTGTTTTTGCTATAAAGTAACTTTAATTGAATTAAGGCTATGCATATCAAAAACTGATGCATGTTACTAATGTCGCTACTGTAAGGATATTTTGACAAACAAAACTTTAGACTTGTTCTAAAGTTTTGTTTTTTCAATGTTCATCTATGTGGTTTTTTTTATAGCTACACCCGTTACTCTGAGTGAGGGCCTGGTGACCTATAACACAAGATATTTATATTGTATCTTAGCTTAGGCACCGGTCTCCCACAAACATATTTTTGAAATGTTTCCATTATTTTTGTGAATTTCTTTGTAAAATTTGATTTGCGGTGAGAAAATAAATGATGATTATTATTATTATTTTCGAAACGAGATTCATCGTCTGGAATCGAACTAACTCTGGAAACGAGACTCGCTTTAGCGTAAAACAGTATTTTTTTTTCTAATAGTATTCTACTATTACTCGTTTTCAATTCAGTATATTTATCGGTGCCATTAATGCCAGTTAGTTTCTTAAAAAATCACAGAATTTGTACTACACGAGAATTTGCACAAATCACAAATTGAAAATATGAATTAACTGAGAACTTCGCAAATTATGAAATTGCACCAACTGCTTTTCCATCATAATTCAGTTTCACGATGCACACTCCCTTAAACAAATTAGGCATACATATCTCCATCACAAGACCCTAACATACTACTTACACCCTGACTTGACCTGAGTGACCATAAATCAATCTACCATAACAATGTGCCCACCACAAATGACACATCCCCCTAAATCATGATTTAATGCGTCCCTAAACAATATTATAATACGGACCCAACTCTGGACCAGGAAGCGGTGGGTGTATCCGTCGGCCGTAGCTTATTAAGGAGAGCTTGATTCATCTCGTCATGCGTAAGAGCACCTAAATAAGTGGATGAGTCCCTACCCAATTTAAAAAAAAGTTTAATATGCAACTCTGTCAGGGTGTAATACGACTAATCCCAGAAAAAACATCTGAAACAAAAATTGTACTCTTCAAACAAAATTGAATGATTGATCGATCAATTTGTATGAAAAGTCTCTTTTTTATACCAAAGTTGTTCAGTTTCATGAGTTGAAAACCTTTAAATGTTTTTAACATCTTGTATAATTGTTATGTAGAAAATATATATCAATTTGGGGACAAAGATGAATCTAATGACACCTTACATACATAGTAAAATCTAACAAGTCACTAACTACCGGCCGCCTTCCGGCAGTAGCAAAGAAACATACTACATAATATCAGAAATCATTTTTCTAAAATTCACACTTAATGTACGCCCTTATATAGGAGCCGTAATAAGAGAGCAATACCCCTAAGTCTATTTGTTGTTTATTGATGTAGGTAGCATTGTACAATGTACATTTTTCGACGGTAATTTTTAATCTACCTGATACGAAGTTTCTACCACTTTGAACTCGTTTACTTTATAATAATAAATAACAAAAGCCTCCTTTCTTCTAGCCGGAATCGGAGTCAGAGCCGACCCAAGATCCAGGCCCTCATGGGTCTACGGAGGACCACGCTCTCCGCTGCGGGTGGGGCATGTTCAGACCTTCGTGGCTGCAGCGGTTCAGGACAGCCAAGTGGGCCTTGTTCTGGCTATGCTGGGCTGGGGCGATACAGGGTAAGTTTGCAGATACTAAGCTAGCAGTAAGTATAAAATGGAATATAAACTATCTATACCAACTCTTTGTACTTTAAGAACATATAAATACGTTTAAAAATATATGCTTCTACCCTCTCTACATGGCGTCACAAAATAGGTAGATCCCTTTAACTGGGCCATCTCTTCATCTACTTTTGTTCTACCGCTCTGCTAAAATCGCATTTTTTGAGCTTTTCATACAAATCAATCAGCTGATTTGTCAAAGAATGCGAAGACCAATAATTTATTGCGATTTCAGCAATTCGTATTAAAAGTTTAGTATTATGAGGTACCACTATATCTCATAACACAAGTATGCAAAATACTTAGTATGGGTATAGATGTGATTTTTGACTCAATTATAATAAATTTCTACCAGCTAGAAAAATGGAGTCTCACTCAGCATATTATGCTGTGATTGATAGCACAGCATTCCTTTATTTATTTTTAGTTTTTCTTTGTTTCTTAGGGGTTTTTTAATGGAACTATTTTATACTTTTATAGTGGTGACGAAAATAATATTTATCTATGTCTAATTATTTTTTCACCTACATGCATTCTGTGCGACAGTCACGGAAATGATTCGCGTTTGTGTTTCATTCCACCTTGAAACGGTCGTTATGCATTTCTCACGATGATGCACGATAGCTGCAACTGCAAACGTACTGCAACGGCATCGACGCGGTACATGAACTGTTCTGTGTTGGAATTACGCTGTGTGATTTTATAACCGATTTCGAATAGAATATATTTTTTGTACCAAATTTAAAAAGAGTGTGTGTGCTTATGACCACACGATCACGATATAAGTGATACACACACATACACACACACACACACACACACACACACACACACACACACACACACACACACACACACACACACACACACACACACGCACACACACACACACGCACACACACACAGTAATGAATACGTTAAAAACAACCGACTTCAATCGCAACAACTCCAATTTTGCTATGTTTTTGTTGATTTTCTCAAAAACCGCTGAATCGATTTCGATAAAATTTATATGGGACCACCTGTGAAGTATATTGTTTCAAACAAAAAAAGAATTTTCGAAATCGGTTTAGGCGTCTTCGAGTAATCGGTGAACATACATAAAAAAAAAAAGATTCCGACGAATTGAGAACCTCCTCCTTTTTTTGAAGTCGGTTGAAAATACAATAAAATAAATGGGTACAAAAACGGCACCACTTAGCATTTTTTGTAGATATTGGAGCCACAACGCTGGTCTTGCGCGGTGGTGCTTCCAGAAAAGGGCAACACTGTGCAACCAAAACAATTGCATAAATGACCTGCAATTGACCAAAAATATATATATCCTATGTCAATCTGTTTTGGCTATAGGCGGTAAGAATTACACCCATAATGCACTTGAATGTCGTAGTGCGGTATAAATCCCATTGCCTATATCTATTTAAAAGCTGTATTTTAGAAGCTTAGAAGTTAAAAACGAATCTTACAACACCTCTGCAGACTACACACAAACAGACAGACATAAATACACCTAAAAGTATTATCTTCATTCAGGTGAAGAGAGACACCATAAGCAAAACGGTTCCTTATTTCAACAGCGCTAAATCTCTAACCGCCTATATTTATTTGCGCCATTAACAGGGCGTTGGTAATTTCCCGTGGGATGCTCCCCGGGATCGCGATAGCAGGATCTTTCACTCCGGGATCAGTGGGTCCCGTTCGCGGGATTGCGAAGGTTTTGTGCTAAATTAAATAGAATTTTGGTCGACATCAATCAATATTTTTACTGTTATTCAATTTATATCTAGAATAACTACTATAATAGTTCTTGTCACCATTCAAAGCAGCACTGTTGATAGTAATCTCGAATATCGATCGAAACTAACACGACAATGCATTCTAACCTTTCCCAATGTAGGTCTCGGTCTCTGCATATAACCCTCTAATGCATGAAATGAAGAATGCATGAAAAAAATTATTAAATAAGAGAAAACCCATTAATATGAAGCACAAAAACCAAAATTCGGCCACTGTATGAAGTGCCAATTATAAATTTTTCTAACCATGACTCGAGTTTGCCGCCATAGCAAAAGTTATTATTTATGACGAGTACTATAATATGTAATAGGTATTTGAGACTGCCGCTCTTATTTTTTTGTTCGATCGTAGACCAAAATGCCCATTCACCGCGACATTCATTAAATTTCAATGTCACTTATATTTTTTTTGTATTCTTTTAATTTTCTTTATTTATTACAGTGGTGCTCTGATATGGTTAGCGAAACCAACTTCTTTGTTATGAATACTCATACAAGTCGCACAGTAATAAATGACCAGCCGAATCACGTGGAAGAAAAAACTTTTAATACGATTTTTAGGGTTCCGTAGCCAAATGGCAAAAAACGGAACCCTTATGGATTCGTCATGTCTGTCTGTCTGTCTGTCTGTCCGTATGTCTGTCCGTATGTCACAGCCACTTTTTTTCCGAAACTATAAGAACTATACTGTTGAAACTTGGTAAGTAGATGTATTTTGTGAACCGCATTAAGATTTTCACACAAAAATAGAAAAAAACAATTAATTTTGGGGGCTCCCCATACTTAGAACTGGAACTCAAAAATTTTTTTTTCATCAAACCCATACGTGTGGGGTATCTATGGATAGGTGTTTAAAAATGATATTGAGGTTTCTAATATCATTTTCTTCTAAACTGAATAGTTTGCGCGAGAGACACTTCCAAAGTTGTAAAATGTGTGTAACCCCCGTAACTTCTAAAATAAGAGAATGATAAAACTAAAAAAAATATATGATGTACATTACCATGCAAACTTCCACCGAAAATTGGTTTGAACGATATCTAGTAAGTAGTTTTTTTTTAATACGTCATAAATCGTAAACCGCAATTTACCTTTCATTCAAGTTACAACGAACTACAAAAACTTTTATATTATGTTACTTGCTGCTACGGAACCCTTCATGGGCGAGTCCGACTCGCACTTGGCCGCTTTTTTATTTATTTTTTGTTTTTACTCACGAAGAAGAGAAGAGAAGAACGCAAACGAGAAGAGCCATTTGGAATCCATTACAGTGTAACATGGCGCGTAGTACCGTAACTCCCGCGTTTCTTTGATTTATGCGCCAGCGGGAGATGCTTCAAAATGGTAATCTAGGAATGAATTTAATTACCAATCTACGTATTAAACAAAGTGTTAAACAAAGTGATTATTAAGAATAGAGGAAAAATTTACAAAAAATTTCAAACTCCATATTTTCTTCACTTTCTTTCTTTCAAAATTTGTATTTTTGATTCAATGTTCAGTTTCAGCATGGGAAACTGAAAAAATAATCGTAGCTCGAATTTTTCCAATATGTTTCCTGTGTTTCAAAATCAAACGAACTTTTTTAACACTCTGTATATTTATTTTATACACTTATAAAAAAAAACTTAATAATTTATGAGATATTAGATTTTAATTTAAGAGTACCTATACAATGTAGTTTATTTTATTTATTTAATTCAAAAGCGCATAGTTTCATATGCTTAATTAATATTACTAAAGACTACGAAGCCAGATTGGCTTAAAATTAGATTCTTCATTATCTCCTATTTAGACAAACTTGAAATTATATACATATACATTTTTTCCTGTGTATATCGTATTTGTGTGTGATCGTAGCAATGGCAATAAATGCTTTTATTTATCTTTACCATTTTATGCAGTTGCTGTGTTTTATTTTTGTTTTTATTTGAATTTACATTTTCTCCAGTATAAATATTGTACAATAAATAGATAAGTTAAATAAATGTCCGAAACTTTTAAAAATTATCCATATTGAAACGATATAAACATCTTCAAGGTCTCTTGAATATATTTTTTATATAGATTTGCGGAATAACTAGTTGTCTAATTTGCTTGGGGATTTTTAGCAGTAACAGAATCCCTTGAAACAATTGTTTTTAAAACCATACCAATGTCTATTCCAGTTATATAATGGCTAAAGTAATACCTGTACGTCCACCATAAATCTTCATTAGTTTGTGATGTAAAAGTGTGGTCTCTAGTCACATAGGGAAGTTTTGGTAAGAGGTGTTTTGTAGAAGTTTTCTACGTATCGTATAGAAACAGGATTATAAGTTTTCCAACTTATGAAGGTAATAATTATGATTCTCTCCCTTTTCGTAGAGAGGTACTTATTTATATTTTAGAAATGAACACTGTTTACGGTTTAGTCTGGTACTAAAGCAAGAATCATAATATAGAAATATATGATAAAATGAGTTTCTTAAAACGCGAAATTGTTTTGTTATTCATTTTTTGTAGTAAAAAAAACTCAAGTAGGTAAACTCAGGTAGGTAGGACTTAATAAAACATAAAACAGTAATTGACCGACTGATAGGCTGCACACAGCCAAAACCACTGAAGAAAGAAACATTAATTTCTTCATCTTCTTCTTATCGTCTGGAACAATCAACCATCCGTCCCCAAGGGATACTCGTAGACGACGGTTGCCTGGTGTTGCACTTAGCATTACCCGCGTTGACGTTCCTTTAAAAGTACGGAATAGTACCAAGAAGCAAAGTTTTTCAAAAATCGATCTCTAGGTCGGTTAAACTCAAAAAAAGTTGTATTTTTACATAAATTTCGGTCAGCTAGTTGGTCAACTCTGTATGGTTTTTTTAAGAATTGACTTACTTGGAGAAAGTTCTTGAGTATGATAAGAAGCCTCAGTTAAACGAGGTATAAAAGATTGTATGGAAAAATTAATTTCCAACGGTTTGTATAGGCTACTAACGGT
Organism: Coleophora deauratella; assembly: GCA_958295455.1. Lineage (NCBI taxonomy): Eukaryota > Metazoa > Arthropoda > Insecta > Lepidoptera > Coleophoridae > Coleophora > Coleophora deauratella. The sequence continues at coordinate 19,253,364 of OY282392.1, read as the reverse complement.
CCAAAGTCCACGTGGACAGTCACGTGGACCCCACAAGTTCTCAATAACAATATAAGAAGTAACAACTACAGATTTCCGACAAGCGCATCCATAATTTCCACATCACTGGCGCGCCCTAACGAGATTGCGTCGCACAGCTTGCAAATAATGCCATATCCGTCTATATTATTATCCGTTTCATGGATACTGTCAGTGGCGGACTAATTTTCCGGATGACTGACTCCTTACTTCGCTTAGGCAATGTTGGTGGCATGTTACAAAATAAAATATTCAAATAATAAATAGGGTAAAGTTATTATTCAAATACAAGGATGTTTTCATTTAGCCATAGACTATGAGAATGTTCAGTTTAGTAAACGACCGGGGTTTTTAGTACAAAAATATTAGTCCCAACCCAATATAGTATTATAGCTGAATTATATCCACGATTAGTAAACCTGATAATGTGGCAAACTTTTTTGATTACTTGGGGCCCAGTACTTAAAATCCACTGTTTAACATATACAGTACCTACTAGTAGAATCCCATACAGCAGCTTCGATCCACATGCATCCAGCCATACCACTTTCCTGCACAAAATATACTACTATTTTCATGAAAATAATTATCAATCATGAGTTGTGAAAATTTTTCCTATTAGGTACATTGCTTATAATAAAAAATAAAAAACACTTGTTTAACAACAGTCGTTCAGGTCCATTCTACATTAAAAAAGCTATGATGGGCAACTAAAATGGCTATAAAGACGTCCAAACTTAAATGAGTTGCGGAAACACACCTGTTGTCCAGAGCTGAAGCTGGCAAAGTTGCGCCACTGGGCAAAGTTAGGGGAAACTAAGCTAAGCTTATGGAGAGACAAGGTGATTTACTGCCGACAGTTTAAAGAAGTTAAACGTTCTAACGGCTTTTGTTTTGTAAAGAACTTTTTTGAATAACAAATTTAATTCAATTAGCAGGCGCTTAATTTTATTGCTAGTCTGTGATATGATATGAATGTTGCCTGAGTGTAGGCAACATTCAGGTAGATTATAAAATGCTCATTAGATAATGTTAATAATTTGGTTATAAGCATATGTTAAGATCATTCACCTTATATTGATGACATAAATTGTAAAGAAAATTGTTTTTAGTTGACGTATTGAAGTTAGTTCTCGTGGTAGTCACTTGTACGTATAGCAATATTAAAAAGAAAAATTACGACATAAAATTGTGCGTCAAGCATCTACAATGATAAATAATATGTATATCTATTACATAAAACTTTACACGACACAGGTTACTCAAAAATGAGGGACCAAACAACAAACGAACAAGACGCTGAATCTCTGATGTTTAATCAAAAGTTCTAACGTGTTAATTACCACACGCAAATTAGTTTGAGAACGAACGGTTGGCCACCTCTGGCCGAATTCATTAAAAAGTTCCGCGGCAGGGGTTGTCAACCTGCGGTCGCGGATTAATTTTGACGTGAGTTGATTAGAATTTTTAATTTTCATCCTTTCCTTTATATTTTGATTAATTTATATTAATATTCATTTATTTTCGTCGCCGTATCGTGTAGTTTTGTTTCTGAAAATAAGTTATTATTTAGGTATATCAAGTACTATTTTACTCCTTATATCAAGGTTTTTTCTTTCAGTTATTTGCGCATAAATATTACTTGTGTCTAGCCAACTTCAACTTTTTCATATCTTTACTTTCAATTACTTTATTTGGACAAAAGTAACGTTAAACTCTCGCAATCATTTTAAAAAATTTTGGTTATAAGCGATTACAATGCAACCGACATACATACATACGTATACCCGAAAACATTTACTTCTGATCGTGTATTCAAGGGAAACCAGGTGAGATAATTTGGCATTACCAGGGTTTACCAGGTATAGATTGAAAAAAAAAAAACACCATTATCTAACACCTAATTCCACCTAACACTTCACAGTCAAAGACATAAATTGTCCGATAGTCTCATTCCGAGCCCGTTTCAAGTTTCAGCAAACTGCATTAAAGTTAGATTGGATTTAACTGTGCAATTTATTGGGCCGGGCAGGTTTAGTTAACTAGGAGTAGTTAACTGAATGAATGCGTCAGTAAACTTGCTCGGAGTAAGGAATAGTAGGAATGTAAAAGAGAAATCTAAAGTTCGAAAATAAAAACATGTGGTTACACAACGCAAACTAGAAAATATACTATTTCATAACACATGAAAACATAATGATTATATTTAAAAAAGTGTTGTATAACTTTTTACGCGGTCTTAACGGTATAAAGCCATTAACTAAAAAGTTTAAAAAAGTGTAAAAAAACCTTAAACGTTTTCCTTTCATAAGCCAAAATAGCCAATAATATTTGTGGTTTATTCTTTATTCCCCGATAAAAAATACACACATCGACGTAAGAGCATCTCTTTTCCAATAAAGATTTTTTTAAAGCTTGTTCTTGCATGTCATTTTAAACTTAAAAAGAAACCTTTAGAAAATTGCGCTCACTGTGAAATGAAGATTTTAGTCTAAGCGCTCACTATTATGTTAATGTCACCCGATATGTCAAAGGTTCTGAACGATTGAAATTACACACAACGTTACACAGTAATCCCTCGACAAGGTAATAAAGAAGTAAACAACCAAACAACCCCGCTCACGCTAATTTAGTGGAAACCACCCCAGTGTATCGATACATCAAGTTTTCTCAAAAGTACCGGAGCCGGAGTTGACTTTATTAGCTACACGAGGGTTTGCATCTGAGTCTGGGTAATCTGTTCTAAGTAACCATCACTTACTGACTCGGTGGCTCAGTGGTTAGCGCTCCTGACTACTGATCCGAGAGTCGTGGGTTCGATCCCCACCCAGGAAAAACATTTCTGTGATGAGCAGATGTGTTTGCTCTGTGTCTGGGTGTATTATATCTATATAAGTATGTATTTAAAATGTGTATGTATATCAGTCTCTAGTTCCCATAGTACAGGGAATCCTAGTTTGGGGCCAGATGATTGACCGTGTGTGATTTGTCCCGGATATTATTATTATTACCAATTTCCTCATTGAATCGCGAAAGTAAACAAAGAAAGTTTTCTTTTACGGGGGTGACAATTCAATTAATGTAAAACCAAGTAATCATAACCAATATGATAATTGTGAAAGTGTGTTTCTTTGTTTGTCCTCTGATTGCCTCAACAAATTTTGCACACACATATTGTATGATATAGAGAAGAACATAGCGTACCTTTTATCTTGATTCCTCAAGTAGTTTCCGTGGAATAACCAAAAAAGCTAGTGTAAATAATTTTAAAAACATTGTTGGGCTCCACATGGAACACCTTTTATACAGAGAACAGCTATTATACAGGGATCACCTTTTATAGGGGGTTAACAAAAAGGTTAAGCAATATTTTTAAGTGAGTTTATGCTCATGAAACCGATGTAAAACTTGTCTAAAGTTATAGAGGTGACATAAAATAAAAATATAGTCACAGTCACTTAGAATAAATATAAAGGATTTACGCGAAATCATTTTCATAGTAGCGAGAAGAGTAATAGTAGTTACTTCGGTAATAGAACATAATTGGGACCAACCGAGCGAAAACAAGTGGTGACTGCGATATTGGAAAATCTGTGATATTGGATATCTTAAGTGTCCTTGATTTATCTAATAAACTAATCAACGAAATTCACGTGGACCTGAAGTCAGTTAAAGAACATTAGTTAGTAATTTTTTACATATAAAGAAAAATCGCTCAATTCAGACAGGATTATTATTAAGAACTTATTTCAACAAATGTTTTTTAACATTGACAAGAGCGATAATGAAACACTGTGATAATCATAAGAAAATATTTTTTGGCGCCCATCGTGGGATCGAATACTTATACACGTTGATTATTTAAGGGATGTATAAAAAGGGTAAAACAAAACGAAATAACGTAAGTCATTATAAAATACAATAATAAAAATGTCTATAAATATTAATTTACCATTTTAACAAAAAAAAATAATGTTCTTCACAACAAAATTGATATTTACACTTTAATGGATCGAAAGTATTTAAGCGCAACACACAGACCTGACACACACACACGACACAGAAGGCGGACCTGCGTGAAGCAAACTTAGAGCGCCCGCGCCCGCCCGGTTTTGGTGTAAAGGGTTTCATAGTAATCCGAACATTACAAAAAATACCGCTCCCGGAACGCTTAAGCACCGCCCAGCGGCCGCCTCTGTGTGTGTTGCACTTTATTACCATATATGAGTATTACGAAGAAGCAGCCGACAGTGCCCCTTCTGAAATCCTATTCTGTGGTTAACATGTCAAAACAACGAGTCCAAACATTTTTGTCTTAAAGTTGAACGAAATCAGAAAGATTTCCATATAAAATGACTCGACAGTTTTTGGAGATCAAATCAGAATGATTTTTTTTAAAATCTCACCTATTTTTACTTTCTGTATTTAAATTTCCTATAGTTAAAAATAAAAAAATGTTTTTATTCAGAAGTTAAAACATTCGTTTCTGCCCAGTATATGGCCTTTATTTATACGGTACCACGAAGAAACAATGCGAATTCTGATCCTGTAGGCCGACATTAATATACGGGGCTTACGGGAAAAGTAAAGAAAAGTCCAGTAATATGTCCGTGGGGGAATCCAAACTAATGTCCGGACTTAGTGCGGGAAATCCCGGGAACAATGGAATTCCGGACCGGTCTCACCGGACTGTTTGTCTCACTAACATTTTTATGGGGTGTTATTCAATCTACCGTGGATGCACGATGTTAGAAAGGGTCAACTTTTATCCGGAAGCTAATACTGCAAAAACATTACTCGGTGACTCGGTGGCTAAGTGGTTAGCGATCCTGACCTCTGATCCGAGAGTCGTGGGTTCGATCCCCACACAGGGCAAACTTTTCTGTCATGAGCAGAATTGTTTGCTCTGAGTCTGGGTGTACTATATCTATATATGTATGTATTTAAAAGTATATGTGTATGTATATCAGTCGCTGGTTCCCAAGATACAGGGAATCCTAGTTTGGGGCCAGATGACCGTGTGTGATTTGTCCTAGATATTATTATTATTATTATTATTATTATTCCATAAACACCTACTGGAGTTCGCAATAGGTTAAACATGTATTCCATATGAAACAGGTGGTGCTTTTAATACTATTGTATAATATTAATGTATATATTATATTAACGAAGCTTTTTGGTGGATTTTAGTGATATGTAACATTTTATTTAAGTTGACTTCTGTATAATTATTATTAAATAAACTTATCTAATGACTATTGTATATATTAATTTTGATAATTAATATAAATAACAGTATCAAAAACACAATTTTTTTTTGATAATAATAATGTTCCATTTTTAGTGTTACCTAACTTTTAATTCAGCATAGGACAATTAATATTCATTATTAATTGGTATAGACAGCAAAAATTTTGATATTGCTTTCACGCAGATGGATTTTAATGAATACTTATTGTTTTACGATTTCCATTCAGCCATTTCTGAACGCAAATTCACTTTTTTTCTTATGAATGGATATTTAAAATCTTTTGTATGATCAAGCGGCGAATTAGTCAGTAGCGCTAACAATATCTTTTGTGATATTGCTGCCATAACTAAGGCAGATAGCAGATAAAATGCGTCGCAGCGTGAATCGGCGAAAAGTGTTTAGAAAAGATTAATTTATCACCCTAAACGAGCGGAAGTTCCTGTCTGTATTCACTCGTAAATTTGTGCAAACTGTGCAAATCTTTTGAAAGGAAAATTAAAGAGGAATAATGAAATTTTTCAAACATTGATGCAAAATGACCAGTGAAGAAAATATTTGCTCGAAAAAGATGCTCAAATAGACACATTTTTAGGATTAACACAGAACAATATTAGTTAAGTTTATATTGTGAAAAACATAAAAATATATGTTCTATCGTATAATATCTAAAAAATATCTTCCCCAAAAAACCCATACTCTATTCGCATAAATATATGGACTTTATCTACAATGTTATAAGATCAGGTCTATATGTATGAGAAATCTAAAAAAACATTTGTGAAGTTAGTATTGGTTCATTGGAAAAATGTGTTTAGTTCTTACGTGGAATCTACGGTAACGTTTTTGTACACTCGGTGAAAAACTCTATAAGTCAACTTATATCACTTTTTGTTTTTTTAAACATTTAAAACCAGTTTAAAATAATCTATTTTTCTGTCTAATCCACGTAGCTCTAATTGCTCTAGACCCGGAGATATTTTTCGTGCACAATAATACAAGTCGACTTGTATCATACAATAGCCTTTAAAGCCTCGCTTATAGTGATATAACTTGACAAACACACATTCAATTTAACATTTAAATTTGTTCAGATATTTTAGAACGAGCCTACAATTATTCTGTATCAATATCAGTTTAAAATTTTAACCACTCTATACCAATATTAGCTATTATTACTTTTAATTTATTATTACCTTACCACTATTAGCTACCGCTATTAGCTATTACGTACCTTTTTGCCAATTTCCTCCGGTAAATAAATAAAGGATGACAGCAAAAACACGCGAGCGCATTTTTGGTCACGTATAATACTTTAATTATGCAGAAACACGGCTCTTTTACTTCACCATGTACAAGCATGCAGGGAGGTAATCAGGTGTTTCACATTATAAGTAACAACAATAAAAGCACAAACAAGATTCGTAGTTGTGACGGACGGGTTTGCTGAGTGCTAGTAGCATTTATTTCCACTATTGCTCGTTAGGTCATTGATGCCGGTTGCTATTACTAGATATTAGTTGTTAAATCACGTGAATAGCCTTATAGATGGCTTGAAAACTTCTGACACTAGCCTTGGCTATTAGTCCCACAACCCCCACCAATCCGGACTTAGTGTCAAGAAGTAAGGGAAGGGACATGTGTCCCAGTAATGCGGATGACATGAGTTTTTGAAGTACTCGTAAAAAGAGATATTGTCATATATTGTCAATCTTTATAACAGACAGGCAACTCCTAGACATAGGCATCCCCCACGATTCTGAACTGCATGTGCGTTCAGTTAAACATTTCTGCAAGCTATCCATGTGGCCCTGCCATACTTCATCTTCCGGCCCTCAGTTGAAAACACCATCGATTATAGATTTTAGGAGCATCTAGAAGCACATTTTAACTATTATTATTTTTTCAATTCTTTTTCTCATTGTTATTGTGTCGCACAAAGAATAAAAGATTTTCAATTGAAAATGAGCGTTTGACACCAATGTAATAAAATTTAAATTGTTTGTAGAACTCGTTGAATTCTTTTCTTCGTGGCAAATGAGCTCACATGAAAGACATCAACGCGAGTATCAAAATTATTTTAAGAAGTGAAATTTTAATATCTTATTGTATTGTTTTGTTATTGTCCAGGTGGTAAGGTGATCTCGTATTTTTAGCTTTCCATTCCCTGACTTCGTCCCTGTACAAAGCATATTTCGTCGGTACCGGAGATCGCGCCATAAAGAGAGCGATGGCCTGAAACAGCGGTCTGTTGTGGTCTTATAATTTGAGGTCTGATTTTACGTAGCACTGTGTACTGTAATATACTAAATATGTTTAAGTATAATAAAAATATTCTAGTGTATTATTCAATCGTTACATTTATAATAAAATCTACAGAATTTGAGCGAATTTTGGTTTACGTTGGTTTGTAAAAGTCACTGGCACTCGCTTCAACAAGTTCGCAACAACGAAAGCTGAGAAGATAAAACCTTTTTTTTAAATAAGGTCTCTTTTTTTAAAGAAGCGTTATAAAGATAAACAGATCTCGTTCTCCATTAAGATACAGCACTAATGGTGAAATTATACGCAACTATAAAATGTTGATATACTCACATAATAAAAGAGTTGACAAATTAAGAAAATTTAAAATGGAGATTCCATTTCCTTCGGTATTTAAATAAATATTACCAATCTTGATATATCTTTTTATTTATATGTTTATTTTGAAAATCTCAAACGAGTAGAATTTATTGTGTGTTTAATAGAAATGCAAATGAAACTTAGTACCAACATTTGTAAGAAATACGATATCAGAATTTTAACATTCACATTTCAAAGAAAAAGCAAGACAAGTTTGATAACGCTTATTGACGTTCTTATTGACGTCCGAGGTACTATCTTATTGTGTGTGCGTGTGTGTAAAGTAAAATCAAAATCAAAAAATCAAAACAAACCAGGAGATTCAGGGGACTAATAAGTGTACAATCTCCGTGTGGTATGGACTTTGTACAAGGTAAAAAAAAGGAACTTTAAAAAACCATTTTAAGTTTATAAGCAACATTTAAAAATAACCTAACTACCCGGCTGCTAGGTACTTCTTTTATAGCATACTTCATATACTTCTCAGCGAATCCTCGCATTTAACCAACAAACACATATATGTATGTATAATATAAATACACCTGAAAAGGTTTCCCACTTTTTAGAACAAGCTGTTAAAAAAAAATTCAGTTTCGCAAAAATAATAGTGGCAGGCGCCGTATGTCAGTCTATTTCAGTTTTCAGCCGTCCGTCACGTCAGAATCCGGGCCCGGACGTGAAACTTTAATACCCGGCCTGGCCGGATGTCCGGGAACTATTTTTGGGACCTATCAATAATCGGGAATAGGTTTTATTTTTGACTCGTTAGGGGGTTGTTCATTGATTTATGCTGTCGGCCAATTCGTTGGCACGAAACAATTTTATACCCCCGACTACGACCGAGTAATTTTTTATTTAATTCTGTAGTTCTAGCATCGATTGATCACCGTTTTTTAGAGAAAATTTTGGGAAAAAATGTATCATGTAAGAAGATGCTCAATTATATAATAAACAGCAATAAACCTGCACTTTAAATATATCACAAAAAGTAAGAAAACTATGTCTATTCTTAGTCCTACGGAATTACTGTAACTTTTTAATAACCTGAGCCTACAATATGATTGTTTTTTCCCCAGGTATGGTGGTGAATGGCTTCGTAAATGTGGTCATCACGACCATTGAGAAGAGGTTCGGACTGCGCTCCATGCAGACCGGGGTCATCGCTGGAGGGTGAGTAGTCATAGAAGGCGAAAGGAACTGCGAAGGAGTACATTTCTTGCACGCTACTGTATTTCCAGATTCTTACAAAGTTACAATCTGAGGATGTTCAGAATGAATTGGTATTAGGTATTAGAGCTTGCGTGCACTGTCCTCGACTGTATATCGTCATTTTCCATCAGATGAGATGTAAGTCGAATCTTCTCCAATTCTGAGTAAAGTACTTACTACTTAATAAGCTCTCAAATTAAATACTAATTTAAAAACACGATGTTACATAATAAGTGTAGTACCTGTTCATATGCAGAGCTTCTACTCATCATACCCTGAACAGATTTTGTTCAACAACTCTAAAGAAAACGCGAAAAATTGTTGGACTTCACAGTTAGTACCAACTTAAGTAACTGAAGCAAGTGTACCAACTTTACCATTTGTTGCAGTTACGACATGGCTTCCTTCGCATGCCTCGCCCCTGTTACCTACCTGGGAGGTCGCACCTCTGCGTCCAAGCCGCGCTGGCTGGGTCTCGGCGTGCTGCTGATGGGTGCTGGCTCGTTGCTGTTCGCGTTGCCACACTTCCTCGTGCCGCCATACCGCGTGGCTGGAGACGAGCCCGATGACCTGTGCGATCGGAATCGAACTATGGTAAGTGGCCAGTTCGAGTTTAATAACCTGCCAGTTTGATAGGACGCAAGCACGCTGCAAGTTTGCTGTAGGCAGTCGGCTGTCAGGCACTCGAATTTACGAGCTTGGACTGACGTGACGCTGCACTCGGTACTTGATGAGGACGTGAGCCAGTGTCTTCCAAGTCCAACTGTATGATGTGGACTACCAGGCACTACGGATAGGATGCAAGTGGGCTGCAAGTTCTATAGGAAGCAAACACATTGCAAGTTTGATACGATTGTGTCGGCAAGACTTAAACTTGTTACAGGTTTAAATTTTAGTGTGAGCTACCTGCACTGCTACAGAAGTATGCAGTTAACACTCCTAGTCCTCTATTTAGAAGAAGTATTTAACTGTATACATTCAGCTCTGAGCCACCTGGCGTTTACTTGTACTTAAAGTTTAGACGCAGCAGGTTAAGTGGGTCTCCAGAGATTTTACTGCTTTTCTAAGCCGTACTGGCTGTATCTAGTCGTGTTTCTGATGGACGCCAGCTACAAGTTTACTTAGGTTTGATAGAGTAGAGCAAACTTGTTACAGAACCCTACGAAAAATAAATAATACAATAACATGATAGGACTGGGAAAAGGTTTTTTAAATCTACTACGACATCGTCGCATTTTATAAATGAAATTTTGTAGTAAGCATGATTGTATCAAGCTTGTATTTTATCTTTGCTAAACTCATTTCGCAAAGGCTCAGTTTCATATCGTGCTTTTTTATGATTTAAAAATCTGCTTTCATGAAACGAACGAACAAAAACTACGTATATACATGTTGACAAAAATAGAAAGTGAAAAGCAAACCAAAACAAACGTTTCCAATTTAGTGCTTCAATTATTTTTGTCGCTAAGCAATAAAAATTAATTAAACTCAGGCAGCAAATCAAAGCTAATTTAAACATCTATAATACGAGGCGCTCACAACTCAAGCTCAGTGGAGTGATAATATCGAGCACAATACGACGTCTGGCCCCATGAATGGGCTGGATTTGTAAGACAAAAGTTGATCATGGGTGCCTCGAAACGATGGATAGACCTTGTCTTCATCTTGAGATGTGGGAAGCCCGCTGAATAGTTGTCGTGAGGTTGGTAAGTTTTTAGTAACTACAGTTACATATTTCTATAAAAAACTATCCTAACTGCACTATCTCCACGATCCTTCGGCTATCGTTGGCACTAACGTTGTAACGTCATACCAACGACGGTCCTGAATTGTATGAAAAGCTCAATAAGTTTTTTGCTAATTCAGCAAACTCTTTTGTTCCATCCTTTTTTATAATCAAGTCATGGGTGATATCTAGACGAAACAAAACTCAATCAAGGAAAATCTCTTCAAGTAAGAAACGAATCGATACGTCAAAGTAGCTCAGTGCATTACATCACATCGTCGCCTCATCGTAACCTAGCGACTGAGCGTCGCCCACGGCTCTCTGCTGAGCAAACGGACTATACAGGGTGTAGTTACCACAGCACAGTAGTACCTTGAGAGGATGCGCTAAAAAGGTAGGTACGTATTTGACATCTATCTGTTATTATGTGCTTATGTGCGCTGATTATGGATGAAAACAGGCTTTTTGGTGAGAACATGAGTTACCTATACTAGAGAAAACTTAATATTCAAGAAAATATAAAGTTTTTTTTGCACGCTTTACGCACATTTTAACATTTTAGAATGAGATATACAATAAATTCCTCGATGAAATCTGTTTTATTATTAGTGTAATTTCACATCTCGACTCGGACACTCCAACAAACAGTCACGTTACTGTTGCCTATTACTTCACCAAATGTGAAGTATTTATTTGCGCATATGTGTTGCGTGGCTTGCGTAGGGCAGTGAAGTCGCCTTTAGAAAAGGGGAGGGAGTGACCATGCTGTACTGTAGTATTTTTGTATATTCTGTGGTAATGTAGGGGATATTAAAATTCAAAATAAAGAGCAGCCTGTTACAATTATTCAATAGCCTATATCGATACTGGGAATTTTCCATCGCCCCTATCAAAATAACCTCTTGAGCACTTTATTCCCTGGGGCTTATTGTTAATACTATATATATAACAAAGGTAATATTGTACCTTTGTTATAAAGCGGCTTTACTAAAGCTGATTTGATTTCCTTTTGTTTTTATTTCACTTCTACCCGACTGGCCGAAAGGAGGATAATATTTTCTGGTGTATGTATGTCCGTTTCTTTGTTACTTACCTCTAATACGGCTTGATGGATTTTGAAGTGCGAGGTTTCATGCGATTCTTATATTAAAGTAGGATTTAAAGCAGTCGGATATAATAATAATAATATTATCCGGGACAAATCACACACGGTCATCTGGCCCCAAACTAGTATTCCCTGTATCTTGGGAACCAGAGACTGATATTAATACACATATACATATAGATATTAAACACCCAGACTCAGAGCAAACAATTCTGCTCATCACGGAAAAGTTTGCCCTGTGTGGGGATCGAACCCACGACTCTCGGATCAGAGGTCAGGATCGCTTACCACTTAGCCACCGAGTCAGTCAAATTTTTTTATAATTTTGAATTGTTTACAGTACCGGACACTTAAGCAAGATGCCCACGTTATAATTAAAATTACGTACTATACTAATTCATAAAAATATGAGGTTTATGCACGCTTAAACGTAAGTGTTGCGTGGTTTGCGCTACGCAACTGTCATCGTCAGGGGCTCCAACCCCCCGGGGTGAGGTTGTGTGTAATCCTTCAAACTCCTATTCTTCTCTACCCAGGGCCTGGATCGGTGTGAAGGCTCGCCCACGTCAGAGGGCGGCGCGTGGGCAGTCACCCTGTTCGTGTTCGCGCAGTTACTGCACGGCGCAGGCGCCACGCCGCTCTTCACGCTCGGCGTCACCTACATCGACGAGAATGTCTCCAAGAAGATGTCATCTGTCTATCTTGGTGAGTGAGAGAACAATTGGGTATGGCACCTTCTAGTGTAGTCTGAACTAGATCTTTAATGAAAAATCAAATGAAGCTAGACCACCGTTTACTGGTAGAGTAACTATATCATTATCGTTCGGTTAAATACCTAGACATTTCAGATTTTCTATCAATACACAGACTAGAAATTGAAGCATTCTAATATGCTGTATTCTAGTCCCGAATTACAAAATATTTGCTCAACCAACGGATAAAAAAATTAACGCCATAGAAAGCAAAAAGAGTAGGTACCTAATAAGCCTTAAGACTTTAAATAACTACTATATGTAGTTTGCGTGTTACATTTAATTGGAAGCCATTGAAGTAAGAAGTAACAGTTGTATTACTTGCAAATAGCGCAAGAAACCCGTTAGGGGTCGTCCATTAATCACGTGAGGCTCAAAAGGGGGGGCAGGGGGGGTGTACTGAGATATCACGTGTATTTATTTTTTCGTTGAACGCGCGATTTCTAGAGTAATTTCCAAACGTCGGACTGTTGTTGTTATATTGTTTTTACCTCTTCCCAAGGTTCGAGACGGCTTCAGACAGTCAGAAACAACCTGCAACCTGTAATGTCTGTCAGATTTTTTTTATCACAGTACTTAATTTTTCAGAATTAAATTACATTATACCTGTATTTAAAGATAATATTTTGTACCAAAAAATACACGTGATTTTGGGTAGGGGGTGCGGGGTAGTCAAAACCTCACAACGTATCACCAGGGGGGTCTAAAAAGTTTCTAAAAAACATCACGTGATTAATGGACGGTCCCTTAGCACTACGATGAACAACTCATTAGCTAAAAGGAATCCACAGAGCTGTACTAAGCTTTATCTGCGTCATTTAACTTATTACCACTTACATTATTCAGATACACACTACACTTTACGTAGCTGTTACACGTGCTTTCATCTTCATGGTATTCGATTGTAAGTCTCCCGCAGTAACCAGCTCCGAAATAACCAAATATACGAACACACATACATAAGCCTCCTTTTGGGCAGAATAGTACGGGCAATTTAATGTTTAGGGTCAAAAAAAAAAACCTAAAGCTGATTTTTTGCACAGTCGTTCCTTGGGACCATAGAAGTATACCCTGAAAAGTCCCAACTCCTAGGGTGCCGGCGTCCCCCTTTTTCCCCCCCCCTCAAAAGGTCCCGATTTTCAGTATTTTTCATTTTACTCAAAACCAGTAGGAGTTAGATGAAAATTGTCAAAGAGGCAATTAATCCTTATTAAATTACCTATCAAACGGTACTTCTTTCATATCAGTAGGAGTTTTAGTTATTGAGATATGCTCGTCTATATATGACAAAAAAATTGAAAATACACAATTTTGTACCGATTTCTTGATTTTCTGAGAAAACTGTAAAAGTATTTATAAAACATTGTTAGTAAAAATTATTCCTTTCATGTTAAGCAACAAAACGAGACTAAATTAATAAAAATTTACAAATAATTAATTAAGTTGTAGTTTATTACATCTCAGCTGATAAATATGATTAATTTTCTACATATAAATTTCAACTCTAAAGCATCGTGACTGACAACTTGTAGTTATTATCTATGTATAAAGTTGTCACATGGATACAAAAAAGCCTTAAAATAGAAATAAAACAAAACATACGATTCTTTAATATTTACGAATTATGTACTATATTTACCTTTTGATCATCTATATCTATGTTATCTTATTATTTACGAGATGAACCACGGTGTCGACCCATAGTGCCTGCCACATTTTATTAAATAGTACTATTTACATTAAGTATGAATAATCCCTGTTGCTCTCTGAAGGCGACCGACCCCACTACCCCTAAGGTCCGGAGACAGTCCATACAGTCGCCAGATATTTTAGATAGGGAAATTTTAGTAGGTAAATAACTCAAATGATTAGTATGGAGTGTCCAGGATGTGAATCTGTAACTGGTTCAGTGCAAATGGAAACTTGGTAGCCACAGGTATAAGGATTTACCCTGAAATCCACTCCAAACCTGAGGATTCAATTATTAATGATGTCCATCCAAACTATTCTTGTTCTTCTGGTACACGTGTAGTGAATATTGCACATACCCATCAGAGGTAGGTGGCAAGGATACCAGTCGCAATGAAGCATTTACTTGCATGTTTGGATTTTGCGCAGATATTTATGCCGTAGAATACGGTTGGGGTCATGCAATGGCACAATTAAAAAAAAAGACGAGAAAAACGATGTTCTGATACCTACAACAAGTGCCTTTTCAAAAAAGGAAACAATCAAACATGAAAAAAATGCAGTATATTCCATGGTTTATTAAATTGCCCGTTTTTTTTTTACTATTCTTATACAAAACACATATGTAATCGCTATTGGAGAAAATACCATGACTCTCTATCAAGTTCGTGCGGCTTTCAAATGCTCTACGAGATCTCTCATCTCGTAAATATCTGTGCAAAATCCACACAACGAGTATATTCTTCAGTTTAACTGGCATCCTTCGTACCGCTTCTGATGTGTGTGCGCAATATTTATTGTACGTGTGTACCTGCAGGTACATTCATAGTATGGATGGACATCAATTGAATCCTCAGGATTGGAGTGGAAAATTTTGGGGTAAAGCGTTATACCTGTGGCTACCAAGCTTCCATTTGCACTAAACCAGTTGCAGATTCACATCCTAGACACTCCATACTCCATACATTGAGTTATTTACCTAGTAAAATTTCCCTATCTAAAATGTAGACGCGAGCGAGAAGTTCGTGACGAGTGTCGACTGGCGACTGTATGGACTGTCACCGGACCTTAGGGGTGGTGGGGGTGTGGTCGCCTTCAGAGAGCAACAGGGATTATTCATACTTAATGTAAATAGTACTATTTAATATAATGTGGCAGGCACTATGGGTCGACACCGTGGTTCATCTCGTAAATAATAAGATAACATAGATATCGATGATCAAAAAGGCGAATAAATATAGTAGGTAATTCGTAAATATTAAAGAATTGTATGTTTTATTTTATTTCTATTTTAAGGCTTTTTTGTATCCATGTGACAATTTTATACATAGATAATAACTACAAGTCATCAGTCACGATGCTTTAGAGTTGAAATTTATATGTAGAAAATTAATCATATTTATCAACTGAGATGTAATGAACTTCAACTTAATTAATTATTTGTAATTTTTTATTAATGTAGTCTCGTTTTGTTGCTAAACATGAAAGGAATATTTTTTACTAACAATGTTTTATAAATACGTTTACAGTTTTCTCAGAAAAATCAAGAAATTGGTACATGGGTATTTTCAATTTTTTGTCATATATAGACAAGCATATCTCAATAACTAAAACTTCTATTGATATGAAAGTAGTACCGTTTGATAGGTAATTTAATAAGGATTAATTGCCTCTTTGACAGTTTTCATCTAACTCCTACTGGTTTTGAGTAAAATGAAAAATACTGAAAATCGGGACCTTTTGAGGGGGGGGGAAAGGGGGACGCCGGCACCCTAGGAATTGGGACTTTTCAGGGTATACTTCTATGGTCCCAAGGAACGACTGTGCAAAAAATCAGCTTTAGGTTTTTTTTTTCGACCTCGCCATACTAGCTTCACCTAACTTGCCCGTACTAAGTTAGGTAATTTATAAATTACCAACTATTTAAAAAAAACCGGCCAAGTGCGAGTCGGACTCGCGCACCGAGGGTTCCGTATAAATTCATAATCATACATGACTTGAACTCTATATTTTTTATATTTAAGTTGATTGAATGATAGGTAATTTGCGATTTATTTTTAATACGACGTATTAAAAAAAAAACTACTTACTAGATCTCGTTCAAACCAATTTTCGGTGGAAGTTTGTATGGTAATGTACATCATATATTTTTTTTAGTTTTATCATTCTCTTATTTTAGAAGTTACAGGGGGGGGGGACACACTTTTTACCACTTTGGAAGTGTCTCTCGCGCAAACTATTTGGTTTAGAAAAGAAACCTCAATATCATTTTTGAAGACCTATCCATAGATACCCCAATATTTGAGTTTCAGTTCTAAGTATCCCCATACTTTATTATTTATTGTTTTTTTCTATTTTTGTGTGAAAATCTTAATGCGGTTCACAGAATACATCTACTTACCAAGTTTCAACAGTATAGTTCTTATAGTTTCGGAAAAAAGTGGCTGTGACATACGGACGGACGGACAGACAGACAGACAGACATGACGAATCCATAAGGGTTCCGTTTTTTGCCATTTGGCCAATCAAGAATTGGGATCACTCCGAAAACCTGACGAAACGCTCACCAGCAACCCGGATGAAATCCAAGACCTCCTGTTACAAACACACTTTCCTGGCTGTAACATAGTCCCGGGGATCAGCTGGATGGACAATACGACAGAAGCGAATGACGAAGACTGGCTTGTAGCAGACAAGGTAGTCTCCGTACAAAGGGTAAACTGGGCTCTAAACAGCTTTCAACCATACAAGTCGGCGGGCTGTGATGGCGTCTTTCCAGCACTCTTGCAGTGGGGGAGGGACGACATCATTGAAGCGCTGACCAAGATTCTCAAGGCGTGCCTAGCCCACAGGTATATCCCGCATGCCTGGAGAGAGGTGAAAGTGATATTCATACCTAAACCAGGTAAGAGTGACTACACGGACGCTAAATCCTTCAGACCCATCAGCCTCACCTCCTTCTTACTTAAGACGCTGGAGAGGCTGTGTGACAGGGAACTGCGGGAGAATGCTCTGAAGAACATCCCTCTGCACCGAAATCAACATGCATACAGTCAGGGGAAATCAACTGAATCAGCTCTGCACGCTGTAGTCAGCAGAATCGAGACAGCAATACAAAGTAAGTCTATGTGCCTGGGGACCTTCATTGACATAGAGGGTGCTTTCGACAAGACAAACTTTAGTAGCATGAGAGCGGCACTCCAAAAGCATGGAGTTAACGCAACCATTACGGACTGGATCGAAAACATGCTCCGACAAAGGGTAATTAAGCAAACGAACAAGGAAGACGGCGGAGCCATTGTCGCGAGAGGGTGCCCGCAGGGAGGCGTCCTCTCGCCTCTCCTATGGAACCTGGTGGTAAATGACCTGATTACTATCTTGAACAACAACCACTTCCATACGATAGGATACGCAGACGATCTGGCTATCCTCGTGTCAGGTAAATTTGCCCACATAGTCTGCGACCTGACTCGGTCTGCACTCCGGATCGTGGAGCGCTGGTGCCGCGGATATGAACTGTCCGTGAATCCAGCTAAAACGGAACTGGTCCTATTCACCAATAAACGAAACCTAGGTAATTACCAACTACCTAAGCTCTTCAACACTGAACTCTGTCTGTCCACTAAAGTTAAGTACTTGGGCGTGACACTGGATAACAAACTGAACTGGAGTCACCACTTAGACAACAAAATAGAAAGAGCAACTATTGCCCTGTGGCAGTGCCGTAGAATGGTAGGTAGAAAGTGGGGTCTCTCCCCGAAAATCATGCTATGGCTCTACACAGCGGTAATAAGGCCGATGATATGTTATGGCGCGGTTGTCTGGTGGTCAAGAACCAGACAAACAACCGTCGTAAGTAAACTGCAAAGATTTCAAAGGATGGCTTGCATGGCGGTGACGGGGTGCATGCGGACAACTCCAACTGCTGCCCTGGAAACCATCATGGACCTGCCCCCTCTGCATCTCTTTATTGAACAAGAAGCAGCCACTGCGGCTGCACGCCTGAGGCTACTTTCACTCTGGAGTACGGACAGAACTCCCCACGCGGAGCTTCTTAACGAAATTACCACTGAGGAGCCACTGTTCATGGCTACACTGGACAGGATCCCAAAACAGTACGTATTTGACAAAAAATACAATATACAACTCTACGAGGACCCATGGGAGAGTCAGAACCTGAAGGAGCTTCGGATCTTTACCGACGGCTCCAAAACAGGCTCAGGCACCGGATATGGCGTCTTCTCCGAGGACCTAAACATCTTCATAGCCAAGCCCCTTGGAGAACACACTACGGTCTTCCAAGCCGAATGTATGGGTATCATTACGGCGGCGGATGAGATTGCTGCAAGGAAGGTACGTGACTACCCGATTCGTATCCTCTCCGACAGCAGGGCAGTACTACAAGCCCTGCAGAGTAGCACAATTACGTCGGGGCTCATACTGGAGTGTCACCGTAAGTTGTCAGAACTATGTCACCACAGTGACATCACTCTACAATGGATTAAGGGTCACAGCAACTCGCGCGGCAATGACGGGGCGGACGAGCTAGCCAGGAGGGGGTCGGGACAAGCGGCGGTAGGGCCAGAACCCATCATCCCACTTCCATCAAACTGGCCGAGATCAGTACTCCGTCAACGCACTAGGAACAGACACAAGGAATACTGGTCGAACCTAGAGACCTGCCGTCAGACAAGGTTGGTTTTACCAGAATTAAATCCCGGCCTATCCAGAAAGCTTCTAAGACTGGAGAGAAATCAGCTCCGCAAGCTTGTTGCTGCTATCACTGGACATGGACCTTACAACAAACACTTGTTCACCTTGGGTGTTACAGACAGCCCACTGTGCCGAGCATGCATGGAAGCTGAGGAAACTGCTGCTCATATCCTGCTGGAATGCGGAGAGGTAGCATCGTACAGGTTCGCGCACCTCGGTGAACCGAGGTCACTTCAGGAAGTCGTCAGCAACCCCAGGTCGCTACTGGACTTCTTGGAGGAGCTGGGCTGGCAGTGATGCCGGCCTATCACGCAAAATGGGCGCAATGGTCGCCTGGTTGCGGAAAACAGCCCGCCCTAACCTAAGGGTTCCGTTTTTTGCCATTTGGCTACGGAACCCTAACTAGGTATTCTAGGAGACATAGCTCACAGAATCGCTAAACTGAAGTGGCAGTGGGCGGGGCACATAGCTGATAGAACAGATGACCGTTGGCGCACTAAAGTTCTCGAGTGGCTACCGCGCAGCAGTGTAGGCAGACCTACTCGGTGGACCGATGACCTGGTGAAGATTGCGGGAAGCCGCTGGATGCGGGCAGCGCAGGACTGATCGGTGCGGAAATCCTTGGGGGAGGCCTTTGTCCACCAGTGGACGTCTTTCGGCTCGGCTGATGATGATGAGAAAAAACTAGGACCGCTTAAAATATGCTGAACCCAGCGACATGTACTTATCACTTTTTCTAAAAGTATACCTAGGTTTTTTACGGAGTGACTTTGGAATGGGAACAAATCGAAAAAAACCGGCCAAGTGAAAGTCGGACTCGTGCACCGAGGGTTCCGTATAAATTCATAGTCACACATGTCTTGAACTCTATATTTTTTATATTTGAGTTGTTTGAATGAAAGGTAATTTGCGGTTTACGATTTATGACGTATAAAAAAAAAAACTACTTACTAGATCTCGTTCAAACCAATTTTCGGTGGAAGTTTGCATAGTAATTGTATATCATATATTTTTTCTAGTTTTATCATTCTCTTATTTCAGAAGTTACAGGGGGGGGGGCACACATTTTATCACTTTGGAAGTGTCTCTCGCGCAAACTATACGGTTTAGAAAAAAATTATATTGGAAACCTCAATATCATTTTTGAAGACCTATCCATAGATATCCCACACGTATAGGTTTGATGAAAAAAATATTTGAGTTTCAGTTTTAAGTATGGGGGACCCCCAAAATTTATTGGTTTTTTTCTATTTTTGTGTGAAAATCTTAATGCGGTTCACAGAATACATCTACTTACCAAGTTTCAACAGTATGGACGGACAGACAGACAGACATGACGAATCTATAAGGGTTCCGTTTTTTCCCATTTGGCTACGGAACCCTAAAAACAAGTGTGAGTTGCACTCGCGCTATTCTAAACTAAATACAAAACACGACTTTTTAATAAGTGTTAAATAAATACACAACAAAATATATATTGTGTTGTGGTCGGGAAACTATGTCTACATCCAAGTAGCATAAGTAAAACACGGTAGAAAAGTCGAGATAATAAGAAAATTGCAGTGTGTTTTAGATTGCAAGATTACATGTGTAACTATTATATAATCTGTTACTGCATGACTCTATTCTGGGGCAGTTTAAAAGTTAGTGCTAGTCTAGAACTCTAAAGCGAAACACACATAGAGGCAGCCGCGGCGCAGTGCGAAAGCGTTCCGGGAGCGGTATTTTTGGTAATGTTCGGATTACTATGAAACCCTTCACAACAAAACCGTGTGGCGCCCGCCCGGTAAAATACCGCTAACGGAACGCTTTCGCACCGCCCCGCGGCCGCCTTTGTGTGTGTTGCGCTTAAAAGTAAGACCCTTACATCCCGCTAATATTCCGAAATATTGTGCGTATAATTCTCGCTCGAGTACCTACCGTACTTGGTTCCATTGCTACTCTACTATAACTCGGAGTGCAATGTTATGTTAACTGCGGTGGTAACGGGGTAAGCAGGCACTGTTGTTGGGGGCTATTCACATAAACTGCCCCCTTAGGCGTATTGCCTGTCATTTAGTAGGTGAGCGAAAACAAAACTAAGATCTGTCTTCAGATGTTTTTGTCTGAAGTTTGACTAAAAGACAAGACTGTCGTAAATCTCTAAGAAATAATACGCAAATGCGCACACTTTAGCCGCGATATGATGTTTGGTGAAACTTTTCTAACTACTTCGCTACGGATTACTTCGGGACTAACTTAAGATGCCTAGAATGAAACTGCTTTAAAATCGCAATAAGAAACTTTTTATACAAACTTAACTCATCATCTGATTTCAAGCTCATATTTTTCAAAGATAGGACAAAAGTTATTCAATTTCAAATGTAGAATCACCACCTCAGAGATTTCGGATTTAATTACAAACAGGTAATCGTTTTAGTACAACGCAATTGTTCAACGAATTTTGAAAATCATTCTCAGATCGTAACTTACCACAATAACACTGGCCCATGGGCCTTCAGATACAAAAACAATAAAACGCTGAATCATCATTTTAATTTCAAACACTTCGATACCCTCGACTAAGTGCCCCATAGCAGCAGTGATTGATACCCCCTGCCAACAGCCAGCGCTCTGTTTCTTTGGCACGCATGAAAAGGACGTAGGAGACCCAACTTGAGATTTGAGGTATCGGGGTTCAAGAGTAAGAGTATAAGGCCGGTGCGTAGTGACAGATATTTGTAGGCAATATTTTGGACGGGGAACAATGCAGGAAAAATGAATTGAATTCATCGTAAAAAAATCACTATGCGAAGCCGCAGACATAATCTATTTAAGAAAAATCCCGAACGTACCGTATCTATCTATTGCTTAACCGTAAGTAATTGGGTAACTTAAATCCTCTCAAATTCCTAGAGACAAAAAAAATACGGATTATTTGATCTAAGTCTAATTCAAACATTTTTTATTAATGCTTCCCTTTTTTTCCTACTTAATACGTTTCTTACCACTCGAAACTCATACTCTCGAGTTTCGAGTGCACAAGAATAGAAAATCAAATAATAATTATTCGAAGTAGATATCTCTGTACACTTTTCGAACGTCTTATTTTTTCTACCTAATACGAAGTTCCTACCGCTCGGAACTCGTATACCCAACGATTCGGGAAGTGTTTGCGCATAGAGAAGAAACGTCGGGCCCTAAAGAAACTCCCTCCAATACATTTTTTTAAATAAAATTCTTACATGCTATTACATAATTCGGGTAAACAACAAAGTTATAGTTAGTTTAGTTGCATACTTTTACAAACGAATGTGAAAGGATCAACAAAATCATACAGGTACAATGTGCAAACAGGTAATTATTGTGACCAAACACCAATGACAAGAGCAGGCCAGTTCACACGGAAAGCACCCGATCACGAGTATAACGCGGGAGTCAGCCATCGCTCCCCTCAACCATATTTGAGGGAAGGGAACGACCCAGCTCCCGATACGCCACCATCCGCACAAACATTTCTTCACTATAATGCTATAAGCTATATTGCAACTCATTTTCAAAGACAGCGTCTAATATTAACGCTTTTTCTACCCTCAAGCCTTAAGGGTTTACCGCTGCGGCTTTTAGCTGTGAAAACACAGGGTCCCCGCGCAGAGGGCCACAGAAATGCGATACGAGGACCCGCTTAAAACACCGCAGCGATTTGAGATCGTGTGTTACGGCTTTTATACTTATGGCAACCTTTCACGTGGTTGAGTGAAAAAGATGTCCCAAGTTCGAATTAAATTAAAAAGGTTGAGAAAATAAGGTGTAAATATCATAAATGCTGGTTATCTAGGTAGCGAAACTATTTTCTCAATTCGTAAATTGAAAAAGAAGCGAAAAAGCAAATGATGGGTCACTTTGTAGATATTATTTCACACATTTTTTTATCGCATAACATAGGGTCCTTATGAAATACCTGAAAAAAAATTGACCACGGCTTCTACTCATGAAACTGAACAACTTTCCCTAAGAAACCTATACTCAATTCGCAAAAAAATTTTTGCCCTTCTCATACTAGTCAATCAACTGATCCGCCAATTTTGTATGGGAAGTCGAAAAATTTTTTTGCGAATTGAGTATAGGTTTCTTGGGGAAAGTTGTTCAGTTTCATGAGTAGAAGCCGTGGTCAAATTTTTTTCAGGTATTTCATAAGGACCCTATGTTATGCGATAAAAAAATGTGTGAAATAATATCTACAAAGTTACCTATCATGCTGTTCAGTTTCATGAGTAGAACCTACTGTTAAATTTTTTCAGGTATTTTAGAAGGAGCCTAAATATTACATTAAGTAACATTTAGAGGCAAATTAATTGTTGACAATGACAAAACCTTAATAAAAAATAAAAAAAAAGAAACTTAGTAAAATTAGTTTTGTCACACACGTATTATTATCGTTTAAGATCATTTGAATAAATGTTAAAAAAGAAATATGTATTGTTTTTTATTCAATGTTTTTTGCCTCATTGACTAGGAACATGGTTTGTTTTGCTATAGGGGTGTACTACACGATGGCTGTGGTGGGCCCAGCGGTGGGCTATGTCCTCGGTGGGCAAATGCTCAAAATCTACACGGACTTCGTGACAGTCGACGCGGAAACGTAAGTAATTATTTGAAGCCTGACAAAAAAGTTAAAAAAAAAAAAAGTCGAAGCCCATTACTAAATGGCAACATTTGAGTATATTCAACGAATCAGGCTTCACAATTCTGGTGTTGCTTTAAGAAATATTTTTAGTTCCAAGTACGAATAAAAAAAACGGACTGTTTACGCTAATGACGTCAGTAAACAGTCAGAACAGACTTTACGATGATACACTGTAGACAAAAAAATCTACTCAAAATCTGTTGACCGACTTTTGAAAAAAGAACTCAAGTCTACAAAGAGTATTTGATTGATTGATTGATTGAAAACTACTAAATAGAAAAAACAAAAAAAACTAGTAAATCACCAAACTAAAATCATAAAGAGTAAACACGCATATTTAGAACTTTTGATTTAGTGTTTTTTGCTAGATAGAGTTATTATTTCAAAAGTCGTGCAACAAACCTTGAGTCGATATTTTTGTCCATGAGTATAGTATCGCAATAATTCCACTGACGCTTTTTTCCACTCTTCCGAGTAAAAAGGGAAATGTTCCTGTGGATGGAGTGTCTTAGCACGAGTAAATACTGAGATTCTGATCCTATTCAAATGTAGTTTCTAATCATGAAACAGACTACCTTTAGAACCATAAGTATCCAGTCCTATTGCAATAAAATAAGATCCTATATTTTTTAACAACTGAATCGCAGTTCCATGCCTTACGAGCACCAAAACGACCGCCAATCGTTTCGAAATTCAAAACCTCAAATATTCACAACCTTGCATGACTCGTCTTACTTTTTAATATTTCATCAGAGAGGCAGTGACATGGCTTCATGCAGCCACAACGGCTTTCATCTCATTGTGGGGGCAACTTTTCAGCCAAATTAATTCCACGTTTTATACTTTCATGGCTTCCGCTGCGTAGGTACGAAATATGATTTTCCGCGGGGAGATTTTGAACAAGCTCTCGACTCAGACTTGCCTTTTAATTTATAGGTAGGTAGACATGGAAAATAATGTCTGCATTTGCTCTGCATACGTTTGAAATGTTGTAAAGTAACTATTAGGAAGAAATGAAAATGTTGTAGTATCTAATCAAACTATAAATTTTCATAAAGACGCAGTTTCTATTAAAGCTTTTTATTAAAAATTATTGTAAAAAGTTTTGTTATAAAAACAGAAGTAATTTAGTACATACTTTTTTATGCCTACAAAAAGTAACTACCTGTTAACTAGTAGAGTTTTATTAAGACTACCAACAATTTTAATTTCCATCTAGCTGGGTACTCCACCCACCCACAACGCGATCGTTCGCAATTCAATCAAGGAAAACAATAGTGGAATGGAGCCGTTATTATTCTAATACATTTACGAGTGTCCACCGGGGTCCACTCTGTTTTGACAAGAGCTCTCCACTCGAGAGGAAATACACTAGAGTCGTTGGAGCAGGGAGGTACTCAAGATCCCCCTCCTCATATTTACAAACTAATGTAAACTAAGTCTCACGATTGGCAATATGATTCGATTTTATTTGTTAAGTCTAATAACTATCTTTAGAAAAGGTTACACGTGAAAAATTTTAAATTATGCATTTTAGCGCCCGACTTGGGACTACGTGAAAATGCCTACTACATGAAATTTTCATTTTTATTATTGTTACACAGGTAAATCAAATATTGCGGATTACACTATTAATACATAAATTTGTTGACTTATGATTAGTCCCTGTTTGGGCGCCAATAACGATAGGTTTTATATGATGGTTAATCACATATTTATGATATTATTATATGAATCAGAAATGTATATGATTAACCATCATATACATTTCTGCAAACTTAATTGGCGCCCAAACAGGCTCTAATCATAAGTCAACAAACGTACCTGAACCACGCCGATATGAACAGAACATATAACACAGAAACTAGAATTACCATATCAAAACAATTTGATGTATAGAATCAATAGTGAGACACGGATATGTCTTCTACCTACGGGTAGACAAACATACACAACGAATCCTTGTGGTTCAGTCTGAATTGATTAGCACAGGAGCAGGTTGTGGGCAAACAGGAATGCGGAATATTTTGAATATGTTAATTAAATTTACCTGACAGACTTATCTGAACCCCTCTCTATCCATAACCGATACGTAATTTTACCATTTGTATTCATATAAAAGCGACTTTAAATTTAATTTATTTTATTATATTGAAAATAAATCATACATGTTATCGATTTTAAGTACCGTGAGGTTTTATCGATTTCGTCTTACCACTTCCCTATCATTTATATGTTTGTGCAGAGTGGGCATCACGCCGATGAGCTCAGTGTGGATTGGCGCGTGGTGGGTTGGCTTCATCCTGTCGGCTGTTCTGTGTCTCATAGTCGCCATCCCAATGCTGGCGTTTCCACATGAACTGCCTGGTAAGTGGTACTGTTACCTCATCATCACTGTTGAAAAACGGTAGTGTGTTGTTCAATCTAAGAAGCTAACTGGCCGTGGGTTCCTCCCTTCTAACCGCGAATTTTCTGTAGTTTCATGAATAGGAAGGAACCCTAGTTTCAAGCCTAGTGTAGTAGCCTGCTCTAAGACTTGAAGACTATTAAAAGTCACATATCTTCACAGGTGCAGCAGAAATACGTGCATCCAAAGTGTCAGAAGCCCACGAAGGCGCCGCATCGAAGTCAGCCGCTTTCAGCGCTTTACACGAGCTGCCTCAAGCGGCGGCGGCGCTGCTGAGAAATCCCACGTTCTTGTTCCTGAATCTCGCTGGAGCGAGTGAGGGAATGCTGATTTCGGGGTTCGCTGCGTTCTTGCCAAAGCTGATTGAGAATCAGTTCGCTGTAAATGCTTCTCAAGCGGCTCTGTTGCTAGGTTAGTTTAAATGATATTAAGGTTCATGAAGCACTCTTCATTTAAAGCATTAAGTTGTATTTTGTTCCTGACCATCTTATAAAATCACCTATATTCACTTGGTCGGAGATAATTGAAGTGGCGCCAACATATTCATTACTACCTTCCGCCCGAAGCTAACAAACAAACAAACGAGCATCCATACTTAGTCCAGCCATACAGTCTTTCTATTAAAAGACCTCTGTTTTTCCCCAGGAGTCATCACGGTCCCAGCCGGTGGCGGGGGCACCTTCCTCGGCGGCTGGCTGGTCAAGCGCTGGCAGCTGGCCTGCGCGGGCATCATCAAGCTGTGCGTGGCCTCCACCCTCATCGCAGCCGCCTTCACGTTCAGCTTCGTGCTCTCGTGTGACGACTACCCGTTCGCGGGCGTCACTGTGGGGTACATCACACCGAGTTTGCCTGGGTATGTGTAATGTCATCATCATATTATCAGAAAGAGGTCCACTTTTAAACAAGAGCATCCCCCGGCCGGTCGTCCCCAGTCTTCGGTATTTCCTGGTCATCAATCCAACGAATGGTAGGACTACTTACGTTCCACCTTCCAGTGCGGGGTTGCAACGAATGTGTAACGTACCAAACCAACCAGCTGTCAAATGTTAGTCTGGAGAAAAAAGTTATTAAAATTCTCAGCTGCTATTAGATTACTCTTGTATCGCATTAATGTGAAACTTGAATCTCATTGAAATATTTAATTGCGTTAGGTTATCGCGTAAAGTCGTCATAATCGCTCAAATCTGGCTTCGCCTCAGCAAAGATGTCTATTTTTCGACAGTTCTTTGGTAGACACGAGGTGGGAGGAACATACCATGCAATCATGTGTTGTGCAACTAGTTTCCCTATGCAATCATGTGTTGTGCAACTAGTTTCCCTAATAACTGTTACCCCCTCCCATAGCGCACCTACCCTAGGCGAATTTTCAATGGAGCGGTAATCTGCGCACGTAAGTACCTACATACTTAGGAGGTACCTTCTAATACTCACGTTCTTGTGCGTTTTAAACGTGGTGCAAGAATTACTCTTATAACTTACAGCGCAGACTTAGATTAGAAACAAAAAGTACTTGACAAAACATCTTCCTTATACAACCACCTTCTCTCCCCAGCTCCGATCGTCTGTCCTCAATTTGCAACGGCGGCTGCGAGTGCGCGGACGCCGCTTACGCGCCCGTGTGCGGCGCGGACGGCATCGTGTACTACTCGCCGTGCCACGCCGGCTGCACCGCGAGGACCCTGTCTGGGGCTGCGCAGCTGTTCCACCAGTGCAGCTGCATCAGAGTGAGGGACAACGTTACGTTGCCGAGTTATAGTGTTGATGGAGGTAAGGATAACTAAGGTAGATCAAAATCTTGTCAGATTTAGCTGATGCTCTCGTATCAATGGGAACTCCTCAAACTCGCTCTGGTTAATTGTTTCACCGGTATTATAATCTGAAGCTGTTATCTATTAATCGTCGAATTATTGTTAGTTACCTTCGAGAAACTTAACTAGATCTATTATACTATCTAGGATCTAACTAGGGCTCTTACTAGTCTACTCAATGAGTAAACAGTTGTAATTTTTTTGAAGATGATAACTATCAAGCTCAATCAGGTTTAAGATCTCAACTACTCATTAGTACGAGACAATCATCAGGCAGAAGTCTGAAAATATGCATGAGCCTTTGTGCTGAAATAACATAAACCAAACTATAACTCTGATTCCGTTTCCAGCTCCCAACTCATCGATTCCATACGAGGCCATCAACAACATATGCAGCAGCGACTGTCCGTACTTGTGGGTCTTCGTTGGGCTCTCCTTCTGCGTCATGCTGTTTACCTTTCTTGCCACCATGCCGGCGCTTTCCGCCACTTTAAGGTATCACGTCAAAGATATATTAGTTACAATAAAAACAGACAATTACATCTATTTGTATCTATTGCACTGTTCTTGAATCAGTGAATATAGTTTACCAATTCATGGTTTCATCTTTCACAGATGCGTCAGAGAAGACCAGCGCTCCTTCGCGCTCGGCATCCAGTGGATCAAGGTCCGGCTACTGGGAACCATCCCCGCGCCGCTGCTCTTCGGTTTCCTCATCGACCTGTCCTGTTCACTCTGGTCTAAGACCTGTGGGAGTACCGGAGCGTGTTTGCTGTATGATAATGTTAATATGAGCAGGTTGGTACTACCATTTGCATGTGTCCATCCGTTTACAGGTTTTACAAGGTGCTGACGGTTTCATCATGGATTGTACTCTTGTTCGGATCGTGTGAAAATACTTGAGCGTAGCGTGAATAATTGTGTCATACAGTGAGGTCATCGGTTCTGTCGAGTAGCCCACGATAGAAAATGTTTTCACGTAGAAAAATTTCGCGTTGTTCTGAATTTTTTTATCCATAATTAGTACCTACCTTCTCATTTAATGGTTGGTTAGTGATGACGCCTAAATATGGATGGATTACTAGGAGTCCCGAACGCAATAGGGACATTCATTCATGCCTGGACACATCAATGCTGTAGCGATGCGATGATAGATAGATAGGCAGGATGTACCGTTTTGAAAGCAAGGTTATTATTTATTTTTTGAATGTTTCAAAATACGATGTACTGATTTCGTTCCATAAATTTTAATCCGCAGGTACATGCTAGCGTTAGCTCTCGTCGGGAAACTCTGTTCGCTTCTCTTCTTCTTCCTTGCGTGGTGGTGCTACCGGCCGCCGGGCGGCAAGAGCCCCAATGCGGTGGGCCCAGCAGTGGACCCCGTCGTCCCAGCTGTGGACCTGGTGGTCCACGAGAAATCGAATGGCAACGGAGTGGGCAACGGGTACTGTAACGCGGCTCTGGAGTGCAGCGAACATTTGTAGATTTGCCGATCGGTTTTGTGAATGTGGCTTTCAAAGCTAAGTCAGTGGTATTGCGAAGTAAGATATGTGTAATTTTATAATTACGTAAAAAGCTAGGTACCTAGCCTGCCTTTTACATTCACCGGTCACAATAGTGTAAATAATGAAGTGTCATTTTTATATGGAACGGTAGGATAAGATAGCGATGTAGCTGATTTGAGATATTTTTTTTATGGTTTCGTCTTATATTTTGATGAGGCATGTCTTTGGCTCTGTTTTTGGATAAGTTCTAGTTTCGAGGGAAAGCTGGTCTTTCTCATAAGCACCAATCACCATAGACCTTAGTCTCTTTTTATTACAAATTGAATGTTAATAACTTTACCATATTGGGTAAAACTTTTTAATGTCCATTGTCAAACTAAAATCTAGGCGTTATTTGCTACTGTACGCCCCAACTTAATAGGTTGTGGCGTACTGTAATAAATAATACTCATATCAATATTTGGCATCATTTTTAAAAGCCGGAAATCTTTAATACTTATATCAAAATTTGCTGTAAACAGCCGGAAAATCTTAACTTCAAATTAATTAAGTAATAAAAATAATAATTATTTTTGTTTTTACAGAAAGAATAAATGTATCAGGTAATGCATGATTTTTAAGAATTTATACTCGATTAATATGTTTTTATTCGAGTCATCTATTTTATTTTGAAAAATAAGAAGAAGAAGAAGAAGAAGAAAAAAGTTTATTCAGCAACAAAACAAAGAAAATAGAATAAAACATAAATCAAAAGATCTTATAAACTAGTGAGGAAACAATTCAATACATGCACAAATTAATACATGCATGTTGCCGAAAAGGCAATCAATTATTATTTATTTATTCATTAAGTTGACTTATTAAGGTATTGTGAAAATTGTAAGAGGTACCTATATTCATAATGTAGATTTTTAATGCTCGTATGTTCTAGCTGTGTTCTGTTGTAAGATATCTGTGATGTTGTTAACTAGTTACATTCACAAATTTTCAATCCAAAAATTCTGAACATTAAAATAACCATCCTTTTAATTCAATTTACTATCATTTAGCCTCACCATGCTCAATATTTGAAAATACTGACCATATTATTAATTTAATTAAAACATACAATTTTTCATGGCAAGATTTTAAATAAGAAAATAAGGGTTTTTACATTGGAATTTACAATTTGCATCACACTTTCCTATCGTGTTTTTAAAGCAAGAACTTTTATGTACATAAACAAGTATTTTAAATTGTTTGTTGAATTTTGTGAGGTCGATAATTAGTGGTAAGTGTATTTTGGTTGAAGACTGATTGTTTGTAGTAATTATTGTTGTAGTAATTTTCATTAAAGTGTACTCTAACATGATTATAATCACAGCTGTCAAATCTGTGAAAATAAATAAAGGGAGAATTCGCACACAATTTGCACGTTTTTCGAGAATAGCAATAGATGGCGCCAGCCGTTTTATCCAATAATCCAGATTATTTATACTTACCTATACAGGTTGTTAAAAATGTGCGTTTGAAATACGGAGTTATTCAGAATCAAGTATACAACAGAATACTGGAAAAATATTGAAAAAATCCGCAGTTCAAGCCTTTTTTTCACATTCCAAATCTAAATCTGAATAGTGGATCAATAATTTGCATGGAAAGCTGAAAACAAAATTTTAGATCGGGTTTTTTCAATATTTTTTCCTTTCCTGTATTCTGTACTTGATTCTGAGTAAACCCTTATTTCAAACGCACTCTTTTTAACACTCTGTATAGATACTTTTATGGATGGTTTTCATCTCGTTTTTTTCATAGCGCTCAAACATCATAATGTGTATACATTTTAAAACTAAAGACAGGACTTTTAAAAATACTTTTGGTTTTTTATAACGGGACACTGCCATCTGTTACGTTATATGAGAACTAAATAAATAAAAAAAATAGTTTGAGTAAATTTCAATTTGCCACCCGCAAGTTTATTTTATGGTGCCAATTTAATATTTTTTTGGGCTATTTTATGTAACCAAGGTATCAAATATGATACATCATTTTAAAATGTATTTTTTTAAAATCAATGTAGACTTAACTAAACCAATTTTAAATAGAAGCTGCCCAGAACATAAAACTGTACATAGTAACTAAGATTGCTAAGTTTAATTAGCGACATACACATTCCATTTTAAGTACAATAATTATTTATTAATGAATTAATTCAATTTGAATGTTTTTTGAAATGTTTAACAATACTATTTGTATAGTGGTGTTAGTGGTCAATTTTGAAATTGTACAATTTTACATGTAATTTTGAAAATAAAATATTTCACAAGCTTGTATTTTTTTTATTGTGGCACATAATGGTGCCTTGAAGCGTAGTTAATCAATTTCCTTTTCATCCTTTTAATAATATCCAGGACAAATCACACTTCAAATCAAACTTGGTTCGCCAGCTGATTGATTTGTATGAAAAGTCCAAAAAAAATTTTGCAATTTGAACAAAGTTGTAGAACAAAAGTTTTTCAGTTTGATGGGTAAAAGCCAACCTTGAAGTATTATCACACCTTTCTGTTACACCCTGTATAGATATAATACACCCAGACACAGAGCAAACAAATCTGCTCATCACAGAAATGTTAAAACCCACGACTCTCGGATCAGTAGTCAGAAGCACAAACCACTGAGTCACCGACTTAGTCCAATATATGGAGATGGAGACGAATAAAGAAAAAAACAATTTCAATATAAAATATTAAGCTGTATATTCCAACATTAAAATATGTAGGTATAACTTAACAAATGCGTTCAACATTTCTATGTATATCGAAAATTATGTACTTACAATAGTTAATTGATTAGTAAAATAAGAATGAGGCATAGAAACAATCTCACAGATAATTTAGAAGAATTTCACGCCTTGGTTGTCGTCGAACTCCATCAGCTCACATTTGCCTTTCGCTTCTAAAGATTTTAACGCCTTCACAAGGACACTCATGTCGAGACCGTGGAATTCTGAAATAATTAAAATATGTTACTTAAAAATAATTCATTGAAATCCAAATTTCATTTTACAAATGTATAAGTAAGATGTTTAACATGATTACTGAGGCGTTTCGATGTAGGTATATTAATTGGAATAAAATTATCATAAATAAAGTTAGCCAGGAGGATTTCATCCTGAAAAATGTGTGGTTCCACTGCTATAATATTAAATAGTTATTCACGTAAGAGGTGACATAAGTTTTTCCACCAAATCAAGAAAGTGCTTTCTTCATTTTAATATTTTATTTTATCATATCTCATTTAATTTCATTACAAATATAATGCGTAAAACTAACAGTGGAAACTATTCAGTCTATATTAATTCAAGAATCAAGAAGCAAAAAAAAGATATCTTTATTATTAAACAAACCTTCATCGACAGTATTATCTCCTTCCCTCAATTCAAATATTGTACAAACTGAGTTATTCAATCCGTTATTACTCGCCCAACTGTAAATCATGTTGCCCCATTCATCTAGTGAATGCCAGTACACTTCCCATAAATTTTTACTTTTATCTACCGGCACTGCCTTGCCTTTCTTAGCCATATCCTCTAGAACAGTTAGTATTGATTCCTGTGATAGCTTTCTATTGATAGACAAATTGTTAAATAGTGGACTGTTCTGTGATTCTCTTATGTCTATGGTGGATTGTTTTGTGGATTTCATATATTCTGCTATCAGCTGTTCCCATGCTTCTAATTGCTTAGCTCTTGTTTCTGTGTGTGGTTGGATTCTGTAACAAGGAAAACCAGGAGGATAGACTTTATTTAATCAACACCATCTCAACAAGACATCCACTGCTGAAACAGGCATGTATTTTTTATATATGTATATCCTTTCTTACGAGGGCAGCTCAAAGCTACACCCGTTCAGCGATATCGTACAAGCCTCACAGCCTCACAGGTGATCAGTCCATCTGGCAGGACTGTCCAATGCTATGTGTTTTGGGCCTTTGACAGAATAAAAGTGAACTCAAGACTAACATTTTGATTTTATAGTTTTTGTATTTTTCTTTCAGAGCATTGAACAGTTCAACAAGCTAACTATAATATTTTTAAAATATGTAATATACTATATATTGATTTCAATATTTCATTTTAAATATCATAAGTAAGTTATTCCTTGAACATATGTTTTTAATTTAATTTAGTAAGGTCAAGCGAAGGGCTTATTTACTCCTAATACTTACGCTAAGATTCCTTTGTTGCAGAATCAATAAGAAACTTCTCATAAATATCTATCAACTTCCTTTCCATTTTGATTCTTTTCAAGAGTGTTTTGACCGATTTTGGCTCAAGATCTGTCACTGAAATCTTGTATGGTATTTTAATATCCCCAACTTGAATTGTTTGATACCCCTCTTCATAGTCTAGGGAGAAGCTTATCATAATTGAACAATCTCTGGCCACGGCAGATATTAATGACAGGTACATTGGATTTGTGTTGTTTAAAAATGACTGTTTCTCAGCATCAGAATATAAATTTAAATTTCCTTCTTTAATTTCATTGATAAGTGATGAAACATAGTCAAAGTCATTGCTTTTGTCGCCAAAATCATCAAACTTTGAGGTCTCTGCTAGTTTTTGTAATGAGTAAATGCTGTGCAATATTCCACCTGTTAGTAATTGTTTTTCCTCAAGGCACTGCTTTCTTACACTTCTCTCTGATACTCCATTTGATTCTACCAAAACTGTGTTGAAGTTCTTAGTGTTGGTGAGTAGCATATCAACAATGAAATCCAAAAAAAGATTTGTTGAATTTCTAAACAGACCCATTGTATGAACTATACTCTCCAAATCATTTCTACCTGACTCACTATGGTAAATAATGCAACCATCTTTAAATAATTTAAAGTTATTTTGTGGGTTATCTATCAAATCCAGCAGAGCGTATTTCATTCTCATTTTGTCACCCGAAAAGAGGTCCAGCGGACAATAACTGCTGATATTTTGAATAACATTATGTTGTAATTTCAAAAACTGTTTTAAACAATAGTAGCATTTGAAATACTTTTTGAACGAAGATGTTATGAATCCCTCTTTAGGCTTTATCTCTATACAATAATTAGTTGCACATTTAGGTGTGACTAAAGTGAGGTTGGGGGCTTTTATAGCATAGACACTTATAAGTGACTTTGATTTTCTGTTTTCGGGTCGCAGTTGAGGTAAATTCGTACTCAAGTCAGTAAGATCTTTTTCAGATAGCTGTACAACTTCTTGGTTACTGTTTTTATCCAGTTTTAGTAGTGGCAACATGATCAAATTGACAAAATCAACGAAGTCGTAAACATGTTTAAGATTTACTGAATTCCCCTCGTCTTTGATTAAACGAATAACGTAGTCGGTTCCTATTATCTGGAGGACGATGTGTAGGTTCCCTTCATTGATGTATTTCCAGGAGTTTTCCAAGAAATTCATTTTTAAATGGTGCGGAGACGAACTAAGCTTTCAAATAAGAAAATTCAAGTTTACTTACGTAAAAAAGGGTGGAAAGTTATATTGCCACGGCCAGTTTATTTCTCCCATAATTGCTAGCTAATTAAGCAATCCGAATTCACACAATTTCTATTATTTTCTACAAATTATTTTCAACAACAGCCACAATCATACAACAGCTGACTCACATACTGTCAGTCAGTCGTGACATTTGATTCAAAAGTGTTGACAGTATTATATTTGATTCCTCTGATATGGGGATTTTACCAGCTAGGATTGGGACGGAAACAGGGATATCCGACGCGACAACACGCATATCAAATCAAATCCATACAATTTCTATAGCGGACCAGACACTATCAGTAATAATAACAGTATTTTTACATCAGTATAATGACATTCCATCGTTTAGTATGCGTCAGACCATCATTCCAATCACTGTCAGTATAATGTCAGTATATTGTCATTACTTGAAAATACTGTCTTTATTACTGATAGTGTCTGGTCCGCTTTAGGCTAGGGCTAGAAACTTATTACCAACCTACACCCGACGACACGTGGCGTTGGGGGCGTCGGGTGTTAGTAGTATGTTTCTAGCCATAAATTTTTTTTGTTATTTTGATTTGTTTGATATGTATGTTGTCGCGTCGGGTGTCGTCACGTCGGGTGGCGAGCGTGTTTCCACCCTTGATCTTAGTATCATACGTTAAACATACACTCTTCAAGTGAGAAAACAAAAAATAAAAAGAAAATTAACACTAGAAATTCAAAATTTAATTTTCCTATGAATCAAAATCATTGCCTATTAAATTTTTGGGATTAGAGATCTACTAAGTATACAGGATGTTAAAAAAGTGCGTTTGAGATTAGTCAAGTAGGTACCTAAAGAATACAGAAAAATATTTAAAAAATCCGACTTCCAATTTTTTCAGTTTCCTATACAAATTCTTGATTCACTATTGAGATTGAGTA
This sequence comes from Coleophora deauratella, assembly GCA_958295455.1. Lineage (NCBI taxonomy): Eukaryota > Metazoa > Arthropoda > Insecta > Lepidoptera > Coleophoridae > Coleophora > Coleophora deauratella. The sequence goes on along the minus strand of OY282392.1, from coordinate 19,217,469 downwards.
TGAGAAACTGAAAACTTTTAGAGCCAAAATTAAAAAAGAAAACGTTCATTTGCTCCAACCAACCGATGGCGTGGCTCAAGCACTTGTAAATATTATTCACCCCGCTGAAATTTTATAACAAGCACCCAGCGCTCATGTGGTATGCGTAAGTTAGTGCAGTGCAGGGGCCCCTTACGATGCAAAATATCTACTTCATTAGACCAACCCAACGGCTGAGTAACTAACTAAACACAAACAAATATCTTTTCCATTTTATCGTGGGTAAAATGGCAACACTTTGTCCATCTTTTTTGAACGCATCCATTTCTTCGATGGTCTAATCATCGTCTAATCGGTTATTTCAGTTCATTACATTCGTTCATTCATTCATTCATTGTTTTGACAGTTGTGACAGACAGACAGATTTTGCGAATTTTTTGCTTTTTCTTGGAAAAAATTGTATAATCGTACAAAATATTGGAATTGTTATGAGAATACTCTTGAAACTGTAGTTTAGATTAGTTAACGCAATGATTACGCTTAATAGGAGATTAAAAAAAGAGTCACCGGAGCCGAATAATGGTGGTATTGCTAGTGATTCGGTGCGGAGGATATCGGTGAGGGATAAACTGCTGGTGAAAGAAGTTCAGGAAATGAACGAGAACCTCCCGGCTACCTGCAGCGTGACTTTCGAAGACCCTAACACCTTGAACGAGTTCGTTCTCACGGTGCGCCCAGACGAAGGGTACTGGCAGGGCGGCAAGTTCAAGTTTAGTATTTTTGTAACTGAAGAGTATAATATGGCTGTAAGTATTCCTTGCGTGTGTCTTTTGCCGATTATATAGAGCTACTTTTATTTTTAAATATTACCAAACTGGTCTCCACCCATTATTCTGAATTTTTCCTTATAAATATTTAAGAGACACAGACAGTCACTGAGCATAAGGGCAGATGGTGTCTTACCGTTAGATCAATCTACCCAAGCCGGGAGGGTGAACTAAGTCCGGAGTGCACTGTGTTTCCTTAATCATTTTGCAGGTGATGCAGTGTCTGTGAAGAGTGTATCCACAACTGACAGAACTGTGTTAAGAAAATACTAGGATAGTGTATTTTGTATATCTAAATTCTTAGATTTTGACCTATTATTATTTACTTACCATTAATTAGGCAAAAACTTATTTATCCATAGATAAAATAAAGCCTTTAATATAATATCATTGCAGCCACCAAAAGTGAAGTGCCTCACGAGATTATGGCATCCAAACATCAATGTGGATGGTGATATCTGCCTCTCTCTCCTCCGAGCAACGTCTATTGATGAACATGGTTGGGCGCCAACGCGGCGACTGAAAGATGTGGTTTGGGGACTCAACTCATTATTTACGGTAAATAACCTAGTTAGATCTTAAATGTTTAATAATTCTATTAATTTTTTTTTCTATTTGGCATTCCACATCTCATATTGAGCGGGATTTTGCCAATGTCAAGTAAAAAATGGGAGAATCTTCAATAAATAAAAATGGCAAAATGCCAATGTCAACTGAAAGTGATGGCTCTAAGGGCAATGGGCACTTAAAGACGCTCCATGTGGTGGTTTGCTGCTGGAACTCGGAAAACGGAGCTGTCTCCCGAGTTAATCCTCTTCTTATTATCACTTATCTTGAATCGGGATCACAGCTATTTCTACATCACAAAAATGAAACTATTCTAAAACAGTAATAATCGTAAAATTAACTCAACAGACGTGTGCTCGGTATAAAGTCCCGGCAACCAACCTCTGTTTAATAATTAATTAAGCAGAAATTTTGCTTGTAAAAACCTTTGAGAGGCCTGAAAATTTTAACTGCGCCAATATTTAATATTGAGAATTTTTAACTGTGCCACTATTTACAATTGATGCTTCATTAGGTGTCTCTACTTATTAACCTACTGCGTACCAGACTAATGGCTACTATATAAATAATCTACTTGAATATCTACCAAATAATTGTGCCACCTTGATAAGCCTAAACTTTCATAAGAATTAGTTCAGTTTAAATAAATTTTAACTATGAGTTTGTATCAAAGTCGACGGCAAAGATGTGTCTGACCCTGAGGAGGTGATGGATGCTATGTTGAAGACACACTTCCCAGGATGTGAGGAGTATATAGAAGAGGAGAACCGTCTAGACACCGAAACAGGACACTGGGACATGGCCCAGGAGACTGTTACATTAGAAACGGTGGAATGGGCGATAAGAGCCTTTAATCCCTTGAAGGCAGCGGGGCCTGACGGAATATTCCCAATGCTCCTGCAGAAGTCATGGGAACACATAAAGGAACTACTGTGCAGCCTGTTCATAAGCAGCGTGGCTTTGGGATACATTCCTTCTAGGTGGCGAAAAGTCAAGGCCGTCTTCATCCCAAAGCCAGGGAGAAAGTGCTACCGGGAAGTAAAGTCTTTTCGGTGCATTAGTCTCTCGTCGTTTGTACTGAAGACACTAGAAAAGATAATAGATGGTAGCATACGCTCTAGGATAACGGCAGGCAACCAACCCCTGCATAGCAATCAGCATGCCTACATAGAGGGGAAATCAACCGAGACAGCCTTACACAATCTTACCCTTAGGATTGAACGGGCCATAGACAGGGACAAGGCCTACGCAGTCGGTTGCTTCTTCGACGTGGAAGGAGCTTTTGACAAAGCACACTTCAGTGCGGTTGAGAGCGCCCTAAACAGAGAAGATATCCCATCAGCACTGGCGAGATGGGCCATAACCATGTTAAATAATCGTATTATTACTACGACTCTAGGTGCGGAGACACGTACAGTTATAGCCAAGAGAGGATTCCCTCAGGGGGGGTGTCTCTCTCCACTCCTGTGGTGCCTTCTCATAGACGGCCTAGTGAGCGCCGTCAATAGACAGCATATATATATGCAAGCCTATTCGGACGATGGAGCTCTCCTCGTCACAGGGAAGGTGCTAAGTACTGTGAGGGCTATCACTATGAAAGGATTGAAGCTGGTCGAGAACTGGTGTCAGGACAAGGGCCTCGGACTAAACCCGGACAAAACAAAGATAGTTCTCTTCACCAGAAAAAGGAAAAACATAAGCCTGGCGCCAATCGCGTTAAGAGGAACCATTCTAGAAATCACAGAAGAGATAAAGTATCTGGGGGTGACACTGGACAAGACCCTGAACTTTAATAGTCACATAAGAAACCAAAGCAAAAAAGCAATAATGGCTCTGATGCAATGTAGAAGAGCCGTTGGTAGGATCTGGGGGCTGAAACCGAAGGTCTGCCAGTGGATATACAAAGCCATAATACTCCCAAGGATTCTCTATGGCTCGATAATATGGTGGCACAGAGCCAACGTCGGGCAGAATCTAAAGGAGCTAAGGAAAATACAAAGGGCTGCAACTCTTATGACCACAGGAGCCATGACCTCCACGCCAACAATGGCGCTAGACATGGCCTTGGGATTGAACCCTATCCAAATAGAAGTCAAAAGAAGAGCAGCAGAGCAATGGTATAGAATGAAAGCATGCAAGGAATGGAAGGCGAAGAACGCAGATGCAGGTCACGCCACCATAGAGGAAGCACTAGGAAGGGATATGTCGTTACTGTTGACAAATAACGACCTAATCAAGAAACAAAGAATATTCAATAAGAAGTATAGAATACATATAGGTGACAGATCAGACTGGGAACTAGGGACAACTGATGCCCAGCTCATCTGTTATACAGACGGATCTAGAATGAAAGGAACGGGACAAGCAGGTGCCGGGATTCATATACCCAGTGACCCTAGCGCAGACAAGACTCTTTCCTTGGGGACATACGCAAGCGTATTCCAGGCGGAAGTCTTTGCTATCAAGGAATGCGTAGAAGAAGTGCTGAACAGTACCGAAGGGGAAGTGGACGGTACTATAATCTACTCAGATAGCCAGGCAGCCATAAAAGCACTCGCCAAAGCAGAAACTGTTTCGGAACTAGTCAGGGAGTGCAAGGAAGCACTCAGCAAACTGGCTAATAAAATGGCGGTTACAGTAGCATGGGTACCGGGACACATGGGAACATTAGGCAATGAAAGAGCAGACGCGCTAGCAAGGGAAGGAGCCAGCACTAGGTTCGTCGGACCAGAGCCAGCACTTCCTATTTCTGCAACAGTCACCAAAGGGGTCATCGATGAACTCATGAAACGTGAAACACAGAAAGCCTGGGCTGGGTGCACCGGCTGCAGACATTCGAAGATGTTTCTGAAAGGAATGAATCGCCGAAGAACTAGGACATTACTGTCATTAAGTAGGACAAGTCTAGGAACGGTCTTAGGCATCATCACTGGGCATTGTAGACTTAATCGACATATGTCCCTAATAGACGGTACCACCGACCCCTCCTGCCCTAACTGCGGAGCGCTGGAGACTAGCCAACACTTCTTGGCGGAGTGCGCATTATACAGCAGGCTCAGGTGGGAGATGTTTGGCACCGACAGCATCGACGAAGAAGAACTATGTGACCTGGACACTGGTCGCATAGCGGAGTATTGCAGGAGGAGCGCAAGGTTTATGGGGGGGACGTCAACGGGGACACAGTAACGCTCGCGTACCACCGGGAATAGGGTGTAATGAGTCCACCTGGCGACTTGAACACCCGCCTGTGCCCCGCAGGCGTCCCATCCAGCAATAATAATAATGAGTTTGTATGGGAGTTAATTCTTGAGAGCAAAGGCATAAAACTTACTAAAACAGGTCAATAAAACTGTTAGGTTTAGAAACCATATTTTAGTTATCGATTTTTCCCCTCCCTATTCCTACCCTCAATTCCCAAATATTGTCCATCCTGTTGGGGGTACATCAACAAAACCAACGGACAAGACGCCAACATCGTGGCCATCGGTCGAGCTTGCGACTGCTCCCGAAATTCCCTTCGAAACAATTAAATAAAGGCGTCTCGAGACCATCAGCCGCGACTCCGCGCAATACCCAAGTTTTTACGCACATAAAAAAAGTTTTCGGTGAGAAGAGAGGAAATCGGCACACGCGTCCACCACCAGCCAGCACGCGGGAGAGCTAACGGGAACCAGGTCAGCCCCCCATTACATTTCTCATCCTATCCCGAACATTCTTGGTCCTTCGATCCCGATATCATCCTGAAATACCTTTTCCAATCATTTTGCAACGCTTTACTTAGTTTCAAATCATAACCTAAAATTGTCATTTCTACCATTCTACCATAAATTTCTACCTTCACTTTTGGGGTTTCAAATTCATTATACTTGCAACACCGAAATATTATCTGTCAAAGTCATAATTGTCAAACAAGTTTGTTTTGATTGTGTTTACGATCTATTTTCTTGCTATTTGTGATTGTTTTGTTGCGATAAACCTTTGAAAAATGTCGAAAGATGTGGACTTCAAATTATGTGCAGTGCGTTTCGAAATGTCTTACGATTTTGTACGCGATTTATATAAATTGTGTGGGCAATACCTACAAGCAACTCCAAGTCAGAAGCAGGTTGCTACTAACATAAAAGTTAGATGTAATGATTTAGACAGAATGAGGGAACAGTTTGACTCCAACTTCTCTCTCCTAATAGCACACACACAGGATGATTCACAAAAGCAAGTTTACGAAAAGAAATTCTCTCAGTTCTATGAGATGTTTTACTCAATTCAAACTGTTAGGTGCGATATGTTTAATACAAGTGAAACTACCTCAAAGTCAAAACCGGTTGATATGCCTAGTAATTTTCATTTGCCGAAAATAACACTAACACATTTCAAAGGTGCTCACACGGAATGGCCAAATTTTATTGCCATGTTTAACAGCATGATTCATCATAATAATGACTTATGTGCGATACAAAAGTTCCATTATCTTCTCAGCGTTCTTGAACAGGAACCTCTGAATTTGATCAAACATTTGCCTCTTTCCAATGAGAATTACCTAGTGGCTTATAAACTATTGGTAGATAGGTATGAAAATAAAAGATTGATTGCTGATAAACATATTGAACAAATACTATCGGTGTCATGTCAAACAGTGACATGTAAAAATCTTAAGCGTTTTGTTAACACTCTAAATGAAAACATACAAGCCTTAAGGGCACTCGGGTTCGATACAGAGTCATGGAGTTTTATTTTGTTCCATCTGCTTTCAAGAAAACTACCGGCCGAGCTTCGGACCAAATTTGAGTTTTTGATGAAGCCAAATGAAATTCCAACCTTTCAAGGCCTTTTAGAATTTTTAGAAAATCATCTAAGGGTATTAGAAACTACCAATTTAATTTCAATGACACCTAGTCCTAAACCAACAAGTCACGTTGCAACCTTGCACGTAGCAAGCGTTACCTGCCAATGTTGTGGGGGTGACCATGTAATATATCAGTGTTCTCAATTTGATTCTGTAAAGGATAAAAGGGCTTTTGTTGTTGAGAAAAAACTTTGCTTTAATTGTTTAAGGCCACATTTTGTGTCAAAATGTTTGTCAAGAAGTTGTTGTCAAATATGTAAGGGCCATCATCATACAAAATTACATGAGGATCTCAGCAAATCAGCGGACACTAGTAAGGGTCCCGAATCTTCGAGTCAGGTGTTACTCAACTCCGAGCCCCAGTCAACTGGCCTCTTAGGTACTGCTCTTGTGGGAGTCCAGGACATAGACGGTCAGGTGCATGTAGTTCGAGCGTTGATAGATCCTGGTGCTCAATCATCATTAATGACTGAATCTTTAGCTCAGCTGCTTCGACTTCCACGTCGCAAGTCCAGCGATCTCTTTGGTGTTGGTGAACAGCGGCAGCCTACACATGGCAAGGTCGCCTGTCACATTTCCCCTCTCACTAATGACTCCGCTCCTGGTTTATCCACTGAAGCCATAGTACTTAAGCGCATTACTGGATATCAACCTGCAGCAGCGGTCAGCCCGTTAGTGCCAGAGAAATGCAATCATCTTCAGCTTGCTGATCAAACCTTCAACATACCTGGTAGGATAGATCTTCTTCTGGGTGTTGATTTGTTCGGTGACATTTTCTGCGGGTCAAAACAGAGATTAGGCAAAGACTTGCCTATTGCTCACTCAACAATATTCGGATGGGTTATCATGGGACCTGCTCCTGTGACGTCAACCCACTACAAAAATCTTAGTCTACTTGCTAGTAGTGAGTCTAGGCTAGAGCTTACTTTGAATAAATTCTGGGAATCTGAAGAGCCTCCTTTAACGCCAATTTCAGATCCAGAAGATGTGATCTGCGAAAAACATTTTGTCGACACACATGGTAGAGATAGTGACGGCAGGTTTGTGGTGCGCTTACCCTTCAGGGTAGAGTCCAAGCAGATAGGTGATACTCGCCTCGTCGCTTTGAAGAGATTTCATAATCTTGAACGTAGACTTTTAAAGGAACCTAAACTGCGTGAACTCTACATTGACTTCATGCGAGACTACCTCAATGCTGGTCACATGAGACCCGTGTCTGACAAAACAATAGCTAATAGGTATTACATACCTCATCATGGCGTGTTGAAGGAGAGCAGCAGCACGACGAAGTTGAGAGCTGTGTTTGACGCTTCTCTACCTAGCTCTACGGGAGTCTCTCTCAATCAAACTCTCATGTCGGGTCCTAAGTTACAGGAAAATATTCAGGACATCATCCTCCGATTCAGAACTTATCAGGTCGTCTTCACTTGTGACATCAGACAGATGTACAGGAACGTGCGTCTTCACGATGATGATTGTCGTTATCAGACTATATTCTGGCGTGAGTCTCCAGATCGGCCTCTTCAAGAATACGAGCTAACCACCGTCACTTATGGCGTGTCGAGTTCTGCGTTCCAGGCCATCAGGGTGTTGCACGAGTTAGCGAACATCAACCAAGCTTCCTACCCTGATGCCTCGCGTGTCCTACGGGAGGATACTTTCGTAGACGACATCGTGAGCGGTTCGCAGACACTAGAAGGCGCCAAAGAGCTTCAGCGGCAAGTAGTTGACGTGTTGGCTCAGGGCTGTTTCCAGTTGAGGAAATGGTCAAGTAATCATGACGAGTTGCTGAAGGATTTACCATCTGAACATCGTGAGACACCGTATCGTTTCGAAGACTCTGGTGACATCTTTAAGATTTTGGGCATTGAGTGGAATCCATCATCCGATGAATTTCTCTATCGTGTATCGAATCTCAACAAACGGTTTACCAAGCGAGGTATTTTGTCCGACATTGCCCGGTTGTATGACCCGTGTGGCTTCATCGCTCCTGTAACATTCTACGCAAAGTCGTTTATGCAAAGCTTGTGGCTACTCGACTTAAACTGGGATGATCCTCTCCCTGACGACACTCTCCAGTCTTGGCTTAAGTTTGTCAATGATTTCCCATCGTTACATCAACTTCGCATTCCGCGACCTGTTCTGTCAGGTCAGCTGTCGACACGTAGCTGTCAACTCCATGGTTTTAGTGACGCGTCGGAGCGTGGTTACGCTGCCTGCGTTTATCTTCGCGTTGATGATGGTGAAGATGTAGATTTGAATCTTCTTCTGGCGAAATCTAGAGTCGCCTCATGCAAACAGAAGCAGACGGTCCCAAAACTAGAGCTATGTGGAGCTCTTTTATTAGCTCGGCTTATAGAGCATGTCTACAAGGTTTTGCAGCATAAGATCGAGATCGTTTCCAGTACTGCTTGGTGTGACTCTACCATAGCTCTGACTTGGATTCACACTTCACCACATAAACTCCAAACGTTCGAGGGCAATCGTGTCTCTCAAATTCAGGGGATGCTTCCCGACACTAAGTGGAGATACGTGCCTTCAGCTCTGAATCCTGCTGACTCTGCAAGTCGAGGTTTACTTCCTTGCGAGCTAATAAACCATAATTTGTGGTGGGGTCCAACTTGGCTCAAATCTAATACCAGTTCATGGCCGAGCCCATGTCAACTGGTTGAATCTGATGATTTGCTAGGATTTAAGCCTTCAGTTTCTGCACATGTTGTGCAAACTGTCAAGGCCACGGGCTCTATGTTCCCAGCAGCCTCGCCAAGTACTGAAGTTGTCGAGAGTTTACAATTGACACCTGCAGATTCTACCTCTCCGATTTCTGTTCTTGCGGCTCAAGCTGCTGACATACCGACTTCTACACGTGCAAACTCTACCCCTCCGGCACACAACACTAGCGATGCTGTCGAGGAAAGGTACAGTTCTCTTTCCAAACTAAAAGCAGTTTTGGGTTGGTGTCAACGTTTTATTCACAACGTTCGTCATCCTAATAATAAAATCACTGGCCCGTTAACTCTACAAGAACTCGACAAGGCCTTTTCCTGCGTCAAGACTGTTCAGTCGTCCGTATTTGCCAAAACTATCTCATTGCTGCGGTCTAACAAAACATTGAAGGGCAGCTTGAGGCGTCTTCATCCATTTCTAGACGCTTCCGGCCTCTTAAGGGTTGGAGGAAGATTGGTCAACTCTAGTCTGCCGTACGACGGCAAGCATCCATTGCTGCTTCCCAAAAGGCATCATCTAACCGATCTGATCGTCGACCACTTCCATCAACTCTATGGTCATCCAGGTCCTGCCACTCTCATGGCGATTTTGCAGCGTAGATTCTGGATATTGACGGCACGCAGCGTAGCGCGTCAACGCATCTTCAAATGCCAGAGATGCTTCAGGCTAAAGGCTAAACCGATCAACCCTTTCATGGGCAACTTGCCCTCACGCAGAGTAAACCAGGCAAGGCCATTCCAAAACGTCGGTTTGGATTTCGCCGGTCCATTCACGGTGAAGGACTCAAGTCTTCGCAAGCCTAAAACGTACAAATCATATCTCTGCATTTTTGTTTGTTATGCTACGAAGGCAACTCATCTCGAAGTTGTATCTGAGCTATCCACTGATGCCTTCATAGCTTGTTTGGATAGGTTTGTTGCGAGGAGAGGCTTGCCCACTGACATCCATTCAGATTGCGCTAGGAATTTTTTAGGCGCTCGTAACTACCTAAAAGAAATGTATGAGTTAACGAGAATCATTGAGAGAGATAGTGACAAAATTAACAGATATCTCGCATGTAGAGAAGTCATGTGGCATCTTAATCCCCCTTCAGGGCCTCACCTTGGAGGATTGTGGGAGAGTGCTGTTAAATCAGCCAAAACTTTACTGAAACGGATAGTAGGCGATCGTGTGCTCACCTTTGAGGAACTCAGTACAATTTTCTGCAAGGTAGAGTCCACACTCAACTCTAGACCGTTGTGTCCGCTCAGTAGCGATCCATCTGACTTGGAAGTTTTGACGCCGGGTCACTTTCTAATCGGCCAGCCGCTCCTAGCCTTACCTGAGCGCGATCTTGGCGAAATTTCGGTTCATCGATTGCGTCGCTGGCAGTTGTTGCAGCAAATTAGTCAAAATTTCTGGAAGAGATGGCATCAGGAATATCTCCATACTCTGCAGCAGCGCAATCGATGGCTTAAATCCGAGCCAAATCTACAAATAGGAGACATAGTTCTCGTGGTAGAGCCTAACTTACCACCATTGCAGTGGCGCATGGCGCGTGTTAGCAAACTGTACCCTGGCTCTGATGGAGTTGTTCGTGTGGTTGACATAAGAACCGCATCCGGAAGTTTTCAACGTCCGGTAGTCAAACTTTGTAAGTTACACGTTTAGTTCATTTTATCGCAACAAAGTAGAGTTAATTTAATTTTAGTTTACCTTATCTTAGAAACTCATCTTGTATAATGTCTAGCTTCTTAAATCTGTATTATTTCAAGAGCATGTCTGCTCTTCGGGGGGGTGTATGTTAGGTTTAGAAACCATATTTTAGTTATCGATTTTTCCCCTCCCTATTCCTACCCTCAATTCCCAAATATTGTCCATCCTGTTGGGGGTACATCAACAAAACCAACGGACAAGACGCCAACATCGTGGCCATCGGTCGAGCTTGCGACTGCTCCCGAAATTCCCTTCGAAACAATTAAATAAAGGCGTCTCGAGACCATCAGCCGCGACTCCGCGCAATACCCAAGTTTTTACGCACATAAAAAAAGTTTTCGGTGAGAAGAGAGGAAATCGGCACACGCGTCCACCACCAGCCAGCACGCGGGAGAGCTAACGGGAACCAGGTCAGCCCCCCATTACATTTCTCATCCTATCCCGAACAAAAACTATTTAAATTGAACAACCTCCCTAAGGAACCCAAAGTTAATCCTTTGAGCACCACAGTCGCACAGGCCGACAACCGCTTTCCTTGCCACAAGAACCAGGATTTGAGATTTTCATACATTTTTTGTCAGCTGAAGCCGAAGTTGGCGCTGGGGGCACAATTTGTCAAAGTAAGAGTAGCGAAGTGTTCAATGGGTTAATTCGAAGAAAAACTCATCATACTAGTTGGCTCATAGATACTCATTTGTTCCTGATCATTTGATTGTTACAATAAGTTTTTCTGTTCTATTCTCTTTTGTTAGACCATTTGAAATACCTTATGCTTTGATCAAATCAATCAAAACTAAACATACAAAGAATAGCATACAGCCTTCTTTTTCTCCTGGTTCCAGGATCTCCTTAACTTTGAAGACCCACTAAACATAGAGGCAGCAGAGATGTACAAGAAAAATAAAACTGAATTCCAAGCAAAGGTACAAGAGTACATAGCTGCGTCCAAGGGTAAGAGATGAGACTTGTTATACACCATTAAGTAATAATTTTACATCAACTAGCAAACTTTATACAAATACACACTTTTGTAAAATATTTTTTAAATGTAAAATAGTAAATTTTAAGAATATTGTAATTTAGTTTTTTTATTTAGCATTTAATTAGCAATTTTTATGAATTTTTCGTAGAAGCAACTATTGTGATTATTATGTACATTTTGGCTTTTATGAATTTGTCAAAATATGATTCGCAATTTATTGAATTGATATTTAAAAAACCTTTAAAGTAATTTTGCCTTATATTGCAATGAAATACTTGTACAATAGATAAAAGCAATAATTTGTAAAAACGTGACGCTAAATAAAACCATAGAATTAACAAAGTTGTTTGATATTTGTCAATTTCTATTTACTTTGATGATTTGGGCGCTAATTGGTTATGCATAAAAGCTATGTTTTGTTAGTCACCAAATTCGAGCTTGCCAGTGTGCCCAATTTTGCGTGACGAGCTAGGGCACAAATTACTTTGTCTATGCCTCCATTTTGCATCATCATCACTAGTGATCGGGAATTCGGAGGCAATTTAATTTTTTCCCAATAAAGAATAGTATATGCCTTTCTGAATAAATTTATAGATTTTCATACAAAAAATTCCAGGGATACCGGGATCGTTAAAAACGTTGGGATTCTTAATTGTAATGATCTGATTGTAGTGAATGTTGATCTTATTGAAAATTTTATTTATGCTATTAAAAAAACGTAAATTCAATGTTCTGTTAATTCAAATCGGCATGTCCATATTATGCTAGCTCCCCAATTTTAGGTATAATTGCCCCCGAATTTCCGATCACTGAATTCATCACCCTTCCTGAACATAGTACTGCTGAACAAAGACCATCTTCAAAATCCTTTATCTCTGCTTGGTTGATAATATTTCGTGCTAAATAGGATTTTAAAATAAAACAAAAGTGTACAAAATCAATGCTCATTTATTAGAAACCTTAATACTGGAGCATCAAGTACCAATTAGTATAAATAATAAATATAAAAAATTGTATACAATTAAATAAATAATAAATAACTTAACAAAACAACAAAGTTTCTTAACAAAATTTCATTAATGACTAGATTTGGCGATTATACAAAATGTACATGTGTTTTAATGAAGTAGTGAGTATAAATGGCGTTATTTTGGTAACAGCATACTTTTGGAAGAATCATTATTTTAGTATCATTTCTAAACATGTTTAACTGTGAGGATGTGTTTTTTAGAGGCAAGTCTTATTTTTATTAGGTGTTTTTTTAATAACAGATGGATGGTACTCAAGAATTTTTTGTAGCCTTTTCCTTCTAAAATTTCATATCGAATGTAAGTTTTTTTTTTCAGATAAGTTTTCAAAATTATTTTCTTACAAAAATTATAAAAATACAAATGCTCTCAAATAATCATCTCCTACTCTTGAGTACCGTCCCTTAGTCATCAAAGTCATTACCTAAATTTTGCCAGTTTGGCAGTCACGTTTGCACCACAAACGATATTTTATCTCTGATTGTAAAATTCAATACATATTCTCTGAGAGCCTTCTTAACTAATAAATTTGGACCAAATTGATCAAATCTTTTTTGTCTTCATCTGTCAAACGTGGCAAAGAGAACTCCTGATGATGAGGGTATCAGTGAGTGGCGAAGGTGGTAAGCAGCTCGTCCTGGATGCTGTTGGAGCGGGTGAGGTGGCGCGGCCCGCCGAACGCCGCGCCCGCCGTGTCGGCCTGCGACGCCTCGCGAGCCTTGCGCTCGTGGTATTCTTCTGAGAACTCCTGGAGAGAAGACATGTGTTTATGTAAGATAAGTTAACAAAGACTGCTGTGATATAATTGTAAGTGGTAAATAATAGATTTCTTATAAGACAAGTAAACAAACACTGCTGCGAGATAACTGCAATTGGTAAATAATAGATTTATTATAAAACATGTTTCTAAAAAAGATCACGTGATTAAGTAAGTAAGTAAGTAAGTAAAGACTTTATTGCTTTTAAACAAGGTATGTACATAAAATGTGATCTTAATAAGTTTAATATAGAATCACTTGTTTAGCCATAAATATAGCCGGCCCCTTACATTTGTCGAAGACACTGTACTGTATAACTCAGACAAAAGGATTGGTGCGACGTAGTGTTCTGGCATGGAGTAGTGGAAAATAACCTAACTATATTATAAAAAAAAAAACCCAACTGCATTAAAATGTATCCTATGTCAATCTGGGGATCAAGACGAATCTACCGACACATCTCAAGCTGAAATCCATCTAGCCGTTTAGGCTACAGAGCGTGCCAAAGAAATATACATACATACACTCGAAAAACATAACTCTCCGAGCACAGTCGGGTAAAAAACCAATGGGGGTTACCTTGAGCCGGTTGCCGAGGAACACGGCGCGCTCTCGCTTGCGGTGCATGAAGTCGGTCTGCGCGAGCCAGCGGTGCTCGTGGCACTCCTCGGCCGACGGCCGCTTGAGCGGGACCTTCTTGAACAGGAACATCAGGAAGCGCGTCGCTTCCTGTTGGCGTGAGGGGTAGGGTGGGCATTACTTATTTTGTGGCGATATCTATTATATCGAAGTTTCTTGGGACATATACAGGGTGTAACAAAATTGGTGTTGGACCCGTTAACTGGGGATTCTACTCATGGTACTGAACAACTTTTGTTCTACGACTTTGGTCAAATCGCAAAAACATTTTTGGACGATCAAAGTGTATGAAATGTCAAAATTTTTGTGATTTGAGCAAAGTCGTAGAACAAAATATGTTCAGTACGATGAGTAGAATCCCCATTTAACGGGTCCTACACCAATTTTGTTACGACTTCTAACCATCAACGGGTGGACCGTGGCCGGTCCCCAGGCATACCACCTCGCCTGCCGTTTTCTCCGAAGAGTGGGAACACACCGTTCCTAATTTTTTTAACAACTAATTATCACTAATTAATTTGTAATTATTTTTCCATTAAACTCCCACTCGGTGGACCGATGGCCTAGTGAAGGTCGCGGGAAGCTGCTGGATGCGGGCAGCGCAAGACCATGGAAATCCTCGGAGGAAATCGTTTGTTTGACAGTGGACGTATTTTGTCTGTTACCCATTACGTTATCATTACAGGCTATCCAAAGCGATAATATACCTATAATGTATATTTTAACCAGAATCTTATTTTACTAGAATTAGGTGGCTAGCTAGTGGAGACTATTGAACGAAAGCTTGATTCCACAAATTTTGAAAATTCGTGGCCATAACTGGTTGTAGTCTTGGTAAGCATGGTTTGCCATGAAATAATCTTCATTATTTACGTGCTCAACCATTTCGTGAGTCATCTATTAAGAGGTTAATTTTATATTTATCTACTTTAGATTTGCGGTCACAAATTCCATATGAACTATATGGCAATCGAGTTAAATTGTAAAGTATTTTTTTTTTATTTGGATGATTTGTTCGTTTAAATTTTCAAATCGCAAGAACTGTTGAGCTACCCATAAAAATATCTCCCCTCATACAGTTATCTGCCCATCTAGCAGAGACTGTCCACTTTGCCTATAATTTTCCGTTTGTTCCCCTAACAGCACATGGCACATACCTGCGTGATCTCCTTGTAGAGATGCTCGAACCGGTAGCGCACGAAGGAGATGTTAAGCTTGGTTTCGTAGTCGTCGGCGCCGCGGAATGGCGACACGCCAGACAACATGATGTATGTCAGCACGCCCAGAGACCAGATGTCTGTCTGAGGGTACGCGGGCTCGTCGTTCACTATCTCGGGCGCTGGAATACATCAATAAATACATTTCCGGGACAAATTACACACAGTAACTAGGATTCCCTATATTATGGGGACCGGAGACTGATATACATGGACAATTGCATATATGCGTTTAAATACATACACATACATATAGATATAATACACCCAGACACAGAGCAAACAAATGGTCATCACAGAACTGTTTGCCCTGGGTGAGGATCGAACCCACGACTCTCAGATCAGTAGTCAGGATTGAGATCGAGTCAGTCAGATTATGTTTAGATACGGTCATAATTTGCATGGGATTGACAGTTAGTGAATAGTGACATTTATGTCGACGGTTGATATTATCACTAGGTGGCGGTCAATTTGGATGGGGTGAGTGTTAGAGGCATTTATCACGACGTTGGTGCTATCATCAGATGGCAGTTAAAGAAAATGTCCCCGAGGGAGGTGAGAGTTACTTCTTTTACGTAGTAACAGTATTCTCAATCTACACTTTCAACAACATTTAAGTATGTAGCTAATATTCTTACCTTTGTACTCCAAATCGCCAACTTGCGGCACACTGGTACCCAACTTGGTCACTTTATGCGCGCTTCCAAAGTCCACAATCTTCACCTGGATGGACCTGACGGAAGCCATCACCACGTTATCCGGCTGCAGGTCCAGGTGGCAGTACCCTCGCCAGTGCAGGTACTGGAGACCGTCCAGGACCTGCGTGACTATCGTCGCCACCATCTGTTCTGTGTACTCGTGGCGACTGGATAGGTAGGTGAGGATATCGGCGCCTTGGAGTTTCTCTAGGATTAATGCGGCCACTGGGGTGCCCGGCGCGTGGTATGCAGCTAGGAGATTCGATATTCTCTCGTGTCGTAACCTTCTGAGACACTCGTATTCTCTTTGTATTTGTACTTCTGTTTCTGGACGGCTTTCTAGAATCTTCGCTACTACGACGCTGTCGTTGGTCTTGTCGACACCTTTCACGACGATCGAGAACTTCCCTCTCCAAAGCTCCGATATGAAACTGTATCTTTCTGTGAAACCGTCGGACGAGTCCCATTCGATTGGGCTCTCTTCTGTGCTGTAATTGAGTTTGGGTCTGTCTTCGTCTAGAACTACTTCTTGGCCGGACTCCGTTAGTTGCTGCAAGTGCTTCATAGCTTTTGTCACTTCTATTTTCGGCGCTCCGGATTCTTTGGTTTTGACTAGATTTGTGGGGACTCCTTTGTCGCTCCACCCGATTCTGTTTCGGGAAGACAGTCTGAATTGATAACTCGTGTCCGGTTGAAGGTTTCTGACGACGAAGAATTCATGGTCGATGTTGCTAGCGACGTCTTTCCATTCCACGCTGTCTCCTTCTTTGTACTGGAGGCTGTAGCAGATTATTGGGGAATTTCCATCGTATTTTGGTTGCTTCCACCTCAGCAGCACTTCGGTATCGGAGACTTCAGTCGCAGTGGGGCTGTCGGGAGCATCAGGGTTGGTCGCTTCAACTATACGCGTCCTAGCAACGGTTTGTCCGACTTTGTTTCTAGCGACTACCTTATAGAACCCTATATCGTGATGCATGGCCGGGTCGAAGGTTAAAGTAGACCTTCCATCTTCGTCTTCGACGATTTTGATTCTCTGTCCCTCAGCGATGACCATGTCGTTTTTGAACCACTGTATGACCGGTTTGGGGTCGCCGACGGCGTAGCAAGACAGCTGAGCGGGTTCTCCCTCTCTTATGGGGAGGATCTGGGGTTTCTCCCTGAGGAAGGGGAGCTGGCCGTCCCTCTTGGCCTCCATGAAGGCCTGGGCCTCTGCGTAGGAGTCCAGCCTGGTGCCGAGCTCGTGCTTCAGCCGGCGGATGGTGTAGGACTCGGTGCCGTAGTTGTTGATGCGCTCGCGTTGCTCGTCGCCGATCTCCTCGTCCATGATGTCGGTGAAGCGGCGGCGCTCGCGCACGATCGGTGTCTGCGGACGAACACATAGTTTGAACAAGCTCTAACGCTAGACGTTGAGTATACAAGTTCCGAGTGGTACTGTGTATTAGGTAGAAAAAAAGACGGTTTAAAAGTATGTGTACAACGTGTACTTAAATAAAAAAACATTTCGATTTTTTGACAAGTAGTTTGAGCGGTATCCGACCACAAATGAAATTGGCTAATATATGATGTAAGATGATAATTTATCATAAGGGTATATTGGGGATGCACAGTGGGGATGAAGTGGGGAAAGTAGGTTGTAATGGGACACAGTTAAGGTGTAGTGGAGAGCACTAGGTGAATATTGGCGCATCGTTGGCGTGAAGCAGGATACAGTGGGCGAGTGGTGGGAGACAGTGGGGGTGTAGTGGGGTGCATTAGGTGAGTATTGGGGCATCGTGGGGCACAGCGGGGGTGCAGTATGGCATAGGTAGGGTGTAGGTGGGCACAGTGTAGATGGTCACAGTGGGGGCCGAAGTTGGGTGCAGTGGGACAAACTGGGAGTTCAGTGGGGCACAGTGGGCGTGTAGTGGGGTGCAGAAGGGGAGTAGTGGGGCACAGTGGGCGTGTAGTGGGGTGCAGTAGGGGAGTGGTGGGGCGCAGTGCGGGGTCAGTCTCACCCTGGGGTCGTAGTTGTCGTGCAGGCCGAGGGTATAGGCGGGCGAGCGGCGGCACGCCACCTTCATGTACTCGCGCAGGCGCACCGGGAACTGCGTGTCGCGTAGCTGTAGCAGGTACGTGTCCGGCCCGTTCTGGTAGCTGTGGGGGGGGAAGGGGACAGTTATTTGGTGACAATTACTTGATAGTGCCATCGATTGGTGATATTCACTTGAAAGTGTCGCCATTAGGTGACATTTTTATTTGGTAATATTCTCTAGAACGTTTCGTCACTACATTTTGTAACATTCCCTTGAAAATATGCACTTTTTGCAACGTTTCCTGGAAAGTATCACTATATTGTGAAATTACTTGGAAGTCTCACCAGTTTATGATATTCCTCTGAAAATGTCGACATATGATCAATTGGTGTTTGAGATTAACCAAAGCGTTTCTATGTGCGATAAAAATAAAATACCTTATTTATCAATAACAAACGACAAGAGAAGTTAACGCGACATATATTCTTAACTATATTATAACAAAACGTCGTTGTACGTACTGGCTCTCGGACTTGGCGGAGACCTCCCAGTCGGGGTGCTCCCACTGCTTGAACTTGAGGTCCCACACGCCGGGCGTGCGCTCGTGCGAGCCCCGCGCCGGCGTGCCTGCGAGGAGGAAAATGAATATTTTGGGGCCAATCACACATCTGGTCATCTGGCCCCAAACTGGGATTCCCTGTACTATAGGAACCAAAGACTGATATACATACATATACAAGGTGTAACAAAATTGGTGTAGGACCCCTTAACTGGGGATTCTACTCATGGTACTGAACAACTTTTGTTCTACGACTTTGCTCAAATCGCAACAAAATGATTGGACTCTCCTTACAAAAATGGCAAAACAGAGTGACCAATTTGCATGTAAAGTCCATTTTTTTTGTGATTTGAGCAAAGTCGTAGAACAAATCTTGTTCAGTACGATGAATAGAATCCCCAGTTAGCGGGTCCTACACCAATTTTGTTACAGCCTGTATACATTTAAATACATACAGATATAGATACAATACACCCAGACACAGTGCAAACAATGCAAAACAGAAAATGGGTAAGAGCGTAACCAAACACAGAGTGAATTATAGTTTTATGAACTATGTCGGTATGAGTTGCCCTAATGGAGTAGTTTAATTTATCGTAAGAGCGCTTATCTAAATTCACTTGGAGAAAAAACCTAGTTACTAGGTACATTAGCTACTAGCCTAGGTACATTCCTGGAACAAACATTTAATTATTACCAAAATCAGTTCATCTTTCAATTTTTTTTTTTCAAATTGAATTGAGGGCAACAAAGACAAACATATTGTAGATCGTAATGCTACAGTGCATTGGGTATGGTATCCATACAAAATTACCCATTCTCCTTTGCTGATCACAGAAATCTTTGCTATGCTAATGGTGGCGATTAAATCCACGACTCGCGGATCAGCGAGCCAGGAGCACTAACCATTGAGCCACCGAGTCAGTCTTCTTTTGAGTTTAGTCTTAAGATGAAGCAGACATTGTGTTGTGGGCCTGTTTTTACTACATGTAGAAATTGAAATAGATAGATAAAGATAACTAACATAATTTTTAAGTATTTATTTACTAACAATATATTATTGTAAGACTGATCCAATGTTGGTCGTAATAAATAAATAAATTGAATTGAATTATGTATGGTATCTCGTGATTGGTCGCGGTATCACGTGATCGGCCGCGGTGCCACATGATCGGCTACGGTATTACGTGATCAGCCACGGTATCACGTGATCAGCCACGGTATCACGTGACTGGTCACGGTATAACGTAATAGGCCACGATATCACGCGTTTGGCCGCGGTATCACGTGACTGGCCGCGGTATCACGCGTTTGGCCGCAGTATCACGCGACTGGCCGCGGTATCACGCGACTGGCCGCGGTATCACGCGACTGGCCGCAGTATCACGTGACTGGCCGCGGTATATTTACCTTCCGGCGTGTAGACCTCCCCGGGCGGGTACACCATCTTGGAGGGATGCTCGAAGGCGCCACTGAGCGGCCGCCGCCGGAACCAGTTGCGGCACTGGGCGTTGCTCGTCCAGTCCCTGACGAAATCACAACAATAGTTATGAACAACAAGGGACCGACTACGTGGAGCCTCGGGGTTTGGTCGTCTACGAGACTTAAACAGTGGGAGCGAAGCAATATATATAAAACTGACCAGTGATTACTCGAGCTTTGCCTGGTACAAAAACGGTTCTTCAAATGCATGCATTTCTGTTCTCGCACTCATCAAAGGTGCATAGGCACAAGGTTTCATTAAACTCAACGCCCAATTATTATTTTCGCCTGATGATTTTGAGGTTTTTAAAAATCTTGGTTGCTGACGTTTACACGTTCTTTAAAATCGATCATATTCGGACTGGACTTATTAAGATGAAAGAAATAAACTTGTGAATGACTACGTTAAATAATACATGAAATGATCAAATTTTTTTTTAGCAAAATACCCGGCAACGCAAACAATTTTTAAGCATCTTGTGTTCGAAAACACTGTTCCTTATTTCGTTTACAAATATTTATTTTTGTCACTCAATTATCTACGTAGCAATGACAGTATATGAGCTGTTTACGATACGTATAATATATAAAAAAAGAAGACACTCACCTATACAAGTTGTAATAGTTCCTCAGCCTATCAGTCGTAATGACATACTCGTCCTGATAGATCTTATCCGCCAAACTTAGCCACGGGTGCGCCAGCGCCGCATTCACATCCATCCTCTCGTGCCAATTTAGCACCAACAGCTTCGAGATAAAGTCCCTGGACTCGCGACTCAGCCTCGACCACCACTCCTCATCGTGCCACTCCCATCTGCCCTCCCGGATCCTGGTCAAGGTCTCCCGGTCGTTGACCCCGCGGAAGGGCGAGTGTCCGCTGAGTAGGATGTGGGTGATGATGCCCACGCTCCACATGTCCGCCGGGAAGGACACGCCCTCGCCGTTGGCCACCTCGGGGGCGACGAACTCGGGCATGCCGTAGTCGAGCGCGGCGTGGCGGCTGAGCTGGATGCGGCGCGAGAGGCCGAAGTCACAGATCTTGAGCTCGTCGCTGCCCACGTGGGATAGGAGCAGCTCACCGATCTGGAAATCAAGGCGATATTTATAATTTTGTAGGATCGCTATTTGGTAGAATGCACACTTAAAAGCAGAGTCTTCTGGGCGACGTTTTGTATAGAGAGTTAAAAAAATAATAATAGCATTCATTATGAAGTGCTCTCCGTGTAAGAAAATGCGGATCACCAGCCCTCTGATTTACCAGGACGAATCTGAATGCACCAAACTCAAACTTATGAAGACAATACGAGTATACCCGAATCTATTCGACATACATACACACAGAACGCTGAATCCGAATAACACTCAGCACCTCCAGCGCAAAAGCTTATAAATTAGAATTTGCACAATCCTCAAAAGAAAGGTAATGTTTAATGATAGATACGTGAAAATGATAGAAAAAACACTGGACAAATCAACTAAAACCAACCACACTGCACTCACCGTCAAACCTAAATGCGCGTAGCTGTTATCGTGCATATACTTGAGTCCCCTCAGCAGCTGCCTGACGTAGCCAGCCACCTCCCGCTCCGTATACCCCTGGGACCGGAGAAGGCGGTCCCGCACCAGCTCCCCCCCGGCCGCCAGCTCCGTCACCAGCGCCAGGGTATGCTCATGCTCGTAAGCGTCGTGGAGACGGATGAGGTGGCGGTCGTTGAGCTGGTTCATGATGTCTAGCTCGTTCTTCATGAAAGGTTTAAGCTCGGAGTGGCCGTGCATTATCTTGGCGGCGTAGTTGCGGCCTAGAGGAGGTAGGTAATTGAATTTTTGATTGTGCTGGTTGATTTTTGCAATGATGTCATCTTATGGGTGATGCTACTTGTAAGTGCAACAGCAGGCAGACCGTCTATTACTCGTATTAGCACGGGTAAAGTCAGCCACACTATGGGCGGGATGAAACCCATTTGGCCTTATTTTACGAGGGCGCTGTATCATTGTATATCGTGGCCAGATCATAGAATTGGTCAGATCATGAAACTGGCATGAACTGGCCATTTCGTTGCAGGAGCTCCGAAAAAACTCTAGGTTTGAGATAATGTCAGAGGCTTAACAATTGAAGATTTCACCAGTGGAAGGACCTTATTTTGCAAGGTGAGACTGGATGGGAACCACTGCTCGCTATATACCTGCGCCAGCAGCGCGCTATGTTCCGGAGGGCGGCGCGAGATAGCCGGCGTAACCGGCATAAGAGGCATTCCATTCTATCTTATTCCTCAAGATCGGCAAGGCACTGATAGCGCCTCTGAGGGTGATGCTCATAGGCGGCTTCCATCAGGTGGGCCGTCAGCCTTTTTTCATTTATTTTTATTTTATTTTACAATTTATTGTGTACACATAATAGACATAATAGACACAGGCTTAACATAAAATATACACAAAGGGTGCAGCTTATTTCTAGTAGAAATTTCTTCCAGCAGACCCGGGATAAGGAGAAATTGTAGCTGAGATGGCAGAACAGCATGTACACAAACATTATTATATAGTTAATTGATAAATATATATCAATATATAACATACATACATAATAATATACATATATAAGGTGCTACTTTATTAGTGCCCGATATTTTACTCAGTGCTTCTACTCCTGATTCTGATCAACTTTCCCCAAGGAACTCATAGTCAAATCGTAAAAAAAATGTTTGGACTCTTCATACAAATCTATCAGCCGAGCGGCCAAATTAGTATGAAGAGTCCAACAATTTTTTTACGATTTGACTATGAGTTTCTTGGGGAAAGTTGATCAGAATCAGGAGTAGAAGCACTGAGTAAAATATCGGGCACTAATAAAGTAGCACCTTATATATAATATATACTATATACATGGCTTATCAACCTCACGAAGACAGAGAGAGGTAGTGCATCTTACTCAATAAAAATAAAGATAATAAGAACTCACCCGAGAGGCGCTCGGCGGCGTGGTAGACAACCCCTTGCACGCCGCGGCCCAGCTCGTCCCCCAAGTCGTAGAAGTCACCGAACGGCTTCGTGCTGGGCTTAACCCGTGGCGGGTGCTCGCGGATCCTACGCGGTAATACGTTGTTATTGCTTAGCGTCCAGTAAAACATAACTATATACAGGCTGTAAAAGTCGTGCGTCAAGTGCTTCTACTCCTAATTCTGATCAACTTACCCTAAGGAACCCATAGTCAAATCGCAAAAAAAAATTTGGACTCTTAAGGGTGTAATCTAGTCCTAGCATACTATATTTAATATGGCCGCTCGGACTAGATTTACACCCTATATAACTACATGTGGGAATTGTGCTATGACTAGCTAAGAGAGACTACGAGGGTAGATTTCTTCAATTGTTAAAATAATATTCGAAAGTCCAAGGTAGGTGGATCGTGAGGGTATCGCCTTGAGTTGAAGAGTTAAAGATCACAAAGCATAGCATTGTAAAGTTGCTACTCTGCGTATTACTTCTGTCATCGTCACCATCAGTCCAAACCGGTCTTGCGCAGCTTCCATCGCCCTTTGTGTGACCTTGAGACTTCTTGAGGCCCATAGTAAGCAACCTTACTCGCACTGTCAAAACATATAGGTCAAAGACCTTTGTCTGGAGACACTGCGGTATTTTGGATGTAAAGATATTATTACTGAATAACTTGTCTCTGTTACTGAGTGGGTGCAGTTACTATACAGGCTGTAACAAAATTGGTGTAGGACTCGTTAACTGGGGATTCTACTCATCGTACTGAACAACTTTTGTTCTATGACTTTGGACTTTTCATACAAATTGATCAGTCTGTTTTGCCATTGTTGTATGGAGAGTCCAAAAATTTTTTGCGATTTGAGCAAAGTCGTAGAACAAAAGTTGTTCAGTACGATGAGTAGAATCCCCAGTTAACGGGTCCTACACCAATTTTGTTACACCATGCATAGCTGTCCTTATCACACGCACCTGTCCGAGTACTCGTACTCGCTCTCCTCGACGTGCAGCATGGCGGAGGAGCTGACGGCGCCGGCGACATTGCGAGCCGACACGGAGTAGAGGCCCTCGTCCTTCAAGATCGTGTCGTTGATGATCAGGACGGTCGTGTCGGGCTCTATGAACTGGATCTGTGCGGAAATGGAATGGCTTGAAATTTAGAGTAACATAATATTAATAAAACAATAAGGGACTAAGAACTAAAAAGTTAATAAAGTGTCCGATCTAGTAAGTTATAAATAATACAAATAAAAACAATAAACATCTATTTCATAAACGTTTTTCACTTATATGGACTTAACCTTTTTGAGTTGAGAACTTCGAAAAATATTAAGAAAACAAATCATATTTTTTCACTAACTATAAAAAATTAATAAATGTAGAAGTTGCTCTTGTTCTTGTATTCAAAAGAAAAAAGAAAAATGTATTTTTATACATACGATAAATCTTTTTTTAAGTTATAAGAAAGTTGCGGGCTTCGATTCATTTACAAGTTGCATAGTAGGAAAAATAAAATAGTAAATAACTCATAATTTTTTAAACTTCGAGATAAAAGTGAGGAAAACGTATAATAAAATAACAATATATGTCATTCATAGGGTATTCATTCATAACATAACAATATAGGACAACAATACGTACACAAACTGTACCAGAGTTACGGTAGCAGCTTCGATACATCTTAACCAATTACTTGCGTCTAAACAATCAATAAACTTATATCGAGTGTGACCGAAATCGATTCTTATTAAATCAATCCTATATCAGCTTCTAGCCGCTGATCGATATCTGATTGCCAAGTGATTTTGTAATGGGATCGATGCATTTGAGCTATGCAGCCCTGTTGGCACACGCCTGCAGTGTTTGAATAGTTTTGTAACGATCCGACGATAGATCTACGAGCGTTAACGCGAGGTGATAGTATTTTTGAAGTGAAAATATTGAAAGTGAGAGTGTCTGTTGTTTGAGAGAGAAAACTTAGAATTTAGTCGAATTTGAATTAAAAAGGTTTTCTTTTTAAAAATATTACTTCGAATTATGTTAAATAAGTCGGAAACTGGATCCTGGATAACGCTAGGTACAAAAAGAAGAAAAAAAAATGGCAGTATTATAAAGACCGCCGCCGTTTTCTCTGACCTTTTAATAAGAATAGGAAACCTATGTAGACAATGAGAATCTGACAGACCTTAAAACTGCAGCCACGGCTAAGTTCATTTTAGAGCTTAGTGTTATTAGCCTGACCTCTAATTCTTTATTTTATGTCTCAGCTCGCTTTGTTAACATTGGTGCACGCATTTACTTATTAACAGTGTCCTAGCAGAATTATCAGCGCTGCGGTCTCCACGAGGCTTGCAGCTCCCAAGCTGAGTGAGGTCATTTTCTTTGCCCACTTTAATTTTTATTTATAAGTAGGTACATTAATTTTTAGCGTTAATTTTTATATGTTTATTTACTTTAGTTGTTCTGTGATGTGCTTTGTATGACTGTGTGGGCTTGGAATAAATGATTTTCTATTCTGTTCTATTTAATGACTATTAATTATTATACTATCGGGATATACGAAAGTGTCTCGTCTTGGGTTGATGCGGCACTACAACTTGCTCGGGCGATTAACGTTAAATGGTTAACTTACATATAATCTAAGCATGAGGACGATTTTTTATCTAGATCCTGGAACTTGACGAAAGTGGGTGCCAGTAATACATAATTTCGGATTAGGATTCTGATCCGGCATACAGCACTCCAGTCACACATTCAAGTTTCTAACTACCTAACTAACTGATGTCCTTGCTCCACACAGCTACAGTTTTTCGAGTTTTTTTTAAGCTACAACTACCCGAAGTCAAGAGGAGTAGCTGAAAAAGAATTTTAGATTCTTACCTTGATCCTGGAGCTCGGTGCAAGCGGCTGCCAGTCCTTGTACCACTTGATGTCAGGGTACGGCACGCCGGTGACCCTGGCCTCTATCCTGGCCTGGTGCCTCTGCAGCACCACCGACTCCTCGGGCCTCCTGATGAAGTAGGGGTACTCGGCGACCTCGAGCCGTACCCGTTGGCGCGCTTGCCCGTGCTCGTTGGTGGCAACTGCTTCGTACCAGCCAGCGTCACGGTCCATCATCCTGGGGATGGATGGAGGTGGTTTTTTATCCTTAATTCGAAGACCTTGGCATCACCTCATGGTAAGTGGTGATGATGACGAAGATGGAAGCGGGCTTAGCAAGGTAACATAACGCAAAGTTACGAATTCTTTAAGATAAAACTTGACTGACAAATTGTCTATTACCGTGGCTATAGTCTTTGATACTCGCTCGGTGAAATTATGGGGCTTAAAAACGTTAATATGTAAAGAATATTCCTTGCTTCAGTGATACTTTAAAAGCTTTAATTTTTTCTTTTATCGTCGGCACATTATATTAATCGTTATACGATGATCTTCTTTTCTCCTTCATTGCCTACCAAGTCTTGTATATAGACGTTTGAATCGAATCCGAATCTAATGATAAATGGATTTAAATCTTCTTACAAAGCAATCTGTATCTAATTACAAATAAATCTGAATCAACTAATAAAGAAACCTGAATCGACTTACTTGTTAATAAACAGAGTGGCCTGTCCATTCCTCGTGTAACTCCAATCGTATCTGCCACCAATCTCAATGGGCTCATCATTGAAGAAATACGTCATCTTCGGCTTCGGGTACCCATACACGAACCAGAACAGATTCACATTGTGACCCTTAACCCCGTACTGCGAGTCGTGTTCCTGACGTAGGAACCTCGGAGCTTGAGCGTACCCATCGTGGGGGGGACGTTCAATGTCGAAATCTTTCGGGAAGTAAGGGGAGGTTTCTGGACGGAAATCGATGCCTGGTTCGAGGTAGGGTATGAATTTGGGGGGGTCAGGCTCTAGTTTGGAGCGGTGGGTGACGGCGAAGGGCGAGGGGTCGGATACGCCGTATTTGTTCTCGACGCGGATGCGGAATTTATAGTCGCGGAAGGGTTCCAAGTTGCGGATGTCGCATACGCAGGAACGTAACCCGGTGCGCGCCGTGAACCAGTCGCCGTCCGGCTGCTCGCACATCTCCACCTGCAGGGTCGCATAGAAATACAAAGTCAATTTACCTTTCAACCTGCAGGGGTCACATTAAAATAGTTCAATTAGGTACCTAGTGTTAGGGAAAAAGGTCGCATTTGAGACTTACTGGCTAGTCAGATTTGGTTTTGAATAGTGATGGACAGAGTGTGTAGACGAAAAAATAAAAGAGGTTGTAAATTATGTTTCTTTTACACCTAGCATGTGAAACAACATCGTCATCAGCCAAAAGATGTCCACTGCTGGACAAAGGCCTCCGCCAAGGATACAATATATAAAAACTTTACATTTATGGTAAAAACCAACCAATTTACGAAAATAACCCGACTGCATTAAATTTATCTTGTTAATCTGAGGAAAGACACGAATAGAGCGACAGCCTCAAAAAGACTGATATACATAATAATATATGCACACATTTTTCTTGAAGGGCTTCTCAAAACTTTACACTATGACTAAATATGACCTAACGTGACCTAAGGCACTAACCTGGTAAGTGACCGGGAACCGAGGCCCGTGAGGAATGGAAGGCTTCCACGACAGCGTGAGGTGCCTGTCGGCCATGCGCGAGATGATGGGCTTGTCCGTCAGCGGCATGGGGATGCCCGTCTTCTTCATCTTGTCGAAGTCCGAGTACTGGTCGCCGATGGGCCGCTTGTGGGTCTGCGGCTCTAGAGCTGGGGAGAGAGAGGGGATAACATAAAAAAAAAAAAATTATCCGATAAACACCATGGCTATTAGTACCTATGTACTTAAAGAATTTGATCAGAAAACAACGGATTGGAAAGTAGGATGATGTTTAAAGTTCCAAAACCTTTAATCATTCTAGATAAGAAATCTAACCTACTGGGGGCACGAGAGTAAGCATATACGGCATATCTCAGGTAAGACTCTAGATAGTGGAGTCAAGCATTTATGTTCGAGCCCATAATGTAGTCTCGAGAATATAGTTTTGCTTTTATTTGCTTTTTGTACAAGAAATTGAACACATGCGACGGAAGCCAGAGAATCTTGGAGAATGCAGAAATCGAAGAATATAATCAGAGAAACGAAAGCTCTTAGACTCGGCCACCTAGAAATAATGGGAAGGAACTACGTTAGGGAGACTATAATAATTGACCACGCTGAATACGTTAAAAACAACCGACTTCAATCGCAACAACTCCAATTTTGCTATGTTTTTGTTGATTTTCTCAAAAACCGCTGAATCGATTTCGATAAAATTTATATGGGACCACCTGTGAAGTATACCCTTTTAAACAAAAAAAGAATTTTCCAAATCGGTTCAGGCGTCTTCGAGTAATCGGTGAACATACATAAAAAAATAAAATAAAAAAAAAAGATTCCGACGAACTGAGAACCTCCTCCTTTTTTTGAAGTCGGTTGAAAATGGTCGACCGACGCGACGGGACGATAGTTATAGCGATGTCTGATCGGCTGCCCTGGGTTCCCCAGGTTTTAGCGAACTGAGATCATTTGCTGCTTCTCATACCGGAGACTAACATTCATTTTGAGTCGTTATAATACGCCAGCGTAATAAGCTAAAAGTTGAACTTACTATCATATGTGAGCTGAGCGGTGCACTCGGCCTCGCCATGGGGGTTGTATATCCGGCACTTGTAGGTGCCGACGTCGGAGGGGTCAACCGGGCTGAGGGTCAGTCTGAGGAGGCCGGTCGTCTCCTTGTCCATGCGGATACGCTCGCAGGGGAACAGACGCTCGTCGTTGCGGTACCTGGGAAGAGAAATAATAAATATCTGGGACAAATCACACACGGTCATCTGGCCCCAAACTAGGATTCCCTGTATCTTGGGAGCCAGAGACTGATATACATACACATATACATTTAAATACATACATATATAGATATTGGTGTCGATTCGAGATTGCAAAAATCACTAAACTAAATTAAAATTAAGTTTAGATGTGTCAAAATAGCGTTTGCTATTCGGAAAAACAAACTTAATTAAACTGACAGGACTAATATTAATTTTAGTTTAGTCGAATTCAATTTAGTCAAAATCGCCATTTTGCTATTCGGAACAGCCATTTATCTGTCATTTTTAGAGATGTCAAACTAAAATTCGACTTATTTTAATCGCGACCTGTTTGGGTGACGATTAAATTAAAATGTATCAAGGAAATCTACAGAAATGCCAGATTTGTTTCGAAGATATGACAAATAGTGGTCTGTGGTAGTGGGAGAGCCATTGCGGTTATGGCAGATGCAGAAGAAATGTATACAGCAGGAGTAAAATGAATGTTTTCCAAAACTAGTCATGACGAGACTTTTTTTCCTAGAATAATTTATTACAAAAACTACCGAGCTTGGGAAGGACCTTTGAACTTGCGGAGAGCACCTAAGGCTTCTCTCTGACCGAAAATGACACCAGTAATGAATACATGGAAAGTATCTGCATGACATGGAAAACTGCTCATGTTTCTATGTTTCTTGTAGTATCACCATCAAGGCTATTACTCTTATAATACTGAATACCTACTGTTACGTGGATGCAGAGCAACTGGACGCATGCGTTGCACCAGCAGCCAGCAGGCACAGTTGTAGCCTATGAGTAGATTTGTTGAGTAAACGAGAAGCTTGTAGCATTTAAAAGGGGGATTTATAGTGAAAGTTCAGGACAGCCCGCTATCCAGAGGCTGTCTCGGAACAGAAGAAACAGTCATGCACTTAATCCTGAAATGCACTGGTCTGACCGAACAATGGACAAAATACTTCAGCATGTAAGGGTCGCTTCGAGAATCCTGTGTATGTACCAGGAGACTTCTGGAAAGAGCTAGGTTAGCTGGAGTAGTCGACCACGCCTGCACATTTAAAGGACCTAATAGGAGTCTAAATGCGGAAACAGGAGTCCAATAAAATACAAAGGGGGATGGATGGCCCTCTGTTCATCCTAATATTTGTCCTAATATTTGTCCTACCTACAAATGGTGAAGTTCATTGTGAAGTTCATCGCCCCAAGACAATAAACATTTTTATTATTATTGAACTATGACTCTAAAACATGTAATTATTTTAAGGATAATAAAATACAGTTCTAAATCAGATTGTTTTATTATTACATGATAATTTTATGAACAGTAGGCAGTCTAGAGGCTGCTTGGTGTATCCGACTGTAGGTCCCTTCTGTTCACCATTCTCGTTCCTCTTCGTTCGCATCTGCAGGGGAATATGTTGCGGCTGAAGTTGCACCACAGGAGGCTTCTCTCATTATGGCCAGTATCTTGACCATGACCATGGAACCATTTACTGGCAGAACCTGAAGAAAAATAAAATAGGCAACTTGATAACAGTACCATAAACATGAAATCGACGCTTGAAAGGAAAAGTTGACTAAGCACCATTCGTCCGTCACACGACTATCACAGTGATAGGAGTGTTAGTCGTGTGAAGGAGGAATGGCGCTTAGTCACAGTGATAGGAGTGTTAGTCATGTGAGGGACGAATGGCGCTTAGTCACAGTGATAGGAGTGTTAGTCGTGTGAGGGACGAATGGCGCTTAGTCAACTTTTCCTTTCAAGCGTCGATATAATTATTAGGCACGTACCTATGTGATAAGTCATATATGCATTTAACGACAGACCCAGCTGCATTAGTTCCATTCCAGTGCATAATGTTAAACTCCTCAGGTGCAAAAATGATCTAAATTCTATATGATTTTCAAAAACAATACAACAGAACAGCACAGGTCGATTAACTGAGTCCAATATTTCTGTTGGTCTGTATATTCCCTCTGCTGTGGTAAGGAACTGTGGAATATATGGGGGTGACCACTGGATTGATGTGAGTTAAAGTAATATTCCTAGACGCGTATGGAGTGATAACAATGACCATGGCTACAATTAGTTAACTCATACAACTTCAACCTGAGTAACCAGTCCTGATTGCTATTCAAGGACTTTATTGTTATAGCAGGAAGCTGCATCCGTTGGGCACCTGCAGCGCTTATGCTGAATACTGAGGTTGCACCACTAGATGCTTTTCATTTACTAAGATTTCCTCACAGACTAACACAATTTACAAACAAAGAATATGAAGAAATTACTTACCACTTACCAAAAGTATATTAGAAGGAAACTTCTTCCCGAATACCTCCAGCTTTTATTGTTTTTCTTCAGTCCATTTGTTTGTATTTATTCACAAATTCACATAAACAAAAACAAAGAACAAAACTCGCATTTTCTATTTGACAATTGTTTTTTTTCATGGGTTGATTATTTCCCCTGGAGGCAGAAATTAATGACAGATATAAAAGAGATAGCGCTACATAAAATCGTATGAAAAAGTCTTATTTCTTTGTCTTGCATACGTCGTATACCGTATCATTCGTTCTTTTTTAGAGCGACTTTTGAGTCTTTCGTGTGACGCGCGAGTTCGCTTCACTGTTTGTTATAGTCTATGGATCAAAGTCTATTAAATTTAATCGTGTCATTTACGTTTTAGTGCTGTCAAACAAGAAGATTAAATTTAGTAATCGCGAAAAACCGAATTGCGCATGCAAATCACTAAACTTATTTTAATCGTATTTTAGTATAGTTTAGTATAGTCGTCTTTTAGTCCGAATCGACACCAATTATACACCCAAACTCAGAGCAAACAGTTCTGCTCATCACAGAAAAGTTTGCCCTGTGTGGGGATCGAACCCACGACTCTCGGATCAGAGGTCAGGATCGCTAACCACTTAGCCACCGAGTCAGTCGAGCGTAAATAATGCGAATTTTGCATGATTGCTTGAATGCTTGGTTGACTGTTTCTATTAACTAACTATTAAAGTTACTATTACTACTAATATATAATTATTATTATTAAGTCTTACTAACAAGCTGAAGGTCTGAAATAAAAGATTTTATTTTTTATTAAATTAGTTAGGCCACCAGTGCCTTCGAGAGACTCACCACTCCACTTCAGGCTCAGGCGTGCCGGTGGTGCAGACGGTGAACTTGCATGCTTGCCTGCGTTTATGCTTGCTTACCCGTCTGCTTGCATGCTTGTTTCTATTCATTTAGCCAGTGCGTGCTACCAGGCTATCAGCGCCTGTAAGAGACTCACCACTCGTCACGTCGGGCTACTCGCCTGCTTGCTTGCTTGCTTGCTTTTAGCTGATGATGATCACGTCTCTATTCACTTAGCCAGTGCGTGCTACCCGCCCGCTTGCATGTTTCGTTAACTACATATCGTCCCCACTGCAGGGGTACGAGTCTCTTCCCCTCGGGAAGATTAGCACTAGGCTTGGCCACCAATCCGGTCTTGGCCCCCATGTGTGGAGTATGGCTTGCATGTTTATTTCTATTCATTTAGCCAGTGCGTGCTACCAGGCTACCAGCGCCTGTAAGAGACTCACTACTCGACGTCGGGCTCGGGCAAGTGATGAACTTGCATGCTTGCCTGCGTGTTTGCTTGCTTGCTTGCTTTTAGTCATAGATAACACTAGGTCTATGCTTATAGCTGAACATTTTCATTTAATTAGTCAGTGTGTGCTACCAGGGCACCACCGATGCATAGAGACTCACCACTCGACGTCAGGCTCAGGCGTGCCGGTGGCGCAGGCGGTGAACTTGCGTGCTTGCCTGCGTGTTTGCTAGCTTACCCGCCTGCTTGTATGCTTTGTTATCATCATCCGAAAGACGTCCACTGCTGGACAAAGGCCGGTGTGGACATCCTTGGGGGAACTTCTGCGCTGCCGCATCCAGCGGCTTCCCGCAACCTTCACCAGATCATCGGTCCACTTGCATGCATGCTTTTTTATATTTAATTACACAGTGCGTGCTACCAGGCTGCCAGCGCTGGCAAGAGACTCACCACTCGACGTCGGGCTCGGGCGTGCCGGTGGCGCAGGCGGTGAACTTGGCGTTCATGCCGCGCAGCACCTCGATGTCGCCGATCTTCTTCAGGAACGAGGGCGGCTCCGTGCGCTGGGTACGGCCGCTGAGGGATTCGGTAAAAGTTAGTCAAAATATCATAACTTTTCAATAATACTTGTCTACCAATCATAAACTAACAAAAGGCAGTGCAGCATAGCTGCTATCATGTTGGTGAGCAATAACAGTCTATCAGCACGACAGGGAACACCTGAAGAGTGCATAAAACGGCCCAAACAGTGACTGTTCTCCACCTTAACGCTTGCCCGTCTGAGTGATTCCATAGTTGACTTCATTTATTTTCATGAGGGCAAGTTGCAGTGATACCTTATAATAATATGTCTACTATAAAAAAAAAAAAAAAAAAAAAAAAAAAAAACTAATATCTTTTACAATTATCTATAAATAAATATAACTTTTAGAGTAACTTTTTACCAAATATCAAAAATGCCATTTTGTTCTAAAACGATTTGAAATATTAAACTATGACGTCATAGTTCGATACAATTATTTCTTTACTAATTACGTGTGTAGGTATATAAAAATAAAAGCGACAATATTTTCATTAAAGAACAAAACTAAATAGCGGAACAACATTTCATAATCTTCTATTGACGCAGTGAACTATCCCATTGCTTACAGACACAACAAACAAACGCTATCTACTCACATCTTATCCACGACATCCAGCTTGGCCTCGCAGCTGGCCTCGCCCTCCCGGTTGTTGGCCACGCACTTGTAGCTCCCGGCGTCTCCCGGCTCCAAGTCCCTCACGTACAGGCAGCAAGCGTCGCCGTCGCGCTTGATGTGGTGCTTGTCGCTCTCTCGTATGGGGGAGCCGTTCTTGTACCACGTGATCTCGGGGGTGGGCACGCCGTGGACGCGAGCGGGGAATTTAGCGTCGAACGTTGGGAGCTGGGGGAGTAATGGAGAATTGAATTGAATTGGATAATGAAGAAGTAACTGTGTTGTTTGTTTGGGATGAGAAGACAAGGTTTCATGGCGAATTGTGCGATAAGTTATAAATGAAAGAAATTACGACTTCTGCTATCATTTTAGACTTATCATCTGTTTCAAAATTTTAGATAAATAAAACAGAAATGAAGAAAAGTCTCTGTTAAGTGGTCAGAATAATAATATTTAATTCATTATGTATTTTCTTTTTTGGAGTTATATTGACATATTTTGCAAGTTTGGAGTTAGTGAGATATTTCGTAGACTTCATTTTTAGTTTCTTTTTTTTTAAAATGAGTGTACGAAGAACGAACAAATATTATCGAGTAAAAAAACTGATAGAACTGAGAGTATATCATTAAAAAAAAACCATACCTGCTGCAAGTCAGTAAACTTCTGCGAGAAGGTGGGTGGCGAGTAGACCTTGCGCACGGTCACGTTGCCGTCGGAAGAGTCCTCTCCCAGTGGGCTGCGCAGCTTCACTGAGTATACTCCGGCGTCGGGCATCTCGGCTGGAGCGATCTCCAGGCCGACCTGTAAGAAAATATGAAGTTGCTTGAATTAAATATAAATATATATCCGGGACAAATCACATACGGTCATCTGATCCCAACATAGGTATAATAACATACATATATGTTTATTTGTTTGTTTGTTCTACTTTCACGCCGAAACTGTTGAACGGATTAGGTACATAGGTAAAGGACTCGGCTAACACATAGGATAATTTTTATCCCGGTAAACTTAAGGGTTCCCAGAGGAATGCTTAAAATCTCAAAATTTCCACTTCGTCACTAGACGGCACCACCTTATCATTTTCTTTCTCTCTGGACCCAATTTTAATCCACGCAGACGAAGTATGTATAAGAATATAAAAACTAATATCCCTTTAACACTCAATTCCAAATACAACTCACCCTCTTGCCATCGCAGGTGATGACCACCCTGTCGCTGGGTTTGAGCGGCTGCCCGTCCTTGAGCCACTCGACGTCTGGCACGGGGTTGCCAACGAACGGAGCTGACAGAGTGAGGGGCTGTCCCTCCTCCGCTGTGATGTCGCGCAGACCGTGAATGAGGCGCGGTCGCTCCTGTGGGGAGGAGTCGTCTTCGCGGCCTATGGGGGACAATAAAAAATATTGGGTTTGTATATTTTGCTTGCAAGGCATATTATGTATTAAGAAATTATTGAAATGACATCAATTTATTAATATGAATAGCCTAAATAGATTATAATAAACGTGCGGTATCGAAATGAATTCGATAAAAAACCGATAAAGAGGGCGACTTTGCGGCGATGCTCAAGGGAGTTTATTTAAAACAAGCTCATCGTCACCTATAAGTCTCCTTGCGCGTTGGTCGATAGCATCAAAGGCTTCAAGCTGGTGGCGGGCAGAGCCCTCCCATAGGTGTGAACAGTACTCCACACATGAGCGGACTTATGCTTGATATAATGTAAGAAGCTGTCCAGGAGTGAAGTACCGTCTCACCTTAGATAGGATACCCAGCTTCGTTGCCGCTACTTTAGCTTTGGACTCAATACATCGCCCGAAATTCAGGTTGGATGTTAACGTCACGCCAAGGAGCTCAAGGTGGTCAGTTATCGGAATCGATTCATCTCGGAGAGTAGGAGTCAAGGTGAAAGGACTCCTTTTGGCAGAAAAAAGACACGCCTGTGTTTTAGAACCTAGGCATTAGGCATTGAACCTAACGAGGTTGTTATCACCCGAATCAGACACTGCCTTAAGTGATAGGTTCATGCGCTCTAACATCGCCTCTCTAAGGCACTGTGTCTCAGCACTGGTGGCTCGTGCACTAGATATCTTTCTACAACTGTGCTATCACTTAAGACTAATTTTTCTCCATTAGTCATAAGTTTATCCTCTGACAAGGTAACACAGAACGTCAAGATTTGTCTATGGCACGTAAAGCCGTTGGTGCCGGCTGCTATCGCTATACAGCAGTCGTTATAAGCCATGTCGGAGTCCTTAAGGGCGGCTTGAAAACTTTTAATACTGGGGTTGGCCACAAGCCACACAACCCCCACAATCCGGACTTGGCCCCCGTGTGTGGAGTATGGCATAACCTTCCCGATTATGGGAAGAAACCTGTGCCCCTGCCCTGGGACGTAATGGTTTGTTAACACTTACCGGCGACAGTGAGATCAGCAGTACACGTGTTCTCGCCTACGTCGTTAGTTGCCGCCACGCCATATTGACCCGCATCGGACGGCAGCGCCTTGTCTATGATTAGCGCGTGCGTGCCGTCCGGTTGAGACACTATCTTGATGCGTTCGCCGTCAGGGACGATCTCTTTGCCGTTGTGAGTCCTGGAGTTGAGAGATAGTAGGTAAATTCTGTGTCAGTAAGAGAGGGAGAGAGAGATAGATAGAATACCAAGAGGATTCAGGGAACACCAGTGACATCTTTCTTACGTAAGTGTGATATAGTATGAAAGGTTTTGAGTTGAAGATATAAGAAATTGTAATAATTAAAGAATCTGACTGAAATTACCTCCTGTCAAGGTAACTAGGCGTCATTTTCATCTAAAATAAGAATTCCATAACCGGACAAACACGTATGTACTTACTTTATGTAGAGTTTTGCTAAGACTATATTTCGTTTAACCAAGATCTTTTTTACTAACCTATTTCCGATATTCATTTGATGAAAGATGTAAATGTTATTACAAAAATACTAAAAAGAAAGAATTTTACACAATAAGTTGATAAGCGGTTTACAGACAGAGTCCAGGTAACACAATTCAACTCACCATTTAACAGTCGGCTGCGGATGCCCCAACACCTTCACCTCCAACCTAACAGGGAACCCTTCGATCACTTTAGTGGGCTGCAGCTCCGCTATGAACGCCGGCTTTCGTTCCTTCTGAGCGACCTCCACCTTGGCCTTGGAAGCCACCTCGCCGAGCTTGTTGGTGACGGTCAGGGAGTACACTCCTGCGTCTTCGGGCTTGCAGCTGTCGATGCTGAGGCCGATGAGGCCTCCGGGCTGGTTGATGAAGTTCACGGCTTGCGAGGGGCGGATGGGGAGGTCTGGGGGAAGAAATTGAAGAATAAGATCGAAAAACGTTTTGGAAAGTGTGTTAATTTTAAGAGATAATTTCAGAAATGCTGATTTTTCTTGAAACAAAATTGGTGTAGGACCCCTTAATTGGGGATTCCACTCATCATACAACTTCCAATTTTTTTTTGCGATTTGAGCACAGTCGTAGAACGAAATCGTTCAGAATGATATTATGAATAGAATCCCCAGTTAATCGGTCTTAAACCAATTTTGTTACAGCCTGCAAATCAAGTCTATTTTCTCGATTTTTTTTTGATTTAATTTTGTTTTGGATTATCATCCATGTAACTTACGTCCTTTTTTCTTATCTTAGTTTACCACATTCATTGTTTTCTGTTCTGTCATACACATATCATCATAAAACAACACTGGTTTTACTCACTGTCCTTGAACCACTTGATCTCGGGCGCGGGGAAGGCCATGACCCTGGCCTCCAGCTTGAGAGGCTGACCGACGACCGCCTTCGTGTCTTCCAGCTCTTGGGTGAACGACGGCCTCCTTGGTGTGGCTGTTGGGAGAATGACAAAGGGTTAAGCGTACGATATATTCGTATTCTAATCTAGGCAACGCCGGATATTGCTGCAAGTAAGTATACAGATGACAAAAAATGTCCACCAAATTTTCAGCTTTGGTTTGCTGAACAACTTTCTTCTAGAAACTCATGGTCACATAGTAAAACATTTTGGCTTTCCCATACAAAGTTCATCAATCAGCTGACGGATTTGTATGGGAAGTAAAATTTTTTTTCCTATTTGACCATGAGTTTCTAGGGAAAAGTTGTTCAGTTTGATGAGTAGAAATCACTGTTACAATTTTGTTGGACATTTTTTGTCACCCTGTTAATTACAAAATTAAGATAAAATGTTATGAAATCTAAAAAAACTAAACTAAAAAAGAATAACAAAATTAATTATAAAATCTTTGAGGAATAATTTAAGTAAAATGTTAAATTAATCATAACGACTTGTCATTGAAATATTGTTCTATTCAAAAGTTTTTTTAAACTTACGGTTAACAGCCACAGCGCACAATGCTGAGCTCTCGCCATTGGGGTTGGAGATGACCAGCTTATACGCGCCGCAGTCGGCCGGCGTCACCTGGTCTATAGTCAGCTTTATGGTGCCGTCCGGTAAAGCGGTTTGTACCGCGTGCGGGTCGGTGGGGGATAGCTCTTGGCCGTCTTTGTACCTGGGGGGGGGGGGGGAATAAATAAATATCCAGGACAAATCACATACGGTCATCTGGCCCAAACTATGATTACCTGTATTATGGGAACCAGAAACTGATACATTTAAATACATACATATACAAAGCAAACAAATCTGCTCATCACAGAAATCTTGGCCCGGGTGGGGATCCAATCCATGACTCATTAGTACTAACCTCAGAGCCACCCACCGAGTCAGTTATACTTGTTGTTATATTTAATTTGAAGGTTCTCGTATGGTGACCCGGGCAAGTATGAAATGACATTTGAATATAAAAAAAATAAAGGCCGCTTTCCTCATTTACCAGCGATTTCCCGAAAAGTGGCTCTATCCCCATCTAGATGCTCTGGAAAGCGGCTCTTGACATAAGGCTGTCTTGACCCTAATTTTGGCTAACAACCGCCTTTGCAGGGGTAATAATAATATGCTACTGATGTCAGAAAATCTGTAAAAATAATCCTGATCAGCCAACTTTGCACTTTTTATTATTATAGATTTTTGATAAGTGCCGTGCCCTGAAAAAATATTTTACTGACCAAAACAACAATCTATATATTTTTTTATATCAACAAGAACCTATTACCTCAGAGGAAGGATATCCTCTGAGCTATTACACTATCTCGCCCTCACCATTTAGCAGTAGGCAGGGGGCTGCCATCAACCTTGCACTTGAGCTCGAGGGGCTCCCCCTCGTCCACGTCCCGCTGCCGGTCCAGGCGGTGCGTGAAGCCGGGCGTGGTCTGCGCGAGGGTCACGGCCGCCTCGCAGACAGCCTCGCCGCTCAGGTTCACAGCGCGGACTTTGTACTGCGGGGTGAAAGTTGGTTGTTTACTTCATCTGGTTCAGAGCTGATATGATGTAATATTTTTTTGATTAATTAACAATTGGTAAGCTTTTGGCCATCTCACCTGGTGGTAAGTAATGATGATGCCGAAGATGGATGCGGGCTTACCAAGATTTTCCAACGCAATTTATTGAGAATTGGCTATTTTTTCTCCAAGCCGGAACACGTCAATGCTATTAGCAATGATGTTTGACGGCAAGACTTTGATAAGATCGTGGTAGCTAGCCAGGTGCGCTCCGAAAATGCCATACGACCAACCTAACCGAGTCCTACAACTCGCCAGGAATCTAATCCGCGACCTCCGGATGTGAAAATACTCGACCAAGCAAACACAAGACATATAGACATTTCCTACACAATCAAAGAAGATTTTGAAGAGCAGCGACGCGAAGGTCCGATCTAGACAAGAAGTGAGATGTCTCATAATAAAAGCTTGGCTTCCTGCTAATCTCAGTTACAACTACGTCAATGGTATAAACTATAAGCTCACCTTGCCAGCATCACTAGCTTCGAAGTGTCTAATCTGGAGTTCACTGTCCACCTGACCCCCGATTTCAGTTTTGACGGTGTGTGGCTCGTCGTCCGCTATCTCAGTTCCGTCGCGGTACCATTACACTTGCGGCCTGGGGACTCCGTCGCACCGCACTTTGACACACACTCATTTAACCCCATTTGCATCACTATAAACTATAAGCTCACCTTGCCAGCATCACTAGCTTCGAAGTGCCTAATCTGTAGTTCACTGTCCACCTGACCCCCGATTTCAGTTTTGACGGTGTGTGGCTCGTCGTCCGCTATCTCAGTTCCGTCGCGGTACCATTACACTTGCGGCCTGGGGACTCCGTCGCACCGCACTTTGACACACACTCATTTAACCCCATTTGTATCACTATAAACTATAAGCTCACCTTGCCAGCATCACTAGCTTCGAAGTGCCTAATCTGTAGTTCACTGTCCACCTGACCCCCGATTTCAGTTTTGACGGTGTGTGGCTCGTCGTCCGCTATCTCAGTTCCGTCGCGGTACCATTACACTTGCGGCCTGGGGACTCCGTCGCACCGCACTTTGACACACACTCATTTAACCCCATTTGCATCACTATAAACTATAAGCTCACCTTGCCAGCATCACTAGCTTCGAAGTGCCTAATCTGTAGTTCACTGTCCACCTGACCCCCGATTTCAGTTTTGACGGTGTGGCGCTCGTCGTCCGCTATCTCAGTGCCGTCGCGGTACCACTGCACTTGCGGCTTGGGGACTCCGTCGCACCGCACTTTGAAGGTCGCGTCATCGTGGTCTTTCACCGTCTGCTTTTGCAGGGGCTTCGTGAAGACTGGCTCGCTGACTGCGTGGGAAATTATTTTCATTCTTTTAAGGGTTTCAAAAAGTTATCGGTAGAAACAGGTCCTCCTAACCAGTGGTCTAAGCGTAAGTACGGACCTCCTAGAGTGAGAGGTATCGGGTTCAAATCCTGTCCAATATACCATCAATAAGCTTTTAGAAACTTTACGTGCATTTTCATATCCATTGCTTTAACGGTGAAGGAAAACATCGTAAATATTGTGTACTATCTGTGGTGTACTACATGTGTACGATGGTCGCGTTGCACACGTCCGTAGGTGTAATCTAAATACAATACACGTAACTGAGCTGATGCTAAGTGCAACAACAGGCAACTGTCGTTAGAAGAACTTGATAGAACTTGGCTACTGTCGCATATTCGTATTTGGATCACTAGAGCTGTAATAAGTGCTTCGACCGTTAAAATGAAGTGAAAAGTTTTTGAGCGGTTCTTACCTAGTCGGAAATTGCATAACAAAGTTAGTTAACAACCCATATCGTCGCCACTACAGGGGCACGGGGCTCTTCCCATACCTCAGGAAGGATAACAAAGTTCTACCACTAGTAAGGTTTCAGTGTTTCCTACCTAGAATCCTCAAGCTGTAGAATAAGCTTCCATCCAAGCTTATACCTAAAGTCTACAAAAAATTAAAAATTCAAAATAATTTATTTCTTTACGTAGGTACATTAAGCACTCTTATAAACATCATATAATTTTGCTGGAGGAATATTCCAAATTTCAATATCATTAAAATAATCTACACTGTGGGACTACTCAAAAAGGGATTGAAAAGGGTTTTGAAGGTTTGGCAAACGACTGATAACACCCTTGGTGTTGCGAATGCCCATAGGCGGCGGTAACCACTTTCGATCAGGTGCCTTTTTGCTACCATCAAAATCTGATTTATTTGAGTAGATGCACATTCTTTTAAAATATTTTTTTTTTTCTATCTAGTACAAATTTCCTACCAATCGGAACTTGTACACTCAACGTTTCGGGAAGTGTTAGCGGACCGAGAAGAAACGTCGAGTCCAGTTCAGCTGGGGTCGGGTCTCCTTGTACGTAATACCCGATACAATAAAAAGAAAAATAAAGATTCCAGCAAAGCTCACCATGCACAGTCAATTTGGCCTGCTGCGCCGTTTCCCCAACCTCGTTCTTAGCGGTCAAGGTATAAACCCCCGCATCGCCCACGCCGACTTTCTTCAGAACCAGCTCGTAGGTCTCCTTCTCTTTGTCTTCCTTGATGTCATATTTGTCTGAGGGCTGGATCACGTAGCCGTCTTTGCTCCTGCAGAGCGAAGTGTCGGAACTTGTGAAAAATGTTGGCTTTCGACTTTTTGGAAAGTGCGCATTTATTATATATTTTATTTACCTACGATATTATAATTATTATTTTTGCCGTAAGACTTCCACGGAAAAAGGTTAGTTAAACTGATTTATGTGCACTTTTAGATGTCATTTCAATTTATGTATTTAAGACCATTTTAGTATAATTTTGGGACCTACAATCAACCTTCATAATAGTTTTCGTATTGTATCAACAACCCCAAGGGTCAATCTGAATGATCCTTAGGTATTGCTGCCGAATTTCAAAATATGATAATTCAAGTTTAACAACAGTAACAAACATGAACTTTCCTCTCATTTCATTAAATTTTGAAGGATACCGAGTTATATAAGCAGGGGCACAAGTCTCTTCCCATAAGTCGAGAAGGTTAGACTTAGGCCATCCATCCACACACGGGGGCAAGTCCCGATTAGTTCACATCTCTCTAGTTTATTCACGTACCATTGAACCTCAGCCACAGGGTTAGCCCTAACGTTGGCGATGAAGGTGGTCTCCTCGTAAGGCGCGGCGGTGACGTCACGTAGCCCCTCGATCTCGGGCCGGAGTAAGATGTCGAGGCGGGCCGAGCACTCGCCCACCCCG
Organism: Coleophora deauratella; assembly: GCA_958295455.1. NCBI lineage: Eukaryota > Metazoa > Arthropoda > Insecta > Lepidoptera > Coleophoridae > Coleophora > Coleophora deauratella. The sequence goes on along the minus strand of OY282392.1, from coordinate 19,175,140 downwards.
TATTGGTTCTTAGCCTGGATAGTGTAGAGGCCGGTGTCGGCGTGGCGGCCTGGGGGTTAACAGCATTAATGTCAGTACCTTGTGAATGTAAGTGTATTATGGGCAATTTTTTTTTTATGTGATAGCTGGCAAACGAGCAGACGGATCACCTGATGGTAAGCGATTACCGCCGCCCATAGACACCCGCAACACCAGAGGAGTTACAAGTGCGTTACCGACCTTTGAAATGGGATGGGGGAAGGGGGGAATTGTGGGGGGGGGGGGGGAGGTTGGTCTTCCGGTACCCTCACTCACTCGGCGAAACACAACGCAAGCGTTGTTTCACGCCGGTTTTCTGTGAGGCCGTGGTATCACTCCGGTCGAGCCGGCCCATTCGTGCCGAAGCATGGCTCTCCCACGGTTAAATAAGTACAGTATCTCTGTCAAAGATACGAGTAGAAGTGATGCACAACATAAACTAGGTACTTGTTGCGACTAGTTTCTAATCTTTTTTTTCCACGAAATCCAAAAAATAAAAATAAGAACCTTGTAAACATTTACAGGAGTTTATCTTTCTATCATTTAGTATTTACAGCAATAAAGCTTAGAAATAGGACTAGTCAAAATTAAGTTTTAGAGTACCTATTTGGACTTCTCGACGCTATGATTTTTAACACACCATGTCTACCTAACTACGGTGCAAAGTGAAGAAATTGTTAGTAAGTAGTTTATGCTTTTAAAGTCCTAGTTCCAACTCACCAGAAGGAATATTTAAAGTGAAGGTGCACTCTTTCAGTCCATGCTCGATGTCCTTAGAATCCGCGCTAGTGGTGACCGTCGCATCAGGAACCAGCTCCACTCCGTTCAGAAGCCAGGACACGTGTGGCTGAGGGTCAGCCGTGCACACAGCTTTCAAGGTCACAGGTTCGCGTTGCATCACGCTTTGGGCTTCCAAGGGTGTTGTGAAGATGGGTTTGCGGAATTCGTTGACGGCTACAAGAGATAGTGATTAGAATTATTAAACACATATTTTCAAAAAATCTGATAACTTTACTTAAATCAAAAGCCTGCAAGTTAAAGTATCCTAGTCTTCTAGTCTTCTAATCAAAATTTGAGTAAACGAAACTATTGTTTACAAACTAAACATCTATTTGAAGTAGGGTAAACCAAGTGCTTTAAACGCTTAAGAACCATCAATTTGAATTAGCACAATGTTGATTTCATATGGTGATTTCAACTTTACATCGAATGTATAAAATTAATAAATAATATCGCCAACAAATATGTTCACTATATCTCCAGCAATATCCTTCGTATGAGTACGTACATTTATCAATTAAGGAAACGTTACACAAAAAAGATTATACACATAAAACTTACGCGTAACAGAAAGCTCAGCAGTTTGCACTTTCTTGCCCAGATCATTACTAATTTGACACTGCCACTTTCCAGCATCGTCCAATTCCACGCTCTCTATTTCCAGCTTGTAAAGATCTCCGTTGTTGGTGATTTTGACGTGGGAGCTGGGTTTGACTTCTTTGCCGTCGTGAAGCCATTTGACAACGGGTTTCGGGGCTCCAACTGCCTGAACCGTGTAGACTAAAGGAAGGGATTCGTAGACTTTTCCGTCTGACATGGTGCTGTCTTTGATTGTGGGGGGTGCTGAAAGAGTACAATTTATGTTTTATAAAGTGTTTTCTTATGATCTGCGTGGTAGAAAAGGTTACGGAAAGTGTAACGTATAAAGAGTAAGTGTTATAAAGAAAACCTGCCTATAAACAACAATAATTAGGTAACTTATTTACAAAGAAAAACCTAATCGAAATTTGTACTGTTTCTTTCAAATATAGCAAAACGTTGAAGCTCCTAGAAAAACGAAAAACCCAGAAATATTCTATTTACAATATTCAAAGAAGAACATTCGCAATATACAGCTTTGTTATAGAAATTTATTGACGATCAAAAATCACCTCTTCAGTATGGTTTTGCTTACTTACCAGTAAATTCAGTATCGTGTAGAACTGAGGCAGCCTATACGTATAGGTATGTGTCGTGTTTAGAAGAGTACTAAATACGTACCATATAAACGAGGAGGCATTCCGGAGTTACTCTAAGTCTAAACAAGTAGAAGCGTAAAAACGTGCCAGCAAAATCCGTGCATAAAACAAATATCGTTTACCTTGATGATGTGTTGATAATTGGAAACTTAGATCCTCTGCCGTAACGAGCCCCAAGTATTAGTATGCCAGAAGGGAATGTTATTACGCATGCGCGCTAAAACAAACATACGACAGAGAATTAGGAAAGTATAATGGCGAAACGGGGTGTGGCGTGATCTGCTGTTTTCATGATGGTCAAAATTGGATCGGAACGATATATGGCATAAAATATGTTGACTGATTAACACATAATAGAAAAGAGCAAATCACAGTAAATTTGACAACAGCAACAGGAATTTACGATTTCCAAAGCGATTACATAAATTATTCAATGAAAAAAAATTGCCAATAGCGTTACGATTTCATATGCCAGCCTTTCTTGATCCGTTGTGAATACTTTGACTTGAAATTACCTTTTTCGTCTTCCTGAGTAATGATATCGTCTAGAATGCTCCTCTGTCTTTGGCTTCTTTTCAACAAGGCCTCTATTTCATCGTCCACTTCTTCTTCTACACTGCATAGTTTTGAAAACTGCCTTTTCTTTCTCTCTAATGTGGTTTCGGTCACGTTTTTAGTAATATTTTCAAATGGTTTAGTCGGGTTAAGAACAAATTCTTCCATAATGCGGCTTTTTATATCATCTAACATAGTTTTTGCAGATTTTAGATCATCCTCTTCGAATTCTTTAGAAATGTGTATGAGTTTCTCTGTGATATCGCTCTCGAATACTTTCTCAGATTTTTCCTTTAGTATAACTGATTCTTCTTCCCCATCATCAGTGAAAAAGTCCTCTTTAAATGATGACTGGCGTACGTAAGAATCTTTGCTGAACACTTTTTTGGAGTCGTCTATATCGAATATGGATTTTGACAGATCTTCTATAGAAATCTCCCGCGAAAGAGACTCGTTCTGCCAACTGGCTTCGTCTTCCGACATCGACATTATTGATATGGTTCTGGAGTGTTGCCTGCCACATCGAGAGCTATTATCTGCTTCCGAATCTGTAGGCGGTTCCTCTATAATACCATATACACCTCTTCTTACGTGGTCAGGTATACTGTAGTGGCCCATTTCAGACAAGAAATAACTATGACTGGCTATTTCTTCTACTTCTAGTGAAGTTTTGTGTGGTTCATTGGGTTTTATTATCTTTCTGCCGCCAAATTTGTCATCATCGTCATAATACACCGCAGATGAAGTCATTTTGTGTAAAGTGCGCGTTTCAGCTGGACCTACCAGTTAAAATAGTAAGTTGATTTTTTGTAAAGAAAATATTAGGTATATTAAGTTACACATGCGATGGGTTTTTGCGTTATAGGTCCAGTTTTTTAAAATTTATTTTAAATATTTTGACAAGATAGACAGAAAAGCAATTCGGTAGACGATTTATTTTAAAATATGAATGAAATGAAGTTAAAACAGGAAGGAAGGGTGAAGCAGGTACTGACCTGTGATGATGGCACCATGAGACCAACTGCTGCTGACCTTGGACGCGAGGATCGACCCATCGCTGGTTGTCTTGAACGTGGTTACAGTTTCGAACACTCGGCCTAAACAACAAATCACACTGGACTGTTAAGGAACACGGGTTAAGAGCATGCAACATTGCGCAGTGAGTCTTTCACTATCTAAAAGCTGTTTGTATTGAAGAGAGAAGCCGAAAGCGTTTGATTGTTTTATACCTTCGCTTTCAGCACTTAAAGGTTCTTCGATGAGTTTTTCTTTTTTAATAGATTTACGTTTAGAAGTCTTCAGATCTTCATCTAACGGGACTTCTTCAATAATCTCAGCCTTAGTCTTTTCCTTTTTGCCTTTTTGCGGTTCATCTTCAACCTCTTCTATGATAGGTTTCTTCGTTTTTTCGTTGTGATTTTCATCCCAGAATGACTTTTCTTCAACTTCTTCTGGCTCAGTAAAGGATTTTTTAGCCTTTTCAGCCGTTGGTGTTTCAACTTCTTCAATTATGGGTTTCTTAGTTTTTTTGTCATCATCATCGTCCCAGAATGATTTTTCTTCAGCAACATCTGGCTCAGAGATAGATTTTCTAGCTTTGGATGGCTCTTTTTTGTCAACATCTTTCACTGATGGTTTCTTCGCTTTTCCATCATCCTCCTCATCCCAGAATGATTTTTCTTCAGCTACTTCGGGCTCGGAAATAGACTTTCTTCCTTTACTTGGCTCTTTTTTGTCAACGTCCTTAACTTCGGGTTTCTTAGCTTTTCCGTCCTCCTCGTCATCCCAGAAACATTTCTCCTTAGCAATCTCAGGTTCTGTAATCGATTTTCTGCCTTTTGATGATTTGGGTGTGTCAACATCTTTTACTTCTGGTTTCTTCAATTTACCATCTTCTTCGTCATCCCAGAAGGATTTCTCTTCAGCTGTTTCAGCTTCAGTCTTTCCTTTTTCTGCTTTTTGCTTCTTTTGGGCACTATCCAAATCTTCTTCCAAGAGCTGCTGTTTCGACTTGCTTTCGTCTTCGAGTTCATTTTCGGCGATCGTTTCCTTTTTGATTCTCGAGTGTACCTCTTTCGCTAATGGAACACAATGAAAAATGGTATGGTAAGGTCATGGCTCATTAAATGGGATACGTCACATGTGAAGTTAAAATGCAAGGACGATGTGCATTGGGGCTTTAAAGTGCATAATTAGCATTCAAGTCTAGTAGAATGCTTTGATGTCTATGTAAATGTAATAGTTTTCTACAGACGTCACAAAATTAAGACGTGCACAATGCAATATATTGTTCAAATCATTTCATATCTACTGTGTTAGTGTAACTACGACAATACCTATTTCAGTACCATCCAGCGGCGTATTTGTGTAGTGTTTGTGGAGTGTGTATTGGCTTCTTTAAGGTCAAAGGACATTTCGCTTACCATTGTATGCATTTGAGTTGTAGAGTGTGACTTGCATGTGTATGAGCATATAAAAACTAAACTTATTTCTTACAACATAATGGATACTATTGACTTGTCTTTATGTTACCTACAGGTCGCGTCAAACTTTAAGATCGCTGAAGGGTACTGAGTGGGGGAAGTGTGCGTTCACTTGGAATCCTCATGCTCGAATTTTGATATTCTGATTATGCCAATATTTATTGTCTCATAGTGCCCAAAGGAAAAAAATGTGCTATCGTAGTTTCAGAGAAAATCGAGTTTTTCACTGAGGCTGCTAGCGGAATGTTTCGCTGGCAGCCTCATCTCTGGAACCAAGGAACTACTTCGAAATTCGAGCATGAGGATTCCAAGTGAACGCACACTTCCCCCACTCAGTACCCTTCAGCGATCTTAAAGTTTGACGCGACCTGTACTTACGGTAAATGTATCTATTTTGTGTGATATTCCTACAACGAATAAACTTTTTTTCTGCCTGAAGTATCTTATTTTTAAGAAATAACCGATACACTCTCTAAAGAACTCAAACATTCTCAAATCATCTCCCATTTACTTACTTAACTTCGTAGAAAACATTTGCGAAGTAAACTTTTTGGGGTTTCACTATCTCTAGTCATTCATTAACTTGCTTACGTACTCGTATTTTTTACATTACATTCATTTTACTATCACTCGAAACCAACGAAACCTTTCACCCTACAGTCAATCTAATGCGTATGATGAAATATTATATATAAAATATAATTAAAACAAAAAGCTATTTCCAATTTCTTCTTCTTATTGTGTCGATGGATTCAGACAGCTTTAGCTCAATATGTCACCAACTCAACGCCTCTTTGAGGTTCACCAACGTGCAAGATCTTTGGATTGGTGGGAGACAACTCCAGATGTGTTGCAAGCACATTCCTATTTCTAACTGTGACTCCTAGTGTCCAGTGGAAGGTCTGATGCTGTATCCTAGTTGACACTCACTGTGCACGGTGACCATACTCTTGGAGGACACGCTTCCCATCTCGTTGGAAGCCGTCACCTCGTATTCGCCACCATCCTCCTCCTTCACCAGGTTCACTGTCAGGTAGTAGTTTTCTAGCCTGTTGAGGAATTTTCCTTTTATTTTATTTTGAATTTTCGTCACCTTAGTGCTTATTTGTCCAATCGACCATGTTAACGAAAATTGCTTTTAAATGCAATTATCATACGATTTAAATTTCCCGTCGATTGGTGCATGATTCTTATAATTTAGACCTTAAGAACATTAAAAATATAATTACCTGTTGAAAACGCAATCTGTAAGAAATCATTTAATTTACGTGAAATAATCAGTAAAAACTTTATTGTATAAAGTTTTGGATAAGGACATTGAACAAATAAGCACTGAGGTGACGTTTTGTTTTATCGAGTTCTTTATGTTGATAATAATACATGCTTGGACAAATCACCTAGATTTCCCTGTGCTATGAGATCTAAGGACCGATATACAAACATACGTACATATGTTTAAACATGCAGAACATTACAGAATGTAACAAAATTGGTGTACTGAACAACTTTTGCTCTACGACTTTGCTATAATCGTAAAAATTTTGTTGGACTCTCCATACAAATTGATCATCTGTTTTGCCATTTTTTGCTATTTTTGTATGGAGAGTCCAAAATTCTTTTTTGCGATTTGAGCAAAGTTGTAAAACAAAATTTGTCCAATACGATCAGTAGAATCCCCAGTTAACGGGTCATACACCAATTTTTTTACACCTATATAGGATAGATAGGTCCCGTTCTAAAACCACGTAACTACACGTTTACCTAACAACAATCTATCCCTTTCATACTTAAAAGATTTAAAATAGGCTATCCTACTCTCAGGGCAATAATTACTCTCACGGATGTGAGAACGGAATAAAACACTCAGAAATCGAACAAAAAATCTTCTGGTCACTTAAATAGATAGGTCGAAAAGTTTTAAAAGCTACAACGGTTATTCTTCTCAACTATTGGTCATTTTTGTACCAATCTTATACTCACCTCTGAGTATCTCTCTCGATCTTGACCCTGGCGTCCAGCGTGACTTCCTTGCCATCCTTGTACCACTTGACTTTTGGTTCTGGGCAGCCTTCCACCTCCACCTCAAGCTTGAGGGTGGAGCCGGCTTCCACTGTCATGTCTACTAAGCTCTTGGTAAAACGAGGTTTCCCTGTGAAAAAAATGTTGTGTTATCAATATGATACTTAATAGAAATTGACAAAAAATTTCAGCAAATGTTTCTGGAACTTGTGTAATCTATTGGTAAAAGTTACAAAATAAAATGCAAGAGCAGTCTTTGTTCAGTTGCTAGTCAAATCAAGGAGAAAAACAAATACGTAAAAAAATTGAGTTCTACCAAATACAGAACTGCCCGTCTGCTGGAAATTAACAATAATCAAAGACTTTATGAACAGAACTGCATGACAGTTTGCAAAAACTTTACATAATTCGATTAACTCCATCATAACTTAAAATAAAAACCTTGCATGTGGAAACTTGTGGAAATTTCCATTTTTTAACTTAATTCTTTCCATAATTTACCTATACTGTAACGAATTAAGGGAACCACTCACTGTTGACTGTAAAGGTGGCTTCACAGCTGTCAGAGCCCATCTCGTTGGCGACCTTACACGAGTACTTTCCCGAGTACTCGGCCGAGACTTCCTTCAGGATTAGCTTGTGCGTGTTACCGCTGTCCACGCGAGTGAACACCGATTTCTTCTCCGTAATCTCCATGTCACCGAGGTACCTGATTAAAACCAAAATGTCGAAAAAAGTGAATGCTTCAAACTCCTATTAGAATGGAAACCGGTTTTTACAAGTTTGTTGATGTCAGTCAGATGTCGATGTAACGCCCATTGGAGGTAAGGAGCCCATTGCGATTTTGATTCGACGATTTCATCGTGTTTATAATTGATAATCTTGGAAAGACTGCCATCTAGTGTTAGCAGCCGGTATCAACGGCTTAACGGGACTTGCGAAGCACGGAAACGGTCAATATAAATGACAATTACAGTCACACCACTCCAGATTATGACCATGACTGAACTCTGTAGTCAGTGAAACTGCACGATCGACGCGACCACGCAAGCCGCACTGAGCCACAACCTTATTTTTAACTTTTTATTTTCGAAAATTCATTCACTTTCACATTCACCACTCAAACTTACCATTTGACAGTAGGCTCGGGGAAGGCCTCCACGGCGACCGTGAACTCGACATTGACGTCGCCCGCTCTGGCGCTCTGGTCTTTAAGCTTCTGCGTGAAGATGGGAGCTCCGCGAACTTTGAGCCCGCACGAGTCAGATGCTGTGCCGTGCACGTTACGGATCTAGCAAAGTAAATATATAAACAGAAGATTATGGAATAGTTGGCTGTTGACGATAATTCCTGAGAAATTATGTAAATGTTGTTATGAAATGAAATTAATCATTAGCCAAAAGAAATCCATGCAGAAAGGCGTCCCCAAAGGATTTCCACGCCGACCGGTCCTGCGCTGGCCGCATCCAGCGGCTTCCCGCAACCTTCAACAGGTCATCGGTCCACCGAGTGGGTCGCCTGTCTACGCTAGTCTTCTAGTGTGTGTCGCTACGAGAAACTTCCACATCTTCACGCTCAAAATACCGCAATGTATCAAGACTAATTTCTTTGAAGTGTGTGATACCAGTGATGACACAGGAAACTAAGACATGGTCGCTTACTATGAAACTATTTTTAAATGAGATGTAATTAATGAAAAAAAATCTGTTAAAGTAGCAGCACAAACTACAGTGGATTAAAACTTGCAGGAAGAGTTAAATGAATACCCCATTGCTGTTATGGTAATGTAGATCTTACACCGTCTTCCATCTTGAACTTATCCGTGCATGAATTATAATAGTACCTAAGTAAAGTTATTAAGCGACTGCACCAGAAGGGGGGTTATGTTTTCGGGTGTATGAATGTATATTTCTTTGTAGCCTAAACGGCTTGATGGATTTTAGCTTAAGAGGGTGTCATTAGATTCGTCTTTATCCCCAGATTGACATAGGGTACATTTTAATGCAGTTGGTTTAAAAAAAATGGTTAGGTTATTCAACTCTCTCTCCTTCCTTACTTCACAGGAGTACTCCCCAGCGTCAGACCGCTCCGCCGAGCTGATCACGAGCGTGTGCTCGGCACCGGTGGAGGATATCTTCACCGAAGACGATTCCACCAGCTCGGTTTTGTTCTTGAACCTGATAGAAATAGTTGTTAAGTCAATATACAGTGCGCACGCTAAGCTTGTATATATAAGATGCTACTTTATTAGTGCCCGATATTTTAGTCAGTGCTTCTGCTCCTGATTTTGATCAACTTTCCCCAAGGAACCCATAGTCAAATCGTAAAAAAATTTTTGGACTCTTCATACAAATTGATCAGCCGAGCGGCCAAATTAGTATGAAGAGAAGAGAAGAGAGGGCAGGTGTCACCTCTTATACTGACCATTTAACAGTGGGTGCGGGCTCGGCCTCAGCCTCCACCTTGAAGGTGACGGTTTCCTTCTCGCTGCAGACCTTGTCCGAACCGAGCTTCTTGGTGATCTTGGGCGGTGACGTCACGTGCCACTGCCAGAAGTCCGAGCATTGGTTGACCTCGTTCCTGAAATATGAATGGAAAATATTATAAGTACTTCTGTGGTCCAATACGAAGTCTCCTAGATCTTGCTAAGAAGTATTTTTTACTAGGCACGATCTGTTGTTGCCAAATATAAAACAAAGTACAAATGACTCCTGACTGGTTACCCCACCTTTACCCCATCATTGATTTACTCAATGACATATAAAGCAACTACTAAAACACACCTTGAATAATTGTAAAAAAATTGCTTTTGATGTAATACAGAAAAAAAGTAATATGAGTTAGGTCGCAGTTGATAACTGTAAACAGGTAAAAAACGAGTTCTTCGTATTTGTTGTTTTATACTTGCTTTTCTACAACACAAAACGTAGAATTTCATTTCCAATCAACCTATCTATAACAACGTAGGTACTTAATGAATGATACACACAGACAACATATTAATGGAAAAACAACAGACACCCAACTCACTTGGCAACCACAGAGTAAGACCCGGAGTCCGTAAGCCTGGTGTCCTTGATGACAATCTTATAGATCTCATCGCTCTCCTTGATGATCTGCACGCGATCGCAGCTCTTGATCTCGACCCCGTCCTTGTAGAAGGTCACTTCGGGCGCCGGCGAGCCCTCCACTTCCACAGTCACGAAGTGCGTGATGCCGAGCTGTGGGGTACATCACTAGGTTATTGACATGTGAGTTACTGACACTGGGGTATTTACCTACTGACTGACTTACCTATTAACTGTCTTATTTACTTACTGATATACAACTTTTGGCCTATAGGAAGATAAAAATTTAAACTTGGGCTAATTGTAGTTTTTAAAACTATTGAGTGAAAGTTATATAGACTATCTTTTAATAGGTAGAAAAAAAGGTATTACGATTTTAAAAGAGCGTGTACAGCATCTACTTAAATAAAAAACTTTTTTACTTTTTCATTTTTGATTGATATTAGTGCAAATGTAATAAATATAATAATAGGCAGTCCTCCTCGACAATGCCCGGATTGTCCGACGCTTTCTCTCCTCGTCGCACTGACCTCCAGCCGACTGTGCTTCTGCTGGAGTAGCTCCTGCCACTTCGCCGAGCGCGAAGTGGTCAGAGTTGCCCAAATTCATATTTCAAAATAATAATAATATCTGGGACAAATCACACACGGTCATCTGGCCTCAAACTAGGATTCCATGTATCTTGAGAACTAGAGACTGATATACATACACATATACTTTAACATATAAAGATATATTACACCCAGACTCAGAGCAAACAATTCTGCTCATCACAGAAAAATTTGCCCTGTGTGGGGATCGAACCCACGACTCTCGGATTCCTAATGTAAAGGTTAATTTAACCTACAGGTAAAACATCTACTTTAATCAAAAAATGTCATTTTGATTTTTGATTAATAAAAGTGCAACAAGCTCCCACCATGCAGATCTGGTTGTCCACCTTCCTCCTAATCTTGGGCGCCAACCAAGTTCACGGTGGTAGTATCCTCGCCCAGGTTTTAATTTAATAAAAGTGGCAGTGACCGGGGCACATAGCTCGTAGAACAGATGGCCGTTGGGGCAGTAAAGTTCTCGAGTGGCGACCGCGCACCGGAAGACGCAGTGTGGGCAGGCCTCCCATTCGGTGGACCGATGACCTGGTGAAGATCGCGGAAAGGCACTGGATGCGGGCAGCGCAGGACCGGTCGGCGTGGAAATCCTTGGGGGAGGCCTTCGTCCAGCAGTGACGTCTATCGGCTGATGATGAAAAGTGCAGCAAAAATCTCTCACCATGCAGCTCTGGTTCTCCACCTTCCTCTTGATCTTGGGCGCGGCCTTCACGACCAGGTTCACGGTGGTGGAGTCCTCGCCCAGGTCGTTGGCCGCCGTGATGTGGTACTCGCCTGCGTCCGCGCTGGTCACGTTCTTGATCACTAGCGACATGGTCTCCTCGTCTTCGTATAGGAATCTGGTGAGTGCAAGGTTTTATATATTAAAATTTAGACCAGTGTTTTTTAACCTGTGGGTCGCGACCCCCCGGGGGGGTCTTGAGGGGTCGCGGGTAAAAGAAAAAGTCTGTGTTTGCAGGTGTAGTACCTGCAAACACAGACTTTTTCTTTTACTGCAATAAAAAAATATGATTACAGTGAGAAGGCTGTGCCTGTTTATTTTTTAACAATTTGTCAAAATGTCCAAAATAGAATTTTGGAGACGTTAATACCTAAATCATTTTCTAATTGAAGAAAATTTTAAACGTAGTCTATTTAATCATGTTTATTGCCCTCGGGGTTCGCAAGAATATTGTAACTTGTAAAGGGGTCGCGTATTAAAAAAGGTTAAAAAACACTCATTTAGACTACTGAATTTACCGAAAAACTAAAAACTCTATGCATTAATTGTATCTCATATCAGTCAAGAGGATCATGGCGAATACACGTCACTCACAAACATTTTAAAACGTGTTGGCTATATGTGATACAAATACATACATACATATACCCAAAAGACAGCTTGAACAGTCTCATAAATACTTACTGATCCAAAAATTCACTATCGACCTACTCGGATCTTATTAGGTATTATTTGGTTGTATGATACAAATATATTTTATGTATGTTATATTAACAATGCCGAGTTTAGGTTATGATTTTGCAAATTGAATAACATTTCATTTGACATCAAGAACTGCACCTCGCTTAGCTCCTTGAACCAACCTATCGCATCACACAGCGTCCGAATTTCGCTCATCCTCAGTTTAAAATGCGGTATTTATAGGCTGTAAGTCTACTCACTTGTGCCTAGTATCAGCCTCGATGACCTTTCCATCATGTTTGAACACGACGCTGGGCTTGGGGTAGCCCTTGCACTGCAGTTCCAGCATGGCCGAAGCGCCCGCCGACACTATCGCCTCTCGGTGCTCGATCACCAGTTTCGGCTTCTCAGGCTCGCGGTGCAGCTCGTGGACTGCGCCTGGGTATATGAAATATGCATGATATGATGGATGTTTCATAAAGGAAAGAGGATGACACAAGAGTAATCACTTTGTGTGAGCTACACATAAGCATTGATAAATATCCTAGGGACAAATAACACACGGTCATCCGACCCTAAACAAGGAATCCCTGTATTATGGGAACCAATCACAATTTAAAGGCAAACAGTTGTGTCTTACGTTGAGTGCATAGTGAGACACCATTCACATATTAGTAAGCAAAAAGCTGGTTAAGATCAACAGAATGTGACAGGATTGAAAAAGCAACAGCTTTGAAGGACACTAAGCACAGAAAGCCATCCTAAATAAATGCTATACTAAAACGGTTACAATACTACATTTTCTATTTTGTATTCAGCCCACTGTGACCATTTGCGGCAGATCTCTGCTATCTGGGCAGGCAGAATAAGCTGGCGATTTTAAAAAGTAGCAGAATTCGGTAGATATCCATCCAATCTGCCGAAATCTGCAACTTTTTTAAATCGTGAGCTCATTCTGCCAGTGTAAATTACCGCCCAGATAGTAGAGATCTGTCACAAATGGTCACACTGAATTTCAGCCTTGGCATACAACTCTGCACAATATCTATGTACACTACAAATATAGTGTGGACAACATATAAACATTTATTTTACATTGTTTGACAACTTCGTCGAACGACCAGTCTTCCGATTCTTTGGTTTCATGAAATGCTGTTAAAAATAATGGAGTGAGTTAGAATTCTCCAGCACGTCTAATAGCTGGATTTATTAATTTGTTAGTTATGAATATATTAAAGTTCTTCAAACATTAAATAAGTTAAATTAAAAAAAGTTGAAATTACTTAAACTGGGGCTTCTAAGTCATGAAACTGAATAGCTTCAGTTAATTTGCGAAAAATTTACCTTCTATACCAAGTTGGCCGATCAACTGATCGACTAGTTAGAAAAGTTTTTTTTGCTCATTCACTACGGGTTCCTTAGGGTTTACACAATAATATCATCCCAAATAAAACAAAATACAAAACTGATAGGTCCCTTACAATTTTTTTTTAAAAGCGTCCAAAACTTGTGGTAAGACGGGCACTTTCACAGACTCTGGAACTTTTCTGACAACCTTCAATACACCACTTAGCGCATCTACATCTAAGGCGATACATCTAGTTTGAGGTCTCAGCTAAGGATCAATTTAATCTAGAATAACCAACAGTACAGTCGAATGAGTATTGACTACCGACATACCTTGTACAGTGAGCTCGGCGGAACACGAGATGTTCCCAGTGCTGGTTTTGGCCACGCAGGTGTAGAGGCCCGCGTCTTCTGGCTTCACGTGCTGGAACACCAGCGCTAGGGAGTCTTCGTCATCGCCTAGCAAAACCTGAATAAATATTTAATATTTGTAACAAAAGTATTTTCAAAATAAGACTTTCAGAACGTTAATTATTTCATTATTATTTACCTAAACGACAACAACAGGCTCGCAATATCACACTAAGTAGTACTTAACCATTTATGTATTAAAATAACTGACTTGATCCTTCAAGCTGGTTTAAATTCCAAAAATAGCAGATTGCATTATACCTATTTTCTTTCTCTATCACTTTAGGGTGGTAATAAATAATACAATAATTTTAACAATAATACCCAAGACATAAACAGCATTTGTTTTATACTGCACCTACAGTCAGTACTCTCTCTCCCTCTCTTATCGTGTGGCACAATTTAACCGTCCTATCCACAAGGTATAGACGGCGGTTGCCTGGTGTTGCACTTAGCATCACCCGCGGTCACGTGTAGGGTATTTAGATTTAAACCTACGGACGTGTGCAACGCGACCATCATACACATCTAGAAATCAGTCAATACTAACATTCTGACTACTTTAATCATCACTTTTTCTATAAATAGCTAAGGTCAGCAATATTAAACGTACCTTGAACCTCTCCTCAGGGTCAAATGGCTGGCCATCTCGCTTCCACGAGAAGCTGGGCTTCTCTCCCTTGTTCAGGAGACCTTCTCCACCTGGAGGTAGCTCGAAGAATATGTTTTTGTCATCTGTAAAGAAAACAATTTGATTACATTTAAGAATCATTTGATGCATTGAAATAAACGAGAGCAAATTTACATATAAAAACTTTAGTATTATGTATTTGTAGTAAATTATTTAATGTAAAATATTTAACCGGATTTTTTTGGTTATGCTATAAATCTCTATAGGTAATTTGTATGAAATGTTCAAAAAAATTTATGATTTGACCAAAGTCGTAGAAAAAAAATTGTTCAGTACGATGAGTAGAATCCCCAGTTAACGGGTCCTACACCAATTTTGTAACATCCTGTATATTATCCTTACAACGAAATAGGTACTATATTTACAATGTCTTTTCAACAACAACAGATCAACAGGATTAAACAAGATAGAAGAATAAAATAAAAACTCCTTTCAATCCATATTGCATAACCATTGACATACATACTTACTTATTAAAAGTAATCATAGCACATCAACCATATCCATAATATAATTCGGGAACTCAGTATTTATAGCTCGTGTAACGGACATAAAAGCGCTGGAGGCTATCCAAACATACAAATAAACGCGCGAAATGTTTGGAAGATATTTATAGAATGTTGTGTCCGTCCTTCATTCATTGCAGAAATAATAAAAAGCTTTCATTTCAATCTTTCAGTTGTTTGAAAAAATATTGCTTTGATGGTTGCGTGTTTAATTAGATGCGTCGGTGGTTCCACGGTAGTGACTCGGATCTCTTAACAACAGAACTCGGGCTAAATCCTGGCCATGTACCAATGAGTTTTTCGAAACTTAAGTACACTTTCGTAACGATCGTTTCAACGGTGAAGGCAAACATCGTAAGGAAACCTGCACATCTGATTACTAGATGTGTATGATGGTCGCGTTGCACGTGTTGCGAAGGTGAAATCTAAATGCCCTGCACGTGATCGCGGGTGATGCTATGTGTAACACTAGGCAACCACCGCCATCTGTTCCGAGTAGTGAGACGGGTATGTTTGCCACACGATAAGAAAGGAAGGATTATTAAAAAAAAATGCATGCATATGTCAAAAAACTTTTGTCGATAAGCAGATCTAGATCTCTATGAATAGATTAATGAAATAATATTATATATGAAACCTGTATATTAGGATTTCATTGAAAGTTTTCATTATTTTTTAAGTTTCTGCTAGATATACATATCATAATCATTGACACGATGCCAAGACCCAAGTATTTAGTCATGTAGAAAATACTCGTGTGACAAACTAGCATATACCTGGGATCGTTAATAATTCGTAGCGTTTTGTGTCTTAACAATGAAAATGCTACTGTGGAGATGATGATCTTTCCGAGATGTGGCAAGAGATTGAATAAAAAAGACTTGTGTGGCACAAGTCTCTACCGAAATCTCGGAAATGAAAGGTCATAAATCATCAATGACAGTAACCCTGGCTGCAGTGGTTACAATAGATCTACCCAGGTCACAGTGATCCAATACGGCCCACCTTTAGTCCTAAACCCCTTTTACCCCCAAAAACCCTGTCTACGGAGTCCTAACTCCACCTATCCATTAGCATTCAAAATTCCATGAGTCACAATATACGGTATTTTCATCTATGTCAAATCAGTACCATTTCATGAATTGTCAAAAGCGATATTTTGTTAAAACATTTTGTCTTTTGCACAAATATGACGTCTTTGTTTTTAACCAATGAGTGTTGTGTTAGTAAAATTAATAATGAGTTGAAAAAAATAAACGTTCCTAATTTATTTTTGCTAGTGGAAAGTAACTTGTTATGATTAGCTATCATCAGTTCTAACTTATCGACGATGATATAAAATAGTCCAAAAATGATTAGTGATAACTTACCCACAACAGTAACTTTGGCTTCCGACTCCACCTCGCCATAAATGTTCATAGCTTTGCAAGAGTAAGTGCCAGCGTCGGAGTGGGCGACGTCGGCTATCACCAGCTCGTAGCAGCCTCTGTCGGCGAGGGTCCTGATGATGGAGACGCGGTCGGAGTCCGAGGTAGTGACTATCTCTTTGCCATCGCGGTAGCTGTGAAATAATGTAAGGATAGTAGTTATTTTCTTCGGGTTGCTGGATGTATGTTGTTCAGGATTGTACTAAACAAATTTATATGAAACGCCATGAACTTAAGTGGAATGACGACTTAAGATAACTTAAATTTTAAGTATTATTTTGTTATATATTTTATTTTATTTTATATTTTACATTTTAAACTTTTTTAATTATCTGTATAATGACTTATTGTAATTATGGGTATCTGGCCTAAAATAAAGAAATTATTATTATATTATTATTATTAAGTTTCAGTACTATTTTGAATAGTGATGACAGTGTAAAGGTTACCCCGGAAGAGTGTACAGAAACAGGTAACTCAATTAGTGTATAAAATATTTTTATTAAATACACGTCAACTTTAATATCTTGCAAGAAGGATCGAAAAACTTGCACCCGGGGTTTGGCTACACATCCTATTAAAGTTCTTCGTTAGAGAATGGTTAGAGATAAGTACTGAAAACGCATCATTATACTTACAACTTGACCTCAGGGTTGGGGTCTCCTTTGACCTTCACCATGAAGCGAAGGTACGTGTTCAACAGAATTTCTGTGTCTTTCAGGGCTACCAAGAAGTAAGGGGCGTTCAGAGCGTTCTTAGCCCTTCTTTCTTCAGTAGTCACTACAAAATTATTTTAAAATATATGAGAATTGGAGCATATTTCTTTTAATTAGCAAGGAACAATTTATTTTAAAATATAATTTGGCATATTAGAAAAAAAAAATATAAGTTACATCCCGAAATATGTAGTATCTTATCATCAATATAAGGAAAAGAGTCACAAACTCTCATTTTGTTTTTGATCTAAATCTTATAAATCCTTGCTAATTAAAAGTTTACAGAGTAGTAGTACTTATAATTAGATTATCAAAATTAAGGAAAACAACAAATGCATGCAATAAGGGTACTGAACCTAGTAACACTGCTACTTGACAGTAGCCTAGCGTAAGTGCCAAATACGGGAAAATTAAGAATTATGCTGATAAGAATACGAACTACTTGTTAAACGCCGTACGATGTCTTAATCGATGATATCGCGATGAACATGCATCGGAAAACTTAGATTAAGATAAGAAAAACAAAACAAAAAATACCCTGAAATAATAATTACATTCGATCAATAATGATTAAAATTGACTTTGAGCGAGCTCGTTAAAACAAGAGTAAGGATCTTTAAAGACTTATTTTCATAAAAATAAGAACGACTGATAAAAATTTGTCAACTGGTATCAACGAATATATTTAAAAAAGTAGTACTAGCTCGCTCAAGTTTTCAAAAGTTAATTAAAAATGGACTTACACTCATGGACGACTAACTGAGCAGTGCAGTGGCTGTTCCCCTTAGAATTCTCTGCTCTCGCAGTGTAGAGGCCCGAGTCGTCCTCCCTGCAGTGCTTGATCTCTAGCTTGTTTGTTCCGTTCCCTTTCGCCGTGATGTTGACGCGGTCCATGAGGCGGTCCGTCAGTGGCTTGTTGTCCTTGAGCCAAGTCACTTTGACGCTCTCAGTGGACTCGTAGAGAGCACATTCGAAGGTAGCGTTGTCCCCCGCTGAGGAATCAATGGTTGGTTACGGGGAGTTCGCAAGAGATTATTGCTTTATGTAGATGACACTATTTTGTGACGAGAAAGAAACAATTTATTTTATACCATCAAGTTGAAACTTTTGGTTGAAACTAAATTATATATTACTAAATTGTATATCTTTATTGCTATAGCTGAAATTAAATCAATTTACTCGTGCGAACTCTGTACACAGTGCAAAAATAACAATGAAGATAGGAATAAAAGCGTTGTTAGAATAATGTGTTGGTGTAAGTTAGTATTCTACAAGCGTATGTACAAGCACTAGGTACGTGTGTGTGTCTACTACTATCGTACTACTCGTCGGTCGAATCACGAAGAGGCGTAACTCGCCTCGCAACAAAGAGGGATAATGTACTTTATGTCACTGACATTAAAGTACATTATCTCTTACTTATTTCCATTCAGTTACGCCTCTTCGTGATTTGATCGACGTACTATGGTTTGTCTTTTGTCTTCTTATTCGGTACTTACGCTCGATGTTTTGCCCTTGGAGAGTTACGGAAAACGCTGGTTTTCCATCGTTGGATCTCGATTTGGAAACGGACTTCGAAGCTTCAAATTCAGTAGTAACTGAGCCATTAGCCATAGCAGTTTTAGAGTATTTGCTTTCAAGAGACGAAGCGCCATTTTTGCTTTCATAGTTACTTTCAATTTTAGTTGAAACTCCTTCAATTTTGGCATCTGCATCGCTTCCATATCTTGAAGAGCGCCTTCTTTCTGCTCTAGTGCTAGCAGAGCTTTCATAGCTAGATTCAGTGGATATTCCGTATTTCGACGCTATGCTATCTAGTTTGCTGCTTCCGTTAGCTTCGATACCATATTTGGTAGCAATACTGTCAATCTTGCTTGTCTCACTGGACTCGATGCCATATTTGGAAGCAATGCTGTCAATTTTGCTCGCGGTCTCAGTGGACTCTATGCCATACTTGGACGCGATACTATCCAGTTTGCTTGCAGTCTCAGTGGATTCGATCCCGTATTTCTTGACACTGCCTCGTTTGCCTCCAGTCTCTATGCTGGATTCGTAGCTGGATTCTATCCCATACTTGGAGCCACCTTGACACAAAGAGCGACTGATTAAAATAAAGAAAAAACAGCAATGAATATCTACAAGAAAATTGTCAGCAACAGCTATTATCTGTTAAGTAAATGTAGTTGCTGTTTATACTACCAAATTAATTGTGTACAATAGAAGCTACTCGTTATCTCAAAAATAACCAGTGTAATCCACTACGTGGGGGACATTTTGACTAGTCAGTAATGACCTAAATGCATATTGTAATATAAAAAAAATATTGTGTCATCCATATAAAATTCAACGTAAAATAAGTTAAATTACAAGTTAAATGAAATACTAGTCAACGGTTTTAGTTACTAATGTTGTTACAGCACCACAACTATAGTGAAAGATTACATAAACTGAAGTGTTTTTTTAATCATTACAACTTAGAACATACCTTCAAGTCCGCCAGTAGACCTGGAGTACTTGGACTCATAGCGCGAGGTGGCAGAGCCCTCGACAGCGGCGCCCCCGTCCAGCCGACTGCTCTCCAGGCGAGAGCCGCTCTCGCGACGCGAGTAAGACGATGCGAGGCCGGAGCTCTCGTAACGACTGCTACTGCTGGAGTACTCTGTGGGTAGTAAATGAACACATTTGAGTAAAAACCCAATATCTTTACAATTCGTAATAGCCAGTACGGAAACATTTTTGTTGTTCAGTATAATAATATAAGTGAACGGGAGTAGCTTAACCGATAAAAAACAGAAATTCAACAATAATTTAATGCAAAACTAAGAACAAGAAAAGTTGTGTAAAGTCCTAAATCCTCACCTCCAGAAAGCCGCGAACTGCGGCTATACCGCGACATCTCGCCTTCTTCCTCCGCGGTTACAGCTTGACTGCTTTCGACTACCCCCTCCTTAGATACCGCCGCGACAACTCCACCCTCAACAGTTCTAACTTCTGTTGACGACTGTAGCTGTTCAGCTGATTCAACTCTTGCCGATTGTAATGATTGTTTCCGATTTTGTTTTAAAAGATTTAGAGATTCTTCTCTAGTCAGCACATGTGCTTCTTCTAGTAGTTTCTGTTCGGCAGTCTTTCCTACGGACGTTCGTCGTGTTTCTTGGGATTTTTTATCGACTTCTACTTTAGTTTTTTGTTCAACCGACGATGCTGTAACTTCAGATTTTGGTTCTTTTGTTGAAGATTTACTTTCAACTTTGTTTTCAGTTGTCGAAGATACAGTTGATAATTGCTCAGATGTTTCTAGTTTAGAAGTAGATTTTTGTTCAACTTCGTAAGTTGCGGCAGATTTTTGTTCTGCAGCAGAAACTGTTTCAGATTTTTGCTCTACAGATGTCAATTGAGCAGTGCTTTGTTCAGCAGTTGCTTGTTTATATGAATTATCTTGTGCTTTTTGTTCAAGTGTCGAAGATTTTGCAGTTGTTTCGTTAGTAGAAGAAACTTGCTCAGTTTTCTGTTCTGCTGCAGAGACTTGAACAGTTTTCTGCTCAGAAGTTGCCGATTGATTTTCAACAGTAGACTCAGCTGTTGTTTGATGAACTGTTGTTTTTTCTGACACACTCTGTTCACTTGAAAGAGAAATTTGTTCTATAGATGATTTACGAACAGATTCCTTTATTTCAACAGAAGACTGTTGAGTTGTCACCAAAGATTTTGTTTCTACCTTTGCTTCAGTTTTTGTAGCTGTTTTCTCAACGGAAGCAGCTACTTGTGATGACTGAGATTTCTCGCTTACAGCGCTAGCAGTCACAAACGATTTAGCTTCTAAATCTGTTGTGACTTCGCTTTTTGCACTAACAGATGTCTGTTCACTGCAAATTTCAGTTACCTCTGACTTTGAGACTTTTTTTGCTACCTGGCTGTCTATAGATGCTTTTCTTTTTGTTGTTACTGAAGATTCCTCTTTAGTTTCTTCTACTTTAGGTCGCTTTTCTTGGGTTTCTGGTGCGTCCTCTCGTTCCCGTTTCTTTTTCTTCTCCTCAGGTTCTGGTGAAACTACTTGCGGTGGCGAAAGGAGTTGGAGATCGTCGGCCGCGTGCTCCGCTAAAGCAACTGAAAAAGAAAAGCATCAAGGTGATTTAAGCTGTTTGGTATACTTTAACTGTAATTAGATCAGAAGAATACTGTATGTAAAAGATAAGATACAATGCCAACGATTGTAAAGCAAGACACTGCCTTTTTAATTGACGGTCTTAATAAAACTAATCAAATCTTAGCTCCCTTATCCTGCGCATATTATGGCTTAACCTTCCCGAGATATGGGAAAAGACATGGTCCCACCAGCAGCTGGTGAAACTTATGAACTTTAACGTTTAAATTTAAAAAACGTGCAATTTTCTATCATACGACGGCTAATACACCATATACTATATGTTGATACGTGGTTGATACCATTATACTTTAACATCTCTGTATTTTTGTAAACACATGGTATGCAATAAATAAATTGAATTGAATTGAATATACTTTCGGATTTAAACGGCAAAATAGCCGTACAACTCTTCACCAGCTAACGAATGACAATTGTCTTACCAACGTCGGCAGTGTACTGGCGGATCTCGGCCAACCAAGCGTCCTTCACAGGCTGCTTGTGCGCAGTGAGCGTGACGGAGTAGCCGCCCGCCTGGTGGTGGAGCTCGAAACGGAACGGATCGTCTGGGTGGTCCTTTACTTCTACCTCTGGGAGCTGGAGAACAGAGTTAGGGTAGACTACATAAGATTTTTTTTATATTTATTAAAGGGGCGGTGGATTAGTCTGGTGCTCTGATTTAAATCTTCAAAATAGTTATGCAATGCAACCGGCAGTGAGGAGTTACGTAAAATTACTTTTCCTAAAATAAAACACTTCATTTATTCAAAAACTTACTATTAGCAGCTATTAGATCATATTATCTAGAAGTGTCTGAGATAAAAATCAAAGGTGTAATTTGTCAAAAATCAGATCGAGCTTTTTGCTCAATGAAGAATGACTTAACAACGTAAAATTCATTTCCGGATTGCGTCCAACTGAAGACCAATGTTTTCACAAATGTTGCGCTATTTTTGGGAATGTTTTACAGACTTGGCTTCGTATTGCAAAAACGGGATGTTTTGTAAACAAAAGTTGCGAGCAGGTTGTAATTAGTAGGGTAATTAACAGTGTAACACAGACGGTTGACGGTTAAATATAGAAATTTTAATGATACTAAAAGTAGGTAATGAAATAAATAACATAAAACGTGAAATATTTAGGTTATTAAACTTAAAACGTAGATAAATACACGCAGATAATTCCACCTTTGGAAAACAAGGTGTATTTTTTTTATTAAGTCTAGGAGAAGGCAGTAGGCATTTCCGACTAATACGAGCGACTAGTCAAAAAGAGCCATAAATCTTTGGAACAACTGTACTCATAAAAAGCTATTTACAGCATAAAGAGAAGGCTCCAAAACATACCTTGATAATATCCTTCAGAACGAAGACAGAGCGATCGTCAGAGACCCTCTTGACTTTGCAGATCAGAATTCTCGCTTTGAAGAGGAACAAGTACCGCTCCCTCTTGCTGTCTCCCTCTGTCACGGTGAACCAGTCGTGTGTGAGCAGGCGGCCTAGCTTGTAGATGTTTCCTCGGTAGCCTTCGATGCTCGCTATGAATTTGTTGTCTGTGGCGCGGTTGGGCACGCCTAAAAAGAGTTCCAATGCCTTCTGGAGGTCGGTGCAATCTTCGCCGAGGCGTTTCGAGTATTTTACTAGTTCCTGTTTGGAGAGAAAATAAAATTTCTTATTTGTTTGAAGAAGAAAAAACTATATGTTTTAAACAAAATAGTCTATATGTCATGGATTCGGTCAAGCTACATATTTGTCAATTAGGTATCGGTTCGAGAAAATGTAAAATATTTTATTTGCACCCAGAAATTATTATAAAAGATGGCGAAAAACTTTAAATCCAATATAAAAAATTGTGAACAGAAAATGTACCACGGCGTAGTAGGCGAATCATCTCGTAGTAAGTGCTTATATCGTAATAGGTCTCATTCAAATTGACTGAACATTGCATTAATGGATTATTCATACAAAATGGCCAAACAGCTGATAAATTTGTATGAAGAGTCAAAAATATTTTTGTGATTTTCTGAGACTAGATGCTGTAGTTACCGGGTCCTACATCTATTTTGTTAAACCCTGTAAGTAAATTAATATGAAAAACTTATTAAGCTTAAACGAAGTTTCATCTAAACATCTCTACGTAAATATAATTTCTACGTAAATAGGATCTTTTCCATTTTTACCTTGAGCAGTAATTGGTAGTCGTTGATCCTCTGTATCGGTAGCTTGAGGTGCTCGGGCAGGCCTTTGTCGTCACCGAGTTTGTCGGCTAGGTCCTGCAACGAAATACAACATAATTATTGAAACGTTGCGACAATTG
Organism: Coleophora deauratella; assembly: GCA_958295455.1. Lineage (NCBI taxonomy): Eukaryota > Metazoa > Arthropoda > Insecta > Lepidoptera > Coleophoridae > Coleophora > Coleophora deauratella. The sequence goes on along the minus strand of OY282392.1, from coordinate 19,151,411 downwards.
CGAAATACGTTAAAAACGCACTGAGTCGTAAATGTTTTATTACAAACAAAACAAATGTCGAAAGTTCCGAGGTGGAAAAAATCGAATTCCGAATTATAAAAAAAGAACATATTTTTTTAAAGAAGAATAACAACTATCAGCCAACTCCTTATTGACAATTTTCATTACATGCACGGTCTTCTGTGCGAAGAAATGGGAATATACGATGAAATATGTAAAAACATAAACACTTTTTAGTATGAGTTAAAACAATGAGCTACAAAGATTTGTAATCTTTTTTCAGAAAGACATTTTATCAATAAATCTACGTGAAATCTCCTTCGAAAACAAAGGAGTTTCTATTATACATAAAATTGGACATACCAAAGAAGTTTTATATCGCTCCGCTCCTCTATAGAACGCTAATACGTCAGTTTCAATATGAAACCGCGTGGACCAAGTTGAGGGGAAAATCTGAGGTGCGGGAGGGGGAAGCTTCATAACTGTTCGAATTTTTGAATCTAAGAATGTCATATGTTTGAATTACGACCAATCACCGCAAGATGTCTACTGTCTAAGGATTTAAATCGTCGAATAGCAATAGAGTATTTGAAAATGACAAAACTCAAAATACGACTGAAATATCTAGTGATGGAGGTAATATAAAGGATCACAAATATCGAAAATTCTTACGATAATTTTTAAAATGAGGATAACAAAATAAATTAAGCATATTGTTCCATGTTAAATCTTAATACATAAACAATAATAATACAAATTCACAAATATAATACAGTAAAAATACATATTAAAACAAAAAACATATATTTTAAAAATAAAAATCAAATCGAATCATAGTTTCCAAAACATATCATTGCCAAGCTGGGCGGAAATGTTAGGAGAAAATTTTTCAGCTGTCGTGTCTGCTCATAGTCTTAATTCTCGTTAAATTTTTATTTGGGTTCCTTTGGAAACTGAAAATAATTAGAAGAAAAAATAAGTCAAATACATTTCATGTCTACTTTGGATAAAACTATGTAAATATGCAGTCGGATATTTTTTGTTGCTAAACTTTTTGCTATATCTATCGAAAAGTCGATGAAGTGTTACATCACTACCATATGTTTTGCAACGAAGTTATTTAAATAAAAATTAATCATTAAATGGCTTACTTCTGGTATGAAACCCCGCACATTTGATTTATTGAGATGTCCAGTGCGGTTTCCGCATCAAACAACGATGCAACTTGGCATTTTTACGATAAATTTACACACATTTTGTCCGATGTTACCTCGACCATTGACAGAAATAGACTGAAAGACGAAAATTGAACAAAAATGACATTTCAATTTAACTTGGCCATCTGCCCACCTTGCGGCGAGCGGCCGATGCCCTGTATTGCTAGTCTATAAGGGGGGAGCGGGGTGCATGTCTGTGGAACATACGATTTAAAATCACAAAATAGTTTTTAAACTACTTCCACTGATTTTCATCTAATTTTATAATAACCTTGACAGAGAACGATCGCGGGACAAAATTAGTGAGGTGTTACAATTTCTGGGTTACAGTTTCGTAACGGCATACCGGAAAGTAGGTCATAAAAATATACAGTCCACTGGAACCAACCTACTTTACAATTGGACATAAGATCTGAATAAATGTTTTGCGTAGTGGTAGTATGTAGTGGTAGTGCGCCTCCGTAGCGTAGTGGCTTGCCGCTCGCTTCACATCAGGAGGTCGCGGATTCGATTCCCGGCGGGGTCCAACTTTGTGGACTCGGTTTGGTTGGTGGTAGGGCATTTTCTGAGCCCGCCTGGCTAGCTACCACCATCTTATCTAAGTCTTGCCGCCAAACATCAATGTTAACAGCATTGATGTGTTCCGGCATGAAGATAAGATAGCCAGTTCCCCATTGCGTTGGGGAATCTTGGTAAGCCCGCTTCCATCTTCGGCATCATCATCACTTACCATCAGGTGAGATGATGCTTATCTTAGGGCTTATCAATTGAGGGTAAAAAAAAAAAAATAGGAACGAAAGAAAAGAAGAGAAAGTATTTTATTTGAGAGTTCTTAGAAGAAGCAAAGGACAGTATTAAAACAGCCTTCTGAAACAACTTTTACGTGCTCCCGCTTCTAACATGCAGGAGCATGAACAGAGTAGCAGTCAGTGTCAAGTGTTAAATTTAGGGTACATTTAGACGATATTTTTGCTGACAAGCGATTTTATTTTGAAAGCTTAGTATTAACTCCGCTAATTGCAAATTTGGGATAAGCCAAACTGACAGTCACAAACAAAAACTACCTAACATTATTCCTCACGTGGCAAGCTTTTTTCAAAAACTGAAATAAAAAAAAGTGGGCAAGTGCAAGTCGGACTCGCCCATGAAGGGTTCCATAGCAGCAAGTAACATAATATAAAAGTTTTTGTAGTTCGTTGTAGGTAAATTGCGGTTTACGATTTATGACGTAATAAAAAAAACTACTTACTAGATCTCGTTCAAATCAATTTTCGGTGGAAGTTTGCATGGTAATGTACATCATATATATTTTTTAGTTTTATCATTCTCTTATTTTGAAGTTACAGGGGGGGGGGGGACACGCATCGCACCTTGAGAACCATAACGTCATTATACGAAATTTGGTAAAATCACAAAATTGAGCTTTTATCGCCTTTTATAAAGTTCAAATTTGTGATTTAGCCAAATTTCGTATAATGACGTTATGGTTCTCAAAGTGCGACATTTTACCACTTTGGAAGTGTCTCTCGCGCAAACTATTCAGTTTAAAAAAAAATGATATTAGAAACCTCAATATCATTTTTGAAGACCTATCCATAGATACCCCACACGTATGGGTTTGATGAAAAAAAATTTTGAGTTTCAGTTCTAAGTATGGGGAACCCCCAAAGTTTATTGTTTTTTTTTCTATTTTTGTGTGAAAATGGTAATGCTTTTCACAGAATACATCTACTTACCAAGTTTCAACAGTATAGTTCTTATAGTTTCGGAAAAAAGTGGCTGTGACATACGGACGGACAGACAGACAGACATGACGAATCCATAAGGGTTCCGTTTTTTGCCATTTGGCTACGGAACCCTAACAAGCATAATTCCAGTTCAATTCGTAAACCATCAAAAGTTTTGCGATTATCACGTACATTGTGTATAAATAAATGTATAATTCACTCACGTAGGAAAATACGCAGACATACAGAAGCTCCTTCTTTGAAGTAGCTTAAAAACATCATAATTTTCAGAACAAATCTAAAGACTAACAAACAAACTTACAAACAAATGTTTTGTTTTTAGCTCAATCTTAATTATGACAGCAGGTAAGCGCAAGAAATGCTCACGACTTTGTATTACTATAGTCACTAAAAATAATAATAAAATAAAATTATATTAAAAAAAATTAAAGGGGGTCCCCGTACAAGTGTGTTTTAGGTTCTTGTACGATGGTACGGAACCCTTCATGCGCGAGTCCGACTCGCACATGGTCAGTTTTTGAAATCGCCAATTATTGTCAATCATGTTCAATATTTTTAACTTATTGACGATGATTCACGTGAACACTTCAGTGAAAGATCATTTCGTTAGTGCATATCGTTCTAATTGGAACAGAAACTCATTTGAAGTCTCTGAAAGACATCGCAATCATCATCAATCGTGTTCAATAATCGTCAATTTATTGACGATGATTTACGTGAACACTTGACGATCGAATTGTTAATTGGTTGGCGCTTGTCCAACACTAATGGGGAAGAAAACTGACAAAGCTCGCCGATAGAGGCGCTGATATAGCTTGACTCATACTAACTGTCAAAACGTATAGAAAAAATTGTTTACGTGAACCAAACATAAGATTATTAAAAAAATGTCGCGTTGTGTGGCGATTGGTTACAATAATAATGGAAATCATTAATTTCCTAAAAATTCTCGGATGAAGAAGACGTGGGAAAAGTTACGTTTTCAATTATATACTTTTCAACTTCGCCTTTAATTGAGGAACAGTCCAAGTCGCATACATTTTCCATTTACCAATTTTACAGAAAAAAAACTAATTTATAACACTTATATAATAAAAAACGCGGAATTAATTGAAAGTTGTTATGAGTCAAGCATCTGTAGCGCCATCTGCAAATAGCTTTGCGTTTTCTTCCCCATTATTGACGTTTTTTTTAATGAAAAGTAATGTTGTAATAATACGTTTGGAAGTTGTAACACTAATAAATCGTTCGATACAGGTTTGATACAATAGAGGATAAACTTAAAAACTACGAAAATAACCTACTTACAATAAATAATAATAATACTTACAGTTTCACAAATAATGATTATGATTATTGCCCTATCAAAAAGTTTTATTGTGTGTTTGTTGGTTCACTTATGGAATGGAACATTTGGGGTGGAAACTGTGATATGTGACTGAGAGACAGCAGGGTAATGTTGGATTGGAAAAGCTTACGGCTAAAATTAAGGCCTACACAAGGTGAAACGTATATTTTGAATTCACTATTGGTAATCCCTGGGCATCATATCCCTAACGCAATAGGGAACTGGCTATCTTATCTCCATACCGGAACACATCTATGCTATTAGCATTGATGTTTGGCGGCCAGACTTAAATAAGATGATGGCAGGTATCCAGGAGGGCTCAGAAAATGCCCTACCACCAACCAAACCGAGTCCACAAAGCTGGACACCGCTGGGAATCGGAGCCGCGACCTTCTGACTATGTAGCCACTAGACTAAGGGGGCGGTTAAATATGGAATTGCAATAATTTAGGATAGGATTCTACGCATAAATCTTAAGAACTCATACAAATCGTTGGGCACAGGCGATCGAGACTAACGGGGAAGCATTGGCGGTTAGTTTGGACATAGCGAAGGCCTTTGATCGGTTCTGGCACAAAGCACTTCTTGCGAAGCTTCCTTCTTATGGGCTTCCCGAGGAATTTTGCAAATGGGTCACTAGTTTTCTTGCAGACAGAAGCATAAAGGTTGTAGTCGACGGTGCATGCTCAGATTCTATGTCTGTGAACGCTGGTGTCCCTCAAGGCTGTGTGCTTTCGCCTACACTGTTCCTTCTGCATATCAATGATATGCTGCAAATCAGCACCACTCATTGTTATGCAGATGACAGCACAGGTGATGCCTTCTATACCGGGCGTGCCAACATTTCTCGGGAAAACGTCATCGAGAGTTTTTGAAGTATTACCCTTGAAGCATTACCATACCTTTTTGTTACACCCTGTAGAACTAATTTGCTAATGCGTATTATCCTTATACTAGTTATCTATCATAAGGTTTATATGCAGTCACATTACCATAGGGAGATAGATCGCTTACATATTGTAGATTCTAGACACATTGGAGAAACAGGAAACCTATACACGAGGTAGCGGCCACACTTTCTCTTTGGAAATAATTCTAAAGACAGACTCCACTTCCCTGCGGGTGAGATCTGGTGCCACTTGCTTAGTTGCCAAGCAACACAAAATGCGTTTTAATAGTAATTGTTTGGAGTGTCCAAGGTTTACATATAATTTCCTGCGATCAGAAGAAAAAAAAACATTCACTCATATCCGTCACTTTACGAATGGCCACCCATCAAACCGACGACGATGACCTATAGACCACAAGCTGGATATAGACCGCCTTGACACATTGACGGAACTGCTGCGCAGGAGTTTGCGTTTTGCTCGCGTTGTGTTTGCGAGTAAGAGAGTGTGGTTTACAATCCATAATGTGGGTCATTTGGACTTGGATTTTCTTAAGACGAGATTATCTGTATGAAACCAATTTGCTTTAAAATTACTGTGAATAAGGCCGATAACATACTGCTGCCGAATCCGCTCCGGTGTGCGGTGCGGCGTTTTTTTTACTACGGACACACCGCACACACCGGTCACATACACACACACACACACACACACACACTAACACCGGAGCGGATTCCGGAGCAGTGTGTTATCCGCGTAACACCGTTTTAAAATACAGGCTTGTTCTTTATGTACCCAAGTATGTAACTCAATAGAGTGTAATACAATAAAATTGGTGTAATCGTTTTCTGGGTTTTCTCCTCCTCATACTAAACAACTTTAATGAAGAAAGAAACCCATACTGTAATAGTCACTAAAAAGGACTTAGGACTTTACTTACTTAACAACAGGCAATACAAAACTGGTCAAACAGATGATGGCACTTAAGAAAGTCCCGAAAAATGCTTCAGCAAAGTCGGAGAAAAATAGTTGAACATTTTCATGAGCAGGTATATAAATCCAAATTAATTGCTTCGCAAACACTTCCCGAGACGTTGAGTGTACAAGTTCCGTGTCGTAGGTACTACGTAGAAAAATAAATACGAATTAAAATAATGAGTAAAGCATGTAAAAATTTTGAGTTTGAGTTTAACGAATCCTAAATCTTCATTAATATAACACTCTGTTTCTGGTGAGACAGACTCTGGTTCTGGAAAGAGGAAGACCGTAACGGTTAATTAACTATTTATATTAAGAATAACCATATTGTGTTTGAGCTCAAATTATCTCAAGAATAAGGTATCAACCTACTTCAAAAAACAGTTGAAAGCTATTTATAAGATTAAAAACATGTTTAACTTATTGTAAACTAATTTTCAAAGATGTATGAGGACAAGCGTAAGGAAAAGTGCATATGAAGTACCATCAGTACCAAAAAAAGTTTCGGTGGCGCAGCGGGGAGTGACTCCGTCTTCCTAACCAGAGGTCGTGGGTTCAAATGCTGGCCAGTGCACCAATGAGTTTTTCAAAACTTACATGCATTTTCATACCGATTACGTTAAAAACAACCGACTTCAATCGCAACAACTCCAATTTTGCTATGTTTTTGTTGATTTCCTCAAAAACCGCTGAATATATTTCGATAAAATTTATATGGGACCACCTGTGAAGTTATACCCTTTTAAACAAAAAAAGATTTTTTCAAATCGGTTCAGGCGTCTTCGAGTAATCGGTGAACATACATAAAAAAAAGATTCCGACGAATTGAGAACCTCCTCCTTTTTTTAAAGTCGGTTAAAAAGCTGTCGTTATTGTCTCATCCAAGATGACAGATGCATAGGTAAGTACCATTAAATATCTTCGTTACTGTTAAAAATGTGAATGGTAGGTAACACTTGATTCATTAGTACAGACAACGTCAAAACTAATTTAACAACTGAAGCGTTAAACGTTATTCTAAAGATATAAATTATTTCTGATCTAACATTATTTATGCTTATGTTTGGAAGGAGTTGAAATATGTATTTCGTGTCTACGAGTACTGTCGACTGATTCGTAACACGTTGGCACAGGCATTTTGAATCGTTTGATCAAATTATTTACTTTGCTCAAACTTTGCTTTAAAGCTATTCATGGTTTGGTAGAAAGGTGGAAGCTATCTTTATTGAAATTAGAAATGAAGAAGAAATGTGTGTCATTAACTACAAATATAAGGAGTCTTGCTAAGAGATTTGAAAGCTAAACTGGAATTTAAAGCATTGCTTAAACTTGTTTTTTAATTTCTTCAAAGTTTCTGATAATACTTAATAACGTACCGGTAAGCAATACAAACATGTAAACATGTGCCATAGCAACGTAATGTTTACATTAAACAGCTGATCGACAAGAAATAAACCATTTGGTGTTAGTTTCAATTTTCAACTGAAGATCGGCAACAGATCAGAATAACATTGAAAGATCTAAAGAAATAGAAATGACCGCAATCTTTACGACTAACGAGCAATGGCGAAACCAGTATAAAAATAGTTTCCTAATCCAGAAAACACATAGAAAGTGGGTCAAGGTCACCTGGCCGCTGTTTTAAAGAGTCTCCTTACATTCTGTGCAGAAATGACACCAAAAAGTTGTAATACAAAACGTTATATCCGAATAATGCTGCAAAACCGCCCACGCTGTTCGCCTCAAAATAAACCAGACGCGTTTACATGTAACACTATACCAACACGTAACATTGAAATGTGGTGGGAAAAAATCACGGTATTTTTGAGACATGCTCATTCTAAATTTAAAGCACACCCGTACGGTTTTCCTTCAATCCAAAGACAATTTAGTTTTCTTCTCCTTGGTGAAGCCTACCTGAGATGGCAGGTAGGGTAACAGTCCAGTGTAAGCACAGTCACAGTCACACACGTCACTCGTTGAGTGGTCGAGGGTCGGCGCGCTGGAGCAGCGAGGTGGACACGACTGCGGGTTCCAAGCGACTGGTCTGACTCTCGCGCGGTTCTCACGCCGCTAAAGATAGCGCAGCCATTTCTCTGGTGACGTAGCCGTAGCTAGATAGAGGGAATCGCAAGGTCGCCAAACAAACCTTGGCGGGTCCTGGCTTTGTTGACGTTAAAGGTTACAGGTGTTCTGGTTATGGCAATTTATATCAAAAGGGCTGGATTGCTTATGTCTTCTCCACTATTTCTTTGGTGAAAAGGGCCGTTAAAGATATTAAACAATATTATCAGATTCCCAAAGATTTTTGATAGCACAGTTTAGCCAGTTAATTAAGTAGAATTTCTACTTTCTAGAATTTCTAGTTGAAAGGTAGGTATGTACCGCCCACAACAGAGCGGGAATCGAAGGGTCGTAAAACAAACCTTAGTGGGTTTTGGATTTCGGGACGCATAAGTCAGATATTACAGGTTATTACCTAAGTTATTTGAAAAGAAATAGCTGGACCATCCGACTACCGCGCTCCCGCCACTAAACACACCCTCATTATTTTACTAATAAAGAGGGAAACGCAAAGTATCAGGTCCTTAAGATTATGAGAATCATAAATTAGCCAATTAGCTAACATCACGAGGTAAACGTACTAGATGATGGGTAAGTACTCGTATAGTAAATAACTTTCAAATAAAGGCACTGACATTTATAATGTTTTGAAGTATGCCTAGTGGATAATAGCAACGTACCGAAAAATTGTGATCTCATTCGTAAGGTAGCATAACCATCCGTAGCGTAATCTTGATATTGTTGCAATATTCATTAGGCGTTAAAAATCTTCAAATCAATAACTAGTCAATAAATTAATTTTGATTTATTTAAATCCCAGATGTTATAATTGTAAAGAATGTAACGACATAGACAATACTGATCCTAACTAAGTACCTGTGTATCATTTGAATAATTATCTGATCTAGTTTTTAAATTTAAAGTTCTACACAACAAAATTATCGAAATATCTTTCAGTCATCTCCTAAATACCTAGCTCAATCGGTCTTTTTGCCATGAATATTAGTTTGAAAGTGTTAAAAACAAACAACAACATAAAAACATAGCAAAATAGAACAACAGTGACTTGTTTGCCAACTACAGACTAATATGAACGTACAAGCCAGAGATATCAATAACCCAAAAGCCCAAATAACCCTTCCTACCTAAATGACTGATATTGATGATGAATATTCTATTCTTATTTCGTTCTGAACAGAATAGTCTCACTTGTTTGCTGGAATTTGTATTTACGAGGTTCGCATTTAGGCGCTGAGTCAGGTGTGACGAGGTCTGCGTAGGTATCCCACAAGTAGACAGCCGTAAGCTCTTCCTATGACGTTCAATTATATTTCCGTACGTTTAATAACTCTCATCTATAAATATAATGTGTATTAAAGTATGTGCATTGATATAATTATTTTATTGAGGAGAACAGAAATAGAAATTGATTTTTTATTTAAGTCGACGAAATGAAATGTTTATTTCCCGACAGTTCAAAGAAATAAAATAATGTCTACGTATCTGTTTTTAGGGTTCCGTACCAAATGGCAAAAAACGGAACCCTTATGGAATCGTCATGTCTGTCTGTCTGTCTGTCTGTCTGTCTGTCTGTCCGTCCGTATGTCACAGCCACTTTTTTCCGAAACTATAAGAACTATACTGTTGAAACTTGGTAAGTAGATGTATTCTGTGAACCGCATTAAGATTTTCACACAAAAATAGAAAAAAAAACAATAAATTTTGGGGGTTCCCCATACATAGAACTGAAACTCAACATTTTTTTTTTTTATCAAACCCATACGTGTGGGGTATCTATGGATAGTCTTCAAAAATGATATTGAGGTTTCTAATATCATTTTTTTTCTAAACTGAATAGTTTGCGCGAGAGACACTACCAAAGTGGTAAAATGTGTCCCCCCCCCCTGTAACTTCTAAAATAAGAGAATGATAAAACAAAAAAAATATATGATTTACCTTACCATGCAAACTTCCACCGAAAATTGGTTTGAACGAGATCTAGTAAGTAGTTTTTTAATACGTCATAAATCGTAAACCGCAATTTACCTACAACGAACTACAAGAACTTTTATATTATGTTACTTGCTGCTACGGAACTCTTCATGGGCGAGTCCGACTCGCACTTGGCCGCTTTTTAGGGTTCCGTAGCCAAATGGCAAAAAACGGAACCCTTATGGATTCGTCATGTCTGTCTGTCTGTCCGTATGTCACAGCCACTTTTTTTCCGAAACTATAAGAACTATACTGTTGAAACTTGGTAAGTAGATGTATTTTGTGAACCGCATTAAGATTTTCACACAAAAATAGAAAAAAATCAATAAATTTTGGGGGCTCCCCATACTTAGAACTGAAACTCAAAAAATTTTTTTTCATCAAACCCATACGTGTGGGGTATCTATGGATAGGTCTTCAAAAATGATATTGAGGTTTCTAATATCATTTTCTTCTAAACTGAATAGTTTGCGCGAGAGACACTTCCGAAGTTGTAAAATGTGTGTCCCCCCCCCGTAACTTCTAAAATAAGAGAATGATAAAACTAAAAAAAATATATGATGTACATTACCATGCAAACTTCCACCGAAAATTGGTTTGAACGATATCTAGTAAGTAGTTTTTTTTTAATACGTCATAAATCGTAAACCGCAATTTACCTTTCATTCAAGTTACAACGAACTACAAAAACTTTTATATTATGTTACTTGCTGCTACGGAACCCTTCATGGGCGAGTCCGACTCGCACTTGGCCGCTTTTTTTTGGAAAAAATCGACTCATAAGAAAGTAAAATATTGTACCAAGTTTAGTTACGATATTATGTGTGGATATATTAATACAGGGTGTTAAAAAAAGTGCGTTTGAAATTTTAAGGGGTTACTCAGAATCAAGTACAGAACCCAGGAAAAATATTGAAAAAATCCGCTCTTCAATTATTTTTTTTCAGATTCTCATACTAAATCTAAATAGTGAATCGAGAATTTGTATGAAAAACTGCAAAAAAAATTGAAGAGCGAATTTTTTCATTATTTTTCCTGGATTCTATACTTGATTCTGAGTAACCCCTTAAAATTTCAAACGCACTTTTTTAACACCCTGTATTTAATTAATATTTTTAGATCAGAGTATAAGTTACGACGTATGTAGTATGCGTAGAATTGTCGTGTCGTAGCAAGAACCATTTCATAGAGGGTACATGTTGTACATTTCATAGGTTAGCCTTGAGGTACTCATAAAAAGATTCCCCTCGTATCAGTAGTCCGGTTAAGTAGTCCGGTTACCGGACTGAATTATAATAGAACAGCAGTTTTACAATACAAGAAAAAGAAACAGAATAGAAAAAGTTCTAAGAAACAAAAGAAAAGCAATGAAAATTGAAGAACTTGGATCTATTAAATGGCTTTAGACTCTACCAAACCCTAGAACTCCATACAAATGTCACCTAATTATAATTTATAACCTACTACTACTACAATAAATATATGACGATTCTACAGGCATACATGTGTAGCTTACTCGCTTAGCTTGCGCCCACCGGAACTTACCCGAAGAGTAGCAGGGAGTGGCCACACTGTATGACAATACTAATGTATACAAATACTGTCACTCTACAACAACAACAATTCTTACTCGTATTTCTCAAAATTACAATACTAGTACAAAGTCTTGTTACAAATGAATGCTATAGTAAATAATTAATTTCAAAATAATATGAAAGTACAAATTATTTGTTTAAAGCACGTAAAGATGTGTACGAATACGAAGAAGTAAAGATATATAATAGCCCAGTCATCGAGGAGTTTCTTTGTATGGAGACCCCAACATTAATTTCTCTATCAATGAAACTTTGCACGATTGTGAAGGATAGTGTATAGATGGAAGATGACAAAGAAGCCAAAAGATTTTGTGGCTGGAAGTATGTGTTTTATACCTAAACATGAAAATTGCATTTAAAATTCGGTGGATAATTGCTCGATCGAATATTTCTGTACTATTCGTTAGTAGTAACTTAATGGTACGCGTATATAGCAGTATCCAATACTTTTTCGAATTTTGTGACGCTTAAGTTAAGCAAAACATGATTTTTTCGATTTTACTTCCGATGAATAATTTCTCGATTAAGTTTTATTTTTCAGTATAGTTTTATATCTTGCTGGACATCTTTTTGTATAAGTATCCAAAAGATTTTCCTTTAAGATCATAGCATAATAGTTTTTATGCTATAACTAATTATGTAAAATTTCTCAGTCCATTTTTATTTATTTATATGGTACATAATAATAAATATAAACAGTATTTCAGGTTATCCAATAAAATTTCGATACATTAAACTTATATGTATGAAGCGTGACACACGTACGTAAGGTCACGCGATCCGTTTGCCGGCCACTACCCATTTCCGGCCTTTTCGCACTTTATTTTATATAATAGTAATAGTTCTAAAAAAATATGTTCGGATTCGTTTGATCTGCACAAAATTACGCGTAAGTAGGTATTCCACAGATAGTAAAAAAAACTCACTAAAAGACTGTTAAATATAGATTACAAAAACATCAACATCAAATAACTTGTTAGGTACCTATAAATAATGTAAAAAAATATTATACATATGGCGGCGTTCAGCGCCATAGTACGAAAGCTAAAAAATACAATAAAATAATATAAAAAACAAAAATAAATCATTTTAATCAGAGATGTTGCTAATATCCGCATCCGCATCCGTAAATATGGAGCTTTCGCATAAATTTTGACATCCGTATCTATATCATCCGCAACATTCAATGCGGATTTTCATGCGGATGCGGATCTAGGACAGCATTACTAATTATTGTAATATTTTATTTCAGGAATATAATTTTGTAAATTATTAATTGTAATTATTAATATAAATAATTAATAATAATTTCAATTTCAATTTATTTATTTTCGTCAAACATAGGTAAATACAGGATGTTAAAACAAAATATTATAATTAATGTTCTCTATGTTTCGCCAATAGGCATACAAAATTTGGCTAGTTAGGTTCATAAATTATTATAATACTAATTGTATAATTAATAACAAAAGCTCTATAATTTTTTTTTCTTTCATACAAAATGGTCCAGGTTTTTAACTTTCAATACTTTAATAATTTAATAAAAAAACAAGGATTAGTATTATTATTTAGGGTTCCATACCCAAAGATCAACGGGACCCTATAAATAAGCCTCCGCTGTCTGTCCGTCTGTCCGTCTTTCTCTCAGCGGGCTGTATCTCATGAACCGTAAAAGGTAGCTGTAATTTTCACAGTGTGTATTTCTGTTGCCAATATGACAAGAAAGGCTGGCAACGCACTTGTAACTCCTCTGAGGTTGCGGGTGTCTATGGGCGGCGGTAATCGCTTACCATCAGGTGATCCATCTCCTCGCAAAAATACCATTGCCATAAAAAAAATTAAAAACTTAAAAATTAAAGGGGCTGGTAGGGTGACACCAGAAACGTATTTTTGGTGGAATCCCAAATATTGTACGATGGTACGGAACCCATCATGCGCGAGTCTGACTCGCACTTAGCCGGTTTTCATTTATTTATGCCCATACAAACCCATACAAAGGACTATGCAAAAAATTATATGGACCCTATCCGCACCCACCAACAGAAGTGGCATTAGTTTAAAAATTATTGTGACGTCCTATTAAAATAATAATAACCATTTTCAATCCAAAAACGATAGGGAATTATTAAAATATACGAGAATTGTTATTTGTTCAACTAATGAGCAAAGTTATTTTTTGCTTCGAGTGCTAGCTTTAAATCACGAGCTAGCGAGGTAGTCTAGAATTGAATCACGAGCGTAGCAAGTGATTCTTATATAGACTACTGAGCATTGTGACTGATTTAAAGTCACGAGACATAAAAATGACCTGCTCTCATGTTAAACATACAACCTTCGACCAGCGAGTAAAGTAAAATCGTAGTTGATTAAATTCTCTCTGGAGGCAATATAGTTACGCAACCTCTAAATTAAAAACATTATAATAATATAATGTTTTTAATTTAGAGGTTGCGTTCGGAAACTGCGCTACTTAACATTTTTATAAAAACCTTAGATATAAATATGATATTTTTAGGTAAACGATATTCATGTTTATTAGTAACTACATATTTATTTTAAATATTACGTCTTTAAAAATACAGTAGCACAATTTATAAACTTGAATTTCTTTAAATAACATATAACATTGTGTGCTTATCAATAGGGAATTTTCCACGGGTTTCTCTAAACTCAACTAGATGGCGCTGATCAACATTGGAAAAAAGAAAATCTCTTTAAAATCGTCAAAACTGACTGATATAACCGACTAATATCCTAATAGCTTTCGAAGATTACTTTTCATTGAATATTTTTTTGCATTTTGATCCAAAAAATACTTTTCATAATTTTTGATGCACAAAGCTTATCAGTATTGTTTTTGTATTTCTTGAAAGAATTCTAACATGATACTGAGTTATACATTGCATTTTAATCATAAGAATGTATTAAAATCAATTTCTTTTTAGTTCGGAGGAAGAAATTACATATTTTAACAGAGAAACCAGAATGCACCCGTTATCCATACTTGACCAAGTTGGAAAGGAGACGGTTTTTATCGTTTCTGTTAATTCAATTAATAAGAATCTATGTTCAGGTGGCTTTTTATATATTTTAACAATATTAAATCTATTTTGCTACCGTAAATTCTAAGCTGTTTTGAAAAATATATTGCTAAAGTTTAGAAACGCCATCTATTGAGACACTTATGAACGATGTGACATACGTCATCTGAAAACTCCCTATTAAAACGCTCCCTACGCCAAAATGAGTTTCTGAACCAACCATCGCTCATATTTTTTTCAGCGTCGCGCCAAAGGTGGTGTTCGAAATTCGAATCACTTTTTCTCACGCCTAAAGCAAAAACAACTTTTGCTGCGAGTTTTCAGGGACCAAAGGCACTCTTTTCGCGCTGGACAGGTGAAAAACTGTTTATTAATCTGTTGATTCAAAGCAGCTTGTTGCTGCGAATGTTAGTTAAAGTGTTCGAATTTCGAACACCAGCTTCTATCACTATCGTGTAAAGTTTTCTAGCTGGTAGAGGTGAAATGTTGTATGTTGTAACAACAACTACTCATGAATCTGACTGAACAAAGGAGACGTTTCACGGGACTATGGAGCTTGGACCTGGTCTGTGTACTAAACATCATAAATAAGTCATTAGAAACATAGTCTTTTCTAATTGTACATTTCCTTCGATTTACCTTCGTTGCGAGGTTCATCTAGTTTCTCAGATTTAACAATTGCAACACATAAATCACCCAACATGGCGAAGCGAGTGCAATTTTGAGCATTTTACGTTCAGAAACTAGATTTTGTACATACCATTGAAATTAATAATTTAGTTGTCCGACAAGTAACTCGAAAACCAGCTGTTATGCCTGTAAAAGAGGCAAGGCATATCCGCAGATTTTAAAAATCGTACACCAATGTCAGAAGTCAGAACAGAAGGGTGTTCAGTCAATCAGAGTCAGAGAAAGCATCTGAGGAATATGTGGATGAAGCCGTAATTTCTGAACGTGATCTACAATTGCAAGCTTCAGTGTTACCATTTATATTGTAAAAAGTGCTGACAAAACATTATGCTTGAACCACGCAACCCTGCTTCTAATATTTTTTTCATTATTTTTCCTAGAAAGCCTATATTTTTCTATATTTTTCGTACTACGTACATGTCCAGGCACAAAATGAAACGTGTCCTTTCCCGCAAAAAAGTTTTTGAACTCCTCATACTATTTGATCAAATGAGCCTCCAAATTAGTATTGGAAATCAAATTCGATTTGCATGAAAACCCTATATCTACGGCGGATGTCGTCATAGCAAAAAAACATCAGGCTGCACAGATGTATTGACTGAGATACGTTTGTAATCTGTTGTGGGTGGGGGCGATTTTTTTATGTAGTCCTTTTCTCTTTTTGTGTAGTATTAAGATTCGCATCCCCGGATGAGCCTTTGAATATCCGCATCCGCAAAGAATCCGCAAAGAATCTGCATCCCCAACCTCCCTGATTTTAATGTGTCGATTAATATTCGTACATATACAGTATATCCCGAATGGCCCATTTCTACCCTAAAACAACCCCCTTTATGGGGTCCTTTCATCATCCTCCCCCTCCCTGGGACGACTATTACGCGGATATCACACTGAGGCGGAAATCGGACGGGAGCGCGAAGCGACGAAATTCGCGTGCGGCAGCGTTCCGCTCCACCGGACGGTTTCCGTCCGAAGCTGCGGTGCACAACGAAGGCGCGGTTTCCGCCCCACCGGACGGTTTTCGTCCAAATTCCGTCGTAGACAAAAATCCGGACGGTACTGCGGTGCAGTGGTATACCTGTGAATCGCACCGCGTCTCCGTCCGGGAGCGAGGATTCGTGTCGTGCGAATCGCGCCTCCGGACGGAGAAGCGGTGGAAGTGTGTGATACCCCGCGGTTTTTGTATACAAATCAACATTTTACAGTACAAAGTTTAAATCTGCTCCACCGCAATACGTCACGGTGAGCGGAGCAGTGTGTTTTCCGCGTTAGATTGTGGCGACATCTATCGCACCGCCACGAACTAAACCTAGATCGCGCTATTGAAAGTTTCTTCAGATTAACTATACAACTTCCAACCATCATTGGTTGGAACACGGCCGGTCCCCAGGCATACCACCTCGCCTGGCGGAGTTACCTCCCTTTTCCTCCGAAGAGTGGTAACACACAGTTCCTACAGTGGTGACCCCAGACGCTAAACATCCTGGCGCAACCTTAGACATCACACTCCTCAACAACCCTCCAGTTGGTAATGCAAGCCGCAGCAGCACAGCAGTCCAGTACATCGAAGTTTAACAGGACCAACGAAAGCCGTCAATTGAGCTTCCTGGCCCTGATACTTCACTCTGAAGCCCATCAGGTTCGCAAACCCGTTGACACCGCATCGTACACCATGGAACCAGCGAGCTTCACTTTTCAGACAGCAAGCTGTCGGCAGCCCACGCTGTATAGAGCACGCGCTCCACGACGCCTGCTTCCCCTGCACCGCACGCCTGAACCTCCTCGTCCTGACTCAGCTTTGGACTTGAGTTGAGCACTTCGGCCTGGCGTTCTCTACTTACCGCAGCCGCTGCATCGCGACGCGTGTCGTCGCCCCGCCGTATGCACCGGTAACACTGGACCGTCAACACAAAACGGATTGACCTCCGGTCTCGGAGGGGGAGTGATGTGGCGACATCTATCGCACCGCCATCAACTAATCCTAGAACGCGATATTGAAAGTTTCTTCGCACTACGGATATATACGACTTCCAACCATCAACGGTTGGACCACGGCCGGTCCCCAGGCATACCACCTCGCCTGGCGAAGGTATCTCACTTCCCGCTGAAGAGCTGTCGCCACAGTTCCTATTAAATTAATTATTTAATTCGATTTTTTAATTTTTATGCACCTCTGCACTAAAAAGGTCAAAGTCAAAGTCAAAGTCAAAATATTTTTAATTTAAGTAGATGCTGTACGCATACTTTTAAATCGTCTTTTTTTTCTACCTAGTACAAAGTTCCTACCACGCGGAACTTGTACACTCAACGTTTCGGGAAGTGTTAGCGGAGCGAGAAGAAACGTCGAGCCCAAAAGAAACTCGCCCCAACACATTTTTTGAAATAAATACTTAATATCTATTACAATTGATGTCATTACTAAAGCTATGAGCTGGAAGATCTATACATGTCCATACATCATTGTCATTAACATAGTCTTGGGTTTTATAATATCCTCTTGAACACAGGCGTTTCTTTACATAAGTCTTAAACTTATTTTCGGATAAACTAATTACATTTTCAGGTATTTTATTGTAGAATTTTATACACTGCCCCATGAACGACTTCTTTACCTTACTCAGTCTCGAATAAGCAACTTCGATATTATTTCTATTTCTAGTTTTTAAATTATGTCTGTCGCTGTTTTTTGGAAATAAATCTAAATTCTTACGAACAAACATGATGTTTTCATATATGAATTGACTGGCAACAGTTAAAATATTTATTTCTTTAAACTTGTTCCTCAATGACTCTCGAGATCGCATCTGATAGATAGCGCGAATGGCTCTTTTTTGCAGTATGAAAATAGTTTCTATGTCAGCCGCATGTCCCCAAATTAAGATGCCGTAAGACATTATACTATAAAAATAGCTAAAATACACTAGTCTTGCAGTATCTACATCTGTTAGTTGCCTTATTTTCTTGACGGCGTAGGCAGCTGAACTAAGCTTTCCTGCTTAGGTTTCTATATGTGGTCCTCATTGTAAGGAAGCATCTAAAGTAATACCAAGAAAAACAGTGCTATTTACGAACTCTAAAATATTACTATCTAATATAACATTATCGTGAGTTTGCTTGACATTTGGTAATCTGAATTTTATTACTTTTATCTTTGTGGCATTTAATGGCAAGTTATTAACAGTAAACCATTTATGTATCTTTGAATGTGTGTTGTTTACTTCGTCAATTTTGCTGTCTTTCCTGTCTACCTTAAGAATAAGAGATGTGTCATCTGCAAACAACACAATATTTGAGAGACGTTGCACCATAAATGGTAAGTCATTTATATAAACAAGGAAGAGAAAGGGGCCTAAAATAGATCCCTGGGGAACGCCTATTTTTATTGTAGAGCCGAGAGAATTTGTGCCATTTACTTGGACTGTTTGTAACTTATTGTTAAGGTAAGAATTGAGAAGACTGAGAGCCCTATCTTCCACACCGTAATGCTTTAGTTTAAGAAGTAAAGTTTGATGTTCCACACAATCAAATGCTTTAGATAAATCACAAAACACTCCTATTGCATCTTGTGATTTCTCAAATGCATCATAGATGTTTCGTATAAGTGCTACTCCTGCATCGGTAGTTGATCGACCTTTCGTGAAGCCAAATTGTTGGTTATGCAGAAGTTTGTTTAAAGTGAAGTGTTGTAGCATTTGGTTGAGCATAATTTTTTCAAAGACTTTACTAAGGACGGGTAATACAAAAACAGGTCTGTAATTTCCCGCATCAGTTTTGGAACCTGATTTATAAAGAGGTATAAAAAATTATAATATGGCCAGTGCATTCAATCGAAAGACTGCGATTCGCGGTGGCTCCGCTATATTACTTAAAAATACTATAGTAAAAACTACACTTCATGAGATCTGGAAAGTCACCACTTTCTATACTAATATTGAAAAGGTATGCTAAATGTGGTGCTAATACGTCAATTACATTACTAATTAATTTAACTGATAAACCCCACAAGTCCTCAGTTTGTTTCACTTTAAGCGACTTAAAAGTTTTCAGGTTCAATTTCTCTAAAATAGAATATTTCATCACAAAAAATTACATTTTCTTCTAATATTTTTTTAGCATATGTGGGTGATGAGTCCAGGGCCTCAGTTAGCTTAAGTGGAATGTTTGTGAAAAACGTTTCGAATTCCGTAGCTATTTCTGCGTTAGATGTTATTTTGCCTTTATCTGTTTGTAAAACAAAATCTTTATCGTGTTTCTTGACTTTACCGGTTTCTTTATTTATTATATTCCAAACCGTCTCAATTTTATTATCAGATAGTTTTATCTTTCTGGCTAAGAAATTAGATTTGGCTGCGCAGCATACCTTTCTGAATATTTTTTAATAACGTTTTGCATAATTTCTGAAATTGTCATCAAATATATAACTTTTTTTCTCATAAAGATCAAATAAGGTTTGACGGCTTTTATAAATTCCTACAGTAGCCCATTCACAAAACTTAAATTTATTATCAATATTTATAGATTTAGTTTTAAAAATTTCCTGAAATTCTCGCTCAATTACTGTAAACAAATCATTGTACATATTGTTGGCTTCTGGTTCATTATCAAAATTTGGTATGGGCAGCTTGTCATTTAACGCTTTTTTATACTTTTCTATTCTTTTAACAGTGACAGGCCTCGACTGTATTTTAATTTGTTTTATAATTGACCTGGAAGGAAAGCTAGCCATTAGTCCGCTATGATCAGACCTCAAGCAGTTAATTACTTTTTTCTCTACATGGCTACAGTTACAGAAAATATTATCGATACATGTGGCAGAAGTCTCTGTTTTTCTAGTTGGTTCTAAGAATAAATAATTCAAATCAAACGACTTAAAAAAACAAATAATTCTTGTTGTTAGAGACTTCTTTTCTAATAAATCAACGTTATAGTCGCCCCATACGATGACAGATTTTTTACTTTTACTTACTAAATTTAAAGCATCCTCCATTACTGATTCGAAACGAGCAAAGTTATCGTCACATGGGGGCCTATATACACAGATAATGATGTAGTTCTCCAGCTCCACACAAGATAGCTCCACAGTTCTTTCGATCGAAAGACTTACGACGTCTTTCCGTACCTTAGTCTTTAGGGTATTTTTAAGTAATATAGCGGAGCCACCGCGAATCGCAGTCTTTCGATTGAATGCACTGGCCATATTATAATTTTCAAAATTAAAAATCATTTCATGTTCCTTGAGCCAGTGCTCTGTAATACATAAAATATCTATATTAAATTTTTCTAAAAATAATTCTATTTCGAATTCTTTGCCGAGAAAGCCTTGTATATTTTGGTGTACTAATTTCAAAGAGTTGGGCTTCCTCGTTGTCTCTGAACCTAGTTTAAATCTGGAGTTCGAGACCCGCTACAAGTGCCAGCACCGCAGGATGCACTGTCTAGTGCAATTATAGGCTGCGCCATACCTGCGGTGCCGACACCGGCGACGGGCTCCTCCGTCGTTACGCAGGTAATTACCGACTGAATACAGTCGGTACGATGTAAAATACTGTAAGCTAACGAATTAGCTAGTCTTTTTTTCTGTACAAATGGTAGATACATTGTATCATTGGTCAATTTAAACTTATTTATAAAACAATTGGTGTCAAAAAACAAAACAAAACACTTCTAGGACACTCAATTTCTAGGGTTCCCTAGTCGACAAGGATATAGTTTCGCCATGTTCGTCTTTCTGTCTGTCTATCTGTTTGTCCACGGCTTAGCTCAGAGACTATTAGTACTAGAGAGCAGTAATTTGGCACGGATATGTATATTAATCACGCCGACAAAGTCGTAAAATAAAATCTTTCAGGGTACCTCCCCTACACGTGATGTGGGGATGAATTTTTTTTTTCGACTATCTCTTGGTGTGGGGAGTTTGTTTGTTTGTAATCTCTTTATTGTACAAAACATTAATTAGTAAGGGAGTCGTTGGGTAGGTTTTTTAAAATATAGTAGGTTTGCGAAAAGCATTTTTCAATTTAGGGATCCGTTTTCGAAATATTAAGCTTTAATATGCAATTTTTTTTGTTAAAGTCATGTCCCCCATCTTTCTTCCAGCTAAACGGTTGTTACTAGAAATGAAAAAAAAAAATCACGGCAGTTGTTTCTAGAAATGTTAAAAAATTCACGGCATAACGAAGTTAAAAGGAAAACTATCACAGCTAAGGGCGCTTTTATTGTCATGCGGATTTCTGCCCGCATGCGTGCGGTGTTTCCAAAGCGTCCCGCGTGCGTGTTCCACGGATGACAATAAAAAGACCCTAAAAACATGTAATGAAACGATAGGTTGCGGGCGGCACGCATGCGGGCACGACCCACATGCGGCCAGAAAGCCACATGACAATAAAAGCGCCTATTGGCGACGGACTCCACATAGCTTTAACAGTAATATACTTACCTATAAGTAGAACATAAGTAACTATAACTATTATGTAAACGCAAAGCTGCGACGAAAGCGTCTCGGCCCGCTGCACTCAGTCTGAGCTAAACCAACAACGGCTACGCACTAGATATTACGGATCCTGTCTTGTATAATGTTCTTCAGTTACTACAAAGGAAAATTTTTTATGTTCTTTGCTACTCTAAAGTGCGACTTTGTGAGTTTTTCTTCCTATAATTGAACTTGAACTGAGAATATATGAATTTTTTGCAGGGCTTCATAAACAATATGGACATTAGGATATTAGTCAGTCCATGTTGTATGAATGGTGCAAATTGTTTATAGAAGGTCGCGAAGTGTCGAAAATGATACGCTCGCTCGTCGGCCAAGAACTTCAGTCAATGAAGACAAGTTGAAGCCAAATTGAAGAATAAAACTGTTAAAGAAATAGCAGAAAGAAAATCAGAAAAGTGTTGGTACCGACTTCAGTCGTTAAGCATATGGCTTAAAAGCAGCTGCAGTAACTTCTGATATTGGGGTCGGCTACTAGTCCTACAACTCCACCAATCTGGACTTGCCTACCTCCATTTGGAGTAAGTCTTAATCTTCCCGAGATATGAAAAGAGATCCGTGCCCCGGCAGTGGGGATGATATGAGTTGTACACACGTACACACAAGCAAACCAGAACCAAGCACATGCTCACAGACACATACATTGAGCCATCGTATACACTTCTTGTGAAATGTTACTTCTGTGCTTCAATGTGTAACTGGCGCATACTCATGCACCCACAGAAAGCCAATCAATCAATCGCAGATAACTGACTGACCTAAGATGCTGTTTTACGTCAAAAATCGAGCAAAGACGAACTATAGACGTATTTCACTTCAGATCTTTATATAAAAGCTGTTTTCGAGAGTCATTACGAATCGTCACGCACGCAGGTTTGACGACTTCTAGCTTTCTGAATACGCCTGATTTCGAAAAGTTATCCGTACCATAGAACACATACATATGTTGCGGTGCGGAAGACAAAACAGGAAATCGTAGAATATAATCAGCCATTATATTCAGCGTTTGTGGACTATGAGAAAACTTTTGATTGGATCGAGTCCTGGCTAAAGCGCTTGAACGCAATGTTAGTCCGTTATGAAAACAAAAATTTGAAATCTGTCCCGCTGCAGAAAAGGGTGAAACAGGGAGACGTTATATCTAATAGCCTGTTCACTGTTGTTATGGAAGAAGTCCTGCCTGTGATTGAAAGAGCTCGGCACCAACATTAACAGTGAGTACATCACCCACATTTGATCGTTGACGATAATAACTATGATTTTGCCTGAGACTTTGGAAGTCCTAGGCAAGGTTCGGAACCGGTTAACAAATACCGGTTAATTTCGTTCGAATTTCGGTTAACGATTCCGTTCAGGTTAAAACCGGTTTCCAGCTTAACCGGTAAATTTGAATAAAATATCGGTTAATCAGGAAGCGGTTTTCTAACCGAAATAAGAACTAAATTAACCGCTTAAAACCAAACTTAGTCAAGTACAGGCGCGTCGCGCGGGTGCCACTGCCCGATTCTTCTGCTCACTTTCTCGCACGCTTTCAATTGATTGCACGTGGCAAACATGCCTACAAAGTCGCATATTCTTCAAATTAACCGGTTAATTCCGTTCGAACGACAAAATATCGGTTTTGGTTAAACCGGTTAAATATACCGGTTTCCGAAAACTGAACGAAACCTTAACCGAAATTATTTCGATATAGGGGTCAATGACCGAAACCAGTATTATCAAAAAACCGGTTTCCGAACCCTGGTCCTAGGTACAGATATCAGTAGACTCAATAGACCATCTCAACAACTCGGTCTTAAAATGAACATAAGACAAAAATGATGTCAAAAGTCCATGTCCTGGAAACCCATGGCTCTGAAGTTTGGAGACTATACTCGAAGTTATTGACTAATATAGGGTGAGTTTAAATTAGTTCTTGATACCAAAGGGTGTGCATGTGCTCATGATAACAAACAAATTTCCCTTAGGAACCCATAGTCAAATCGCAAGAAAATTTGACTCTTCATACTAATTTGGCCGGTAAGTTGGTCAATTTGTATGGAGAGTCCACATTTTTTTTACGATTTGACAATGGGTTCCTTAGGGAAAGTTGTTTGTTATCATTAGCACATGCACAGTCTTTTATATCAAGAACTAATTAAAGTCACCCTATATATGTACCTTGCATAAAAAGTCCAGCTAGGTACGTCTAACTTCAAGAAAGATACCTCTCAAGTGTCTCAAGACTAAAGTCTTTAATCAGTTTGTGTTGCTAGTAATAACCATATGGAACTAACACTAAGACGCTTCGTATGAGCCTCATAAGAAGACTCAAGGTCACCCAAAGCGCTATGAAGTATGCTTGGAGTTTCCTTACGTGATCAAATCAGAACTGAGGAGGTGCGTAGTGAGAATATAAAGTAACGCACATAGCTCACAGAATCGCTTAACGAAAGTGGCAATGGGCGGAGCACATAGCTCATAGAATTGGTGACGGTCGTGGGAAGCCATTAGAGACGGGCAACGCAAGACAAGTTTTGAAAACCCTAAAGGGAAGCCTATCAATAACCTTGAAAAATTATTATTATTAAGAAGCTTCATAATGCCTAATACCTAATAGTTTTAATTTCAAAGTTAAAAAATAAAACAAGGGAACTACATGCCTCAGTAAGCAAATCAGTAACGTTTTTTGATAATAATCAATGTCGTCCCCAGTGTTAGCGCAGATACTTTTTCTGTATGGGGATGGTTAGGCCATCCTCATGGACCTCCGATGTGGTATAACAAGTTAACAACTGCCTTTCAAAGCACGGAAACAGTCGAGATAAATGCCACTTACAGTCAAACCCATCTAGGTAATGACCGTACGTGTAATCAGTTAACCTACATGATCTGATGACCATGACCACTGCACAGTTAACAGCGTGTTTTGGCTGTAACGATGAGCAAAATCATGATTTTACCTCGATAAGTGGGTATATTTTATGCTATATTTTCATAAGTTACAATAATACTTACAATTAATTGATGTAATTTTATTGCTCTATTCTCTTTTTTTACTATGTTATGTTATTTTAATCAACTGTATTTGTTGCTTCCATATATATTTGTATTTGCTGAATAAACATATTTCTTTTCTATTCTATATCAAGTACAAACTTTTTCGTTAGGTTATGCCTAATAACTTTTCTTCTGCACGAGATCCAGGTGAGCTATCATACAAAAAAAGTTTGTACTTTGTGTGACCTATCTTACGATATAGGTCACAATGCGTTACAAGTGTTACAACATATGGGCCAAAATCGCCCATTCTCCTTTCAAACATTTTCAGAACAAAATGCCGTTTTTGACATTTGATAAAAAAGTTACTGAAAATGACAGTCTTCGGTCACGAGCATACCTACATAGCCTAATATCCGTACACTCAGACGGGGTAACAATAGTAAAATTTGATTTTTTACTTTACAATAGTATTAGTCAAGGAAAAATCTAAACTCTGTATCCTTTACAGTAAAAAGAATATCGGCACCCTTCCTTAGACTCCCCAAGCAGAGTATATCAATTTTTTTTTCAAATGAATGTAGATGTATGTATCGCTTCATTGTTTGACCTTGAGCGGATGCGGTACGCGCCACGCGCATCGCGTCTACGTCCGCCGCCGCCCCGTAAGCGGTGAATGTGTAATAAACGTATTATCTAAAGAAATTCTAAAACTACTATTTGCCGAAATTTCATTGGATAGTTTTAAAAAGCTGTTTACTTCTGTAAATTATGACTTCTAAAGGAATAAAATTGGACTGAGAAATTATGAGCCGTGAGCATTTATACGGAAACTATAACATTATGTTCCTATAGGAAAATGTTTTGGATACTTACACATAGAAAAGTCTAATAAGGTATAAAACCATAGTAAAAAATCAAATTTAATCGAGAAATTATACCTTGGTAATTATAGCAAAATAACATATTTTGTTAAATATCGAAGTTAAAAAGTTCGAAAAAGTTTTGGACAGTTTTACATACATATAATAACAACCTAACACTAACATATCGCGTTGCAATAATGGATTGAGAAATTGTTCGGTACGAGTTATTAGCAATATTCATGTTTAGGTATAAAATACCTACTTCCAAAACTTAAATCTCCGGGATACCTTGTCACACCTCATCTATGGAACCTACTTAATCATACTGCAAAGTTTTACGGACAGAGGAGTTAATGCATACCTCAACCTCCTCGATGACTGGACTATAAGTATTTTTACACTCTCAATGCTGTCAACATTAGTCCGCGTCGCGCTCATATTTTTCTCGTCGAAAACTTCACAACCCATTAGAAAAGGGGAAGCATAACGGACCGATCTCCCGAGAATACGCGCATGAGCTCTGGCACCATTCCATCACACGTCAAATAAACAAACTGCAGTTTGCATTAACATCGCAAATATTGGCGCAGGATTCGACACAGCTTAAAGCAAAGGTAAACTTTAAGTTACAATTACAATTTGTAACAAGACGAGTTGCCTTGCGCAGTTACTAGTCATACTCACTTACTCAACTGATATACGGCAGAAATTAATCTGTTAAGAGAAATTCACCAAACCGTGGGAGAGCCATGCTTCGGCACGTATGGGCCGGCTCGACCGGAGTGATACCACGGCCTCACAGGAAACCGGCGTGAAGCAACGCTTGCGTTGTGTTTCGCCGAGTTAGTGAGGATACCGGAGGCCCAACCCCTTCCCCCCCCCCCCCCAATGATAGCGCAGTTCCCAAATTCGCTACCCCAGGAGGGTACCAGCTGCGCGAGCGCTGGAGAATCCCTCCCTGGACGTCCAGGCTCAGAACACAACGTCCCTGAGCCTGGATGTCCAGGCCGCCCCTCGTCGTACTCTGGGGGGGGCAAAACCGCGCTTTCAACTGCACGAGGCAAGGGCAAAGACACTGTGGCACCCCCTGCCACGCTGACTGTGGACTTCTGCAACATCAGGGGCTTACATTCCAACCTAAATGCTGTACACCACCACCTTGAGACAGCAAAGCCGGCCTTGCTTTTTTTGACCGAGACACAGATATCGTCTCCAGCGGACACATCGTACCTCTCCTACCCTGGGTACGGTCTGGAACACTCCTTTGTGCCTAGGGCTGGAGTGTGCGTGTACGTCAGAGACGATATCAGTTCTCGCCGCCTCAGCAACCTTGAAGGTAGGGACCTCTCCACCATATGGCTACGTGTAGACGGCGATGACCATCCCCGCGTCTATTCGTGCCTATATAGGTCCCATACCGGCGATGGCGAAACTGACCGACTCATTGAGCACGTCCAAATGGCTGCAGATACTGTGCAGCAGCAGATCCCATCCGCTGAGATCGTGGTACTCGGCGATTTTAACGCCCACCACGCCGAATGGCTCGGTTCTAGCAAAACCGATCATGCGGGGAGATCTGTTCACGACTTCGCCCTGGCATATGGTTTGACACAACTGGTTACTACGCCCACGCGAATCCCAGATGTGGAGAACCATGAACCTTCACTGTTGGACCTTCTGCTGACTTCTCATCCGGACGGCTACCAAGTATCCGTTGACGCTTCACTCGGCTCTTCGGATCACTGCCTGATCCGGAGTACGGTGCCACTCACGTGCCCGCCGCGACCGCGAGTTGCTTGTCGCCGTCGTGTGTGGCACTACAAGTCAGCAGATTGGGATGGGATGCGGTCTTTCTTTGCGTCCTACCCTTGGGGGCAGATTTGCTTCACGCCGGATGATCCTAACTTCGCTGCTGATTCTGTCGCTGATGTGGTGCTGCAGGGTATGGAGCTTTTTATCCCATCCTCGGTGGTCCCCATTGGCGGCAAATCACAGCCTTGGTTTGGTCGGTCCTGCAAAAAGGCTTCTCGCCGGAAGCAGGAATGTTACCAAGCCTGGGCAAATGCAGCGAAGGTACGGGATGAAAAGACCAGCGCATTGAAAAAGGAGTTTAACTTTGCCTCCAGGTCCTTCAAAAGAGACATTGCCAGGGAGAAGTCGGCGCACATAGGCAGAATTGGCGAGAGACTAGAGCGTCTTCCTTCGGGAACTCGTGCGTTCTGGTCTCTGGCCAAAGCTGTCCAGGGGAATTTCTGCACGCCATCATTTCCACCACTGCACATGGGAAATGATTCATTGGCCCACGACGCAAAGGAGAAAGCCGATCTTCTAGGCAAACTCTTTGCGTCCAATTCGACATTGGATGACGGGGGAAACGAGCCGCCGACCATACCGCGGTGCAAGAGCTGTATGCCGGATATCCGGTTCCACCAACGCTCAGTGCGTAAAGCACTTTTTTCCCTCGACATTCATAAGTCGAGTGGGCCCGATGGAATCCCTCCCATCGTGTTGAAGGTGTGTGCTCCAGAGTTGGCTCCAGTTTTAACGCGCCTTTTTCGGCTTTCCTACTCTTCTGGCGTAGTCCCGAAGTCATGGAAAACAGCTTTGGTGCACCCGATCCCTAAAAAAGGTGACCGCTCGAATCCGTCCAACTACAGGCCGATAGCCATAACCCCCTTATTCTCAAAGATAATGGAGTCCATTATCAATAGCCAGCTCCTTCGGTATCTAGAGGACCGCCAGCTGCTTAGCGACCGACAGTACGGTTTCCGTAAGGGCCGGTCCGCTGGTGATCTTCTTGTCTACCTGACACATCGTTGGGCACAGGCGATCGAGACTAAGAGGGAAGCATTGGCGGTTAGTTTGGACATAGCGAAGGCCTTCGATCGGGTTTGGCACAAAGCACTTCTTGCGAAGCTTCCTTCTTATGGGCTTCCCGAGGAATTATGCAAATGGGTCACTAGTTTTCTTGCAGACAGAAGCATAAAGGTCGTAGTCGACGGTGCATGCTCAGATTCTATGTCTGTGAATGCTGGTGTCCCTCAAGGCTGTGTGCTTTCGCCTACACTGTTCCTTCTGCATATCAATGATATGCTGCAAATCAGCAGCACTCATTGTTATGCGGATGACAGCACAGGTGATGCCTTTTATACCGGCCGTGCTAACATTTCTCGGGAAAACGTCATCGAGAGCCGAAACAAACTTGTGTCAGAAATTGAGGACTCTTTAAAGAAAGTCTCAGAATGGGGTCGGATTAACTTGGTCCAATTTAACCCCACTAAGACACAGACACATGGTTGGCAGTCCACAACTGTGCGTTTCACTAGAAACTTTCTGCCTCGCACAACCAAACTATGGAATGAATTGTCGCCTGCGGTATTTCCGGACCGATACGACATTCAAACCTTCAAGAAAAGAGCGTACTCCCATATCAAAGGCCGGCAACGCACTTGTGACTCCTCTGGTGTTGCGGGTGTGTATGGGCGGCGGTAATCGCTTACCATCAGGTGATCCGTCTGCTCGTTTGCCACCTATGCCATAAAAAAAAAAAAAAAGAAAAAAAAAAAAAAAAAAAAAAACCATTAAGATAAAAAATGTGTCCTATTGACTTATAGGTATCCGGGGAAGAATAAAATCATCTTTTTGGCCTTCAATATTATCAATCACCATCATCTTCTCTTATTCCAGAGCTGTGTTCAAACCACAAGCCGTTTCAAACCTTCTCCTTAATTACAAATATCTTGTACGACAGCTCCTAAAATAAAAAACCGGCCAAGTGCGAGTTGGACTCGCGCACCGAGGGTTCCGTATAAATTCATAATCACACATGTCTTGCACTCTATATTTTTGATTGAATGAAAGGTAATTTGCGGTTTACGATTTATGACGTATTAAAATAAACTATACTTACTAGATCTCGTTCAAACCAATTTTCGGTGGAAGTTTGCATGGTAATGTACATCATATATTTTTTCTAGTTTTATCATTCTCTTATTTTAGAAGTTACAGGGGGGGGGGGGACACACATTTTACCACTTTGGAAGTGTCTCTCGCGCAAACTATTCGGTTTAGAAAAAAAATATATTAGAAACCTCAATATCATTTTTGAAGACCTATCCATAGATACCCACCCGTATAGGTAGGATACACGTATAGGTTTGATGAAAAAAAAAATTTTGAGTTTCAGTTCTAATTCATAATTAAATAAAAAATAACTGTAAGAATAATTGTAAGAATGCAAATTACCCTTACCTGTAATATTAATTTCCTACTTATTATACCCTTACCCCATTCATAATTCATGATTCATAATTCAATTTATTGGTAAAAGTAAATTTTACACGTCAACATTTATGATTAGATATAAGTATACTTATAGTATGTAGCATAAATTAATTTCAATAATTTAAACCAACTAAGTATGGGGAACCCCCTAAATGTATTGTTTTTTTCTATTTTTGTGTGAAAATCTTAATGCGGTTCACAGAATACATCTACTTACCAAGTTTCAACAGTATAGTTCTTATAGTTTCGGAAAAAAGTGGCTGTGACATACGGACGGACAGACAGACAGACAGATATGACGAATGAAGAATACCACCAATTTTTGTTTTTTATCTTAAAATATACTCTATTAAAAATAAAAAAAATATGGTGAAAAATTTTTTTTGATACGTTTGATAGTTTCCGAGATACTGAATTATTTAGGTAGGCAAGTGACGCGGGGTCGCCGCACGCTGCTGTGACGTCACTCTGCAACGGTCGCTCAGTGCGCGCACCGCTCCCTACCTCTATGTATGAAGTTTGCGTTGAAAATTTTAAAAATGACGAATCCAAAAACTAGAAAATCGTGCTCGTGTCAAAGTGCTTAAATACAACTACCAATATACCCGAAAAGTTATTTTTTACTGTTATATTTTTGAACCTTAAAGTCAAAAGAAATACATGAAAAGTATGATCCACCCAGACCCAAAGCCAAAAGTTGTGTCTATCACCTTCTCCTTATCTGATAACTTTTGCATAAACAGTAACGTCGTCGCCGTAGCTATTTCTAGCCAATCTAAAATAAAATAAATATGAGTTAACCGATACACATAAAAAATAAAAACCGGACAAGTGCGAGTCTGACTCTCGCGCAGAGGGCTTTGTCCACACCTATAAACAAACAATATTTTAAATTTTATCAACTTATTTTAAGATTTATAGATAACTTCTTAGAGATTTTCAAGTAATTTATAAGCGAAGATCTATTTTCTGTATATATATTTGTTTAAGTTTTATGCCCAGTTTTCGGAAATAAGGAGTGAGGAGCATGGTAAAGGTGATGGTGTCAAAATCACTTATGTCATCAACTGTAATATAATGACACAATAACGGCACTTAAGCGGTCATGGCACAGCGCTGCTTATGTGGTCGCATCGATCACGCAAGTTAACTGACTACAGACACGGTCATAACTTGGATGGGCTTAAATATCAGTAACTATCACTAGATGGCAGTCGTCAAGCTATGTCGGAGGCGTTATAGGCAGCTTGGATGGACTGCTAGTCAAGTCCATCCAAGCTGTGACCGTGTTTGTAGTCAGTTAACCTGCGTGATCGACGCGACCACGTAAGCAGCGCTGAGCCATGACCGCTTCAGTGTCGTTATTGTGTCATTATATTACAGTTGATGACATAAGTGATTTTGACACCATCACTTTTACCTTGCCCCTCCTTATTTCCGAAATATCAAGTTCATAAATATCATTATTACCTATTTTTTTCAATACTAGTAATGAAAAATAGGTATGTAGGTATATATGTATAGGTATCTTATAAGGATCAACAGATTTGTGATAAGAAAGAAAAAAATAAGTTGTAAGTACTTTTGCATTTTTAATCATTGTCCCGGCGGCCTCGGTAAAGAAATCGGAGTTATTTGAGAAATAGTAGCTTAACTCGTCTATTTAAGGAATCATTCGATTTTTCAATCAATTTTTAAAACTGTCATCGATTATACTAGTAACACTACTGTAACACCGATTCACATCAAAAAAACTACAGTTAGAAATGTTATTGTGGGCGAACGTAGGGACCATCCGATAGCAATGTATGAAGAACACAGTACGGTGAGAGCGGCGAGTTGCGGTATGACGTCACGCGCGCTTGGCGCGCCCGAGCGAAGTATTTGAAAAAGGCGGAAACTAAAATTATCGTAACTTCAAAACTACTCGCTTGATTTAAATGAAACAAAAACAAGTGTATTTCTAGACATTTAGGCTACAAGGTCATAAAGTTTCAAGTGATTTAACGGACCCATTAACATTCTTCATTCATAAGGGTTCCGTTTTTTGCCATTTGGCTACGGAACTCTAAAAACGCCTGAGTTATTTAATACCAATTGTATATAAAATTTATAATCATGTGTGTTTATCATATTTGTGTGTGTAATAAACTAATAAAAAAAATTAACTTCCCTAATTCTGTCCTTTGTATTTCCCTTCCACACTTCCCTTTAAACTTACCTACCATACAACCATTCAAGTTACGAAAGAGGAAGTTTTGAGAAGAGTGAATGAGAAAGGAAACTGCGAACAGAAAGGGAAATAATATTGGCTATAACATCAAAAGTCATTACTTTGCCACATCCAATAATAGAATCAGGAAGCCAAATTACATGACACATTTGCAATCTGCATTCACAAATCTCTGTAAAGAGATTTACTGGATCTCGCAAATTTATCTGGGCTAGGTGACAAGCGAGCTTAGTGCGTCTAACTCAGCCTCCGGACAGGCGGAGTACGACGGGAGACGTTTAATTAACAACTCGATATAACATGGCAACATGTGAAATTTGCGTTTGAATCTACAGTGTGATTTATGTACTGTGAATTTTCGCAAAATGTGACTTTTTTGTTTTACAAGAAAAATGCATTTATTTGTTATTGTTATTATAATGTGGAATGAGCTTCTATCAGAGGTTTTCCCTCACTCTTT
The DNA here is from genome assembly GCA_958295455.1 of Coleophora deauratella. Taxonomy (NCBI): domain Eukaryota; kingdom Metazoa; phylum Arthropoda; class Insecta; order Lepidoptera; family Coleophoridae; genus Coleophora; species Coleophora deauratella. Next base: position 19,118,539 of record OY282392.1, on the reverse strand, counting down.
GGACTGGGCTGGACTCTTTAGAAAGGGATTGAAAAGGTTTTTGAAGGATCGGCAAAGGTTTGATAACGCTCGTGGTGTTGCAAAAGCCCACAGGATAGGCGGCGGTAACCACTTTCCATTAGGTGGGCTGTCATCCTTTTAGCCACAATTGAGATATTATATTATTCTACAATAAAATACCTGAAAATGTAACAAGTTTATCTGAAAATAAGTTTAAAACTTATGTAAAGAAATGCCTGTGTTCAAGAGGATATTATAAAACCATAGATTATGTAAATGACAAAGATGTGTGGACATGTATAGATCCTCCAGCTCATAGCTTTAGTAATAACATCAATTGTAATAGCTATTAAGTTTTTATTTCAAAAAATGTGATGGGGCGAGTTTCTTTTGGGCTTGACGTTTCTTCTCGCTCAGCTAACACTTCCCGAAACGTTTAGCGTACAAGTTCCGAGTGGTAGGAACATATAGAAAAATATTACGATTTAAAAGTATGTGTAAAGCATCTACTTTAATAAAAAATATTTTTGATTTTGATTGTTCACAAGTCGCAACTGTCGTTGTTCGAACACCCTCTAAATAACAATACATAATCGGGGCGATTGCCCCCGATATCATGTGTAATATCGAACCGACAGCGGCAGAGGCACGCGGACTATTCTAGTGTTGGCTCCGTGCCTGCCGCCCGGCGTCTGCGCAACTCTGTGCGCTATGGGTTTGCGATTAGTGGGATTGTTACTTAGGAAGTCGGGAATCATATGGCGCTTGAGCGAGATTACGCTAAAAATTATATCTAACTGATCTGAAAGCGAGTTATTTGAATCATGTATCAAAATAAGTCCCGTTAATTTTTTTTGACTAAAGGCTCAGCCAAAGAGACATATATGTATACACACGAATAAACCTGTACATATTTGAAATGGACAAGGTGTATTCATTCCTAAACTTAATATTGATAAGAAATTGACACAAACTAGGAGTTATTTGGCAAATTTTCTAAATGAGATTGCTAGTCAAGAGCATAGAAAAAAAATATCTGTCAAGAGCAAGATCTTCGAAAAAAAAAACGTTATTTATGAAAGAGGTGCGTTACGCCCTCTAGCGAAATGTGCTGTATTCACCTGAAAACTACGGGCGCTGAAATATCGAGCGCTATTCTGCTCACTGAAATGTTCAGACAGTGGGAACGTTGGTTACTAAATCTAACGTTCTATTTTTGATAGTATTTAGTTACTCCTCGCAGATGGTGCACATCGTAGTTTCTTCTCGTTTCACTAGATGGCAGCATAGATTGATATTTACTCTGTGCAATAACTTATTTTTATTGTTTTAAAAGTTTTATAGAAAAACCACTTTCCTTAAAACAAGCGGCTAAAACTTTGAGGAGAGAAGAAAACTGTGTTTAGAGAAAAAATAAGCAGAAGTAAAAGTAATTTTAAACATAATTTTTCCAAAAAGTTATCATAAACAACATTTTAATTCTGTATGTAAGTACTATATTTTGGAAACAAACATTTTTACTTACAACATCTATTTATAGCTAAATATTACACCCCTCTTCTAAAATTTACCGCATTTCTTTTTTCCGCAAAACTTTAAGTGCTTTTATAAACAACTTTTTATTACTTACACATAATATACACATAATTGAGCATAATTCAATAGATAATGAAATTATAGTACACTACTAAATATTATATACTATACAAAATATTATATAAATACATTTAGGGAGCCGTATTAGGAAACCAGTAAGGATATCTGAAAATATGCATGAAACATATCTTTCCTACGTAAGTCCGATGACACTTACCTTAATACCTTCCTTTTCTAATTCGACTTTCTTAATTCAGGATAGTGTAATCGCTACTTATTTCTTTGCCTCGCCTTGCCTGCAGTCAAAAATCTCACCTGGAAATACTTATTAACTCCTTGGATTCATACCCTTACATGTTATAGTTAGAAAAACTGACCTGGAAATACTTATTGACGACGGGATCAGTAGCCAGCAGAGCCTGCGCGCGCGGCTCGTCGCGGCAGTAGGCCACGTGCTTGTCGAACTCGCGCTCCATGCGTAAGAGGGCGCGACCGAGCATCTTCGGCTCCTCCGCGTAGTACTTTATGCCTTCTAGCAAGGCCCTGCAAGAAAATGACCTTTAATGTGGCATCTACTTACTAGGTACATCTACGAGTAGATTAGCTCCTCAACTGTTCATCATCAAGTTCCTCATCCCAGCCACTGATTTTCCTGCAGCTTATCGGAAAGGCTATGCCTTGGCCACCCCCGATTCTTCAACAAACTCTAGCGTGATTATTGAGAACATTTCAAATTTTTAACCCCCAACTTTTATGTGTATTTTTAGAATACTCAAAAATAAAACACGTACAATTGTTTTTTTTATAGATATGCAGTTTTAACTGTTGGACTTACGACTTTTTAATTTTCTTCTTAGTTAACCCTGACGGAGGTAAATAACATTATCTCGAGGAATACGGAATAAGTAAAAAAACAGAAAATGTGGGTATTTTATATTTTTGAAACATAGTCTACAAAACTGGGGGTTAATAACCCGCAGCTTTAGGTCACCTTTAGAGAGGGACTCGGAATGGTCATACTGTGCGACGACAGTGGTAATGTACTGTGATTTCAGATCACATTATGAGACAAACCTTTATCAGGCATAAAGCAACATGCGGCAGATAAACTATGCTACACACACTTTTTTTAGTACTTTGCTTCAAAAGTATGAACCGATTTTATATGGGACCACACAGGCACCATAAGCTATTACATTAAAAAAAAGAATAATGAAAATCGGTGCACAACTGCACAGTCGGCGAAGACATCGCGTAACATATTGTATTGTATTTTGTTCTTTCACAATAAAGAGTTTACAAACAAACAAACAAACAAACATACTCAGGACCTAAAAGATATATACTCACGTGCTATGAAACTCGGCGATCTGTCTGAAGTTGGAGAACAGCAGCTCCCTATTGTCGAACACCGGCTTGGGAGTGTTGGCTTTGTCTATCGGCTTCATGTACCGCGTCACCACCTGCTGGATGTCCCGCCCGAACTCCTCCTCTGTCTCTATGAGCTCGCGGACCACGGCTCTGGAAAGGAAGAAAACGTTTTAGTGTTTTACCCGACCACGTCAGAAGGAGGGTTATGTTTTTCGAGTGTATGTATGAATGTATGTATATTTCTTTGGCACGCTCTGTAGATTAAACGGCTTGATGGATTTAACGAGGTGTCGTTAGATTCGTATTGATCCCCAGATTGAGAGAGGATACGCTTTAATGCAGTCGTTTTTTAAATAATATGTTTAGGTTATTTAATAGTTAGGTATACAGTAATAAAATACTGACAGACAGAACATGTAAATGTCTATCTAAATGTCAAAAGGACTGACAAACTCACATTACAGGAAATACCTCAGAAAGAAATTAAAAGGTTCCACACCTTGGGTCTCATAACTATTTTGTTACACCCTATACATGTACCTATACTGATAAACATTAGTTACGTTCCAAGTTAGGTAAATAAGGCTATGGTACGAATATCACAGGTAGTTAGGGAATCCTTAGGAGGTCAGGTAATCGTCTGTGATTCGTCAAGAAAATATATTATTATTATTCATTTATTTTAATTTTATGCAGCAAATATCATCAAAATCCAGGCCCAGCGATGCAGGTGCATCAGAAAGCACAGGTGATTTGTTTTGTTTCAGCAGCTGCTGGCGTATATCCCGAACGATAAATCTGTATTGCACCCGATTATCATCTGTCTCTTGAAAGGCGTTCATACAAGACTTGGTGAATTATAAACGATCCGACACAACTAGAAAATTTTGTCGTGTTTATGTATTAAGAGAAAATGTACAATACACTTTAGAATAATATAGTGTTCTTAGTGAACAGTGATACATAGACTATACAAGACTGGGAAAGTTATAAATTCGGTATCTACTAGGATCTATTTACAAAGAGAGAAATAGATAAAGTTATTAGATACAGTATTAAAATATTTTTTTTTCTTTGATTGTAGAAGTACCTTGGAGAAATTTGTTCAGTTTTATCATTTGCCGCTTGTCGGCCTTTTTTCGAAAAACAAAAAGTCACCTTCAGACGGACGAATAGCAGAGTGACAGCAATGTGACTCCGTTATGTCCTTTGCGCACGGAACCCTAATAAACATCTACTCTAGCTAGAGTATAGCATAAAGTGTGGCTCAAGAGATGAATGAACAGATTGGAAAGTTACCAATTCTGCGAGTGACACCGGCAGTTTCACGCGATACTTAGGTGTTCTCTAGAAAGCTAATTGACGCCGACGAGCAAAGTACTCCATTTGCCAAACTAAATAAACGAGGATTGGAAAATTTGGATTAGAACTGCAATTGAGCCCAGCAAAATTGGGTGGACATATAGGTAGATTCTAGAATGAACAACTGCAGTTAGAGACATCGTTTGCTTCCGCTAAATATGAAATGAAATCGATGCAAAAGTGGTACCCGTACAGAAGTAACGTTGTTGATAGTCTTATGTTATCTATCATAGTGGTTGGTTTTTTAAATTGTGGCCTTCAGAGGTGGCAAAAAGGCTGACGGCGAACCAGATGGAAAAGGAGCTACCGCCGACAATCTGCAACCCTTGAGTAACTTAAACCTCAAGCGCGGATCCAGGATTTCTTTCAGGGGGGAGGGGGGGCCAATTTTCAGTGTACCCATATTTATGAAGCAGTCGATGGTATTAGACTATTGATATAAAAAGTCGAGAGCGTAGCGAGCGCGAAATTTCGAATAGTCAAGAAGCCTCTATATATTTGCATTTTATAGAAGATTTAGTACTTCTGTCAGGCTTCAGGGGGGGGGGGGAGCAATTGCACCCATTGCTCCCCCCTGGATCTGCGCCTGGCAACCCTAGACTGACTGTAACCTAAGAGTTATCAGTGCCTGGCCGATTCTTGAGGGCTAAGAAGTCGTACCACTCTAGTAGGTGATGAATCTATTCGATATCTCAAAACGTTTTGCAAGCTTCCAGTAAAAATACGCTAAATCTACGAGCGGAAAGTAAACAAATATGTTTTTTCAAAGATTGAGCTCAGTTGAGAAGGGTTGAGCGGAGTTGAGATCTGGTGGCTTCTTATTTTTACCCTACTGCCGAAGAGACAGGTAATGTTTTTTGAGCGTAAATAAGTACGTTTGTATCGTTTCATTCTTATCACCTCTATTCAAAACAGCTTGACTGATTTTGGAGTTCGAGATGTCGCCAGATCTATCCTAATCAGTACATTGACAAAGAAAACATTTTATGCAGTACGTTTTTTGAATCAATTGATTAAGGTATTGTACAAGAATTATGTCACGCATGCGCATGGTTAGACTGTGTGTTACAGTCAAGACAGGATAATTATAAATTCAAATATATTCCCATGAGTTGATCGTCCTATTAGGTGGTTCGAACCCACGCTTGGCTATTGGCAACGTGAACGGAATGCAGATAGATGTGAATTCTGACTCACTACTCAAAAACGAAGACCATAATGAATAAATAAATAAATATCACTCAAATACGTGTAAAGAGCTGCATAATTATGTAATATTTCATATTTCATTATACAGGGTGTCACAGAAGTGTGTGACAATACTTCAAGGTTGGCTTTTACCCATCAAACTGAACAACTTTTGTTCTACAACTTTGTTGAAATAGCAAAAAATTTTTTGGACTTTTCATACAAACTTGGTTCGCCAGCTGATCGATTTGTATGAAAAGTCCAAAAAAAATTTTGCGATTTCAACAAAGTTGTAGAACAAAAGTTGTTCAGTTTGATGGGTAAAAGCCAACCTTGAAGTATTATCACACACTTCTGTTACACCCTGTATAATATAATATCTAAAACTTTATTTATTTGTTCTTGGAAAAAATAATTAAACATGGGATGTAAACATAAAGTTTACAAATAAGTACTTTAGATTTTTACTTGTGAAAATGAACAACAAATAAGCCATACAAAATTAGCCAAACAGCCGATCGATTTATATAAAAAAACACTATTTTATATCGAAGTCAGCGAAGTCGTAGAACAATGCCCGCCTTAAATTAAAAGATTCCCACCGGTCTCGTTCCATTTTATGATTTCTTATAATAATTATTTTTGCTTTTCTAGAAATACTTGTATTATGAAGTATTTCTAGAACTAACTATGAAGCATTATTTCTCAGGTCAGTAGCCTTAATGACTCCTACGATTTACAACCGCGACACATTTATCAAATTATTAACCAAATGTATTTTTTTTTACACTTTAATACAATTTAATAATAAAATTGTATATATATATATTTTTAAATAAATTGCAGCATTAAAGCCAAACGTCTTTTGTAGCATAATTATGTCAGCGAAACAAATGGTCCAGGCAATTTGGCTCTCCCTGCGTAATCCATTTTCGCCTACAAGATAAAGGTGTTTTTCCATAACAAATGGTGCAAGTGTATAAATCACATCTATACATATAATAAAAATGTAGAGGTCGAATGTCTGTACGTAGAAAAAAAATGCTAAAACCGAGTCAGGGGGATGTAAGAGCAATAGAACAAATCCAGATTTTTTTCAATTTTTTTGTTTCTCTGTCTGTTTGTCTGTTTGTACGGGCTAATCTCCAAAACTGCTGGACCGATTTTAATAAAATTTGGCATGGTGGTACCTTATATCCCCGGTCAATATTTTAGATACTTTTTATCCCGGAAAATTTAAGAGTTCCCGTGGGAAAGTTTAAAAACTATAGTAACTTATACAGCTTAGTACACAAGAACTTATGCAACTAATTTAGTAAAATTTTGGCATGCTGATACCTTATATTGCCGGTCAAACAATGTGTATTACAAAATTTACAAATCCCATAAAAGTGACGGGTTCCCGCGGGAAAGTAAAACATTACAAAAACAGTGTCTAGCATAGCGTCTTTCATCATCATCATACTAATAAAACTGTAACGGGGTCGATTCTGCACATGGAATATTTTTTTGAAAATAATAACGGTATTTTCAAAAAAACAGGGGGCCATGTCTATCGATATAGAGACCAAAACAATTTAATTTAGAATATTTGTCTGTCTGTCTGTCTGTCTGTCTGTTCGCGCATCACTCAGAAACGGCTGGGCCGATTTTGACGAAACTTTGTACGATTATACTACGTAACCCGGAGTAACATTTTAGATACTTTTTATCCCGGAGAAGTCAAGGGTTTGCGAAGGATTGGTTAAAACCTGAAATTTTTGAATGCTTCAATACTCAATAACTATTAGTACGATTTTATTGATATTTAGCATAATGATACCTTATGTCACGACTAAACACCTGGTAATTTTTATCCCGGTTAAATCAGTAAAAATATTAGTTAAATGAAATTAACAAGATTTCCTAAGGCAGGATTACTATTACTAAGAGGCAGTCGATAGATGGCGCCATATGTAAGTAATTTCAAACGCGCTATAATGTTGCGTTCAGTTGACTACCTTAGTAACGCGATTATAAGCAACGGCTTTTTTTAGTTTTTTTTAACGAGAAAAAAAGCGAGATTATCTACAATTATTATCTATCTAAACATAAACATATAATTAGATAAAAATTATAACTGTAGGGGATATGTCTATCGAAATATATAGAGACCAAAACAATTTAATTTGGAATTTTTGTTTGTCTGTCTGTCTGTCTGTCTGTCCGCGCATCACGCAAAAACGGCTAGGCCGATTTTGATAAAACTTTGTACGATTATACTTCGTAAACCGGAGTAACATATTAGATACTTTTTATCCCGAGAAGTTCAAAGGTTCCCGGAGGAATGCATGAAAACTTTAATTCTTAAAAGCCTTATTACTCAAAAACTACGAAGCTGATTTTATTGTAATTTGGCATAATGATACTTTATCATTACTACTAAACATCCAAACTTTTTCATCTCGGTTTCATGAAGGGTTCCCACAGGAAAACGACAACACCGTATCTCTCAATTTATTAAGATAAAACCTTAACTTTTTGAAAAGGTGTGTCGATTACGGTACTTTCGTATCATTCGTACTATTGGTCCTGGAAATTCAAAGGGATCCCGAGGAAAAAGCTGGAAACTGTATCTAAGTATTAAGGTGAAACCTTCACTCTTAGATTAGGCGAATCAAAGGTATATTCAGTTAATATTCTTGACCCAGAATTGTCAAGGGCTGTCCCGAGGGAACTGACGTGATCCTCTTTTTAGATGAGATATGTCTATAGAGCTTTGCGGTGTAGGTAGCTGTAGAATACCGAAAATATACATATAACGTAGTGAAGCTGAAATAAGCAAAGCAAACTGCGTTTGTAAATGGTATTTTTATTTCGTACCCAACTATTTAAGTGTAGGACAATATTTATCAAGTGGTGGTATACAGGGTGTTATAATGGCGTAGGCATTATCCTGGACCTGTTCTTCAACTTTTTCTTTAAGTACCTAATATAGGCGGCTGAAAAACTTCTTAAGCTGGAGTTGGCCATTAGCCTCACATCTTACCACTATCCAAACTTGGACCTTGTGTGTGGGGATGACCTAACCTTCCCTAGCTATAAGAAGAGATCCATGCCCCAGTAGTTTTAGTTATGAACATAAATTCTATGCAATTATATTTTCTTTTTCTTTCTCTTTATCTTCTTAATTTTTTCTTTTTTCTTTTTCCTTTATCTTTATCTTTTTTATTTTTATTTTTTTCTCTTTTCTTTGTCTTTTTTCTTTTTCTTTCATTCGTTTTATTGTTTACTTAATTTTGTTATTTTCTTATTTCTAAAGAATAATTTAGCAAAACATATGAACCATTGTGAAAACCCCAACACTAACGCGTACGAAGTCGCGGGCACCAGCTAGTAATTAATAATAATAATAAATATACTTTATTGCACACCAACATCAAACTCCATTTGAAACTTAAGGGCTAAATAAATTACAAAATGTGCAAAGACTGCCTTATCGCTATCAGCAATTTCTTCCAGGCAACCTTTAGGTAGTGATAGAAAAAGTAGAAAAAACTAGTACCTGGTGGCTGCTTAATACTGTGGTGGGAATCGTGGTAGGTATTTGACTTCAAATAATAATAATGTGATGAGAATAAAATTAACTCTCTCTGAGCCTCAAAATCTGACGATATCTATTTCACAGTGTGAACTGAGTTGTGGGCAAAATCTATACAGGGTGTAACAAAATTGGTGTAGGAGCCGAAAGGGGGTTATGGGGCAACATAAATATGTTCCAGGAAAAATAATAAAAAAAATCAATTCACTACAGTTTTCGAGAAAACGACCACCAAAGTTGTCAATGTTTTTCCCTTATTTTTACATGAAACTTAGCTTGAGAGGTCGGGTAAATCAAGAAGATTCCATTGATATGATTTTTAATAAAATTATCGTACTTATAATGCTTCAAATAGCTAAAAAACAGGTGAAAGAAATAGTGAACGTACTGTGAATAAGCCAACAGAACAGCTGGTAACCTTTTGGGTTCACTGAACTCTCTGTATCATTTCATCCCTTTTACTCCTTTAAAAATCGTATAGCCCGTTTCATTCATCTGTGATTTGTCAAATTACAACCTCCTGAAGTTATGGTGTCCTAGTCCTAGAATACTGGCACGGGGCCGCGTTCCAAGGTACAAACAAACTCTGACAGCAACCGTTTCATACCTTCCTTTGCGCACTTTACGGGATTTACAATAGGCTATCCTATTGTCAGAGTGGATGATTGCTGTCAAAGCATACCCTCGGAACGAACTACTGATACTACGGTGCATTTTACGTACCTACTGCAATTTAGAGTTTGCTTTTCTCAGACTGGATCACTGATCAAACTTCACAGTTCACAGTCACACCCGTTCCGTGCTCGTTTCAGTCAGTCCTTAACAAAGTTACCAGGCGCAAATACAAAAGTCACTAACTTTCTTGGCTTAGGAGCGAGAGTCGTAAAATCGAAATCATGCAATGGTACCCAAATAAAAACCACAAAACACAGTTCACAATTTCACATCCACACCCAGTTGAATGTTTTTTTTTTCAATGAGTCTTTAATAAAATAATAGTTATCAGGCGAACACACGTAAATCACAAAGTTTCAAGTTAGTCATAAAATTCGTAAACATGCAAAGCTAACGAAGAAACAAGCAACTTTCCGATTCCAGAAAAGGAATCCGCCAATCCAACAGCGCACGCGCGCACACCCATCTGTAAAGACAAGCATTCGGCAACTGTCGGGCGCGACTCGCGCGCGCAGTCTGAGAGGCAGACCGCACGGTGGTTCCGCGCGGGAGGAATAGCTAGCCAGAATTAGGCCTGTCGCACACGATATTATTTACAAGACTGATAGTTTTTTTAAATTCAAAAATTCTTTATTGGAGCTCGTCGGTAGGCATGGTTTTTTAGGGTTCGGTACCCAAAGGGCAACGGAACCCTATTATTACCAAGCCTCCGCTGTCCTTTCGTCCATCTGTCCGTCTATGAGAAGGCTGTTTCGCATGAACTGTAATAGAAAGACTCTTGAAATTTTCACAGAGTGTGTATTTCTGTTGCCGCTATAACAACACATAATAAAAATAAATTAAAAATTAAATGAGACTGCGGGTTTTTTTGGCGGAATTTCAATTCTTGTACTATGGTACAGAACACTTTGTGCGCGAGTCCGACTCGCACTTGGCCGGTTTTTTAAATCCGCAATGCATTTATCCAGCAGCTTACACGGTCTTCACTAATGATCTTTAATGGAATCGATTCGGTATTCGGTAATCACGATTTGACTTTACAAAAACGTATTCTGCATTTTTCTTTCTGTGTCGAAATGACCAATAGTGTCCCGTGGTCATTTCGAGGTAGTTTAGTCCGGTCAAATAAGTTAAACTGTAATGTAAATACTGAATCGACACCGGAGTAAAGTAACCACCTAAAAATTAAATAAATTTTGTACACAATTTTTTTTAAAATTAAAAGTACAATAACGTAATACAAGTTTTCCATGATTGAAAATTAATGAACCAAAGATCAAATCATGTTTTAAGGAAGTTTTTGCGGCAAGACTTAGGTAAAATGGTGATAGCTAGCGAGGCGGACTCTGTTAATTCCCTACCGTCAATTGACCGCTAACCAACCATTGCGAGTTGTACAAAGTTGGGAACCCACTGGGAGTTGAATCTACGACCTCCTGATGTGAAGTGACCGGACTACTCACTAGACCACAGAGCTAGAGGCAGTCAATTCCGTCCCATGCATGAATACAATTTGTGCTAGACCGCACAGCCTGCCAGAATTTGCCGAGTCGTTCGGTCATCAGCTTCCGATGCACGAAGGAACGCACGTGCATGCCAATGTCAATTTTTTTCCAAATGCAATGTCAGGTGAAGATTGTGATTTTCTCACGGTTTCTCCCAGCGTTCTTCTACGGCTGGCAACTACGAGCCCGATCGTGGAGTGGGCTGGGCTCTGTTCCACTGCTACCGTTGTCTCGGGGCACTTGACTCGCCTGCTAAGCATCTCTAAGTCAGCGGTATTCCTCAATTCTGCGGGAACTAGCTATCTTATCTCCATGGCGGCACATATCAATGCTATAACATTGATGTTTGGCGGCAAGAGTTATGTTCATCTAAGATGGTGGTAGCTAGCCAGGCGGGCTCGGAAAATGCCTTAAGGTCACAATTCCGAGATCGGCTGTAGACCGCAGGCGGCAGGCGTTGGTTGTTGGTATTCATCTCGATACCTTCAAAGGGACACGGGGAAACGTTTCAAGACTTAGGTCGTCTTTCGTTACTATGGGCGGGTTTTTTGGTCGAGCACCTGGTCCGCAGCAGTCGCGGCCGAGCCGAACAACTGCTGCAGTAGTTCCAGGACTTGCAGGAGCACTTCTTGAGACGGAGTGGCGGCTACGGTCTCGCTCGATTTCAGCGGAGCGGTGACAGCAGGGGCGACGGGGGCTGGAGTGTCGGACACCCCTTTCCTCTTCTTGCGTGGCTTTCTCTTCTTCTTGGTGGTTGATGGGGCCCCGCTCCTGCTGGCGGGCAAGTTAGCGGGGGCTATCAGACTTGATGGAGCCGACTCCTGCACGGCTGGTGGCCGAGCAAAAGCGGGGGCGGCGGTGATGATGCGAGCGACGGTCCCGGCTTTTCTGTTTCGAAGCACCTTCCGAAACACCGGGCACAAGGTGTGGTTGGCGGGATGAGGGCCGGCGCAGTTGACACACGTCAGCGGTTCCTCCCGCGGCCGTGGGTAGTCCAGGGCGGCATGGGGGCCACCGCATCGGACGCAGGCGGAGTGCCGGAAGGGCTGACATCGATGACACTGCGCGGGGCCTTTTTTCCCCCGCCAGGCTTTTACGATGATGCCCGGCATGTAGAGGAGCTCCGTGATGTCGTAGATATCAGAAATCAGTTGTGGTTACCGTCGTCACTGCGCGAAGAACATACACTCGCCCGGGGCGTTCTGCTCGCACCCGGATGTTCTTCACGTATGTCACCTCAAAACCGCGCTCGGCCAAGGCGGTGATGATGTCTGCGGGTTCCGTTGAAGAAGGGACGCCACGAATGGCCATCTTGAGGGGCCTCTCGGTCGGCAGCGAGTAGGAGAACTAGCTTACGCCGGTCTCCTCTAGTTTGGTGGGTACCTCTGTACTACGCGGCACTCGGCACCGTCTTGGGGGGTTGCCGTTGCCATAGGGCCGGTGTGTTTGGAGCTCGCCCGAGCTCTTCAGCCAGCTTCTTGAAGTGGGCCGCCCAGTACGGAAGCTGCTCCACTACCAGAGGAGGATAGTGGGGCTTCTTTGTCTGGGCGGTGCCAGCAGCGGTGGGGGTGGTGATGGCGACGGGGGGCGCGGTGGCAACGGTGGCTGTGGCCGAGAGGCCCGGTGAGGCAGCAGTGGCAGCGGGTGTCGACGCCTTTAGGCGGGCCGCGTATGTGGCGGTCGGTAGCTCCTAGCTGGTCCCAGGCTTTGCCAGGACGGCGGGGGCCTTGGGCACAGGCATTTGCGATTTCGGCTGGGACCTGATGTCCGGTGGTGGCGGGGCTGGGCCGGCGAATGATGGCGGGGTCTTCTTCGGCTGCTGTTGGGCACGAGCGAGGCTGAGGGAGGGCCTCATGAAGCAGATCCAAGCATGTGCGCGTATGAAAGTGATTCCGAGCGAGGCGACACTGCGGCCTGCGGCCGCGGCAAGCAGCGTGCGGCCGTTGCACGCAGCGATTGCAATGCGCAGGACCAGTAGTGTGGCGGTCCGAAGAGCGTTTACATACATTTCGTATTAAAAAGTGCTGCCGCAGTGTAGTCGCGTTTGGAATGAAGGCGGCTGCGACACAGCGGTCGACTGCAACGGCCAGCCGCAGTGCGGCGTGCGATTGCTGTCTGCAGCCCGTCTCGGAACTGTACCTTTATCTTCAAACGAACCGACTCGGTTCAAAATCGGCCCCACTGGGAAGTGACCTCCCGATCACAAGGAGACTAGCCACTGGACCACCAACGCGGTTAAAATTTAAGTTAATTTTGATCGTAAGCTAAGTCCTTTTTTTTTTTGATACACTATTAACCCGTTAACCGCCACGCTTCTTTTCTTCTTTCATATCGTTACCCAGGGATTAAGGATCACTACCATCATGAAGTCAAGTCAGTGAGAACTGTAGATAAGGACTAAAGCGCAGCACACACAGAGGCGCAGCGCCCGCCCGGTTTTGGTGTGAAGGGTTTGATAGTAATCCGAACATTACAAAAAATACCGCTCCCGGAACGATTTCGCACCGCCCGCGACCGCCTCTGTGTGTATTGCGCTTCAGTTAGGAAGTGGTCGCGGCTCACTGCGGCTTGGGTGGTCGCGTTGATCACTACCTACAACTAGCAATAAATTATTACTATTATTTATTTAATTTTTCAGATTACACAGATCCATAATTGGTTAGTAAACTTAGCCTAGGTTAGTGAAATAAATTATAAATTAAACTAATAGATTATGTCAATTTAAATGAAAACAAATAAATAAATAATGTACCGTAATGTGTAAATAAATAATAAAGACATTTTGATGTTTTTTTGATCACGCAGTTTAACTGACTACAGACACGGTCAAAACCTGGATGGGTTTGACTGTTAGTGGTATTTAGCAATCCGGACATTGCCCCCGTGTGTGGAGTATAGTCTAACCTTCCCCGAGGTATGACAAGAGACCCGTGCCCCTGCAGTGGGGACTGAATGGGTTGTTAACAATAGGAAGTTAGGTACTTGAAATTCCATTTCCGCCACGCCACACTATGAGAAATCGTGCGACGAAAATGTATGAAAATCTCATATCCAAAACGAAAATCTGTTGGCGGTCAAAGGGTTAATTATTTGAGGACTAGCACACAGACGGTATCCTACAAGCTTTGGTATTTTTTCAATCAGAAATTTCTAGTAGTGTGCGGTTGGCCTAACTAAGGAAATGGTCTTGAAGCAATAGTTTTACGCGCTGCAACTTCAGATTGATAGCGTAATAATGGCGGAAAAGCGGCGTCTGAACCTTTGAACACACTCTCTCACACACGGAATCCATACGTAAACGCACATACACATACAAAGAGAAAGAGAGAGAGAGAGAGAGAAGGAGCGAGCTGCGAGACTATTGTGACTCGCCCGCGCAGATGCGCGATTACTTCATGCATGTTATGGGCTGCTAGTACTTCGGAGTTTCTTTACACCTTAATCTCGTTCCGCTTACACGTTCTGAAAGCAAGTAAAGTAAGTAGGTTCAAACTTTATACTACTAGGTGGATAGAAAAAACAATGCCAATAATACGTAAAAGCATTTTTGATTGCCGATATTCCACTTATGTACCTATGTAGGAAGTAGCGCATAATGTTAATACCCGTGCGACTTTTCCATCTTGTGTATCTGTGTGTCTGTCTGTAGTTCTGGCAACGTAGCTCCTAAACGGTTCCTTCTCGATTTAAATGCGTTTTTGTGTTTTTGGTATTTTTATTCGTAATTTTTTCTTGATAATAAGAACAATAACCATTAAAATTGCCAGGGTGCCAGACGAAAACAACCAAAAAACCGGCCAAGTGCGAGTCGGACTCGCGAATGAAGGGTTCCGTACCCTGTCTACGGCTCATGAGATACAGCCCGCTGACATACAGACGGAAAGACGGACAGCGGAGGCTTAGTAATAGGGTCCGTTGGCCTTTGAGTACCGAACCCTAAAAAGACGACAGTACCTAGCAATTCGAGCCGGCGAGCGGCGGCGGCGGCGGCGGCGCGGGTGCGGTGTATTCTGGACGGACGGATGGACAGACAGCGGAGGCTTAGTAATAGGGTCCCGTTGGCCTTTGATTACGGAACCCTGAAAAAAGACAGCACCTGGCAATTCGAGCCGGCGCGGCGATGCGGGCGCAGTGTATTCCGATTGAGGCATGATCGGCGGAAAATTGAAGCATTATTATCCGAGCGTCTTCTGCTTTCCTAATACTCATGCGAATCAAGCGGCACGGCGTGTATGACAATAATAATTGTCAAAAATAATGACGGAAGCGTTTGGCGGCTTTTGTCAAATAAGATAGTATCTGCTGCTTTCCTAATACCTTTACATCCTTCCGGTCGCTCAGTTTCTTGTAAGAAGCTTATGTGTATGGTTGTTGCGTTCCGCGATCTAGCCGCTTTTAATCTTATGTTTACGTATTCCTGACTTTACCTGAGTATCATGACTTCTTTTTCGACGCAAGAATATTTTAATATGTTCACGTGTCTGGCGCAAAATGATTTTCATTACGCTCGTGCTAGGAGAGACTATGAAAGGAGATTCGTCTTGCCTTTGGGGTTAGAGTTGCCGTCGGAGAATTGCTTTGCGCGTCTTCATAGACGCATGTACACTTCGGGAAGCTTTCATAGAGTGCCATCTGCGGACGTCGGAAGGCCTTCTGATGTCGATGACCTCGAAGACATGGTTCTTGAAATGTTTGAAGAGGACCCAACGCTTAGCACGCGCAACGCGGCCCAACAGATTGGCACCGACCACATGAGAATTTGGAGAATTTTACATGAAAATGGCCAGCATCCCTTCCATTATCAGCGTGTTCAGTCACTCATGCCTGCTGATTACGGCGCAAGAGTTGACTTTTGTAGGTGGGCGCTTAATAAAATAGAAGAGGATTTGGATTTCCTGCAGCACGTCATGTTCACTGACGAATGTTCGTTCACGCGGACTGGCGTTTTTAATTGCCACAACGAACACGTGTGGTCCATTGTTAATCCTTACGCTATAAAAGAAAGTCACTTCCAACATCGTTGGAAAATAAACGTGTGGGCAGGAATATTGGGGGACAGGATTGTGGGGCCCTATTTTCTGCGTCCAATAATGAATGGGCCGAACTATTTGGCGTTTCTACAAGAAGAGTTAGAAAACGAATTAGACGAGCTAGACCTGGCGTCGCGAAGTCGTCTGTGGTTCCAACACGACGGTGCCCCACCGCATTTTTTACTCTCTGTTAGGAGCCACTTGACGGCAGAATTTGGTGAGCGGTGGATTGGTCGAGGGGGGCCAGTAGCGTGGCCAGCTCGGTCACCAGATTTGACCCCACTAGATTTTTATCTGTGGGGTCATGTGAAGGAATCTGTGTTCAAACACACGTGTGATAATGAAGAAGAAATGCGCTTGCGGATTATTAACGCTTTCGACGAAATTCGCGAAAGCACTGTCTTCGAAGACGTCAAACAAAATTTCGTTCGGAGATGTAGAACCTGCATTGATGTCGGCGGACGCCATTTTGAGAATATTCTGCGGGGAAGGCGCATTGATATGATAATCCATTAATAAACCAGTTATTTCAGATAAATGTTTTTAATTTTTTAGGGTTCCCTATCCAAAGGTTCTTTTTATCGTGTGGCACATTTAACAGTTCTATTCACAAGGCATCAACGAAAACCTGTTACTAAGATTCAGCTGCTGTCCGTCCTTCCGTCCGTCCGTCTGTCTGTCAGCGGACTGTATCTCATGAACCGTAATAGGTACACAGTTGAGATTTTCACAGAGTGTGTATCTGTTGCCGTTATAACAACAAATAATAAAATAAAATTAAAAACTTAAGTGGACGCCCCTACTAAAATGTGTTTTTTTTTTGGTGGAATTTGAAATCTTTTACAGTGATACGGAATCCTTGATGCGCGAGTCCGACTCGCAGTTAGCCGGTTTTTTATCGGAATTTTAAATTTTGTTCGGTGGTACGGAACCCTTCATTCGCGAGTCCGACTCGCACTTAGCCGGTTTTAAATTTTCATAATTTTAAATTTGATTTTCTTGATAATAATAAGAATAACCATAAAAATTGCCAGGATGCGAGACCATAACAGTCAAAAAAGATGACAGTTAGTAAGTAACCTAGCGATTCGAGTCCGTAGCGCGGCGCGGCTCGGTGTAATTCGAAATTGGCAAATGGAGTAATTATGAAAGTGTCTAATGCTTTCCCAATACCCATGCGAACCGAGCTGCGCGGCGTCACAGGCGGCGTCTTTGTCGCGGCGCGGCGCCGGCGGCGTCTTTTGATGATATTCGAAATAATGGCGGAAACGTTTGGCGGCACAACTGTAACCGAATAAAAAATGAAATAAAACGCAAAAAGACAAGGATAGAACAGAGCTGCAAAAATCTAATTGGCGCTGCAACTACAGCTAGCCCTAACATAATAAGCGTCTGTCCCTTTCACGCGAAAACTCGGAATGACCAGGAGCACAGTAAACAGGAGCCTATTCTGACAGACGACTGAGGGGGCAGTCTAGTTCTAGGACTTCTAGGCGCGACACGCGTGGATGATATGACAGTGTTGTGTTTACATTTAAAAATCAAAACGACGAAATAAGTTGTTGTGGGTTGTGGTGTTATTAACTGTTTTAGGATACGTTTATTGTTAAGATATTTGTGCATCGTCTTATTGTACTTGTGATTAGTGATTACATAAAAGCTCTAAGCAGAGCTATTAAATTAGGTACCCACCTATCTGTAGTTTCTACACGGTGTGGTAGGTATTTACCAAGATTTTACCTGAAAAGTTACTCTTTCTCAAAAATGCCGAACCCAGGGTTAGTTTTGGTTTTCTTATGGTTTTTTCTAGTTTTAAGCGTCAATCAGCCGCGCCGCGCCGGCCGTTTTCACCCAGACCCCAGACACAGAGTATCCCCAGATCATTACGAATACAGTGGAATTTTCAAAAAACGGTGTTACAAAAACAAAATAACCAAAGTGTGTACCTGTGTTTATTGATTTGTTGTTGTGTGTTGAGATGTGTTTACTGGGAGCTGGCAGCGTTACTGATTGTTTCGCGGACTAGCCGAATTTGTGTAGTCCAAGTACCAAGGTTCTACTTAGACACAGAACCTTATGTTATTTATTACTTAGCTATCTAGTATTTTAACGTTAATAAACTATGTGCATTGCATACTAATGTAGTACACAAATTGGTACAAAATCGTTAGCTTCCTTCCGCCGTCCGCCGTGCGGCCACCGCCGCCCGCGCCGCCATTACCATCTCCTTTAGTTGTCCTGTTGCCCTGATCGGTACTAGGCAAACATTACATAAAGAGATGAAATGTTATTGCTTTAGATCATTGACCCTTAACATATGATTTCATACAGTATGATATTTTTTGCTTGAACTTTTACGATCAATTACTCGGTAACGGTATGAGATAGATTTTTTTTTGTATTTTTCCTAGAATGCATTTATGTTGCCTCATAACCCCCTTTCGGCTCCTACACCAATTTTGTTACACCCTGTATAAGATTTATAGTCAGAGGTACCGGGAATATTCCCTTAGACAGAGACAGCGCTTTATATTACATATCGTCACCTGAGTGCTTATTTGTCCAATCGACCATATTAACGAAAATTACTTTTAAATGCAGTTATCATATTATCCAATTTCCCGTCGATTGGTGTATGAATCTTATAATTTAGACTTTTAGAACATTAAACATAGAATTACCTGTTGACAACGCAATCTGTAAGAAATCATTTAATTTACGTGAAATAATCAGTTAAAACTTTGTTGTATAAAGTTTTGGATATGGAGATTGAACAAATAAGCACTCAGGTGACGATATAGCGCCATCCGTTGGGAATACTGGGTATATTCCCATGGGAATATAATGGAAATATTCCCAAGTGACAGCGACATACGTCATAGAGAGCGTTGTCTCTGTCATGCGGGAATATTCCCGGGAACGGCACATGAGTCAGTGAGTCTAAAGATACCACCTGAATGGAACAGGTCCATAAAATCATCAGAATGATGATGAAAGAAAGAGATAAGTACAACAGTGATTTGTGTGTAGTTTCAAATGCGTAATGAGGTCGATTTCAGACGTGCATTATCGTTAAGATATCAACAGGACGTGTCGTTTCACAATATTGCAAATATTTGCCAAGATTCCATTATGTTCGTTGTCTGCAGGGATTTATTTATGCCTACTCAAGGTGGTACACAGCAGACATTAAACAGGCACTTTTGTTGGTTATTTTCTATAATTTCGCCAATATGTCTCTCTCTCTCTCTCTTCTGTTTTATTTGGCATTCCACATATGTGATTTGCCAATGTGAAGTTTATTTGGGTGAATCTCTATTCTATTCTATTTTTCTATTTGGCATTCCACATCTCATTTAAGGAGTGATTTTGCCAATGTCAAGTGAAAAATGGGAGAATCTTCAATAAAAAAAGGCGAAACGCCAATGTCAACGGCTCTAAGGGCGATGGGCACTTAAAGACGCTCCACTTGGTGGTTTGCTTCTGGAATTCGGAAAACGGAGCTGTCTCCCGAGTTAATCCTCTTCTTATGTTCGCTTATCACTGAATCGGAATCACAGCTATTTCCCCATCAAAAAATAACGTTGAGACTACTCTAAAACGGAAATAATTAAAAATTTACTCAGCAAACATGTGCTCGGTACAGAGTTCCGGCAACCAACATGGGAGAATCTCAAAAAAAATATTTTTTTGTTAACCATAAGACTCATTAAGTGTCATGGTGACATTGGCAAAATCACTTAAAGTTCATTCCAATCAAAAAAAAGCAAAAGGTAAACAAAGATAGTATGCATCTGACATTGACATGTGTCATTTCCATAGTAAGTTTGTTTACCTTTTGCTTTTTTTTGATTGGAATGAACTATATGTGGAATGCCAAATAAAAAAGAAATAGAAAAAGAGAGAAAAGTGTTATGGTGCGAATTGTCAAACATGTGACATCAAAGTAACACTAACACTCCATACAAGTTAACGAAAAGATGTTGATGCTTCTCTTTCTAATTATGTAGAAGCAGAGAAAAGATATAGACCTTTTTCGATGGTAGCAGTGAAAGAGTTAACCCGATGACGACTATCCAATGAAGTCCCGCGTGGTAGGGACTATGTACTAGGTAGAAAAAAATATTGACGATTTAAAAGCATGTGTAAAGCATCTACTTAAATAAAAAACATTTTGAGTTTGAGTTTGAGAACCACACCCCGGACACTTCATACTAATAACGCGTTATGGTTTACTACATAGAAATTTGACACTTCTTCATGTCTGTACACGTGATAATGTGTGTGAGTATCTAAGGCTACTAACGCTGACGCTTCTTGGTCATACCGCCATGTAATTGATATTTCCGAACACAGCAGGATTTTTAACGACATAATTATATGAGCACAAACGACAGACTTTTACAATAGACATTTTTAATGAAGTGATACTGTACACTCGAGACAAGGCTTTATCGCCTTAGACGCCATTACCTCTCTCCTTATGAAAATAAAATTATCTTTGGTTTGCCAATTTCCAGATAGTTAATACTCGTTAGTGAGTGACATCTTCCTCTCTACTCGAAGAAATTCAACATAAATACAATACATGGACACATAAAGCTTCCTTGTTCCTTAACTAACGCATCTTACAAAAAATAAAAGAAACTTGTTATAAAAGAGCAATTAATTACAAAGTAACATTCACAAATTATATTTTAAATAAATAAATAAATTTAAATAAATTTTAAATAAATTTTTATTTGGGCCACTACCTTTTAAAAGTAATTCCACCGAGGGTAAGATTTTCCAAGAAGTCATTACATATTTTAATTAACTGTTTACCTACAGACAAGTGGAATAGTTGGCACTGGTTTTCCTTCATCATGTAAATGAAAAAATAAATGAAAATGATTTATAGTGTGTAGAATTCAGGTTTCCAGGTTTCAGTTTTTAACTAATAAGATTTACCATTCTTAACTCATTGTCAAATAAAAATAAAACCACAGAATTCATAGCTAAGAACTATCTCATGAAATCGAAACATACATGCACCCCGCTCCCCCGGAGCGACGATATAAAACTTCTTTGGAAATTGATTTCAAATATAAAGAAAATATATTTGAGAGCCATCTATTTTTAACCGACTTCAAAAAAGGAGGAGGTTCTCAATTCGTCGGATTTATTTTATTTTATTTTAATTTTTAATGTATGTTCACCGTTTACTCGAAGACGCCTGAACTGATTTGGAAAATTCTTTTTTTTGTTTAAAAGTGTATACTTCACAGGTGGTCCCATATAAATTTTATCGAAATCGATTCAGCGGTTTTTGAGAAAATCAACAAAAACATAGCAAAATTGGAGTTGTTGCGATTGAAGTCGGTTGTTTTTAACGTATTCAGCGTGGTCAATTATTGCTTCTATAAATCATTTTCCTATGAAAAAGAACAAAATCATTTTTCACGGCTAGTTTTAATATTATATTTTTTCCACGAATATCACTTACAGTGACATAAATATAAACATAATAAATATTTTACATTCTTTAAAATTTGTAGGTTTCAATGAGCAAAGCTTGTCAATGGGCACGAGTAATCCATTCAAGCACCTTAATCTGAGGTTAAGGGATGCCTACCAATCGAAGTGATGGCGAAGAAAAATATAATAACAATTTAAATTTGTATTTATAAAGGTAAAATAAGTGTAATATTGTAGGTAACCCCAGGAGATGCCTCGGCAAAGCCCGACATTTGTCCACGAGTATACAGTATGGAGACTCCCAGACTCCCAACCCGTCTAAAGACAACCTCAGTCCTCCTGCCTGGGGTACGGTGTTTCGCGTAACCGACGCAACATTAACGTGTGTTCAAACATCATATTTATTTTTATGTAAGTAGTAGGGGAAAATAACGGTAAGTACATTTATTTGTATCGAGTGACCGGGCTGTGCATCTGTTCTGAGCTGTAGAAAGAAACGAATCTTCGCTTAACTTCATCATACTGTAAAATGTATTAGTACATACATGTTAGTACTTTATTAGACCAAAAACCCACGCCAACTTGGTTATTCAAATTTTATGGCATGTTCGGAATGGTAAACCACATGGTTACCGATTTGATACGGTGTTATAAACTGGTTGTAAATTTTCACGACTCGTACACACTGTGCTGGCATGGAAAATATGTGTGACTGTATTGGTTGGTAAATGACTTTAGATACAGTTCAGGTTTGGTGTGATATTAAAAAAAAAAATAGTTTAGAATATTTTTTTGTTATTGAATCCTTATCGGAACAATATAAGGCATGCCTTAGCAGTACTTATAGACTATACTACTAGACATACTATTTCAATTCACAAATATTTACCAAGTGCTTACATTTTAACGATTACGGGTGCTTGTTATTGTTCTTACGAGCGACCGCGTGTAGCAATTAAATGTTATACAGTTTTTCATCGTAAAAAGAATATCTGAAATGTATTGCATATCATTAGCATTAACAAAAACATGTCCGTCCGTGCGTCCGTCAAACTTTCCCTAGCGTCCAAATTAATGGTCCTAGAGAGACCAAAATGTGTTTTAGTCTCTCCTTTGTAGTTTTAAGAGTTTATGATGTTAACAAGTTTTATGATTTATATAACTCAACTGTCTCGGCAGTGTTTGTTTGCGAATTTCTTCATGGATATACATCGGCTTGTTATTTTTTACCTGTACCTACAATATAAAATACATCTATTGCCGGTTTGAGTATTTAATATGCTTTGACTGAATGTTTTCGTGAGACAGGCGCTGATCCAGGATTTCAATCGGGGGGGGGGGGGATTTTCAGTGTACCCGTATTTATGAAACGGTCGATGGTATTAGCTTTGCCACTCCCCAGCACCAAGGACGGATATAGTCGACAAAAATGTATGAAAATCCCAAATCCTTGCACCCGTGGCACGGAAACCGATTGTCGGCCATAGCAGACTGTGACGCTCAAAGGGTAAAATTTTTTGAATATTTAAGAAATGCCTCTGTTTATTTGCATTTTATAGAAGTTTTAGTACTTCGGCCAGGCTTCATGGGTGCAATTGCACTCATTGCCCCCCTGGATCCGCGCCTGTCGTGAGAAGACATTAAGCGTTGCTGCACAATTATTGTAGCTGACCACACTCGTCGGCATTGCGTCGGCAAGCTATATCTTTATTTAATTTTGACAAAGATATCAACTGCCTTATCAAGACAATATATTTTTCTTCAATATTGACACTGGCAGTTGGGCCTGTACCTAAAATAAACAGCTGTAAAATACTACAAAGCTCGAAGTAAAGCTGTAGTCAAGTACATATGTAAACTGTACGTTTTACAGTTTCATAATATACCTTTTTCCTTGTATGAGAACCCATTAAACCGTTTTCACATTACCATCACATTTTTTCTACAACTTCGGAAACTCGGTTGGGAAATCTCAACAACCGATCCGAAGTAATTTGGAATTTGGAAATACATTCGTGTACTATGCTAACTAAATTCAGCTCATTCCACGGCATCATTATCGACCAGAAGCTGTATTTCACCAACGCGCAATTTCGTTTTGACTGACTGATGTGTCCTGTATGTAACTGTAATATAGGATGTTACAAAATAGGTTAGGGCTAATTTCTGTTACCCAAAACATTCGTGTTAGCTTCAACAACTTCGTGTTAGCTTTGGCTTTGCCCTAAAATTTAGGATATTATTATTGTTTATATTTAGGCCCTGTAACACCTAGGGGTGCATAGGGCCGATACTACTTTTTAGGGTTCCGTAGCCAAATGGCAAAAAACGGAACCCTTATGGATTCGTCATGTCTGTCTGTCTGTCTGTCTGTCCGTATGTCACAGCCACTTTTTTTCCGAAACTATAAGAACTATACTGTTGAAACTTGGTAAGTAGATGTATTTTGTGAACCGCATTAAGATTTTCACACAAAAATAGAACAAAAACAATAAATTTTGGGGGCTCCCCATACATAGAACTGACACTCAAAAAATTTTTTTTCCTCAAACCCATACATACGTGTGGGGTATCTATGGATAGGTCTTCAAAAATGATATTGAGGTTTCTAATATCATTTTCTTCTAAACTGAATAGTTTGCGCGAGAGACACTTCCAAAGTTGTAAAATGTGTGTCCCCCCCCGTAACTTCTAAAATAAGAGAATGATAAAACTAAAAAAAATATATGATGTACATTACCATGCAAACTTCCACCGAAAATTGGTTTGAACGATATCTAGTAAGTAGTTTTTTTAATACGTCATAAATCGTAAACCGCAATTTACCTTTCATTCAAGTTACAACGAACTACAAAAGCTTTTATATTATGTTACTTGCTGCTACGGAACCCTTCATGGGCGAATCCGACTCGCACTTGGCCGCTTTTTTCCACTAACGTCTGTTCTCAGCCGTAG
Source organism: Coleophora deauratella (assembly GCA_958295455.1). Lineage (NCBI taxonomy): Eukaryota > Metazoa > Arthropoda > Insecta > Lepidoptera > Coleophoridae > Coleophora > Coleophora deauratella. The sequence goes on along the minus strand of OY282392.1, from coordinate 19,093,820 downwards.
ACTTCATGTGCTCCCAGATATGTCAGCCACCGTTAATTCCACATTTAGTTTTAGTAAATTCAAGATAGCAGATAACCTAATATAATAATGGCTACTCACTGCCTCCTAGCTGCAAGCGCAGTCTTGTCCTGCTCAGCGGTGCGTTTCTCCTGAAGCACGGCGGACGGCACCCAGCCCTGGCGGGTCTTCAGCTCGCCACCCTCGACGTCCTCCAACACGCGGACCAGCCATCTGGAAGATCACAGTTCAGAATTTTAATTACCTTTTTTACAGGTTACAGAGTAGGTATACCTTCTAAATTTTTTAGGAAATATTTGGTAAAATTTTCAGCTACAAATAAGACTACCAACACTAAATAATTACTAATGAGTAATGAAATTAAAGCCACTGCAACACTTTTATGTTATCTTGTAACACTCAAATGAAAAATATTTTTTTATTTAAGTATGCACATAGAAATGCATAAAGCGCATCGAGAGATAAGCGCGCAAGATTTATAAAGCAGCTTTAAACTGAGATGTATGTACACTCGTAAAACATTAATGCTTTAATTCACAAAAAATAAATTTAATTAACAAAATAAAAACCACGAGAACTCGCTAATACAGTTGGGTTCTCGCTAAGCCAGATCAGGGTTATATCATTGCATTTAAGTAAAAAACATTGCAATTGTGCGATAAAAGTACAAACACGCAAAAATAATAGACCAAAGAACTTTCACATAGGTCCATAAGAATTGACTTATTCCATATGTATTCCATAAACAACGAACAGAACATATTGCTAATTATTCTCGCGGAAGCTTTAAAACTTTCTGTCACTGCGCAGGAAGGAAATAGTGAAAGAGGTGTGACGTCGCTGCATACCTAGGTCAATAACACTGAAGTCAATGACCTGACTGTACAGACGTTTACAAAGCTTTTCAGATTGTCTAGATTTTTATTAGGCATGATTCGTGTCTGTTTGTTCTTAATCTTGAATGAATGAAGGCAACTATCTATTTTTTAACTTTTATAGGCAGATTTTGCTTGATGTCTGGATGTATGTATTATATTTATACAGGGTGTAACAGAAGTGTGTGACAATACTTCAAGGTTGGCTTTTACCCATCAAACTGAACAACTTTTGTTCTACAACTTTGTTGAAATCGCAAAATTTTTTTTGGACTTTTCATACAAATCGATCAGCTGGCGAACCAAGTTTGTATGAAAAGTCCAAAAAATTTTTTGCGATTTTAACAAAGTTGTAGAACAAAAGTTGTTCAGTTTGATGGGTAAAAGCCAACCTTGAAGTATTGTCACACACTTCTGTTACACCCTGTATATGTATGTATTTAAAAGATATATGTGTATTATTAGATGTGTTTCGGAACGTACACAACAATCATATTTTTTATTATCTATAATAAGATTTCGTTATACTATTTTTTTGGTTGTAAAAGATGGGGTTGTGTTGTGTGATGTGAGTCACTATCTAATTAAAGTAATTAAGCAACAATCAATACCACGACTTCTTTTATTCTCCGCCTATCTCCTACACCTAACAATAAAATGTATGTAGCTACTAATGGTCTAGCTTGGGACAGGATAACCATAGGATTTTTGTATCTGTCTGAATATTTTATTATTTCAGTTTAAGCACAATAAACAGTAAAGCGAGATGAAGAGTTTTATAATTGTCAAAAACATTTCGAATTTTATATCAAGAGTTGCCGACGTATTGATAGTTTTATATCTCTGTTTACTTCAGAGGACTGTGACTCGGTATTATATAAACTTTAATACGGTCACCTTATTTCCAGAAATACAGAAAAACGTTTAATTTAACTGCTCTGTGATAAATAGTTACGTGTTTGACCTAATATAATTTAGTTCCTTTAGCTTCAGTTAAGGGTCATTCCATAGTATAGTCTCCTCCATTTCACAGATAGAAGTCATTTATAAAGCCACTTATGACAACTTGCAATCTTAAAATAGCAATATATTTACAGGCCATGCGATAGTTATATTTCAAAACATCAGGTTGTCAAGAACAAACTAAAATATGCATAAAAGTTTATGTAAAAAAAGATATATTTATTTATCACGAATCAATTCTATAATGTTTTGTTCGTCTATCATTTCTGATAGCACGGTTAAATTCTGTCACGCGATCAGAAACAGAATATATGTTTGCGATTTTTTTAGCAATTTTTAAACTTTATCACTCGTAAATATGAAAATAAAGATTAAATACAAACATATGTTGTTCTGGTTTTTTAATACAAAAAAACAAACAAGAAGGCGGTCAGTACATTCTAGGTGAAATAAAAAATAAGAAAAATCAAAAGCCTAGGCTTACCATACAAATAAATGAAATGTTGACATTTCGAAATATAGGTTGTTTCTTTTTTCAACCGACTTCAAAAAAAGGAGGAGGTTCTCAATTCGTCGGAATCTTTTTTTTTTTTTATTTATGTTCACCGATTACTCGAAGACGCCTTAACCGATTTCGAAAATTCTTTTTTTGTTTAAAAGGGTATACTTCACAGGTGGTCCCATATAAATTTTATCGAAATCGATTCAGCGGATTTTGAGAAAATCAACAAAAACATAGCAAAATTGGAGTTGTTGCGATTGATGTCGGTTGTTTTTAACGTATTCACCGTGGTCAATTATTCTTCTGTAGATAGGTCCTCCTATGATTAGGATCCTATTTAACAGGTTTTTTCAAACACACATCGTTAACTGTTTAAATAAATGGTAGTGTTAACGGTTACTGTCCGATTTCTATCAAAGGGAACACATAATTTACGAATTGAGCAGTTAAATAGGGACGAACAACAGAGTCCGCGTCAGTTTGGGTATTCACAGGGTGTTAAGAAAAGGAAACGCTACGGTACACTGAGAGCTTTTATATTATAGTTTTAAAATTTTAAAATTTACTTTTTATATCCATAAATCTATGTAATGAGTTGAATGAAACGTTTTGTATGGAATGGCCATTTTTTAAATTCAGCAGCAGTCGTAATATTTGATACACAATAAAAAATAAATTAAACAATTTAAAGTAAGAACACATAAAAGAAAATCAGATATTAGAATAAAAAAACTATATTTATAAAAACATAACTGACTGACTTTTACTGAAGATAGAACTTGAAAATTAGACCATACCTTCCTTAGAGGCTGTAGAGAAGTACTAAGATAGATTTTTAAATATCGATCCTTCTAGCTAGTAGGTTGAAATATCCGTTTACCTAATGCCGTTTACATCCGGATGAGGTCGCGAATACTTGCTATACTTCTGCGTGTCCTTTATCTTTAATTTTAGTTTTTTTTTGTGTCGCCTCCTAACACGAGGACCTGTACAATGCAACGGACAAAGCTGTCCGTGTGGCTGAGTTCCCCCAAAAAATTTATATGCCTTCAGGATCGATTCGCTAAGAGAAGAATTTTCTAACAACCTATCGCAAAAAATGTGTGATTACTATATAGCAATAAATACTGCTACTACGAAAAACAAATGTTAAAGACACTGATAGAGTCGTTAACTAAAAGTTTCGAAACATCATAAAATGTTATGAGCACTTTGGCAGCAGAGATACAAAAATATATTGCATAAGAACGAACCAGGTGGAAAATTGTCTATAGGTACCATATGTTTAGTTATTTTTATCTACCACTTGATAAAATAATAAAATTATTTCGTTATTAGGAGGTTTTACACGAGCTTGAGAAACATCATATATACATGGGCACTTATAATATTTAAACCAGCACCATTTTATCTGTATCTGTATCTGTGCTTTATTTGTACATTTCTGAAAATACTTTGTTTGGACTAGAGTTTTAACAGAGTGGCAACCAAGACCAGGGCGAAGATCAGTAGGTAGACCAGCTGCAAGATGGTCGGATGTCATAGTTAGCGGTGCTGGACATTGCTGGGCGAGACTAGCGAGGGACCGAGACAAATGGCGTGCAAAAGAATAGGCCTATACCCAGCAGTGGGCTAATGTGGGCTGATTAGATATGTAGATAGATAGATAGACATATGTTTGGATATCAACTAAGCCTAAAAGTCGACTTGTAACAAGGTCCATATCAGGTGGCTATAAAGACTTTATGCTAGTTTATAAATCATCAAAGAAACAGAAAATTCACATCCAGATACATAAATCCACTTTTTTGCAGAAAAGAAAACATTTTCAAATGATTATTAGCAATTAACATAGTTACAAATGAGATTAAAATCGAAAGATAAATAGGAAACAAGTTTAAAATAACATTGACGTACACGGATGGTGTCTATAAAAACAGGGAATATCATTCAACTCCACAATATTGGAAAGTAGGTCTTTCCAGTGTCTCAAATTAGCAATATGGCGAGAAAATAAGCAGTGAATCGCACAAAAAACTAGGACAGGTACAAGCCAAAAGATGAATGATGAAAGCTTTTTAATGTCCGCAAAAAATATGAAATTCTATATGGCTGATTTTCTAATTTGTCTGAAATAAGCGTAGGCGTGGGACATTACCTAAGTACTACATTTACGTATTTTTTTATTTTACTAAACATTATTTATGCTTATTATTACTGTATTAAACGACGACGGTTACCTACAACTAATAATGAATAAAAGAATGAATTTATGTTTAAATATGATTATTTACTGGAACTTGTATCTAAAATGCTGTTGGAAATTTAATTATTTTGTATTATTCTTATCAGTTTAATGACAATTTATATTTAATTCATATGAATGATGTGTTACAATATTTGGTACAATTTACTAATGTAAAACTTGACTTGTAACCACTGTTATCAATAATATATTTCATTTCATTTCATTTCATTTCATTCATTAGCTGGATACGATAAGCGGAAAAGCTGTAAGAATTAGGTTTGCCACTAGCAATACAACCTCCACTGATCCAGTCTTGGCCCCCGTAAATAAAATGTGGTCTTAAGTGGCCTAATTAGTAGTTCTAATTATCAAACTGCACTTTAGCAGCAATAAGCTTTCCTACTTACGTATAATCTTATCTAAGTCTTGTCGCCAAACATCGAAACATCAATGCCATTCATTCATATATTACGACGTGGCAATCGAATAATAGGCCAGTCGTACAAGACATCGGAGGTCGCATTTCGAAGCTGAAAAATTAGTTTTACACTACTGTTATCTACCCTAACAACATACCAAAAAATCAGAACTGTTGCAACCAATGCGACCTAAGACCTAACGCGATTTTTATGTCTACGATGACTGGCGTATAACTAGATCAGTGTTTTTCATCCTTTTTTAATACCCGACCCCTTTACAGCTTAAAAAATTCTTGCGACCCCCCTAGGGCCATAAACATACAAAATGTTAGTGATTTGAGATTTACGTTTATAATTTTCGTCAATTAGAAAATGATTTACTTATCACCGTCTCCAAAATAGACCCACGTTTTGAAAAATCATAAAAAATAAACAGGCCCAGTGTAAAACCAATGTTACTATATAAAATCTCACTGTCTAAAACACTTACATTTTCTTGTACCCGCGACCCCTTCAGAAAGGCTTCGCAACCACCCCAGGGGGTCGCTACCCAAAGGTTGAAAAACACTGAACTAGATCTTCGGCGTTATCATCATCATCATTCATCATCTACCTGTGCCATTGGGCGAGATGATTCTAAGAAATTATCAACAAAAAATCAGTAGTACTTCTTATTGTGTCATGAAGATCTTCTTTGTTTATCCATCGCTGTAAATTATTTTTAGCCTGTCCACTGCTCGCGATGTCCACGTTTTCCCGACAGAGATAAGCCTACGTCTTTTTGTTTCGGCGAATCCGGTGGCCATTGACCCAATCATTGTACTGGACTTGCGTATGCGAAAAGAGATGAAAGCTATATTTTACCTGCTCGGGGGAGTTGCTATTTTTTCGCGACATAAATCTTCAGTCTCTGGAGTATTTATTCAGATTTTGCAACTAATTTACAAATTAGATGTATATCTTTAGGAAAAAATAAAAGGTCTGAATTTAGGAGCGTTTTTGTGCCCCTCGATAAGCAGTTGAAGAATCTTCTTTATTTACGTTTGCTGTCTCACAATAATAAATAAAGAATAGGTATAATATTTAAATATACACTAAATACGGCAAATGACAATGTTTTTCGTTGTATGTATGTAGGATGTAGGTACTCCTGTTTGGGCCTTTAAGTGTGTCAAGTTTATTAGATATTGGAGTACAAGATGCTTTAGATTCTTCTTAATTACTTGAGTTCATAGGTCAAATTGGGTCTTGCGTATCTGAGGAATGGACCCCGTTAGAATTGGTTTGCAACTCGTTCTTCAACTCCACAATCACATCAACATAGATAGCGGTCTCCGTAAGACGCAAGTTTCAAACTAAAATCTGAAGGAAATCTGTGGAGATACTTCGACTGTGCTGGTGTCTTTCAGGGTAAGTATACAGACATTATCCGTGAACCGTGACACTGGCTGAATCAATTTGTTTTTTTTTTTTTTTATGGTAGATGAATAAAATTGGATTTTATTTATTGTGGCATGGGACAATAGGCTGATGTTCAGGGCACTCCGAAACCTATCTAAATAGGAAGATTGCGGGCAACTATTATTAGATATTTTATATGAACGTAATAGTACATTATGGTACTAGTGTGTAACATTGGTGATTACCGTCGAGGCGCCATTGAGACCCGAGCCGTAGGCGAGGGTCTTAAGAGAGCTAAGGACGGTAATCATCAATACACACGAGTATCATACGACGTTTTTCAACACACTTGTGAATAAAATAACAATAAAAACTCATTTCAACAGTGAAAACGAGTTGTGAAAAATGTTTCGCTATGGCGGGAAAAATTATTAATCAGTTTTCCTATGCGCGCGCATTGCGATCGGCCACAGACTTTTTTTTTTGTTTGGTTCTTTCCTGCTTTTGCAAGGAAAAGGCAAAGGCTTCTCTGGCCATACAGCCTATTCTTACGTAGTTTGCACTTCTCTAAATATTTTTCTATTTCATTTGAGTTCTCATTTATTAACTTCTGTCGTCTTTAACTTTTTCTCTATTCTTCAACAAAATGATAGCACTTTTGATGAAGATTTCATGGACTTCTTGAGAGCACTCGAAACACAGTCTACACACTTTTATTTCATTATCCTACATATTAGACACTTAAATGGCACTTTATTGAACAATACACTATCAATATTATGCATTAAAAACCACGATATCTATTTTTTCGGATAATAAAACAAAAATTACAAACTCTTGCCGCGAGTTCCCGCCAAAAAGTCCCGGCCACAGACTAAAGGGATGAGGTTTTTTTTTATTTTCGGCGCATAGGATTTGCGCCTATTCTGCCACGTACAAAATGGGGAATTTAAAGTTTTCTTTTATTACAGAGAAAACAAAAGTTATATTTGAGTGAAAGTTTTATTTATTAAACACGTACGAGTTAAAATTATCTATTTAAATAAGAAGTTGCATGAAATGAGCAAGCAATAGGAACATTAATTTATTTGTTCTATTGAACACGATCTTTTTTTTTTAATAAAAACTTTTTTAAGAACAAAGCAACTCAACCAATAAAATTTAAAAAAAATCTAGCAAAAAAATCTAAAAAAAATAGCAATGAAAAAGTCACAGTTTGATTATGGGTGTCATTCTGTGCCTAATTGCGGTGACCATAGAGCCACTTTATGAGCAAGTGTGTTGAAAAAATTATTATGATAACATTGAGAAGCGTGCGTTTCTAAGAACACTTCTCTACGAATTGGGTTGGTTCAGCCATCGTCTGTTTGTATAATCTTGACCAACATTCAAAGGCAGACACTTGTAGTGATACATCGATGTCATAAACACAAGAGTTATTTCTATGTCGTTCTAGATTTCAATGTTTTGCAATTTAATTGCAAGACTGCTAAATGTATTGAAAATAAGAAGTTGGGATTCGAATTTAAAGTACGTAAATAATGAATATGTCAAGAAATACGCTGTTTGCCTTGATAGTGGAAACTGAGGTTTGTGTCAAAAAGTCATTTTAAGTAGCAGAAAAATCATTTCAAGGAAAGGAAAGGATCAGTAAAAGGATGTTACAAAATATATGTAAGGATAATCATCTCAAGTATAATAAAAGATTTTTCAAAATAGGTGTACAAAGTGCAATCACTACATAGTATAAAACAAAGTCGCTTCACGCTGTCTGTCTGTCCCTATGTATGCTTAGATCTTTAAAACTGCGCAACGTATTTAGATGTGTTTTTTTTTAATAGATAGAGTGATTCAAGAGGAAGGTGTAAATGTACATTATAATATATATATAATACATTGCACCCGTGAGAAGCCGGGGCGGGTCGCTAGTGTTATATAAAACTCTACTACTACTGCTACTGCTACTGCTACTGCTACTGCTACTGCTACTGCTACTGCTACTGCTACTGCTACTGCTACTGCTACTGCTACTGCTACTGCTACTGCTACTACTACTGCTACTGCTACTGCTACTGCTACTGCTACTACTACTACTACTAAATAAAATATAAATATAACCAAAAACATTAAGATGAAGGTATCTTGGTTGGTATTGCTTAGTGAGCGCTTACCTTGCGCGATCGACGGCACAATGGAATCACACAATTTTGATTTTATGTTGCGAAAAAGCGGACGGCCTACGCAGTGGAAAGTGGTTTCCGCCGCTGGTGGGTATCTGTACTACCAGAATGTTATTCAATGACTTGCACATATCTTTGAGGACTATAATGCCTCACCACACCTGAATCGCAGCGCGCCGCTTGGAGGCAGGTAGAGAGCAAGTTTGAGTTTTTTGTGATAAATGGCAAACGAGCAGACGAATCACCTGATGGTAAGCGATTACCGCCGCCCATAGACACCCGCAACACCAGAGGAGTCACAAGTGCGTTGCCGACCTTTGAAATGGGATGTGTGATGGGGGGGGGGGGGAATTGAGTGGGGGGGGGGTTGGGCCTCTGTTACCCTCACTCACTCGGCGAAACACAAAGCAATTTTTGTTGTGTTATTTTGTCGTACAATAAAGAGTATACAAACAAACAAACAAACAAGCGTTGCTTTGCGCCGGTTTTCTGTGAGGCCATGGTATCACTCCGGTCGAGCCGGCCCATTCGTGCCGAAGCATGGCTTTCCCAAGGTCATCAAAGTTTTAAAATACGTTAATATTTATGTAGTCTTGTTTAGCTAGTACAGTGACGAATGTTGCGATAATTTTAAATTTAAAACGGCGACGAAATTTCGCGAATTTCATAAATTATTATACAACTTCAGAAGTGGGTGACCTGCTATTAACGAGAGCTATATTTCATTGTTACGTAACTATAGTTTAGTTTCTAGATCCAAGCGCAAGCGCAAGTGGACTCGAACTGGATCAGTGGAACGGACATCTATTGTGAGAAGGACTTACTACATTTTAGACATAATGTAAGGAAACAATGCTTATAATAAAGAATTGCAGTTTGTTGTCGGTTCTTATAAATAAATACAAAGATGAATACGTTATACATAATGGAGATGGATATTAAGCGTTTAAAAGAAATTTGCTAAAGACGGTACCTTTTTAACAGACTTCAAAAAAGAAGGTTCTCAATTCGTCGGAATCTTTTTTTTATATATGTTCACCGATTACTGGAAGACGCCTGAACCGATTTGGAAAATTCTTTTTTTGTTTAAAAGGGTATACTTCACAGGTGGTCCCATATAAATTTTATCGAAATCGATTCAGCGGTTTTTGAGAAAATCAACAAAAACATAGCAAAATTGGCGTTGTTGCGATTGAAGTCGGTTGTTTTTAACGTATTCAGCGTGGTCAATTATGGATACGACATTTTTCCCGCTTATAGCACTTCTTGTAACGTTGAGTGAACAAATTTCGTGTTAAGTTCACTATTCGTATAAAAATAAGATTTAAAAGAAATAAACAAAAACATTTTAGAATTTCTGAAACGTTAAAGAAAAAGCATAATTTGTAGCACAATCAAAGCCTACGACATATTCGTAGAAGCGTAGTATTTAATAATAGAAGAAGCGCTGCACAAATGCGCTGATTTGCTTTAACAAGCAAATTAAAGTAGGTTCAATACATTAAGAGCTTAATATTCGTATGCGTTTCTGTGGCTGACATTCAAGTGAAGTGTTTTTCTGTAAATATTAGTAGATAAGAAGTATACGTATAAGTAGATAAGCAACAGGTGCGATAAGATGCAGTGATTTACTTGCTCAAAAGTAAAAAAAGCAGAACACCATTCATAACCAAGCAGCCTTTTTAATGTATTTAGCATTATTTGGTATCCGAGGTCAAGACTGCTAGATGTCTGACAATGAATCAGTGTCAGAGTCAGCGACTGACTCGGTGGCTCAGTGGTTAGCACTCTTGACTACTGATCCGAGTGTCGTGAGTTCGATTCCCACTTAGGACAAACATTTTGTATATATGTAAGTAGATTTGTTTTCTCTGGGTCTAGATGTATTTATTTATATATGAATGTATTTAAACTTGTATGTGTATGTATATCAGTCTCTGTAGGTAACCCTACTTTGTTCCAGGATATTTATGTAAAGTGTTGTTACCTCTCGTCGGAGCCCTTTCCGCCGCTGCCACCACCACCGCTACTCTTGCCAACAGGATGGTTCTTCTTCGGCCGGACAGCCATCTTGTGGCGCGCGGCTGAGGAGTCCAGCAGGGAAGCTTCCACATCGAGTGTCGGGTCCAGCCGCGGCCGCCTGGGTAGAGGGGTCATATGTAATGTGGTGCGTGGAATGGATGAGTTTCTTGATGTTGTTGGAGCATTACATAGAAGGATTGAAGGTGTAGTTGAAAGAGGAATGTAGTACTTATACAGGGTGTAACAGAAAGGTGTGATAATACTTCAAGGTTGGCTTTTACCCATCAAACTGAACAACTTTTGTTCTACAACTTTGTTGAAATCGCAAAGAAATTTTCGGACTTTTCATACAAACTTGGTTCACCAGCTGATCGATTTGTATGAAAAGTCCACAAAAAAATTTGCGATTTGAACAAAGTTGTTCAGTTTGATGGGTAAAAGCCAAACTTGAAGTATTATCACACCTTTCTGTTACACCCTGTATAAATCTATTTTTCGTTTTTAAATGTGAAAATTGAAAAAAAAAGTACCTATATTTGTAAACATAGTTAATGCTATTCTTTGCGATAATTCTTACCAAGTATTGGAGCTGTTATATGTAACTTAAGCTAAAACTGAGTTTGGAGTTTCAAAAAAAAAAAATACGATATCAAAAAATACGGTTCTAAAGAGAGAAAGTATCACGCAACTAAGAGAAAATACTGTTAAAGATTATGGTCTGAAAAGATGGAAACAAGATGAAGAATTATCTTTAATACCTCAACCATTAAAATCAATCCAGTCATTGTGATGCTTCAAGGGGAGGAAGAACCCTACGTAGATAACCAGATACACATCAAAAACATAACTCGTTTGTCTTTGCTTTTGCGCAGCCAGGTAAAAGTCGTGGTTTCTATGTGTTGGTCAATGACAAATAAAGAAGAGCAGAAACAATAAAGAAATCAAGTTAAAGAAAAGGGCAATATTTTATATAATAATTAAGCAACTTAGGAAAAATCAGAAAAAGGAAAAGCGACAGCCTGAAATTAATGTTAACTTATTAAAAATCATAGATAATGTCAATGTAAGGCATGTGAAAGGGGAAAAGGGTAGCGATAAGAAGATAGGTTAGAACGAACGAGAGTCAGAGCGATGGAGGAGTGGCGATTTCCATGATTTGAGACAAGAGAGATGCAGAAATGTTTACGAGTTTTAACCTTAAAGTTAAATCGAACCAATATCGTTGTTGAGACGTACAATTTTGAATAGTAATTTTCGATCAGACTCGTAACCCACTCGGTGAGAAGAATTATTCGTATGAATCTCTGGTTACTTTAACTGTAGAATCTTTTGCTCCAAACTGTAAAATGCATTTGCGTACTCAGTTTTTAAAATAAATACGTTGTAAGTCTGTGGCTATCCGGTTACCATCAATCACTGGCGTGATATGAGTGGCAGGAGACGCTGCCAATGTCAGGGCTGCGCGCGCGCACCCGAGCCTGCTGTGACGGTGAGACCGTTTATTTCTGTAGGTGCTTTCTTGCGTAGAGTTCTATGTGGTGTTATGCAAGTGCCGTATAGTGGGAAAAATGGCGTTGCAAGTTATGAATAGGCATCCTAGAACACCTAAAAATCAATACTGAAACTGTTGACTGAAGTTTCTTAAGGAAATATACATATTATGTTTCTCTAATAGAAGTATGTAATTATAATGACCGAAACGTTTTATTGGTCTTGGGTTTCTACCCATGAAACTGAACAACATTGATGGAAATCGCAAAAATATTTTGGGACATTTCATAGAAACCAATCAACTAGCGATTAAGCGAAAGTGTCGACCAGTCTGTGAGCCCGTTGCTAAATTCTTTTGTTTGTATTAAATAAAAAATAACTGAGCTTTTTTTTCATGTGAGATAAGCGATTACTACCGCCCATAGACACCCGCAACACCAGAGGAGTCACAAGTGCGTTGCCGACCTTTAAAATGGGATTGGGCCTCCGGTACCCTCACTCACTCGCCGAAACACAGCGCAAGCGTTGCATTGACGACTGTATGGACCGTCAACAGATCGCGATTGTACCCACATGGGTGTAAACTAGTGTAAAGGCGCCTTCAGAGAGCGGCAGGAGTGTCCATAGCGTAAGTATACTGTGCTTGTGTCAAATGCATTTAAAATCATTCTGAGAACTGTATTAGATCTTCAGTCCTGCTTCTCGTGGAATAAATAATAATTATTATCCAGGATAAATGACACACGGTCACCTGGCTCCAAACCAGGATTCCCTATACTATGGGAACTAGACTGATATACATACACATATATATTTAAATACATACATATATAGATATAATACACCCAGACACAGAGCAAACAAATCTGTTCATCACAGAAATGTTTGCCCTGGGTGGGGATCGAACCCACGACTCTCGGATCAGTAGTCAGGATCACTAACCACTGAGCCACCGAATCCCGTTGCTACTAGATAAACATTGTTACTCATTATAGCGCAAAGCGTAGGGTAAACATTGCTGATCGATAGGATTGTCTCAGCGTGTTTCCAAGCTAAGAGTAGATCAAATGGTCCTTTTTTAGCTTTTTTGATATCCCGGACAAATCACATACAGTCATCTGACCCCAAACTAGGATTCCCTGTATTATGGGAACCAGAGACTGATTAAATACATTCATATATAGATATAATACACCCAGACACAGAGCAAACAGAAATATTTGCCCTGGGTGGGGATCGAACTCACGACTCTCGGATCAGTAGTCAGGGGCACTAACCACTGATCTTAGACCTGTTATCAGCAGTACAGTTCATAGTTTTATTGGTTCTATTACCGGAACTTTGTTTTTTTTAGCACAATTACAAAAAAAATTGCATTATTATTGAATGCAACGATTATCGTAGCTCTACTTCAAGAACACACAAAGATTTCCTAGATTTACACACGTTCTTCATTCGTCGCTTGTTTCCCTACATAAAGATAATAATATCATTCTTATTCATCCATCTATTAATGACTTATCCATTCGCCACCTACTCTAATAGCTGAGCAAACTGTTGCCGAGTGAAAATGTATTTATTTATCACTCGCTATCACGTAGATGGGTCTGCTGTTTGCTCACAATACAATCTAAGTACGATTTCTACGACTAAAAGTAATTTATTGTTATAACTTGCTTACATATAATCTCCCTCATTATGAAAACCAAGTTAGACAACCTACAATAATAAACAAGCTAATAAATGTCAAACTTGTTGGACTCGGTGGCGGCGTAGTTAGTGGTAAGCGTTCTTCGCCGAGGGTCGTGGGATCAATCAACAGGGCAAACTTTTTTGTGATGAACAGATTTGTTTGCTCTGTGTTTGGGTGTTTATTTTTCTATGTATTTAATATAAGTATGTAAGGATGTATTTTAGTCTCTAGTTCCTATAGAAGTGTGAATCCTAGTTTGAGCTTTCACAGGATGTATTTACTTGCATCATGATATAGGTTGTGGAGTTGCATTCTGTTGCTCTTTGAAACTGTATTACCATACAGCTAAAACTCCTGATTTGTTGCACTTTCCAGGAATTTGCACAATATGTGTCCTATTGGTCTTAAAACCGTATCCTAAGGTTAAAACAAAAAGAACATTATAATATAGAGCTGAAACTACCAGGAATCTTAAAAAGTATCCCAAAATAAAATTTACGGTTATTTCCTAAAAGTTATGGAGAAAATTTGTTTCTACGTCACTATTATATACATGCGTGTTTGTACTGCACCTTAATAATAGAAGTTCCTTCAACAGCAAACGTCTAATATTATGATCTATTTAATGCATAAGATTCAACTGATCACGAGTACCTACACCGCTAATGTAAGTATAGTAATCGGTTCAATGAAGCCAAACAAACATAGGCCATCAATCCCTCAAGACAAGCCGGCTTCGGAGACTTATTCTACTGCGCTCCATGCTACGGTCCATGCAGGGTAAAAATTAAAAAGAATTGCAAAGACGTCCGCCGTAGTAAACGATGCTTTCTTTAAAATATAGGTACGTTGGCAAACGCCATTTGGCTGCGCATTGCTAAGTCTTTGACCCTAAAACAAAGATCCATAATACTAGCTAACTTGACGATTTTATGAAAGTCTTTAGGGTTCCGACGCTCAAAAGAAAAAAAGGAACCCTTATACGATCACTTCGTTGTCCGTCCGTCTGTTCATCTGTCTATCTGTCAAGACCCTTTTTCTCAGGAAAGTAGACTTTGTCGACGTATCAAGTTGAAATAATTATCAAATACTCAGGCCTGCAATCCCCTGAAGCTGTAAAAAATCAAACTTCTGTGCCAACGCAATCTAAAGATACGGCCGTTTATGCCGCATATTTGGACAATCGCATGGGAATCAAAACCTATAGGGTACTTCCCGTTGAACTAAAATCAGGTTTGGCAGGAAGCAATTTCTTATAGCACAAGTAAAGGGAAAAGTCCGAAAACCAAAAATTTTTAGGTACATCACAATTGTTTGATTCCCATGCGAGTGTCCAAATATGCGGCATACACGGTCGTATCTCTTGATTGCGTTGGCATAGAAGTTTGATTTTTCCACAACTTCAAGGGATTGCAGGATTTGCAGGCCTGAGTATTTGATATAGAGTTCAAGACTTGGGTGATTATGAATATACATTATACGGAACCCTCGGTGCGCGAGTCCGACTCGCACTTGGCCGGTTTTTTATTCCAGCCAAACAACAGGTAAACGATGGATAACATAAATAACCTTGCTTATACGGATTGGTACAGATCACCTCATAAATTTAGACCGTAGGACTGTAAAGAAGAATCACAGTTTGCGCAATGGACTACCCTGAAATGTTCCTATCCTCTGTGGATCTTCAACTTTAGAGTTTTTAGGAAGTATAAAGCAATAAAAAACTGAATTGAATTGAAGTATAACTTTAACTAATGTAATTATTACATTATATGACTTTTGGTAAAACGATTCCATTGAACCGAGCGGAACAAGCCAGTCTTCAGCAACTTGTGCTATTTCCGCGCGCCCCAGAAACAGCGTGACGTCAATACTGACACCAATAGCAGTGCTGCTGCACGCCTGACATCCTGTCTCCAGGCGTCTCCTAACTCGACTACGTTTAAGTTACAAGTCATTCCCACTTTATTCCCTTATAAAATAGCCGTGCTATTCCAATGGGTAGTCAGCAGATGCCTGGTGTTGCTCTTAGCATTATCCACGGTCACGTGTCGGGTATTTTAGATTTACTACTACAGATATGTGCAATGATATCTTTATGTTGTAAATACATCTTCGATAGAAGAACAAATGTTCTAGTGCCTACTTTAAAGTTGAAATCCTTCAAAATTTGGCTTCTATTAATGACTTATTCAGGACCCTCGTTCTTTTGGTTATTGGGGTTTCGCTCGTGACATCACGCTAACCTCTGTCATTCTTTGAAAATTTTGAAGTGTTCACGCATCTCTGATCGTTTGTGTTTACTGAGAAATTTCAGTATTGTTGACCTGCCAATAACCACTTATATTACTTAATCGACATTGTTTTTGACATCAGAGGACACAAATTCTAAATACAACTGCCGCAGCACGGCTTAGATCTCTGTTGCAAGCCAAGATAGAGTATTTATTACTTTATGTGACGATGGAGATGCCTGCTATAATTGCCATACAATGTGTCGCTCCTGTATAGGCTTAAACATTTAACAAAAGGAATACCCTGTAGACATTGCTTAAACCCTCGGATAAGAAGATATGGTGGGATTGGAAGTGGAAGTGACACTCCATGACTGTGACAGTCGGACTTTTTGTATTAGGTATAACAGAAACTGTGGTGTTTTTTTTAAATCTATAAATAGAGCAGTTCGATTCGTTTAAGGAATACCTTTCTCGATGAATACGGTTATTATGGCTAAATTAACTAGTGTCATAACCAATCTTGTTCTCCTTTAAATCCAATACATTAAAATAGCTACATTTAATAGGCAGTATTAAAACTTATTTTTCTTTTATTTTCTACTATACTACCATAAATTAATAAAGGGTGTTCTTCTTCTGAAGTATTGGGTAAAAATAGACACGTCTTAATACGGAAGTTCACTACTCCTATGTCTAATTTTAGCTAATTATTACTCACGATGATATCCAACCATTTATTTACAAAGTAGCGTCTCTTAGGGATTATGGTGTGCGTCATTTTGAGCGATGGCCTACCTGTACACTTGTTTCTGGCATTCGGCCAGATTAAACCATTTTACAGCTTTTGCCACTCTCATGTAGAAACAAGTGTATTTTTTGCAATTCCTAGCGTTGTTGGAAGATTGTCTACGTCTTTTAATATGCTAACAATATTTTTATAGTGGACGATTTTATCAACATGATTTCTTTTATAAGTTCAATGACCAATTCCGAGTACGTAGGTACTACAGCTGATAGTTGTATTTTATGGAACAGTTGAACAAGGCAATATGAAATTTTTTCATATGAAATTGAAGAGTAAAAAAATGATCAATATTAAAAAAAATAGAGTGATATCAATGAAGAGTATTTAGGAAATAACAAAACAAGCGATACTGAATATTACTGTATATGTGTTCGTTTGTACATATCTTTAGAAATATCCTTAGCTATTCAAAATTTACTAAATAAAGAAAGTCCCAACATCTTTATTGACTTTATTACATACCTCTCTGATACTTACAATATTGCTTACACAGTTAATGTAACACTAAATGATAATGCTACTGAAAGCAAACACTAAGCTTTGATGACAATGTTTAACATACATCTTAATTAAGTACAAATAATATATCACAATAAATGTAGATCACAACACGTAGACACATGATACTGATACAACTGTAGAAGTAGTACATCTTCTTGATAAGCGTAAGCTTCTTGATATATACAATGAATGATCCGATCCAATCCTTTCTTCAGTAGTGTGTATGGTCAGTAATAGTACATTCTGTACGTAGGCACACTAAACACATAGTCTAATGAGAGACCACGCGGCTGGAAGAAATGATTCTCGTATTTATAGACCCGTCCTCTGTACCTGCATCAACAATTGATACTCATTACGTCATCGGGTGAGCTTTGATGATGATTTGTGTGAAGATGATATAGGTAATGACAATTATTTTGTGTAAATGAAGTTTCACAAAATCGTTTAAACTGTGCTGATGAAATGAATGAAGTTTTAGTTGCAAAACGCTAGGAAAAATAGGTTATGAGTTTTAGTTTTAAGTTTCTTGATATTTTTATAAATTCGTAAATTTTTCTTTTTAACCGACTTCAAAAAAGGAGGAGGTTCTCAATTCGTCGGAATCTTTTTTTTTTTTTTATGTTTGTTCACCGATTACTCGAAGACGCCTGAACTGATTTGGAAAATTCTTTTTTTGTTTTAAAGGGTATACTTCACAGGTGGTCCCATATAAATTTTATCGAAATCGATTCAGCGGTTTTTGAGAAAATCAACAAAAACATAGCAAAATTAGAGTTGTTGCGATTGAAGTCGGTTGTTTTTAACGTATTCAGCGTGGTCAATTATTTTTATGAATGAAGGGGTAACGTCAACAGAAATATAAAATTACACAATGCCAATCTTACTTATATTACATTTAGTTTTACTACCTCCGTACTAACGTTGACGTTCCGACTCTGATATTAAAGGACGTGTTACTCAGGTCAATACGATACCTCCCTACTCGCTACTCGCTACCTATTGTTAGACCGATGAAACTAGGAAGAACAAGAATGTGAATGAAACGAAGATTTATAGCTGTTATGTTGCGCAAGAGTGCACGGTGCAACGACCCCGGTCGAAATAGCGACCCGACGGAGGAATGTCCAGGCGCATCTAGCTGTAAGCATTCTTGATATTTCCGCTGTGGTTATGCCTTCTTTCACGAAAATAGACGAAATGCCAGATGAAATGGTTATAGTTTTGTTACGTGGACGTCTATTTATAACAGTTTTGTGATTCTGAGTGAGAATATTTGAGATATTTCGAGCGAGACTGATAAAATAGAAGATGCTATTGGAATGTGTACTTTTTAGATATGTCCAGGTTTTTGAAATTAAAACAAGTTTTAATATTATTATTTTCGTTGAGAGTGCTAGTCTCAATATTTCAGTCGTTACGTTTTACAAATTCAGTACAGATCATGGATTTTCAAAAGTGGGTTAAGTGTATTAAATAGCGCAATGTAAATTTTACGATGATTTAAAATCGGACAGCAGCAGTAGCTGTAATAACTAGAGTTACACAAGGAGCATATGTCTTTTAACGTTATTTATATGTTTATTTACGAAGCATCAATGGTGAACCATTACACAGCTCATGCCAATAAGAAAGTGGTACGTTTAAAACTTACTTGGCTCCCGTGGAAGTCTTCGTGTCGAGAATCTCGACGATGTCTCCAGCCCTGAGGGAGACTTCATCATCAGCCGCTGCCGTGTAGTCTGTCGATGCAACTAATACGTCCTCTACCTGTAACAACAAAATATATATTTGTAGATATGTGAACTGTGCTATTTTTTATGGTCAAAGGGTTTAAATGAAATGTGAAAACATAAAATTGTGTGAAATTTTGGTACATAATAATGTGGCTTTATCCTATGAAATTCATTCCCGTTTTTACAATATTATGCGTTATTATTACCTTAGGAGGACTTCTGCTACAGCTAGACCTAGATCTTGTCGATGATCGGGAAGGATAATGTTTATAACTTGGTGTATATTCTAGACTGCTCATTCTACTCCTCGTATTTTCTCTATCTAGGAGCACACCGCTATATCTTCGTCCCCATCCACCCAGTTTAGTTATCCTCTGGTGATTGCTAATATTACAGTAACCAGTAAATGTTTCGAGGTCATCATCTTTCTCATCTACAACTGGACAGCTGTACATGCTAAAGCGATGTGCAGATGGTTGACTTAAATTTAGAGCTGAAAATACATGCATCGGTTCAAAGTGTCTGATCCCATTTTCGTCAAGGACAGTGTATGCAACTTGGCCAGTTAGTACAGCACGGCTCGCTTCACGAGGTACGACTGCTTGCAGACCCTTCTTCATGATCAATATAGCTCCACTTGCACGCCTTTTGCGTTGGAACAAAAAGTCTTCCATAGCCAAACTATTTTCTGGATCCAGTAAGCTAATTGGAACATCATCTGAGGACATCAAAGGTGGTTCTTCTGGAACGATCATGAGAGCTGCACTTTCGCGAACCAAATCTCTTAGTTTGGGATCTGTGCGAGCCAGTTCTGGGTCTGTTTGTAATTTGTGTAGAGCAGAATGAAGCCCTGGCTCTTTTTCCGCCAGTTTACGCATTACTGTCAACCTTTTCAAAATATTGATACTTGTCGTGTCACTTGAAATTTTAGATAAGCTTTCCTCATCATTCATAACACGAAGGAGGTTAGATGCAACATCCCTCATTCCAAGTATTCTTGCTAGTCCAACTGACTGCACTATGAGTTCTTTGAGATCTTTCTGATCACTGTTTTGAAGAATAACATCTAACTCTTTAGTGCTACTTTCTTGAACAGCAGCTACAATAGCTTTTTGTAACGTTTCTGTTGCTTCATGGTCTGTTTTCACAAATGAAATTGATTCAGATATGTGGCTTAATACGTGACGTAGCAAACTGTTGTCATTTTTGACAATGTTTTTAAAGGCTGGACCTAAAACTTCATGTTGTGCACTCAGAAAGTCACCAAACTTTTCTATAATGTCTTCTTCGGTTAAGGAATGCTTTTGTAACGAGCTGTTTACAGCCATTTTGATTAACTCTACTTTTGGTTGAGAAGAGTTGTCCAAAATCTCTTCACATAACATTTCTTTATCTTCCTCAGATTGAAGTATGCTGTACATTGCAGCTACAAAATCTGCATCAATGGTTTTGCCTAAGATAGTGTCAATAGATTTAAGAATAAGTTGATATTTTTCTCGGCTATTATTGTTGTTGACGTCTTCAAATTGTTCTGCAGTGACAAGAGCCGCTAAAACAGCTGCAGCGATGGAGTTTTTTACATGTTCTTGATGGGAGGTTTGACCACTACCTCCACTAAACCCAGAATTTTCTTTTATTTCTGAGCGTTTCTTGCGTTTTGGTTTTATATCGCTTGATGAAGCTTCGCTTTTGGTTCCATCACTTTGATTTTCACGTATTTCTGATTTCAAATGTGCACTCATTTCTATAATAGACGTTATAACTTGCATTAACTGATTCGCTACATCATCTTTTAATCCAAAATCTGTTACAAAAGCTTTTAGTGCTTCTGCGTTTTTCGTATGATTTAAAACAACGTTAATAGCTGGTAGTTCAGCAGGTACCTGTCTACCTATAGACATTCCTGCTTCAGATAGTTGTCTTAGCATGTTTGTATCAATGGTAAGTTCTCCTTTTGTCGACGTGGTATCATTAGGATTAGTTTTGACTTTTAAAAGCTTTAACTCTTCTGGAGTGACAACGAAGCTCTGCACTGAAAATTCAAGGCCCTCTTCCCCTTCTGTCAGATCAGGAGCAACGAATTTAAGTCCTTCAGGTGTTTGCACAATTTGCCCAGGAACAAACGTGACGCCATGATCTTCTGTTTCTATAACTCTTCCAGGTACAAATCTTGGACCTTCGTCCGTATCAACAACCTGTCCTGGTACAAATCTCGAGCCTTCATCTTCTGTAGAGATAACTTGGCCTGGGATAAATGTAGGGCCAGCTTTAGTTTCAATAATTTGTCCAGGAACAAATCGAGGGCCATCAATTGTGTGGATTGTTTGACCAGGTACAAACTTAGGTCCACTCTTTGTGTTTACAACTTGACCAGGAACAAATTTAGGTCCATCAGCTGTGTCTACTACTTGCCCTGGAACAAACTGTTCTCCATTTTCAGTAAATACAATTTGACCTGGCACGAAGATTCCTTCAACCATCATTCCTGGCACAAATCTTGACTCATTGGCTTCGTTCTTGACAAGTCGTCCTGGAACAACTTTGCCTTCAATTTTGGGTACTCTAGGGCCAGGATAAAATTCGATCCCTTTTGCTGTTTGTACCATGTGCCCGAAAACGTACAAAGATTCTTCAGAAAGTGAACTAGTGCGAATATCTATTGGAAGTCCCATGGCAGTACCTTCTGAAAATGCGATGTCTTCAACCGACTTAGCAACAGAAAATTCGACGTGACCATTGGCCTGTACAATCGTTTTTCCAGGCATGAATTTTTCTCCAAACTCTGTATCAACAACCTGACCTTCAATAAACTTTGGACCGTCAATTGTGTCAACTGTAGTCCCTGGTACAAATTCCAAGGTATTGCTGCTTGTGGACTTTGTAATACCAGGTATAAAGCAAGTTTCTCCATTGATAGCTACCGTTTGACCGGGAACAAATTTTAAACCATTCGGTGTAGCTAAAGTGGCACCTGGAACGAAGTGCAATTCATCATCTTGATGCACAGCTTGGCCTGGCACGAACTGCCACTCGTTATTTATTTTGGCATTTTGTCCAGGTGTGAAAATATTTCCATTACTTTCTGTTATCGTTTGGCCAGGAATAAACTGAACACCTTCTGGTGTCATAATAGTTTGTCCAGGTACGAACACTTCCTCAGTTCCGTTGTTTATAATTTTTCCAGGTACGAATTTCAGACCTTCTTCTGATATAACTGTCTGACCTTCTGTAAAACGGTATGACTCATCTTTATTTTTGATTGTTTGTCCACAAATAAACTCTTCACCGTTTGAAGTTTGTAAAACTTGACCGGCGAGGAAAACCGGTTCATTTGTGTTGTCATTTATTACAATATGACCTGGGAGTAGTCCTGGCCCAGCAGGAGTGTTTACACTGAGACCAGGAACAAACACAGGGCCTACAGGCGTGTCTACTGTCTGCCCAGGTACAAATACAGGTCCTTGCGGCGTATTCAAATGTTGTCCCGGAATAAAAGTCTTCGCTTTATTTATGTCTAATGTCAAACCAGTTATTTTAGCCACCTTCGCTCTTTTCCCTTTGTTTATATTTTTGACGACCTCTGGTAGGTTCTCCAATGTGGGAAGCATGCCAATTTTATTCTCCACACATAATTTTTCAGTGACATCTGATGTTTCATTTAGACGTTCTTCTGTGAGTTCTTTGACAGCATTCAGAATTGCTTCAGACGGGCGTGTTTTTATTGGTTTAAGTGGATTAACACAAGGCACATTTTCCAAAGGAATCGAAACATCGCTTATATTCCGATCAACTTCGTAGAGCTCAGCTTCGCAGTGGTATGGAGTTATTTTTACTGGTGTCGGAAGTTTTGTTATTTTAGGCACAACATGTTCTTCATGAATTTCCTTTTCAAAAGATTCCCAATCCCATGACTCGATAAGTGGATGCATTTGGTCTCTCCATTCACCGCTGCTCTCAACGATACTTGACTTCAACCGCATATGATTCACATCGAAATTCGTGGAGGTAAATGTTTTCAGATCATGTTTCTCGTGTTTCACTTCGCCAAGTTTTGCTTTTTTAGCTTGTCTAACTTGGCGAACTTTTTCTTCCTCTAATTCTTGAACTTCTGCTAATTTTTCCTTATTTTCAAATATTTTCTTCATAGACGACAAACCAGCAGTCCTTTTTCTCTTCTTTTTCTTCTCTTCTAACTCTTCGATTGCTCTTTGTTTTAAGACTTCAGCATTTGGCCCTTCCCCTTCAAACATTTCCACATCTTCAGTAAAATCTTTAAAGTCCATAGATACACTGCGTCCTTGTTTCATTTTTATTAACACTGTGTCAGAGTCCTTGGCCAACATAACGTCCCTGACATCACCGTCACGAACTGCTGCTTCCATTTGGGCCGAAAAAACTAGACTGCATCGCCTTTCCTGCACTGTATACACATATCGCTTATCCTCAGTCACTTGCTTCCCTAATAACATTTCCATCAAAGACTTCTGTGCTTCAGTCGATCCGTCCAGCACTGGGAAAATGTATCTGTAATCTGGTAGTATTTCATGTTTTCTGTTTCCATAGTGAATTTCCGGAGAGTAATGGTGCGGTCCAAGTTCCCCAGAGACGTTTGTTATCTTGCATTTTGTTTTAGAAGAACTAGCGGTGAGAAGTACTGGAATGTAGTGGTGTGACGGCAGCCCGTAGGATTTACCGGTGATCCTGCAGCATCGCTTGGCATCAGCTGGCGAGATGGGCGCGAGGAGCGGGAAATAGTTAGGCTTGGGCAGACCCCTGCTGCGGCCTGTGATTCTGCAGAACGACATCTTCGTGGTGTCAGACCGTCATATTTGTTTACAAACTTTATTGGGGCGAAGTATTTGTGTGATGTCGAGTGATTCGGTTTGGAGGGAGATCGCGACTAGAGTGGGCGCTTGTGCTCTGTTCGGAGTGTGCTGAGCGACTGGCGGCTGAGAAGCTCGCGGCGCGCGGGCGCAGTTTTGCACCTTCGCGGAGGCAGACGGTGCGCCGTAAGCTTGTTCCGGTTACAGGTTATTTATAAATATGAAAGAAAGATGGATTTACTCTTTACGCCAACATAAATGACACAGTTTTTGTTCACAACAACAAAACTGCGATTTATAATCTTGCAAAAGATTTGTTTAGTCAAACTAACTAATTTTAATTTTGGGTCAACCGAAAAGCTGTTCCATTTTCTAAATAAATGTTTGTTTGTGTTTATTTAGAGCTTTAAAATAGTAAATTTAAATTTTTGCGTAACATTAACCGTCACTCGTCAGTAAGTTGGAAGCATCAAATCTCAACAAGGAAAACCCAACTCATCAACAAAACTAATGACTCACTGAAATAAACATATATTTTTTTAGATTCGTGTCGTAACACCGGGGAAATCTTACAGCTCCGCCGAGGTCAATCATCCAGGCGAGGAAAGCAAGGTCCGGGTAATGTCCTAAGAAGATGACACGCGCATTGGGTCGTCACTTCTGCGTGGGAGCCGAAAGTTCTCACAAAAGAGTTACTGGGAACTGTTGTTAATGCTGCTACTCCTTTATCCTAAGTTAGTTGTAACGGATTGTCATTTGTTTTGTGTGGCGTGTGATGATGTTCGTTTAAATGATCGGATGTGAATAATAAGGCCTCAACCACAACCATTTCCTTGCGACAGCAAGATAAAAATCATGTCACTGATAAGAAGATAGAGGAGCGACAGAGAAGGTCTTGACTATGAAACTTTTTGAATTTGTCGAAACAAGAGCAAAGTATAACCCGTCTATTATAATATTTTCACACACATTCTATCTAACCCCAAAAAATATATAAATGTAAGCCTTGGGCGGGGATTAAACCAACTACCATCGGCGTAAAAGTAAGGGAGCTACGCACTACGCCCGTTACAGGGTCTATAAAATATAAAATAAGTAATACGTATTCAGTAAAATTGCAAAATGTATTTCTTTTTTCTATAGACAAATCATTTTTTAACTGAACTAAATTGTAAATAAGCCGTATTATTATAATCACTTATACCTTAACGTAAGCCAAAAGCTCACTCAATACACAATAAAGAATTTTAACAAAGACATGACACAAACAATGCTCACAAGGATGCACATGCAGGCAAAGCACATTGTCTTTTGTGCTGGCTTGTAAGGCACAAAGGAGATTAATTGTTTTTCATAAAACCTTTCACTAAAAGCCCTGAGTGTTGATATATTAGCATTGGTTAATAATGCATGTTTGGGTTACGGGGTATGTGTAAGTCAAATGTTCTGAGTGGTAGGAAAAAGTCGACTTAAACTGTGAAAACTTCTTTTTGGCTATAGTTTTTTTGTTAATTATTGTATCCATTACAGTGTTAATTAGCTGTAAGTTTTCCTTAGAAATAAAACAAAATAAATAAAAGATAAACAAAACTTTTTCAATGTTCTTCTTCTACTTAGCGTTATCCCGGCTGGAGCCAGGGTCCGCTTTCCTACTCAATCTACTCCACTTTGCCCGATCTTCAACATCCTCTTCAGTGAGGTCATTTTCTCTCATGTCCGCTCTCACAACGTCAAGCCAGCGCTTCCTGGGCCTTCCACGGGATCTAGGGCCATCAACGATAAGTTCAAGGCATCTTTTACCGACGTACTCTGGCGGTCTGCGGCTTACGTGACCAAACCATCGGAGAAGACTTTCCTGCAATTTGTCCGCTACGTCTCGGACACTGAGGCTTTTGAAAAACTTTTTCAAAGTTGTGTTATTTTAATTCAGTAAAGGCCAAGGGTTTTCACGATTCCCAAGATTATTGCATTCGTCAGTCTAACCATGAAGTAAATAAAGGAGATGCGTATTCAAACAAGGAATCGCCTTGATTTAGAATTTTTTTTTTTAATGCAATATTTAAATCCTATTCTCTAATATCCTATAATATATTAAATCAAAAAGGGAAATCTTTTAAGTGAAATAATAGATACCAAAATAGGAAATAAATAAAAAAAATTTGCTTTTAAAGCATACAAAAATAATGAAAGATGAAAAAACACATTCTCCTTACATAAAGCAGATTCATAATTATACGTTTTTCCAACTTTCTACCAACACTGGACCTTCAACGTTGCACCAACCAGTTTATTTCTGTTTGAGAAATTACATGTGAAGAAACATATGTCAGCTTGTCCTCATATGAAACATGATGTTTTATTTTCGCTGTAACATTTTCAGTTTTATTTCAATAAAATTAATCAAGTAGGATAAATTAGTTTTATTTATTATAAAAACAAACTTTATATTGTATTTTTATTGTTCAAAATCAGTTAGTTGCTTGTTTCGAGATGAGCACAATATAGGTAGAGAAATGCACGAAAGTTTCATTTTCTGCCTTAAGTTTTCAAGGTTCACGAAAAAATCTGAGAAACAAACTTAAGCCAGGCACATCGCCTCACATACAACACCGACCGAATAAGTTTACTTTGAAACTGGATGTCTGTCATGAACAAACACCTGAAAAAAGTTCTAGATAGCTTAGAGCCGACATTAGCTGAAAAATTACTGTATTTTCTGTCTCCTTCTCATCGTGTGACACAACGAACCGTGCTATCACAGGGGATAGACGGCGATTCCATACTAATTTAACTTAAACTACTTTAACTTTTATTAATTTAGAATACTTAATTAATTAATAATTTAGAATACTACTTAGACGTGGGAGAGCCATGCTTCGGCACGAATGGGCCGGCTCGACCGGAGTGATACCACGGCCTCACAGAAAACCGGCGTGAAGCAACGTTTGTTGTGTTTCGCCGAGTGAGTGAGGGTACCGGAGGCCCAACCCCCCCCTCCCCCTCCCCATTCCCCCATCCCCCATCCCATTTCAAAGGTCGGCAACGCACTTGTGACTCCTCCGGTGTTGCGGGTGTCCATGGGCGGCGGTAATCGCTTACCATCAGGTGATCCGTCTGCTCGTTTGCCACCTATCACATAAAAAAAAAAAAAAATACTAATTTAACTTTAACTAACTAACTTTAACTAACTAAGGAAATAAATCGTTTAATCTGTCAGTTAACGCATGAGTTGGAGGACGAAGTAAAAAGGTAAAATAAACATAAGTGAACGTGAACGCATTATGAATAAATGCTATTTATATTTCAGAACTAAACACAGTGAAATCTGTCATCAGAACATAAACAGTAGTAGGAAATGAAGATACAGCTAAATCTTAGATGCAACCGGGCATCCAAGATAAACATAAAATATATCTGTCTATACAGACATCACCTAGGACACAAATTTTGTTTGAAGTTTCAGAAACAGTTGCAAAAAATTGGCAAACATTTGAATTTAACTGTAGATCTTTTTTAACCTCCACCAAGGTGAAAGCAGACTTACAGAATTTAAATATGTAAAACTCAAAACTCAAAATGTTTTTTATTTAAGTAGATGCTTTACACATGCTTTTAAATCGTCAATATTTTTTTCTACCTAGTACAAAGTCCCTACCACGCGGGACTTGTACACTCAATTGTATTTTAACTACTCCCGAAAACGTTGACATGAAACTATTTCTCTACTCTATGAAACTGAACAACTTTTCAATATGGGAATTATAGTGAATTTACAATAATTGACAACGTCTGAACACGTTAAAAACAACCGACTTCAATCGTAACAACTACAATTTTGCTATTTTTTTGTTTGTGTTGATTTTTTCACAAAGCGCTGAATCAATTTCGATACAATTTATATGGGAACACCTCCGAAGTATGACCTATCAAACAAAAAGGAATCATCAAAATCAATTCATGATTGGCGGAATAATCGCGTAACATACAAAAAAAACATACAGTCGAATGGAGAACGTCCTTCTTTTTGAAGTCGTTTAAAAAATGATTTTTCAGACAAATTGATCAGCCGATCAGTCTATTTTATATGGATTTCTGCATGGGTTCTTTGAGGAAAAGTTGTTCAGTTTTATGAGTAGAACTCACAGTTTAAGAGTCCGGGAGTCGCTTTTTTATACCCCCTGTATACAGGATGTTAACAAAAGTCGTAAACTTACATTATCCAAAAGTCCCTTTTTAAATATCTGCCATATTTTATCCACAAAACAGATACACAGGACAATTCCTGGTATTATTGGGCTGGCGTCAACTTGGCTTTAGTTAGGACTTGTTAATTTACATCCGAAAATCCTATTCTTAAGAATAGGTAAAAATCCACTGAATAAGTTTTAGTTAGCACTAACCTCGAGAAGCGGCTATGACATCTTGTATTATGCATATATTAATGGATGAAAGAACTTACACGAAAGTATAATAAACATGAAA
Organism: Coleophora deauratella; assembly: GCA_958295455.1. Taxonomy (NCBI): domain Eukaryota; kingdom Metazoa; phylum Arthropoda; class Insecta; order Lepidoptera; family Coleophoridae; genus Coleophora; species Coleophora deauratella. The sequence continues at coordinate 19,065,424 of OY282392.1, read as the reverse complement.
AAGATACCAATATATGCAATCGTGTGCACGCAGTATGTGATTCAATCTTTCTAGATAACAGATTGAATAATTGACCACGCTGAATACGTTAAAAACAACCGACTTCAATCGTAGCAACTCCAATTTTGCTATGTTTTTGTTGATTTTCTCAAAAACCGCTGAATCGATTTCGATAAAATTAATATGGGACCACCTGTGAAGTATACCCTTTCAAACAAAAAAAGAATTTTTGAAATCGGTTCAGGAGTCTTCGAGTAATCGGTGAACATACATAGAAAAAAAAAAAAAAAAAAAAAAAGATTCCGACGAATTGAGAACCTCCTCCTTTTTTTGAAGTCGGTTGAAAAACATTGGTTAACATTAAACACCGGGAGGTGATTGCGTAAAGGTTAATTATCTGGAGAGCAAAAACAGATTCGATTTGAGAGCAATACTGTGGAAATAAATGTCCTGTTTGTTTGCCTTTACTGTGCGGAAGCCGCCTTTACACTTTTGCTTCTGAGTTCCCAAGCGCGCTTGTTTTGAACCACGTAGGTTAGTAAAGCTTTTACATAAAAAAAAATTTGGAACTATAGGTCTATAAGTATTAAATAGTTTAAGCAACACAATTAAAAGACTGTTTGTTTCCAAAATAAAAATATAAGAGCTTTGCTTTTGATTCGAATACCCACGTAATAGGTGTGAGTGATATTTTTTTTAAAGATATATTTTGTGGTTTTCCTTTTCGTTAACTACGGCTTCTACTCATCATTCTAAAGATTTTGACCCCAAGAATCGTAATTATGGGCAAACAATACAATCGCAGTAAATCTTTTTTGGACTTGTAAACAGATACCACAACTTTGAATGAAGAGTCCAAATTAATTTTGGTCCAAATGTATACGGGTACCTTGGGGAAAATACTTCAAATACGTACTCTCTTTTTAGCACACTTTTTTTTAATAATTCATAACTTGAACACAATAACAACTTCACAATATAAACCCAGATTCTTTTACACATAAATATTTGGTATAAACATTTTTGAAACAATAAAAAACAACAAAGCGCTCATAACAGGCAGACATGACGAAATTTTGATAATTAACTTTTTGGGGCAACAGAGCCGATGAAAGTTGAGGAACACATGTTTTTATTTGAACCAAAGCTTTCGTACTTAAAAGTACGATCCACAAAAGTTTTGGCGATGAAAGAGAGTTATTATTAGTGCATTTATATTTTTATTTATTGCCCGCTTCCATCTTTCAGCATCGTCATCACTTACCATCAGATGAGAAAATGCCAAGGCCTTTCTAATAGTGGATAAAAAAAGATGTTAATCCATAGTAAACACACATACAACTAAATTTTCTTCAAGGAATGCATTCGCTATTGATTCGGTGGCTTAAGTGGTTAAGTGCCCAGCAGGCCTATCAACCAGTAATCTACACTGGTGGACTAAAATCGACTCAAAATTTGTTGCTCGACTTTTGAAAAATAACTCAGTCTTCAAAACTGCTAAACACTAAAAGCAAAAAACTAGAAACCCATCAAACTAAAATCATAAACAGCTAATAAACACACAGTTTTTGAACTTTTGGTTTAGTTTTATTTTGCTAGATTGAGTTAATTTTCCAAACGTCGTGCATGAAACTTTAAGTCGATTTTTTTGTCCACGAGTATATATATATCAAATAAGTAGTTACCGCGCCTGACTGTTATATGTTAATGTAATCTAGAAATTTATTAAATTTTTCAATAGATGTCCCATAATTGTCCCACATATTCCTCAAACATAATTCTCTTACATAAACTCCTCTTAAAATACTCTCCTACGTAAATTAAACGTACGCTGCTTCCTGCAAGCAACACTAAGACCATAACGCCAGTTCGTCTCTCACTGCGCATGTCCCAGTGCTTGCACTACGGTGCATCTACTCTTTAGTTTTCACATGCGATGATAATGATAAAAGAAATTAATACCAATTTTATGGATTGAAAACTAAGAAAAAAATACTGTGCTTAATAATTGACGAAGCTTATTCAAAGTTTGTAAATATTTCCACCCTTTGTAATAATACAGACTATAATTGACCACGCTGAATACGTTAAAAACAACCGACTTCAACCGCAACAACTCCAATTTTGCTATGTTTTTGTTGATTTTCTCAAAAACCGCTGAATCGATTTCGATAAAATTTATATGTGGTCCCATATAAATTTTAACCAAAACCTGTTTAAACAAAAAAAGAATTTTCGAAATCGGTTCAGGTGTCTTCGAGTAATCGGTGAACATACATAAAAAAAAAAAAAAAGATTCCGACGAATTGAGAACCTCCTCCTTTTTTTGAAGTCGGTTGAAAACAACACCCTATAATCAACATAACGCTTTGCAGATGTCATTGCACTTTGATCAGTTGTCTTGTCCATTGCGTGCGCGGACGCACGTGAAAAAGGCCAGCTCGGGACAACCTTCGTCCACATTAACATGACAAGGTTGAATTTAAATACAAGCTGTGATTCGCAGAATTATGAGACTGAAAAAAATTCAAGAACAAAGTAAATGGTTATACATATAAGTTTAGTTACAAAAAAAATGACTGAATACAGAATAGGCATTTTGACATTTTGAGCACCAATAGCCACAGCAATAATGGCCATAGATAATGTCATACGTATGTATGGATGACTACATGCTCGGTGAACTATAACAGAACATAAAATTATCAACGACTCAAAATAATCAGCAGTTTTAGATTAATTCTCGCGTCATTTAGGATCACGAGACGTCAATCGATAAATCTTTTAGGTCGTACTTCAGTGAATTAAATTTTTTATTTTCAATTTAAAAAAAAAAATTGAAATTAACTGAAGTAGGGCATAAAATTCTTGATTTTTAAAAAGGCAAAGGAACGATATAGTAGCTGAAATCAAAACCGAAGGAGATTACGTCACAAACTTCACACACTTATGTTATTTAAACTACACATAGTATCATTTTCTTATTCTGACATTAGTTACGTCTCTTTATTTCAAAGGTCGGCAACGCACCTTGTGACTCCTCTGGTGTTGCGGGTGTCTATGGGCGGCGTTAATCGCTTACCATCAGGTGATCCGTCTGCTCATTTGCCACAAATCACATTAAAAAAAAACTTGTGGAAAACGCCAGGAAAAATACTTCCAAACACACGTGACAAACACTAACAGGAATTTCAGAAATAGCGACAGAGGTAGTGTCGGAAACATCGAGAACCCTCAAATAGATCACCTGCGCAAGTTTCCGGCGTCAGTATAATTAGAATCGTAGTCAAGTTCAATTGAGACCAGGTGTTGAGGAAAGATGGTCACGGACAGGAAATTAAAGAGTTACCATTAATGAAGTGCGGTTGACATCATGTTTGGAAAATTACGGCGGAAATCAGAAAATGTTCGCAGATAGGTGATTTGTTGACGTTGTTTGTAAGTGTACCTTGGAATAACACGTATTTTTGGCACCCGATATGAAAAACTACAATTTCTCTTTATTATATTGTTCTAACTGGGGGTTTGATTTCCCTCTCTGAGGCCTAATTACGGAAATACATGCCACAGATGGCCCCTTCCCGTTAACAAAATTATGTCCCTACTGATAGGACACGAGCTAATTCCCATAGCTCGGGAAAGGGAAAGGTGACATACGGGGGCCAATTCAGGATTGGTAGAGGTCGTGGGACTTGTGGCCAGCCCACGTATCAGAAGTTTTCAAGCCGATTGGGTAAGTGAGAGTTAACCTTATGTCATAAAATGGATACTTCTAGCGTAGGTAGAATATAAACTTATCAAATTAATATTTCACAAGCACGAAACAAGACAACGGATTGAACATAACCTAACTTAATAACGACTGTATCCTATGTCAATCTGGGAATTAAGAAGAAGCTAACGAGATCCCGTCATTCGAAATCCATTAATCTGTTTCGTCTACAGACGGTGATAATGATAAGGAAACAGACAAAAATACGTTGTATCAAGGTGTTGACTGACTCGGTGGCTAAGTGGTTAGCGATCCTGACCTCTGATCCGAGAGTCGTGGGTTCGATCCCCACACAGGGCAAACTTTTCTGTGATGAGCAGAATTGTTTGTTCTGCGTCTGGGTGTATTATATCTATATATGTATGTATTTAAATGTATATGTGTATGTATATCAGTCTCTGGTTCCCAAGATACAGGGAATCCTATTTTGGGGCCAGATGACCGTGTGTGATTTGTCCCGGATATTATTATTATGTTAAAAAAGTCCGTTTGAAATTTTAAGGTGTTACTCAGAATCAAGTACAGATTACAGAAAACATATTGGAGAAATCCGATCTTCTATTATTATTTTAGTTTGCCATACTAAATCTGAATAGTAAATCAACAATTTGTATGGAAAACTGAATAATTGTACATCGGATTTTTCCAATATTTTTCCTGTATTTATATACTTGATTCTGAGTAACAGCCTGTATACATACACTGGAAAAAAAATCCCTCCACAGGGATAGTTCGGTAAAAGAGAGTTATTTAGTACCTATAGTATTTTTGTGGCTAAATGAGACCTTGTCTAATGTCTAACATTAAGCAAAATTATGTCAGACAATAATAAATAGATAATATGATTGGATGTTACGCACACGATCAATCTAACAGAAAGTAACTAGTTCCTAACTGACGAGGAAAATGCTCTTTATTATTTCAGGGAAATCCTTGTGACTTTTTCTTTGCACTTCTCAGGAAGTCGTTTAACAAAATCATTACTTTTTGAACAACGAATTTTGTCATAAAATAGTGGCTTCTCGCAAGTTACATGAATCGTTTATTTGGGTACCAAAACACTTTATGAGTCATACGTAACCTGATTACCTATAGTAGGTACAGAAACCGAAATATGTTCCTGCCATGCGCATACAATGTACGGAAAAATACCCAAAACCTGCGCGGGAGAGCATTTGAATGGCAGCTGCTGTCGGCTGTCAATTAAACTCCAGACAATTATTCTTTTTTCGAAAATAGGTCGAGATTCGCAAGATAAAAAAGTTTTAAGTCCAAAATCTGGGACAGTTTTTGCACAGAAAAATTGAAAATTGGACAATAGTTTTTTTTTTTTATCAGTTTCGTGTTATTTGTAGACAGACTGCGACCACTGAATCTAGTGCGACTATTTCGAGGTTTCTAGGAACGGCGATTGAGCGAATTTACTGTGAGACAATAATTCAAGCCGGCCGATAAACGTCTTGCAGTATGAATAACTGACTGTGGAAATTTTAATGTAACAGTTAAAGACTATTTTTAGCATATTTATAGAAGAATAATACGACATTATTTTACACTGCAGAAGATTTTTCGATGATACTTCGGTTTGACCCTGGGCAGTGTAACGAACTCCAACTACATGTATAAGGGCACGGATCTCTTCCAATACAATTATCTCGGAAAGGTAAGGTCATACACCACACACGAGGCCTAAGTGTGGATTGGTAACGAAGTAAATACTTGTATCTATTTTTCTATCTATAAGTAAAACTTAACCAACAAACTATTAACTAAAACTGCAATTCTTTAGCTAGAACTAAGACATAAAAAGTGTTCAATTTCATCAGTGTTCATTAAAATAATCTAAACACACGTTTGCCAAAAAATATAACAGTTTTCGATTCTGCCCTAAATCAACATCCTCCATATATAACTGACGCATAATTGCCGGTACACGAGTAAACTAAAACAGTAATGAACATTTTATAGACTGCCCCAGTAAGTTTGTCTTTCTGTTTGCAAACGTGTCTGAAAAGAATGTTCTGTTGAGAGTTATGATGTTTTTTATCGCTAGAAACCGGCGTTATGGAGCGAGGCGACCCCAATCTACTTAAATACGTCTTTAATCTCGTTTTGTTTTATCATTTAAATTATTTCTGTAGTTTAGTGGCCGAATGCTAATTTTTAGACCTAGATACCAATATGAGATTTTTTTTTAAAACAGAGACATTTGACACGCGTAAAGGAAAAAAAGGAATAGCATAATAGGTTTGTTTTAACTTCTAACCTAAATAAAATATTATAAGACGACGTTTTACTAAGATTCTGGTTCTTATTGGGGCAGTTCTTATTCGAATCGTCGGCTGCCAGGATATTTCAGATCGGCTTGACTCCTTGGCGCTGCGTAGAGATGTAGCCGCGCTCTGCATTCTCTATCGCATGTACAATGGGGAGTGCTCCGAGGAATTGTTCGGATTGATCCCTGCCGCCTCTTTTCGCCATCATTCTACGCGACAATATATTCATCCCCATCACATAGATGGTTGGCAGTCCACAACTGTGCGTTTCACTAGAAACTATCTGCCCCGCACAACCACTGTGGAATGAATTGTCGCCTGCGGTATTTCCGGACCGATACGACATTCAAACCTTCAAGAAAAGAGCGTACTCCCATATCAAAGGCCGGCAACGCACTTGTGACTCCTCTGGTGTTGCGGGTGTCTATGGGCGGCTGTAATCGCTTACCATCAGGTGATCCGTCTGCTTGTTTGCCGCCTCTGCCATAAAAAAAAGTAAACATACCTGAAATTACGAACTTTTGCTAAAAGTCTCCTCTGTTTGTATCGGTATGAATTAATTTATTGATAATGATGGATGATTCGTGTTCGTACGCGTTCAATGAATGTATACTTAGGTGGTGATGTACCTTGATGTAGTGATCTTAAGAATTTACGGGTATAATAATGGTAAGGACTGAAGAAAAGCGCACAGGTGAAGTGTCGCTCACAGTGCACGCTCTCTGTTCCGTTCCGTATTAATAGCGCGACGACAGACGAGTAAGTATTGTCTAGTCTACTGGGCGCATATGCGTGGGCGCACGCAGCAGTTTGCGGCACTATAATATGCAGAATACTAGGGTAAATGTAGTTTAAACTTGAAAAGCTTTTCTACGCTCGAGAAAACTAACGCTAGCTAATTTCAGGCTTATATTTGGATTTTCATTAAGTCCAATTATGAGTAATTTCTCTCAGAATTTAGGTTCAAAGTGCAACAAGATACTCTAGATTACAAAATGTCTAATAAACTTACAAGAAAAATCCATTAAAGTCTTAAATTTACAGTCTAAAAAAAATTAACATAACTGGTAATTTTAACTATGAAATTGAAATTTTTTCCACAATAAACTGGGAGAGATTCAATAAGCAAAACAAGAAAAACACGTTTGACAAAGTAATTTTTTTGCGTCTTCGAAAAACATGAATAATTTTCATGACCTTAGAGATGAAGTGATATTTCTTTTTTTTATGTTTATTTTTTAATTTAAATAGTACACTGAAATACACAATACTGTTTAACTGCAAACCAATTAGTTACAAAATAACGTAGTAACCGTGTTAACGTATCGAGTTCAGGTTCAAAATCAGCTTGTTCTTGTTCATTTGGCGGTTTTCCCGAGTCGTTAGGGCTCGAGCCAATGTGATGTGGAAACCGCGAATCGCAGTCACTTATTGTGAAACAAACCGCTGCATTGAAAGTCAGTTTTCAGTAAGTTTACAGGAAACAATTGCAGCTTACTCGTAAGCAATTGACGATAATTAATAAAGAATAGAATAAGTATCTTGAAATGACAAAAGGTAGGTCATATACAAAAATTTTGAACTCTTCGTACATATCGAGGATCGGATAAAGAATTTTTATATGAAGAGCTCATTTTTTTTATTGTTCATTTATAATTGACGACGCTGAATACGTTAAAAACAACCGACTTCAATCGCAACAACTCCAATTTTGCTATGTTTTGTTGATTTTCTCAAAAACCGCTGAATCGATTTCGATAATATTTATATGGGACCACCTGTGAAGTATACCCTTTCAAACAAAAAAAGAATTTTCGAAATCGGTTCAGGCGTCTTCGAGTAATCGGTGAACATACATAAAAAAAAAAAAAAAAGAAACATTCCGACGAATTGAGAACCTCCTCCTTTTTTTGAAGTCGGTTGAAAAGGGGTAATAGAAAAGTTTGACCCAAATAACAGCCTGGGACCATATCGTATCCGCCATTATAAAATCACGCGTATAGGTCGAAGCACTGATACCTATTATCTGGTGGGGAAAAAAGACTCTCGAGTAGCGAATCGCAATACGTAGTTTTATGCTACGATTGTATGGGTTCATTGGAAAATTAATTCATTAGTTATTCAGTTTCATGAGTAGAAGCTGTAACTAAAGGCTTATACGAAAGAAACTAATAAAATATAATTATGTATAAAACATTTTTTTACGACAGATAAGGAACAAACCTAAGGAAAATCGAAGCGGTTGTGGCTCAGTGTGGCTTGTATTGGATGAGACCCGTGCCCTTGCACTGGGCACGATAGGTATGTTAACATAAGGACTAAACCACAAACAATTCCCTTGCATTTCCTCAGCCCAACTCGCTATAAATTATCAAATCCCTGCTCGACTTAACCCATAAACCAAAATGTGACAAATATGATACGTTTGCGCTTTGGACGCGTTCCAAGTAAGTAATTATAATTATAAGGTGGTAAATCCATAAATGTCACCGTATATTAGTCAAAGTCGTTTGTTCGAAGAGTGTGAAGTGCGGTAAGGACGGTAATGGTTTTGCAAAGGGTATAATGAGTAACGCGGTATCTTTGAAGAGGAAAATATATACAAGATATGACATCAGGGTGTAGTTTCCAATATGCAGAACCGGAAGATACCTTCCATTTGGCTAGATTTAATTTAAGAAGACTTCTCGCAAATAAAGTTGTCAGTTGTTATTTTAATAATAATCGTAATCAATAGAGTCTAAAAATCTGCTGAAACTATTCAAACTTGTACTTACGAAACTAAACAAATTACCCAAAGAAATCCATGGTCAACTAGATTTTTTATCTCATATTAAGTTGGCCGGGCATATCATCAGATCGACTACGCGAATTGACCATGAGTTCCACTGGAAAAGGTTTTTGATTTCATGCGTAATTAGTAGAACCCTCGGTTTAAACACACTGGTGGACTAAAAAATCGACTCAAGATTTGTTGCTCGACTTTTGAAAAAATAACTCAGTCTGCAAAACTGCTAAACACTAAAAGCAAAAAACTAGAAAATCATCAAACTAAAATCATAAACAGTAAACACACAGTTTTTGAACTTTTGGTTTAGTTTTATTTTGCTAGATTGAGTTAATTTTACAAAAGTCGTGCATGAAACTTTGAGTCGATTTTTTTGTCCATGAGTAGACTTTCATCTTATATATTATGCTGTAAAATCCCAAGTAAATCTTATGACAATTACAATGTCAAAACCATACAAATAATAACCGAAGGATTTTCTTATTCGAGATTTTTTTTGGTTATTTATCGATTACTTTTATTTTTGGATTTTATTACGGTACACAACAATATTGGACGTCCAACCCCCCCCCCCCCCCTCCCTCCTAACCCCATTCCCCATCCCATTTCAAAGGTCGGCAATGCAGTTGTGACTCCTCTGGTGTTGCGGGTGTCTATGGTCGGCGGAGAGTTTCACGTCCTTTCGATATCCATTCTAATCTATTTTAATATTTATAAGAAAGTTTTGATTGGCCCAATGATCATAAGAATTACTTGGCTACTCGTATAATGGCTCACTAGAGCGTTATCAAATTAATCAATGCTTCATGAATACTTTCAATCTCTTCTTGAAATTGTGAATCTCGTTGTTCCTATGTATGTAAGGTCTAATTTTGCTGAAACTATTAAAACCGCGGATTCGGCTAATTAAATAAATAGTCAATTTGCTCAGAAAGTTTTTACTTCGCTAACAATTCGATTATAATCGGGTACATTAGTAAGGACGTCCAATTCTTATTTCGCGAATTGATATTGGGTTCTTTAGGGAAAGTTATTAGATTTCATGAGTAGACGTCGCAGTTGAATAGTTAATCTGTGTTACAGTTACCAATACAATAGTTTTGACACATCTTAATATATACTCATGGACAAAAAAATCGCCTGAAGGTTTGTTGCACGACTTTTGAAAAAATTGCTCAATCTAGCAAAAAAACACTAAATTATAAGTTCAAATACTGCGTGTTTACTCTTTACGATTTTACTTTGGTGGTAAAACTATAAGTTTTTTGTTTTTTTGTATTTAGTAGTTTTGTAGACCGAGTTATTTTTTCAAAAGTCGGGCAACAAACTTTGAGTCGATTTTTTAGTCCACCAGTGTAGTTCTTACACTGTAGAATTGGCCTTTCCACACCTAAAAGTATTCACTTAAGTTCTAGTTTTTTACAACCTGTATTATTTTGAATTACGGTGTAATGGTAGTTAAGGCTAATGAGCTAGCTTTTGAGCTAATTATAAATGGTGACTGTAGCGGATGTAGTGCAGTTGCATTTCGCCAACAGTCGATTTACAAAGCCAAATATAATAAATCAAATAAATAATAAGGTTATACAGGGTGTGTGAGTAGATAACGTTTATGCATTAATATCTAATGACAGAGGGATTTAATCATAAAACGTTATAATTTTGAAACAGAAGAAAATATGTTTATTATGTTATTTATACAGTGTCTAACAAAATAAATGTAGAGCCCATATTAAAACTGAAGCTCCTACTATTCATATTGAAAAACTTTTGTTTAGCGACTATTGGCTTCGCAAAATGTTTTTTTGGGTTTCTCATGAAGTCACTCTATCTGTTTCTCAATCAGCTCCTTTGTCAACAAGCTCCCAGTTAACGGTTGTAACCCACCTAAGTTTTTTTTTTTACATACTGTCTGTATAATAAATGAGTGCTAGACTATCTTTGTATGCATATCCAGAATCTGTTTATGAACTGATGAAGTGTATGGTTAAATTAATTACGATATTATTTATATGTTTTTGACCTGTCAGATTGTTATCGATAATGATAATCTGAGGATTTCGTTTCAAAACACAAGATATAAATTGATATACACATAGTTGACCACGCTGAATACGTTAAAAACAACCGACTTCAATCGCAACAACTCCAATTTTGCTATGTTTTTGTTGATTTGCTGAAAAACCGCTGAATCGATTTCGTACCTGTAAAGTATACCCTTTTAAACAAAAAAAGAATTTCCAAATCGGTTCAGGCGTCTTCGAGTAATCGGTGAAAATACGAATTGAGAACCTCCTCCTTTTTTTGAATTCGGTTAAAAAGGAGCTAGCTTATCTGTTAAGACAGAGATTACACAAAGTTTTGTTACATCAAAATAAGTATCTATAGGACTAGTTATCTATCTGGGGCCTCTACTCATAATCGTAAATCACTTACAATCTACAACTATGATTAAACGTAAAATAATTGGACTCAAAAATTGGTCAACTGTATGGCCAGCTTTGTATGAACGCCTTGTAGCGATTTCTGCGTAATCAATAATCATAGAACAGAAGTAGTTCTTGTGATAAGTAAAAGCCCCTATTAACGGATCTTATACCGTATAAAATTACATCCTGTATGTGGAGGGATTAGAAATAAACTTTGTTCATGAACCGAATTTTTAAAACAATCTTACTTGGAAGCATTATTTTTTATAATAAATATAAAAAATGTAACGTGCGATGAAGTAAATGTGACGCATCAAAGAAAATTCGTTCTCATTTTTCTTAATTCGCGTATGGATTTACAGCTTCATCGGTCACTTTTAAATGCAAAATACATTATAAAACACGTCTTGACAGTGAAATATTTGCTCCAAAATTTCAAAAAGTCAAAAAGTAAACTCGTACAGATAAGATTTTTATTTTTCGGAAGATTTTCAAAGATTATGAATATGTAACATTATTTGTATTTTTGCCCTTAAATTATCACACACAATTTAGTTTCATAAACATTATGCTAGTGAAGGCTGCAACAAATGTCTTCCTGTACCGTTTAAATTCAAGATTCGTCAATAAGATTAATCTTGTAACCTCAAGAAGACATAAAAGAAAATAAGAAAACAAAAATAAACCGTAACAAATTTCCGTAAGTTCGACCTTGCTACGTGAATTAGTGGAATTAAAATTAATATCACAAGTAGACGACGAAAGTCTATGTCAAAAACACAAGTCGTATGTTCGTTTGAAGAAAGTTATGACAGCTACATCAAATGAGGTTTTTCACAACGTTTTACTTCATTGTTAGAGCAATGGTTTTTCTTAAATTAACTCGCACATTGACAGAATTTGGCATCATATATATAGAACATAGAAAGAGGTAGGTACCTATTTAGAACTGCTGTATTTACCGCTGCAAAGACACGAGCGCTGTTTTGCAAAATAAACATTTGGCTGTTCTTGTAGCCAAATGCAGAGCATCGAAAACATCTTACACAATAAACCTTGAACCGGTATACCTGTCTATCTAAATACCATGGAAGATCTTATAAACGCAACTCCCCAAGCACTGGAACTGGAAAGCCATTTATTTTATATATGAATAAAAGGAAGAAGTTTTTTAATCATTATCATCATAAGCCTTTACTGATCTCCAATGATAAAAAAAGGCTTTCTAAGGTTTTCTGTTTGGTCGTGTGTTATAGAACATTAAGTGTATCTAGTCGGCAAATCGCGCTGATCAGCTGTATGGCTTCATCAATATTTCTGTGATGATCAGAATTGTTTGCTCTGAGTCTGGGTGTATAATATCTATATATGTGTGTATTTAAAAGTATACTGTATATGTGTATGTATATCAGTCTCTGGTTCCCAAGATACAGGGAATCCTAGATTGGGGCCAGATGACCGTGTGTGATTTGTCCCAGATATTATTATTATTATTATATAGTGGAGGAACAAAAGTATAGTGGTTAAGTATAGTAGTAATATAGTGGTTTGTTTTGTATTTTCTGTTTTGTGTGTTATTGTATGCAATAAAGAGTTTGCATACAATAACACGAAGAAAGAAGACACAAACAAACAAACAAAAGCATAGCCCAGACTCTCCAAAAAATATTCCGTTATAATCAACTAATGCTAATATATAAAAAAATACATGAGGATTTTACACGCGTTAATGTGTGTGATGCGTGGTTTCGCTAGGCAATCGGCTTACCCGATCTTACCCGCAGACAGAAGTGAGGTCGCCATAAGAGAGGGACAGGGAGTGGCCATAATACTGTATGATAGTACTTCATACACTATAAGAAGAATCTTCAGCAGATCAGTCCTTAGCCTTTAGGCTATTATGGCGGGTGCTACAAGGTGACATTCTTTGTTTTCAACCGTGTAGACCGTGGTTGGTGACCAAATTTCGTTGTCTACACGGTTGGAAACAATGAATGTCATCTTGGTTGGGGTGCTTGTTGGCGACCGTGTAGCACCCGCCTTAGTGTGACGCCTGGAAGCTGCCGTCAATTCTCCAAACAGCGACAGAAAGATAACAGAAGATTGGTCCGCCCAGCTGTGACGTATCACATGTTACGTTTTCCTAAAACTAGCAGCTATTTATAAAATTAATAAAACTGACTTGTTAATTGTCCTTAACGTAAAATTTTCCAGCATTTATTATTAGTTAACTGGTTCAGGGCCGGCGGTTCACCGGTCTCTCTTTAAATAAGAGTGCGCTTCGTGGAAACACGGCTAAGCGGGGTTGATGTATTATTGTTTGCGACCTGTTGTTGACAAGCTACCTGTCGGGTCGGTCGGTTAATAATATAATGCTTGTTTATGCAGTGTGATGATGTATTAGTTGCTGCTGATTTATGGTATCAGTTGAACGGGTTAGGTTGAAATATTGTAACAGCGGATTCTGCTACCAATAGGTAATTTCTTATTGAATTTGGTTTGCCTCAAACACCCGCCTCATTGAAGACATTCAAAATTAAAAGAAGGCCATCTTTAATCCATTTCAGAGGCGTTATTGATTGGCGGAGTATAATCCCACAACTGTTACCAATCCAGATTTGACCCCCGTGTGTGGAGCACGGCCTAATCTCGCCAAAAAGTAGGGGCAGAGATGCACGAATGTCTCATTCTCTCATATCTCAGCAGTGGAGAGGATATGGAATGGTTGACGTAATTATGGCGTTTCAATCAATCAATGGCAATCTGCATCTACTGCAGTCTTGGCGCAACGTTTATGATTTCTATATGCTACTTCTTGTGTTAAGATTTTCCGTTATAAACTTAGTTCATCAGCTGAACTGTTTGCTACCCATAAATGAGCTTTAAATAAACTTCCCTGTCCCTCACTCTGCAATAATAAACCCCTGCTTTACTACTTGTAAATCTCGACAAGGCACAGCATGGTTACAAACTTCATTCAACTGTTTTTGTAACTGCGGCATGCCGACAGTATCCCTCGGATCCCACGCAAGTGGCAATCGACTTTATAACGAACTCTAGTTTTATTTCCGTCCACGTCCACCTCACATTCCTTAGGGTTACAGCTACATTTATTTTTATCACATTAAGGGAAAGCCAAAAGGAGGATTATGATTTTTATGAAAGCAGGCTATGTACCATATGTTTTTGTTCTAAAAATATATGCCAGGGTACATACTGAAGTTTATGAATTTGAACTATTTTTCCACATAGGTAGACTATTTACAAAGATGGTCAGTTAGTTGATTCAAAATATATATTTCTTGCAAATTGACTATGTGTTCCTCGGTGTAAGTTGTTCAGATTCACGAGTAGAAACCTCAATTTATCGTGAAATAGATCGTCGGACTGAACATTTTTGTATGAAGAGTCGAACATTAAAAACTGGTAGAACAAAACTCTGACAAAGGACCCGAATCCTGGCCTGGATATGTTCACATCCGCCATTGAAAAGCACCAAGTAAGTAATGAATGAGATGTAAGCATCCTCTCCTGAGCAGTTACATTAAATCTAAATAGTTAATCTAAACAGTAAATCAATAGTATACGGATGTTGAATCAGGTGCTTTAGGTTTGATAGAAATCTAAAAATAGGTAGGTATATGATTGTCTACAAAATTATTGAGAGCACCTGCGAGTGTGAGTAGTGCCCTCTACATAAAGAACGTCAGAACGTTGAAGGAGTATTGTGCTCTTAAAACATGAAGCGCCATCTACAAATGCTTCCACGAACTTCCATGGTACGAACCATGCTACGTTCCATGTAAATTCGACTATACGAGTATCGATTTAGTTGGATTGAGTTCATGCTGCTTCTGCTAGATGGCGCTTTTCTTATATGTAAAAGCAATCTGGCAATAGCATCGACATCTAAAAATAAATGATAAATATTCTAATTTGGAAGCAATTTCTTGTTCAAAAATATAATTGTTATAGAAATAAGAAAGGGATAGCGGATTAAAAATACAATTGATAAAATGCCAAGTGAGCCACGACCTAATTGATGGGTATCGCGGCATTCTGACATGACATTACAACGAGAGAGATATTCACATCGAAGACTTTGTCAGTAAGCCAGACTTTGTCATTAGATACAGATAGGTACAGGTGGTATGGGTCTAAGGCAGAAGGGAAACTAAGTCAGTAATTGTGTCCCACATTATTAAACTTACCTTAGAGGCAATGATAAATATATTTATAAATATATTTATATAATTATAAAGTAACTGTACAGAGGATATTAAACTAGCTGGGATAGTACAAATGTTATAAAAATGTAACTAATGTTTATGGAAATAGTAGAGCTGAGATTTTAGCAATGTTTTTTTTATCCTTAACTGGTAAGCCCTCGTCATCATCTCACCTGAGGGTGAGTGATGATGATGCCGAAGACGGAAGCGGGCTTACAAAGATTCCCCAAAGCAATGGGGAATTGGCTATCCTATCTTCATGCCGGAGCACATGAATGTTGTTAACATTGATGTTTGGCGGAAGACTTAAGTAAGTTGGTGGTAGCTAGCCAGACGGGCTTAGACCACCACCAAAAAAACCGAGTCCAACAAAATTGGATCCCGCCGGGAATCGAACCCGCTACCTTCTGATGTGAAGCGAACAGACTAGCCACTAGACCACGGTTAAAGATTTTTTTTAAGTTTGAAAGAAAGCAGAAGGCTCAATAATTGAGCGGTATTTGGTGTTGGAGGTTAAGACGAAGAATATGACATAAAGGTCTGTGATTATGACAGATAACTATCTCAATGAGAAGCATATAGAAGATCAGCCACAAAATTCACAAGAACGACGTTCACTTAGTACTAAGAAAGCGTTCCAAATTAGTTTCGTTAGAGTAATTTTCACTCTGACAGCAGGATAGCATATTATATTTTTTTGAAGTGTGAAAGGGACAAACTCTTGTCAGGTGAATCTTAACTTGGTTATGGAACGACTTCTATGTGTTCTTGGTAAAAAAAGAATGGTGGAAAGGATATCATTAGGTAGACAAGTTATTGCATAATTGACCACGCTGAATACGTTAAAAACAACCGACTTCAATCGCAACAACTCCAGTTTTGCTGTTTTTGTTGATTTCAAAAACCGCTGAATCGATTTCGATAAAATTTTTATGGGACCACCTGTGAAGTATACCCTTTTAAACAAAAAAAAATTTCCAAATCGGTTCAGGCGTCTTCGAGTAATCGGTGAACATACATAAAAAAAAAAAGATTCCGACGAATTGAGAACCTCCTCCTTTTTTTTGAAGTCGGTTAAAAATCGAGAACAAATATAAATAGTACTCGCACTGACACTGCTTGATATAAAAATATGACTAACAAAGTGGGTAGAGCACTAAATTCAAGATTTTATCATATTTCGTATAATATTATATTTAATAATGAGACAGTTGTTGAGACGAAATGT
This sequence comes from Coleophora deauratella, assembly GCA_958295455.1. Taxonomy (NCBI): domain Eukaryota; kingdom Metazoa; phylum Arthropoda; class Insecta; order Lepidoptera; family Coleophoridae; genus Coleophora; species Coleophora deauratella. Next base: position 19,048,702 of record OY282392.1, on the reverse strand, counting down.
GCCGGCAGCGCGGCGCTTCCAACTAATCATGCTAAGGATACCTAGCCAATGTATGTAGATGTGCCCAAAATATTAGTGTCATATCAGCTTTAATTAAACAACATTAGTCACATGAAGACTAGCTGGGATGTGAACGGTCATCTTGCTATTGTAAAATATATACAGGATGTAACTGGTGCAGGACCTGTTATCATCATCAGCCGAAAGACGTCCAATGCTGGACAAAGGCCTCCCCCAAGGATTTCCACGCCGACCGGTACTACGCTGCCCGCAGTCAGCGGCTTCCCGCAACCTTCACCATGTCATCGGTTCACCAAGTGGGCGTCACACTGCGTCTTCCGGTCCGCGGTCGCCACTCGAGAACTTCAATCAATTTGTATGAAAAGTCCTTTTTAAAAAGTTTTTGTATTTGTATAGCATAAAGTATGACTATTTTGCGAATGGAGCAAAGTCGTAGAACAAAATTTGTACAAAATAATAAAAACAAATCCTTTTTTGTTACACCTGTTTAGGTATATTTTAAATATATTTGCATGATAAAACTAGGACTAAGTAACTCACTGTACGTAATACATAGTTACTTAACTGATGCGGGGTGCCACCGTAAAATATATATTGGCAAAGTCAACACATACAGTAATAGAGTGCATCATATAAATAATCATTTACAACATTAAATTCGATGCTAATTTGAAGCAAAGAAAAACATGTAACAATTTGTAACTACTTACACGATGTGCTTTTATGCCAAAACAGCCAAACCACGAAACTTCACATGAAAGCCGCGCGCGACTTCGTGAATCCAGACAAATGTCTGCGTTTGTAAGAGCCATAAAACATGTGGTTATGGCTGAGCTTTATCACAACTGTTGGTTTATGAGCTGGATTGTATTATTCTTGTAAAAAAACAAGCAGTACATAAACAGACTGCAGCAATTTTAGTACATCACTGGAGCTTTAACGATGATTTACTTTAGCAACTCTAAGAGTAAGGAAGTTAAAGAGCTGTTGAAGCAAAAGGCAGGCTTTGTACTCGTAACTCGAAAAAATTATATCACCCATGATGAGGAATAAAGTTTCTGGAGTGGCGATGCAGATGGAGTAGTTCAAAATCATAACAGGACTCAGACTAGAACTAGGTTCAGTCAATCGGTTTAGTAACTTTCATAAGCTATTCAACATGTCAGTGGCGGTAAATTTAACTTTCACTATTTTATTCAAGATTCACGTAATAAGATTTTCCTTGTCAAGATTAATTTACATAGAACTTTGAATAATAATAGTAAAACAACAGTTGTCAAGGGTAACTTATATGGAACGAAGAATAATAACAGTAAAACAAACAAATAACATGAGAAGGTAGGTACTCACGTCCATGATCTCCCTGAGAGTCGCCGCCCGCGCACGGCGCTCACTCAGCGACCTGCGCGCGCGCAGCAAAGCCGGCACCGCCACACGGCTCAACCACTCCCCGAACTCTGTGTAGGCACACACCACTGCTTATTGGAGCCACTTGGTATTAAAGGGCACAACAACAACATAAGACACATGAAGATGCTGAGAAACTAGTAGGAGAAACAACGAGAAGTATGTAGGAGGAATTTACACTAGTTATATTAAGAAGGAAACATATAGATGGTAAGTAATTTACGAACCAAAAGGATGTCCATATCATTCTTGCATCAAAGATAGAGTAGAATATTTAAAATTATTTAATTAATATTAATTTGTGCAAAGACAAATACAGCACAACAAGAATGATACAAGAAGATGATAAATGTAAGATAAGACTATTCACAACTACAACTACTGCGACAGGTAAACACACTGCTTATTAGGGATATAGGATCTATAATAGATGAACATGAAGGAGATTTTCAGCACAAAGATGAAGATGAAGTGAAGAGAATCGATGATGGTTATGATAAATACGAAATTAATGACATAGGTAACAATGTATGTAATGCGCAATGATAAGTAAGTGAAAAGTGATTAATATAAATACATATTTTTTCTTAGAAAATACACAGGTAATTACAGTTATGATTATGACCAACACAAAATGGTAACACAGAAGGGAAGTGAAAACAATGGAGAATTTATGTGTGCAAGAAGAGGACGTGTTGTGAAATTCAGTATTTGTGTTGATCATAGATTTTCTAAAGCAACCTTAAATACTATTGTCTGATATCATATCGTAACGTAAGGTCAGTTATAATAAGAGTTTGAATGTGTAGTAATTTAATAGTAAAACAACTAAAGCAGAGAAAACAGCCAATTTGGATCTTGGTAAAATGAAAAATGAAATTTTCAATAAAGTTCACATTGTTTCCTGTGGCATAATCTAAAAGTCCTAAGGAAGTCACCAAACGTGTATGTACTTGTTGATGAAGATCATGCAACGCATAAAATTGTATACAGGCTGTAACAAAATTGGTGTAGGGCCCGTTAACTGGGGATTCTATTCATCACACTGAACAACTTTTGTTCTATGACTTTGCTCAAATAGCAAAAAAAATTTTGGACTCTCCATACAAAAATGACAAAACAGATGATCAATTTATATTGACTGACTCGGTGGCTAAGTGGTTAGCGATCCTGACCTCTGATCCGAGAGTCGTGGGTTCGATCCCCACACAGGGCAAACTTTTCTGTGATGAGCAGAATTGTTTGCTCTGAGTCTGGGTGTATAATATTTATATAAGTATGTATTTAAATTTATATGTGTATGTATATCAGTCTCTGGTTCCCAAGATACAGGGAATCCTAGTTTGGGGCCAGATGACCGTGTGTGATTTGTCCCAGATATTATTATTATATAATTTATATAATTTATTTATTTGCACACAAAAGTTATTACAGTACATTCTCAGACAATCAAGATAAAGAAAAATATAGGTATGACATTTCCATTTATATGAAATGCTAATTTTTTGTCATTTGAGCAAAGTCGTAGAACAAAAGTTGTTAAGTACGATGAGTACAATCTCTAGTTTACGGGTCCTACACCAGTTTTGTTACACCCTGTATAACATATCCTAACGTATTTTATATCAGTTTAAATTCAGAACTGACGTCAGATGAAAATGCATTTGCGTCCATGATAAAATCTTCATGTTTATTTATTAATGAACTCAGTATCATCTGCAATAATATTCATTTCACTGTTTATTTCACCAAGCATGTAATTACGTATAATTGTGTAGCACTGACCTATAGCTTCTGGTGTCATGATGTCGATTTCGTGTTCTGTATTCATTTTGTATGTTTGTTTTGTCACTTTCACTAGATTTAGTTATGTTTTGACTTTTGGTTTTGTTCCTTCCAATTCATACACTTTTAAATTCGTTCGTACATTTTGTATTAAATCAGATTCTTCGGTTTGTATCGCGTCATTTTCATTGGATAAAATAATTCGTTTGTGTTTTCGCAAAACATAATCTAGAAGTGGTGTAGGAATCTTTCAAGATATAAATACTTTTAAATTACATAGTCGAGTTTTAATCACGCCAGCTCACGCAGATACAGATTGATCGCTATTTTTAGTACAGAGATCTTAGTTAAGCCATCGTTAAATATAATTTTTGAGACTCGAATAAATAACGTTCCTATACGAACACTCCACTGCAATAGCGACTGCCATGCCTCAGTCTCGATAATTTATTTTTATCTCCCATGATTCATTTAGCAGTAATAACAAAGTCATCCCACTAGACAGGCGCATTTTGGCAAACAAATGCCAACCAAGGTAAAGTTCTATTTTGCACCTGCAAGTAGTTAATTCAGAATTATTTGTATTCAGCACGGTAGGTTAGTTGCATTTGTCAGGAATGTGTGGCGCAACATACGTCTGTCAACGCGCTGCCAACGAGCGAAGCCAAATAACAGGGCATACTTGAACTTGTGTGGCAGATTTCGATAAATTCTTGTCAAGACACCTATGACTAATTCGCAAAATAGAGACTTCACTTCCTCCAGGTGAACGGATTGTATGAACATTTGCCAAAATTGCCGCGTACAGAAAGAAGATGATGTGAGAGCAAATTATTGCAGGTAGCTGAATGCGTGATAAAGCTTATGTCAATCTTGTCTAAATTATACACATTGCTACACTAAACCCTTATTTTTGATCGGAACAACGGAAAACATCAGTAAAATAAACTTTTGGGCATCTGCCATTAAAATCAGTTAAAAAGTTAAATAATATAGAGCCACTACTATTACTTGGAAGGTAATTTTACGAAGATTATTTATCTTAAAACAACGCAATTTTAACTAATTAAGTATGCCTTCATATGACATAAAAAATAATCACATTTAATCGGTAGGACATTTTTAAACAGCAAACTATTTTAACCTTGCTGTTGACTTTACAGAAACATAAGTTGACCAAAAAAGAAGTTGCGAGTTTAAAAAAGACAGCAGTAATGATAAAGACAGAAAACGAACACTAAGTGAAGTCAAGAGCAGACTAAATATTTACAGAGATTTAGATAATCTCTGATCGAAGTAATACGTCTAAATTCGTTCAAGGTTTCAGAATCGTTACACTAGACATATGGCTTATAGCCGGGTTTAAAGCATCTCAGGGACAAACAAATAAACAGGTGACATCCGTAACGAAATGACAGACTGTAACTTTGAATTGGTTAAAATTGTGAACTTGCAATTCTGATTTGTATATTAAACCTTCAATATAGATTTTGATAAATTTAAGTAAGGACGAGTTAACACTCTTTACCTAACCTACCCGAAGTGTGGTAAGAGACCCGTGCCCCTGTTGAGGGGACGATATAGGTTGTTTGTTAACAATAATATTTATAAAGATCAAATGACTAATATAGCTGAAACTGGATTTTTTTGTTATTACTGAAATTATATCTAAGAATATGTAACTAGATACGCGGGAGCCTGTCAAGCCAAGTTCAATAATAAATATACAAGAATATTCAATGAAGAAGAAAATGGAAATAGATAAACGAATACACCTTAATCGCAATGAACCCGTTGTTTACTCATATCATAAAAATGCTGTTACTAACACCCAAAAGAATTCAAGAAAGCTTGCACTATAGTAAACACCTGAACTTGAAATAGTTTGGATAAAAATAGCGGCGCTAATGTAGACCAAACGTAAATACACTTCAGTGTGTAATGAGGAGTTATACTCAGGTATTATGAGCAATCACTATAATTCAATTTTACGTTTATGAATGCCAAATGCCCCAATCAAACATTTTTATTAAATAGAACCATAGATAAAATCTTTAGTTTGTGAGATACGTGAGCAAATTTGGAAATTTTCACTAAATGGTTTTGCCTGCAGGTCGTTCGAGTTTGTAAAACTGAAAATACTAGAAGAACACTATAAATTCACAATACTAAGTATACTTAATAAAATTTAGGGGAGATACTGCCCAAAGACATCTGAACCAAAAGCATGCCAAAACAAACTGTTTTAATGTGACCACAGCCAAGTACAATAGTTTAATCGAGTACATTGATAGATAGCTACAATTGTTAACGTCAAGACGGACAATGCAAGCAAGTTTAATTTTATTAGCAGCCAAGAGTACGAGTGGGCAGTCGCAGGCGCAGGCGGCACTGCAGTCGGAAATGTCAACCGTCCCGATAAATCGATGGTGTGAATCACTGGCTGGCCAGCTTCGTCACGTTGATTTGCGATTGAATTCGAAACTAAAGATTCAATTTTAATTTCCTCTCCCTAAAACACGCGAAATTAACAAAATGCTTTACAAAATGAACTAGCTTTACCCCACCTAAATAACTGTATGCTTACAAGGAACAAGAGCATGTTGAGTTTAACTAGTTGCTAATTTAAAAACACGTGGTGTTGGTGAAAATTCTGTTTATTATGCACATAACAAAATTTCAATTACTTAATTATTTTAGTCAGAAAATTTAGAAACTGCTTAGACTGTCTCGAGTAGATTTTACTGAGTGGAAGTTTAGAGAAACATATTCTGAAAACCAATAGTCTGTCATTTTGATTGCGGGAAAATTAAAGTAAAAAATATGTTTATTATTGCAATGTAGTGCCACGGAAACACTTTACTTGTCATCCCAGAAACCTTACTTCTTAACGTATTGAAAAATAAGCGATGGATTTTAATTGTGATCTGTGAATTTCTTTTTATCATAGCCGACTAAGGTTTACATTTCAGGAAAACGTTTTTTCGGGACAAACATCATCTGTCAACAGCAAAACCCTATTATAACTGGGTACGGTCTATAATGTAGTGAATGGGGTGAAGAAAGTATCGGAGCCGGGTAGGCGGCTAAAAGCGTCGTTGGCACGCTACTGGGACAAGGACGCCGGGACATGCAGCGGCAGATTGATTAGTTGATCAATCTATCCATTTCAGAAAAAAAACTAATTGGTGAAGTATTGGTTGGATGTAATTCCGAAAAGCAGAAAGTTGAGAACGTGGAGAATCAGTAGCCAAAACTTTTTGATAAACTTAAATAGTAAATCTGATACGATAGCATTAATAGGTCATACCAATGTAAAAAATAAACATAGGAATGTAGGTACATGAATATAGGTACACGAACTGGATACAATGTGGGTCAAATTCCTACCCCGAAATAAATAGGTAGAGCAAGGTCAAAAACACGACGCAAAAGACATCAAGTGCAGTACACCTTGAAAGATGCAATAAATTTGGAAAGAAGCAACCGAAACTAATCAGATCATATGGGTAGCAGGCAGGAAGTCGATGCAATTTGAATTGGCACAGGACTAGTATTCACTGTAGACTGTAATTCAGTCGGAATATTCAAACAAAGCTTGTCTTGTCTTTCATGTGCCTGATGCTGCAATAAACGTCTGTCTATTAATTTTTATAGTGACGTGGACACGTTTATTTAATTCGCTCTTAACAATGACAGTTGGTCGAACTTTCTTATGTGATGTGACACAATAATATTTAGTTTTCAACCGTTAATGAACTTTTTATCGTAGTAGGCTTAAGTTTAGATTAATTTGAGTGCTTATAATAATAATGTAGCAGATATATTGAAATTGAATCAGACAAGGATGAATGTTTGTGTCAAAAATTTTAAAGAGAGAGACGTTTAAAATTTGCTCTCTTTTACTGCTGAAGACGGAAGCATAACAAACTTATTTTATAAACGTGTTATGTCAAAACAAGAGCAGTCATGCTATATGTCAACAGACTTGAGATTTGTTGCAGATTTGTTTCAAATACAAGATGTTTCCTTGAACTAAGTAAATAAATAAATTGCGGTTATTAAGCGTTTATAATTAAATAAATATCGCAGTGTAATGGAATGAAGCTTTAGCATGTTCATTGCCAGAGATGTTTACATTTGTGACGCAATTTTAGTTTTATTTTACGGTTTTATATTCCCATTTTTTACATATTTATTTTGTTTTATTACTAGTGCCAATATGAAATTATTTTCACAAGTTATGTAGTAGAAGCATGTAGTGTATATTTTGATTTCTGATTTGTGTATTTTTTATGTATATTTAGAGGACCTTATGTCATTTGTGTGCTTTGTTTAGTTTATATGGATGATTTTATTTAAAAACAAATAACACTTTCAATTGTCATGTATGTCACATTTCCACTGTCACTCGAATGTAAACATGTGTGCGTGTGCACATGGGGTTAATCTATGTACACGTGAGGGGGGAAAGGGGTGATGCCGGTTGCGCCACCTCGATTCGATCGTCGTTACGAAACGTTCGATCGGCGATACTTGATGTATTTCGGTCGCGCGCAATCGGCGGCGCGTGCGTCGCCCGCCGGAACGCATGTAAAACTGACACAATTTCAGCAACATTACCCGGATGAATTCCTACTGAAACTTCTTTAGATCTGTCTGGTGGTGTCTCACTCAGTTCCAAAATATTTGAAAGGGATAGAGCGAACTTTCGGAGATAGCCCTCTTTGACAGAGGAGCGTGGTCATGTGAAAACGTATTTTTGATCGATACGCTCTAACAGCAAGACGATTTATGAATCGAAAAGAGGTGATCGTAGCAGTCTTTTAAAATGCTTTTATTCAACAGCTTTTAAATATTTAATGTAACCAACGATAAAAATGAAGTTCGCCAAAATATACAGCAACTTTTAAACGGATGTACAATAAATAACATAAACAATAAATTATTACAAGAACAACACGAAAAACAAACACGATAAAATTTTTACATTCAACGATTTCGTCTTGATCTTGGTAGAGAGGGTTGGAACCTGAAAGGAGAGGGCATTTAAAACAGTGTCTTTTACTCATAAAACAAACTGTTCCCAAGCAACTACCTAATGGTGTATTCTTTAAAAAAATCTGCTGTTTATTAGTATGGGAAACAAGGATATTTACAAATAAAATATCGTTGATGAGAAATCGTTCAATTTCATGAGCAGAAGCCACACATGTTTAAAAATAGAAATGATCCAATATATCCTATTAGTGACAGAGGGATCCAACAACAACTCATACTATAAAGTAACATACATAATAAATAGTGGTAAAACTGAAATTTACACAAATACACCCTTGCGCAGGCGAGGGACTACCCGCAGGTTCTTTTTTGTCCATCATTATAGATCCCTTATAAACTGTATCGACAACAAATCGTGACGCAACATATTTCTCTGACAAACTTTTTTATGGTCTAGAATATAGACTGAATATATTTAAAGTCTCGTCTGCGCAGGCCCTACAACATACTCTCTACTGAAGCAGTCAGTAAAGAAACAAACTCACCATATTATCTTCTCACGTCAAAAGACTCTTGCGTACCACATCTAGCCCGTCGACTCTGCAGAAGGAAAGGATCTTTACTTCATGCAATACAAAACCAACGTAACATAATATTAAATGTTTTAGCTATTCTACTTCAAAAGACGTCCCATGAATGATCCATCTATTGCAAAATGACTGCTCTACCGTTGACATAATTTGTATCAAGTTCCTAATACTTATACCTTAAAATAGCCCAAACATTAAAAAGATATGTTCAGAAGGTCAAGTACCACTGTTTTATTTATCGACAACTGACGACGACTAACGTCATCCGAGTTTCTAATCTGCACCTTCCAGATGAAGGAAATATAATACTTTATAATCTAAATCGATTTCAAAAGCTCACTTGATAGCTAGCACGCCGCATATGACGTCACCCCCTTCTGCGCCGTGGATTGGCAGAACTTCAGCATAAGTATCACTGCCAGCGCTGTAAGTGAGTATATCACCGAAGTATAGGTAGGCGTAACTGGAAGAAATACGAATTATGTAAGATCATTCAATAGTTTTATTTTATTCAACAAAAGATGACCCTTGCTGGGCGCCAAAATGTTACCATACTAAGTACCACTTTTGTTATTAACCAATTTTTATTCCAAAAACTTTGCTTTTTGACAACATATTTAATTTAAACGGCAGAATTTTGCTGTCTATTTCATAATACATTAGAAAAACCAGGAAAACTAGCAAAATAATACTTTTGAGAGGTCCCTTGCTGGGCGCCAAGGTCGATCTAATGAACCTACCTACTTTAAAGGTCAAAATAATTTCTGAGAAAAAATTATCAATTCTCGCATTATCAAAAGCCCGATGATTGGCAGCTGGTTCACTGGACGACAGTGAAGACCACGCAGTATTTTCAACTGGAAATTCCCTTTTCGGGCGCCAAGCTAACATACTATTTACATGAAAAGATATACCCAACATCCTTGCAGTTATTATTAGCCAGAGAAACCTCAGCTAGATCAGTGATGCCCACAAAGACCTTTCAATTATCATAAAAAATGTGTCTTCTCTGCTAGTCATCAAGGTAATGTTACTAATATGTAAAAGACGTACCCAACATCCTCGCAGTTATGTATAGCCAGGGGATCCTCAGCCGGCTCACTAACGACTGTGAAGACCACGCATTCTCTCCGATTGTGAGGCCCTTTGCTTGGCGCACGGCAGCGAGCTAAGCGACCTAGCGCTTGGAGTTCATGATCCGATATTTCAAATGCTACAAATAAAAACCTTTTACTTACAATCCTTACAAGGGTGTAGAGTGAGTGAAATGTTAGTTTGTATGGATAATTAAACTAACGTAGAGTGAACGATATCGCGGGCATTACACTAGCATTCATTATCAAGGATAAATCACAATCTAAGCACCTCCATGGACTAGTGGCTAGTACGCTCGCTTCATATCAGAAAGTCACGAGTTCGACTTCCGGCTGAGTTCAACGTTGTAGGGTTTGGTTAGTGATCAGGACATTTCCGATGTCCGCATATATATCACCATCTTATCTTAGTTTTGCCCTAAGTATTTCAATGCTTACAGCATTAATGTGTTCCGGCATGGAACAAAATATAGGCAACAAAATATTGTAACTTTTTGTTCAAATAAAGTTTATTTTATTTAATTTTATTTTTTATTATATGGAGATAAAATAGTCCGTTCCTGATTGCATTTGGGAAGCTCGGTAAGCCGCTTTCATCTTTTGGCATTATCGTCACTTCATATATAAAAATATATATATAAATAAATAAATTTTATTATTATTATACTTGGCATCAGCAAGAAAGAGCATGCCAATGCGGGAGTTGACTGCATGAAAAATAAATTACAAAATATTATTGACTAAATCGCTATTTAACTTAAATTGTTGAAAAACTTCACTTTAATTTTCATCGCATTTTCAATTTTTTATTTATAAGAATTTCCTAATTAGTATGCAAACTACTATATTGAGCAATGACGTCATTGTACAAAATTTCAAACATTTTTTAGAACAAAATGCCGTTTTTGACATTTCATAAAAAGTAACTCAAATGACTAGCAGTCAACTACCGGATTGAAGATAAAAAATACACAAACAGTCATCTGGCCTCAAACTATAAGAGAAAATACAACTTACTCTTTTTAAAATCGAATATGCACTTCTCGCTGTACTGTTTCGGTTTGGGCAAGCTATTGGGGGTTTCCAGCTCAGCCCCGTTCTTCCCCAGAAAGCTATACGCCACATATAAGCGCTGCATTTCGGTATCGTTCATAGCTTCGCACTCCTCGTTCAGAGCTAGCCACTGGATTGTGATGTCGATTACTTGATCTTGGAGCCAGTCGCGGTTTATCTCTTTGTCAAGTTCCTGACGATAATACACTTCTTTCAATGCTTTCTTGTACTATATGTGTTTACCTATAAAAGCCTATAATAACATAAAATATAAGTACATAAAGTCTTTCTTATTTTATTACAAGTTGTCTTTGATCCGAGTAATAACCTTGCCAGTAAAAAATTGTATCAACTTTGAATGACAACTTATTATTTATAACAGTTGGGACTGTATATTGATGTAATTGTGACATTAACTATGCATATTTAAATATTGTGTTACCTCATTGGTGGCCGCCGCGGCCGCCCTGGGTGCCTGGTGTCTTATTTTTACTTTTCTGAAGGCATCCATAGCTTTTTTAGCATCTACAACATAAGAATGTAAAATGAATGTAAATGAATTATTGTAAACGTGATTTTACCGATGTAGAGTAGCGACTGTGGAAAGTACATAGCGACTGTGTAAAGGACAGTCTCCTTCTCGGCGGACCGATGATCTGGTGAAGGTCGCGGGAAGCCGCTGGATGCGGAAAGCGGATGATCGGTTGGCATGGAAATTCGTGAGGGATGCCGGTGTCCAACAGTGGGCGTCTTTCATTTGTCTGTGGAAAAAATCCTGCTCTCCTTTTCCTTAGACAACACCTTCAGCTCGTAATAAATCACGACTATACCATTAACCTTCATTTGACCGGCCAGTATAATGTGTATGCACTATGCAGTTTTACATTTACAAGTTACAAGTTTTTGTTGCGGATTTGCCCGGTTTAATACGAACCTAAAACCTTATAGGTGGAGTTCTTAGAGAAGAAGTTGTAGATGTCACTGTCACTATTCGCTTGTTCCCCCTTCTTGCGAGACTTGGATTTACCTGCACAGACGTTAAATGTAGTCGTCATCGGTTAGTTTCATAAAAAAAAATCACAGACTAGGTTTTTCCGATATTCCCAGGACCTCCTAATACTAATACGCTAATACTAAGACGTCTGTCTTGTATTATATCACTGAGTACATTTTAATAGTATTTTTTTAGAATACGCGTAACATATTTATAAATCCTTCTGGACTACCTAAAATGCTACTTATAGTTCTAAAAACTTTTCCTAAGTAACTAAATATATCGCATACTTTTAAAAATTGCCTTGTATCGTTCTTTACTGCTCTCTACTGCGAATCGAGGCAGTTTTTTTGCTTACCGAATGCCGATTCGCTAACTTCAACAGGTATTTGAGGTGTTTGTGTTGCATCAGCTATGCGAGAATTCCCTGAAAAACGACTTAATTAGCAGATAGGTAGTTTAGTTTAGGTGTGCGCGCGCGTGTGTGTGCGTGCGCGTGCGTGTTTGAGTGTGTTTAGCGCGTGCGTAAATAAAATTTTACCTGCTAGCCTATTGTTCAAAAGATCTTGGATATTACTGTCATTATCTATGTCCTGCAAGGAAAAAACCTTTTCTTTAGTAACCGACACAATATGAAAGACTATGGTTAGATTGACGAAAACATATACCTGCGACAAACTTAGTCGTTGCTTCGGCTTCCGCTGTTGATAAAAAATATTGTTAATAAAACAAGAAAATAGTATAAACAATATAAATGAAAAAAAAAAGTAGATAGATACAGATACAGAAAAAATATGTATTGCCATTGCTGCGATAAATAAAATACGATGTAGTAATCGTTGACCAACCATTTTTGTCGTACTCAGACAAAGTTACCTAGGTAATCAATCATACCATAAAAATTGGCAAGACCGAAAGCAGAACTTTTGTATCGTAATTGGACAGATGACTATGTTTACAGCATTGATGTGTTCCGGCATGAAGATAAGATAGCCAGTACCCCACTGCGTTGGGGAATCTTGGTAAGCCCGCTTCCATCTTCGGCATCATCCTCACTTACCATCAGGTGAGATGATGCCAAGGGCACACCAATTGAGGGTGAAAAAATTATTTAAATAAAAAAAAAACAAATATTGTCCATAAAGACAATGGGCCCAGTTTTTGTCAGAAATTCTAATTCTGAATTTATGGTATGGATTCTGACTCAGAATCGTAGAAATACTTAGCTTTACGATACTTTGTAAATGATCACTTACTTTCCAAAAGGACCTTGAACCAATTGAGAGCATACTCGGTGTAGGAGGTAACTGCAAAAAAACTGCATGAAAAATCACATAACTTAAATATAAAAAAATATATATGATTTTACCACTTTTCCTTACCTCTGAATTCTTCTTAGGGACATCGATGTTGATGGTACTTTTCTGCAAAGTATAACTTTTTTTAAATTAAAAATTCACGGTTCGGTCATCAATTTTTTTTTAAATCCTCAATTGGTAAACCCTTGGCATCATCTCACCTGATGGTAAGTGACGATGACGCCGAAGATGGAAGCGGGCTTACCAAGAAAGATTCCCCAACGAAATGGGGAACTGGCTATCTTACCTTCATGCCGGAACACATCAATGCTGTTAATATTGATGTTTGGCGGCAAGACTTAGATAAGATGGTGGTAGCTAGCCAGGCGGGCTCAGAAAATGCCCTACCACCAACCAAACCGAGTCCTACAAAGTTGGACCCCGCCGGGAATCGAACCCGCGACCTCCTGATGTGAAGCGAGTGGACTAGCCACTGGGCTACGGAGGCGGTTATTATTATCAAGCTATAAGTGACAAAATCCAGACTGGTCCCTGTGTATGAAGTATGGGTTAACCTTCCTGAGGTATTGGAAAAGACCCTTTGCCCTAGCAGATGTTTTGTACGAGCTTTGTAGGTACGAGTTAGTATATTGCGCCCAATGTAAAACTATTATGACATCTGTGTTTCAAGGCCCCGTTGATATCGAGGAAAACTACTAACCTCCAAAGCTTTCTGCATTTCCGTTTTGGATCTAATATTAGTCGGCTGTAAAAATAAAACACTGTTACGACATACTTAGACCAATTTTAAAAAATAAATATTTAAAAGAACATCTTTGTATGAAAATGGTGTCGATTCGGTGTTTACGATTAAACTAAATTGACAGGACTAAACTTAATTTCCTGTCCTTATCTTTACGATATAGAAAGACAAAGACAGAACACTTAAATTAAGTTTAATCCTGTCAAATAAGTTGAATCGTGAAAACCGAATCGACTCCATTGTATGCGTTTTGTTTTTTTATTTTTTTTTTTTATTTATTTAGGACACAGACAGTCTTATAGTATACTATAAATACTAATAAATTGTACAAAATGACCTATAGGTCCATTAACAAAACACAAAAAATTCAAAGTTAATTGAGCTTATAAATGAGATACTTAACAATAGCACAACATAATATCTGTAGGTTAATGAATTACTTATTTTTAATATATCGAGGGTTCACGGGCGACTTGTATTAAGCGACATTTTTATAAATGTTCAGGAGACTGATTTAAAAAAATATTTCTTAGAAAAATAATCATTAAAACTTAACTTCTTAGTATCATATAGATTCTCGATATTCTTAATATTTTAAATATTATTCAGAAGTTATTTTTTGTGAGGTATTTTGTAAGAAATAAATTTTTAAAGTAGAGGTTACCTGTGTTTCCATAAATGTCGCTTAATACAAGTCGCCCGTGAACCCTCGATATTAACACATACATAAAGAGTTTACAAACAAACAAACAAACAATTCATAATTTTGAATGAATTAAGTAACTAAACTTTTGTTTAATTTTTTGTACACATTACGTTTAAAAGTGTTTAAACTACAGCCAATTATTCATAAATCTTACCACTTTGTTCACGATAATTCCGGAATTTTCAATCTCGTTCTTCCTCTGTAATACAAGAGTAAAACAATAATATGAGTCTACACAAGTCTGTGACATAAGTTTTTTCCCTATATTCTATAGGGTCTTTCTAAAAAAGTAAACCCAAGGTTTACTGTTTTTAATGTTGAAACAACTTTCCTAGTTTCGACATGCTGGTAAAGGCCCGCAATGTATCTATGAATATTCACAACTTTAACAAAAGTCTAGTATTTTTGTTGATATCCGCTATCATGTTATTTATACTTACGTAGTAATTTTATCAGGGTTCATAATATTAAACTCTAAATAGGTTTTGCTGTGCAAAAGAGAAAGACGTTTAGGCTGTAGAATGTCACACAAAAACGTCATGCACCGGGTTTGGCCGCCAAAACCTCTACCAATCCGGAGTTGACCCCATGTGTGGCATAGGGCGTAACCTTCGCGAGGTATGAGAAGAGACCCGTACCTCAATAGCAGAGAGAACGATCTAGGTTGTTAACGACAGGTTGCTTTAGTATTTTTGTTGGAATATCCTTGCATTTTCGAAAAAATATACAAGCCTTGGGCTGTATTGAGAATAGCTGGACCCAAATTCGTCATCACGTTCAGCCAGCAATGCCTCGCTTGCCAATGCTTGCAACAATAATGTAAGTACTATGATTGTCATGTAAAGCAGAACTTACCCAATTGTCCTCAAAACTGACTTGAATCTTATCCTTAGAGATATCCTGAAAAAAGTATCATTTATGTATTTAAATATATGTATATTACATTCGGTTACTTATTTCAGTAGGATGTATGACTATACAAAAAGTAAAGGTTTCTACAGAATTAGAAAAGTACTCGTGATATCCCAAATCCCTTGGTGTGAGATAGGAAACTCCACTGGATTGACCATGGTTTGTTTTATGTAATTAACAATTGGTAAGCCCTAGGCTTCATCAGGTAAGATGTCACCTGATGGTTAGGGATGATGACACCAAAAGAGGAAAGCGGACTTACCAAAATTTCCCAACACAGTGGTATTTTGTCCCGATGCCGGAACATGTGAATCCTGTGTACATCGATTTTGTAGCAAAAGTTTGACCCCGCTGGGAAGCGAACCCGCTACATCGACGTGAGATGTCGTGAAGCAAGTGGACTAGCCCCAAAAAGCCATGCCGCACCCTAGCAATAGGTATGTTATTGGTAGTTCAAGTGAGACTTAGGGATTATTAGGGTTGTGCATTAAACTGATCGCAGTTTCTAGACTGTTCTAAGGGTATATTATCTTACCGCTATATCAGCTCGACTGGCCGAATTCTCGTCCCGTCCGTCCCGGTCGCGCGATAACCATGACAACGACCTAGGCAGCGACGATCGCTGGCAACAATACACATCGTTTATACAGTACATCTTTTGTATCCATAAGTTGGACCAGTACCTTCGCCCGCTACATGCATTGTCCGTAATACCGTAATACCAACAGATGGCTCTGAATTACTCCATACAAAAACAGAACACGCTATCGAAGTTTTTTCAGAAGGAGTTACGTACACAACATCATCGACAGGACCACATAAGCTTTATTCTGAAACTATTTCTAGATACTTCTTGGTTACACGCACGCACGCACGCATGCACGCACGCACGCGCCCGCACCCGCACCCGCACCCGCACCAGCACACGCACACGCACACGCACACACACACGCACACACACACATATAAAATGCTAAAACAATCATTAAAAGTGAAGGAATATAAATTTCCAGTGACAGAAATTTTAGATTACCTACCAGCGTATTTGAAAACTAAACATATACTTCGTCTTTTTGAAACGTACCAACCAGTAATATAAGTGGTCGACCTTTAAGACAGAAAAGTATTTATAAATTACGATAAAAACATACGGTCAAATGTTTAACTCACCCTTATTGGCGCTACGGCGGCGGCGGCGGGAGGCTTGAGATCCTGTTTCCCATGTACAGGTAGGCTGGCGCGCTCGATTTTCAGGCCTTCTATCTGTGGAGTAATAGTTATTTGTTCAACTAGTGAGCAAAGTTATTTTTTCCTACGAGTGCTGACTTTAAATCACGAACTAGCGAAGTAGTCTAGAATTATACTAGACTAATACTAGAGTAGTCTAGAAATATAGCCTACTGAGCACAGTGAGTGATTTAAAGGCACGAGACATAAAAATAACTTGCTCTCGTGTGAAACATACAACTTTTCACCTCGACCAGCGAGAAAAGTTAAAACGTAGTTCCCGTACTTGATTAAATTCTCTTTGGAGACAGTTTTTTATTATAATGTTTTTAATTTAGAGGTTGCGTTCGGAAACTGCGCTGCTTGTCATTTTTATGAAAACCTCAGATGAAAACCAAACATGATATTTTTAAGTAAGCGATATTCATGTTTATTAGTACATATTTATTTTAAATATTACGTCTTTAAAAATGCAATAGCAAAATTTATAAACTTAAATTTCATTAAATAACAGACAACATTTTGTGCCTATGAGTTAAATCGCTAAGCCAAAATGAGTTTTTGAAGGAACTATCGCCCTTATTTTTTTCAGCGCCGCGCAAAAGATGGTGTTCGAAATTCGAATCACTTTTTCTCACGCTCGCAGCAAAAACCGTTTTTGCTTTGAGTTTTTAGGCACCCTTTTCATGCTGGTGGTGAAAAATTAATTTTTAACCTGGCTCATTAAATTTTGCTGAAAATGGAAAAAAAACTGGACTTTTCATTCAAATCTAAGGTCTTTCTTATTTTATTTCGCACTTTGACAGCTTCAAAAGCTGTACAGTTGAAATATAAGATAACTTTTTAATCTGAAATTGCAATCGTAAATGATGTTATAAAGGTGCGAAAGTTAAGAGAAATTTCGGAAAAACGCCAATTGTTTCGCCTCGATACGCCACCCGTGTTCCCTCCTAATTCCACGAGTATGACACAGTGGACTCACATCAGAGAGCTTCATGAAGGGATCCCTGGCCTGAAGTCCAGGTCGGTGGACAGGTGAAACTCGTCCTGATAGTTCTCATTTCGCCTTGACACGCCGCTCGCCTCCTAATAATATTACACTTCCTTGCTAAAGATATGCAATCATATGTGGACTCACATCTGACAGCTTCATGGTGGGATCCCTGGCCTTTCGGCTGGTGAAGTCCAGGTCGGTAGATAGGTGGAACTCGTCCTGGTCGTCTTCGTCTAGCTGCGGCATGATGGCGCTGCCCCGCGCGCTCGTCGAGCGCTCTTGCGACACCCTGTTGCTCTGCGATGAAATACAATACTAGTACAGCCTCAGGTTCCGTCAATTCATTCATTGAATAGATTTATCTCGTCAAGTGAAGATGGCTGACAGCTTGAACTACTTAAAATGTCATCATCATCATCCGCTAAAAGATGGACAAAGGCCTCCCCCAAGGATTTTCACACCGACTGGTCTTGCGCCGCCCGCATCCAGCGCTATATGCGAGCTATGTGCTACGCCCACTGCCACTTAAGTTTAGCGATTCTGTGAACTATGTAGAATACTTTAGTTCTCCTGCATCTACATACTTAAGATGTATCCTATGTCCATCTGACGACCAAATCTAATCTACCAACACACTTGTACATGAAAGTTCACCATGACGTTTTGTGTACAGGCGGTGCGGTGCTTCGGGATGCGGGCTGCGCAGGACCGGTCGGTGTGGAAATATTTGGTGGAGGCCTTTGTCCAACAGTGGACGTCTTTCGGCTAATGATGACGATGGTGCGGTGCCATCTACTCGCTTACTTCTAACCTTCTAACTCAAGCACGTAAACCGTTCCGCCATTCAGGCTTCTGGCAATCTTAGTGAATTTGTAGATATTACTGAACTCATATATGTAGTTATCAACAAGCTGTGTCATTTTATGTCAATGTGTGAGTGTATCTCCGGGGGCGATGCGCAAGGAACTTTTTCTTTTAACTGACTGCACTTTTGTTGTCGATAGTACCTTGGCGATGGCGCGGTTGATGAGCGGCAGGAAGCGCGGCTCGGCGCGTAGCATGCACCACAGGTCCACGACGCCCACCTCGTCGCCCGCGTCTAGCAAGTCCGATGCTGCTCGGGATTGCTTCAGACGCGGACCGGCTACCTGGAACCTCATTACCATCAAAATCGTTCCAACTGGCGTTATGTTTCGAGGGAAGGAATATTTCCACATTCATACGATATAGACAGGGTGTAAAAATACTACTCCCGGTAATATTTCGTGAAATTACGGTTTGCGTTTTGTAATTAAGCATACTTAGATTATGCGATTTTAACCATACAAACATATACATACAAATCGATTGGTATATACTTGTAAACCTCTAAGGTTCGCCACTCATGAAATAGAACAACGCTGCCGTGCTTACGATAAGAGCAGTAAGTATATTTATAAAAGCAGTAACTTCATCCATTTCGTCATTTAATAATGTAAGAACTAAAAATAAGATAATTAAATGATAACGCAGCATAAAAATATCGAATCTGAACTACACATTTCAGAAATCGTATTTAAAATACGTCAGGTTGAGTCCCTCTCTCGCCACTTTTAAGTCTTCACTCAAAAAGTTGTGGAGTCCCAACCCTGGCTCCTGAGCTCATTATTATAATTATATTATTTATGTATGTATATTACTGTATGTATTATATTTGATATTTATTTATATATATTAAAATATGTATATTTAAGATGTGTTATTTATAAGATTTATAAGTCGTGTTTGTAGCCTTTGCTCCACCTAAATATTTCAATGTAATTCCTCTTTAAAAGTCTAAGGTTGACTGGAAGAGATCCCGTAAGGGATAAGTCCGCCCTTGTATGTCCTGTCCTTGTTTTATGTATTGTATTTTGTTCTTTTACAATAACGAGTTTACAAACAAACAAACAAATAATCTAAGGAAACAATTCGGAAAATGCAAAAATGTGACGAAAACTCGAAAGTGTGTTTCACAGACTTACTGCTCTTATGGTAAGCATGGCATAACGTTTATCTGTCGACTTTGATGAAATCGCAAAGTTTTTTTGTGAGGAGACCAAGCAATGTACATATTACGATTTCAGGAAACTCATATTACAAAAGTTATTCAGTATAATGAGTATAATCTCCAGTTAACGGGTCCTAGGCATATTTTATTAGTATCCCTACATGTGTGACAATATCTTACCAATGCCAGAGACACGTCCGCCCGCCTGTTAGTGTGCAGTAGCGCATCCCGCAGCGGCAGACTGCAAGATGCGAAGGTCTCGTCGTTTTTGTTCACGTCGCAGATCAGTATTGGCATCTCGTCCTGTTAGGAAAGCTCTAGAATACATAGGTGGTTATAGTTCGTATCAGGAGGTCACGGGTTTAATTCCCTGGTTCAAACTTTGTAGGACTCGCTTAAATAGGTAGGTGAAATAATGATAAACACCTAAAACTTACATATTCAAGTATACAGTAAGAATTTTAGCTTAGTCTTAGCTGTATGTTAAGACTCTTTCGCCATAAAGAATTATTACTGCTGCTTGTTTATACTTCTGAAATGTTGCTAACTAAATAGCACTGTGATAAACTTCAGGATGTTCTCGGTAACTATAGGCGCTGTAGTTACGCATGAATAGGGATGACACTGCAAGCCAACATTCACAAAACTCGAGCGGCCAGGAGAGCTGTGCTGGCACGAGCGACATATGACGTTCACGTCCCTCAGACATGAGAATACAACGACGAAGAATACAGGACTTACATGTTTGAGATACTCCAAGAACTCATCGGTGAGTTTGACGTCATACTCTGTGGAGAAGTCGAAGTGGACCACGCGGCCGGCGCGCATGCGCGTCATCGCTACGTTCTGGTCGTAGAACTGCCACGTCAGAATAAGAGACGTGTCCGCAGAGTTGATCACTGCCTGCATTGGTTGTTTATTTAAAGATGGATGTACTGTAGCGGTCGTGGCTCAGTGGGGCTTGCGTGGTCGGGTCGATCACGCAGGTTAACTGACTACAGATACGCAACCTGGATGGGTTTGACTTTAGGTGGTATTTATTTCGACCGTTTTCGTGCTTTCGCAAGCCACGTTAAGTCGTTGGTGTCGGCTGCTATTACTAGATGGTTGGTTGGTGGTAGGGTATTTTCGGAGCCCGCCTGCCTAGCCACCACTGCCTTATCTAAGTCCTGTCGCCAAACATCAATGTTAATTGTTGTGTCCCGCCATGGAGATAGCCAGTTCCCCATTACGTTGATGAATCTTGGTAAGCCCGCTTCCATCTTCAGCAATATCATTATTTACCACCAGGTGAGGTAATGCCAAGGGCTTACTAATTGTGGTGTGTTCGGCTGCGTCTATGCTCGGTGACCTTCGGCTGCCCTATAAGCAGTATCTATTGGGGTTAATCTATGACTGTGCTACCCTATAAAAAAAGAAGACCTTACATTTCCTTGTACTCAGTAATCCGTCACGCACTGGTCTTTAACAGTGCTAGATTAAAAGGAGATTCTACTGTATTAGTAAAAAAAAAACAAGTAAATTACTACCTCGTCCGACAGAACCACAGTACCGATATGTAGTGTGAATATGCACTTTGGAGTGACAGCGTCGCAGAGCCGAGGCTTCGCATCGGTCTTACGCAGTGAGATTTGGCTTGTAACGTCCACCGGTGAAGCGGCCGCGTCGTGTGTTTTAGGGGGCTGAAATGTAGGGTAAATGCTGCTGCCCAAAAATGGTTGATAAATCTTTTATCAAGAATATATTATTGTTTGTTGGGAGGCTTGGAACTGTGTCACTTGACGTAGAACTGCTTAAAAAAACTAGAAACTGAGAGTTCGTTTTCTAGACAACCATTCTATGCCGATAAGTCTTGAACTAATAAAACCTTAAACTTCTTACTAGTCCTTTGTCATCGTGAGTTTTCTACTACATTGACATTGGCTGAATTATTTTATCTTAGCACAACAAAAGAGGCCAACGAAAGTCTTAGAAAGCGTTCCAGCTCTAGTAGCATGGCGACATAGCTCGCGCGACACGAGTTTTAAAAGCATTTGTTCCGTTCTAACGCTAAGCTAATGAAAGAGACAGCTGAGCTATTTTCTTGCGTTTACGCGACAAACAGCTTTGTCTACGCCACATGCTACCCGTGCAGGATACTTTCGTAGAAGCAATAGGGTATTTGACACTATCAAAATTAAATTGAAAAATATTATTCACTAAATAGCATTTGTCCTGGAAAAGCGAAAAATATTACTCGATTGACGTTTTTATTAATTTAAAATCTTATATCCATTAAAACCAGCAAATAACTTCGTCAAAGACTGTGACGTCACATGCCAGTAACACGAACAATTTCAGATCAAAATTTCGTTTTTGGCAGTTGATAAAAAGTCACTCAAACGACTAGTAGTCAAATACCGTATTGTAGTACGTCACTGACAGCAGGATAGTCCATTGTAAATATTCTTAATGTGGGATAAACCATCGATATGATAATGGGATACACTTTCGTCAGGTAAAGCTTAACCTTAAATTAGTTGATACTCATCATTGCTTCTAGTCTAACAAATGAAAGCGTAACCTGAGAAAGCGCGGCAAAATCAAAAAATCTATGTGGTATATTGGATATATTTAATACTTGTGAGATAGATCTATATCTATCTATCTATCAGCCGAAAGACGTCCACTGCTGGACAAAGGCCTTCCCCAAGGATTTCCACACCGACCGGTCCTGTGCGGCTCGCATCCGCTGTCAGTCTGTTTGTCAGTGATGACATATGGATCCGAGACATGGTCGCTTACTATGGGCCTTATAAGAAGGCTCAAAGTCACCCAAAGGGCGATGGAGCGTGCTATGCTTGGTGTTTCCCTACGTGATCGAATCAGAAATGAGGAGATACGTAGGAGAACTAAAGTTACCGACATAGCTCTCAGAATCGCTAGACTTAAGTGGCAGTGGGCAGGGCACATAGCTCGTAGAACAGATGGCCGTTGGGGCAGCAAAGATAGATCTTTATTAAAATATATTTATACTAGTTGAAATTACAATTTACAATCTATAGTTTGGTGATATCACATGAAGATTTTTTGAATTTGCCGCGCTTTTTCAGGTTACGCTTTCATTTGTTAGACTTTATCATGTTTTGGTCCATTAAAAACAATGAATAATACACTCAGATAAAGAATATATTTTTTATTATTTACATACACAGTACCTACATAACGGAAATAATTAGGTTTCTAACGCAAAATCCATAGATAAACTATACTACATACAAACTAAAACTAGAGGGCACCTCCGCAGCATAGCGTAAACAGAATTAGAGCGATAGAGAACTTCTATGATTTTGCATCCAAACAATGATACAATTTTATTGTTTTTCACAAATATATAATAATTTTGATGCGAAAACAACAATAGACACCTTGTCACCCTTTTGTTTACGTTACAGCACAGTGGCGTCTCTAGCGGAAGATACTGACAATAATTTCTATGATATCATAATTAAGTACATGCAATATCTACACCTTTTTCGTAAAATAGTAAATATAATATTAAAAATAAAATACGATATACATTATCAATATTTTATACAAAAACTACCTAGGCCCGTTTTTGTATTAAAGCTACACCTTATAAATTACAAGTACAATTCAATGCACATTGCGTTATTAACTTCCCTAGTATAATCGGCTACGTAATGTCACAGTACGACTATACAGGGTATTAAAAAAGTGCGTTTGAGATTTTAAGGGGTTACTCAGATTTATCTATGGAATACAGGAAAAATATTGAAAAAATCCAATCTACCTACATATTTTTTTTCACTTTCCCATACTAAATCTGAATAGTGAATCGAGACTTTGTATGGGATTCTAGTTATGGGGTAAAATAAAAGGGATGATTCTGAGTAAAAAATTCAAACGCACTTTTTTAACACTCTGTATGTATACATATACAGACATTAGAACTGTCTTTACGTTTTGTATGGAGAAACCAAATATGTTCTTTTTTTATGTGATAGGTGGCAAACGAGTAGACGGATCGCCTGATGGTAAGCGATTACCGCCGCCGCCCATAGACACCCGCAACACCAGAGGAGTCACAAGTGCGTTACCGACCTATGAAATGGGATGGGGGAAATGGTTCTCCTGGATATATGTATTTAAAAATCAACTTGTATAAAGCGATTTTTTTTTGGTAAGGTAAGTAGGTATATTGCCATAGCCCAGACTTTCCAACAAATGTACCTATTATAGAATTGTACTTATAATTTGTTTTATTAAACAGTATCCTGTTCTATCATAAATTTCAAAAGCTTGAAATAAATAAACTAAGAAAATATAAATATAAAATACTCGTACTTTATACAAGGAAGAACTAGTATACAGGGATCTACAGTCAATATTATATTACTGTGTACTTAAAATCAGTCGACAAAATAATGGTAAAATTTTATTTTTACGTACAACATTAATTCTAAATAATATATTTAACCTACACAGAAGTATACAGTATGACTAGACAAGATTTTGTTCTATTAGTACTATCAAGCATCACTAGATGGCATACGTCATTTAACACTTTCACAGCCCCCATACAGAATGATCTAACGTTTTTCCAAATTGAGCTGCTGTCATGTCTTAAACAATGCATTGCATGATCTTTTAGTGGGTGCGTGGACTCTTGTAAACAGTTGCCTTACTCATCGTTAGAGACAACTGACTGTGAAGGTTTTAATACGCATAATATGTAGTACATTCAAGGGTCGTAAATATATTATTGCAAAGGATTAAGCCCGATCCGGAGAGCCAGTTACTTATTACAGTGTTAAATGTACTGTCAAACTGAACCGTCACCTATCTTAAACTGTCATCTTATTGTAAATTTCTTAAGTATGAAATGAAGAGATCTTGTCAAGCAATGTCAATACCTGATTTGGAAGACACTCCAAGTACCTACTGCCACTGACAAGATAGGCTACACTTAAGCAATAAACCTATCTATAGTTCATTCCAATCAAAAAAAAGCAAAAGGTAAACAAATAATATGCATCTGACATTGATATGTGTCATTTCCATAGTAAGTGTGTTTACCTTTTGCTTTTCTTGATTGGAATGAACTATAGTAGCTTAATCATCATCTGAATCCTTACAGTTTCATTAACTCGGCCTGTTTTAGTGAGAGATTTACTGAAAGTTAGAAAAAAGATTCGAAAGAAATCGATGGAAAGCGTTGACGTGACATGATTCATGAAAGGAACAAAATTAGTTAGGTAAATATATGACATTTGTAATAAGGTTGAGGTTATTACTTATCACATTTCTGCTGACCTTAACTCCTCGTATGTTTTCGAAAATTCTTATGTAATACGTCTTATCAACGCCATCTGTCGTTGCTATTTGAAACTTTTTCTTCAATGAGCTCTCAGGAAATCTCCCATTAGGGGTGTGTCATAATACTGTAAGATTTAACGGTATGTAAAGATGATACCATTTGTTGGGACGTTCTGTTGGTCTGCAGGAGTTGTCGGCACCGCGTCATCTCCTCGCTTATGGCCTGCAACATCTCCGCCATCTTCTGAGATGGAGTGGCACTAGGGAGAAAAAAAATATCATTATTATGTGTTTTTCTCTGTAGGGTCCTTCTGATAAATAAATACTGCTACAACAACTCCAAAGGAACTATGTATTGTAATACTCAATTAGCAAAAAAATATATATATTTTTACCCTCAGTTGCTAAGCCCTTGGCATCATCTCACCTGGTGATAAGTAACGATGATGCCGAAGATGGAAGCGGGCTTACCAATTTTCCCCCTAACGCAATGGGGAACTGGCTATCTTATCTTCATGCCGGAACACATCAATACTGTTAACATTTATGTTTGGCGGCAATACTTAGATAAGATGGTGGTAGCTAGCCAGGCGGGCTCAGAAAATGCCCTACCACCAACCTGACAGTCCTACAAAGTTGGAGCCCGCCGGGAATCAAACCCGCGACCTCTTGATGTGAAGCAAGCGGACAAGCCAGGCCACGGAAGCGGTATTCTTGGAAAGTCCACGAATCAGCATGAAAAGTCCTTTTTTTACATATTGTATATTAATTCCTTGGGGAAAGTTATTCAGTTTCATAATAAGTGTAAAGCCACAGTTTATAGCGAAAAGGTAACCTAGTGGCCACGGAATTGGTTAATTCTATCCATTCTATTATTCTTTTCGATTCTATACATTAAACTGATTAAGAGGTTCGCAGGTATTAGGAGCCGTATAAGGGTACAATTCTACCTACTTCGAATAAAAATACTTTGATTTAGAAGTTGGGGCAATTAAATAGACTTTTGCAACTCATATAACGGTTTACTTACGTATTCAAAGAGTAAGTGGTTTCAGTTTGCTTGTCACCCACTAACTTCGCATGTCCTGTAATAAGATATTTTATCGTAAATGCGTGTAAAAAGAAGTTGATCCATTTTTATTTTATTGACTTCAAATATTCCAAAGGTAGGAACACCTTAACTGGTTCCATGTCATCTTGTCCCTCTATTATGGTTTTTTAGAAACAGTCTTATATTATCAGATGCCCCATCATATTTCAACATTGATACTTACATGGAAGTATTCTATAAAAATATGTATTCAAACTTAAAGTCCTATGAAGTACGCTATAAACGCAATCGAAGGATGCTGTTACCTTTCGGGCTATCCGCGGGCACCTACCCCTCCCTCAGAGTGTATTTACATAGAAGTATTGTATAAAATATGACGTATTCAAACTTAAAGTACTATTGAGTACGCTACAAACGCAAAAAAAAAAATATTATTAAAGCGCGCATCAAAAAAATATTAGTTTCACATCAAATTAACTTTGCAAATCTAACCTAACCTATAGATGGTAAAATCTATTATTTTGCTGTGCAGTTCAGTATTTTTTGATGGGCAATTACATATTTCCCATAAAAATGGTTACCTCTCGGGCTATCAGTAGGCACCTCCCCCTCACTCAGAGCGCTGTCGGCGGCGGGGCTGCGCCTGCGCTCCCCCGGGGACGGCGGCGACGGCGGCGGCGAGCCCCAGTGCGTCCATGACGTTGGTGCTGAGTTATTCAGACATAAGCTTTCTTCAAATTACAATTATTTCTTTTTTATTCACCAGGGGGGTAAGCCCTTGGCATTATCGCACCTGATGGTAAGCGATGATGATTCCGATGATGGAAGCGAGTGATGATGATGATTTTATCCTTTGGTACCACTAAACGTATGGAAGCAACGCAGTGAGAACCAGAACAGGTAGCATGAGGGCTAACGGGTAGACAAAATCGTTTGTCGCGCTCAACGAGAAAATCTTTACTTGTCTTTCTCATTGGCTCGGCCATGCTCGGCGTTAGAGCGAGAGGTCGCCTTATCGTGTCGCTTCGCGCGAGAGACGCATGTTTTCATGCTACCGGTGCTGGCCATTTGATCTATCTATCTATCTATCAGCCGAAAGACGTCCACTGCTGGACAAAGGCCTCCCCCAAGGATTTCCACACCGACCGGTCCTGTGCGGCTCGCATCCAGCGGCTTCCTGCAACCTTTACCAGGTCGTCGGCCATTTGATCTCCATGTCGGAATACATCAATATTAACACTGCTATTTACACTGTTTGGCGACAAGACTAGATAAGACGGTGGTAGCTAGCCAGGCGGCCTAGAATAGAAAATACCCTACTACCTACCAAACCAAGTCCTACAGGTCACTGCAGGGAATAGAACCCATGACCTCCTAATGTGAAACAAGCAGACAAGCCCTAGTGACCACGGAAGCGGTTATCATAAATTAAATCTATATAAGAATAAGCAAATTGAAGTAGCAATAGCAGGCCATATATTTATTTATAATAGTTGCTCGCAGCCATATAACTTGCAGAATTCATAATCGTTGGAGATGAAAGGTTAGGAAGCGACTGGCTGGCAGGAAGATGTAGGTGGATTGATGACCTACTCAGGCTTGCAGTAAGCAGTTAGATCTATGAAATGAATGGGAAGTCTCTAGGGGAGGTCTATGTACACCAGTGGGCGTCTGCGCCTCATATAATGGTGATGGTGATATTTTTGATAACTTTTATTATCCTGGATTTATTGACTGTCCTGTATTCAGGAAAATCGACGCACGTCATGTGTGGTAATATGGTAATGCAATATTACTGTGGAGGTACTTATTATAATTAATGGCTTACCTAGTTATAAGCATTGTTATTTTTTTCTTGATTTCTTTAATTTTAATCATATATTATTTAACTGTGTCCTTCAAAATTGATGTTTTACACATTCTTTTAAATCGTTTTTTTTTCTACCTTGTAAAAAAATACTACCACAATGCGGAACTTGTAAATTCAACGTTCCGGGAAGTGTTGGCGAAACGAGAAGAAACATCGAGCCCAAAAGAAATTAGCTTCATACTAATACAATTTATGTCGTCATACTAATACAAGTTACGAGCTGGAAGAGCCATACATCTCCAAATATCCATTTTACTGAGTAGCAAGAATTTCACAAATCATTTTAGATTCAAACACATTACCTGTGACATTACACAACATTTAAAATCCAAAAAGTTTACTTCAGTTTTCATTGAAAAATAAGAAGAAAATTAACAAAAAAAAACTACAAATAAAACAAAATAAATAAACAATAAAATATTACTCCTTTATTAAATTTTATCTATAACAGTATATTTTTGTATATTTTTTCAATAAAAACCGAAGAATCTTTTTGTATTTACTTAATTATGTAGCATTTTCTACGTTCCGTTGCTCAGCAGGGCCGTCTATACTTACATTCCTTGTGGTACATCCGCTCAGCGCTGGACGAGAAGTCAGTTTCAGTGTCATCAGGTGATTTTGAATATTTCCCATTGATAAATCTGTTCAGCCTCTCATTGGTTTGAGTACCTCCTATTAGCGCCTCATTACCTCGGGTACCAATCTGAGTCTCATTACGGGTACCTAAAAAGGGCACATTTCCTTTGGCACGACCTATCACGTTAGAGTCAGAGGTAGGAATTTCCCGTTTCGGCCGACAGATGCCGCTTTGGCACGTCCTTTCGTTGCTACAACCGCATCTTCTTTTAGCGTTCGAGTCAGGGTCCACTGTTTCTGGTCTCGCGAGTATGTCGAGGCAGATTCTTTGTGTGTGTTCGTTGAGACAGCCGTCGGGATGTTCCGTGATTTGAAACGGTGTCTGATGGATATGCATGGCTGTTTGGTCGGCGGTGTAAGCCGAATGGGTGGTCGGGCCGTTTTGTGTTTTGTCTTCCGGTTGAGACTGTGACGGACGAAATGGACACGCGACTTTTATTGAACCTGTGAACCAAATGATTTGGATTATAATTGAATATCGAAATTTATTTCTACACGATTTCGCAAGCATAGTGTAGCATATGTGTGTCCGTTACATTATCACCACCAGTAGCTAAACCGGTTTAATGTATGAGTGTGAGGTATCGCTGAATTCGTCTTGAAACTCCACAGGATTCATTTTATGCAGTCAGGTTAAATATTTTTGTTGAATTGGATAGACACTGGGGTTAGCCAGTAGCCCCACAACCTCCACCAATCCGGACTTGGACTTGGACCCCGTGTGTGGAGTACGGCCTAACCTTTCCGAGGTATGGGAAGAGCCCCGTGGCACTGCAGTGGGGAGGATATGGGTTGTTAACGATTACCGAACGTAAAGGTGTATCCCTCCGTACACACCTTTACGTTCGTTACGTAGTCTAGCACCACTGCAGCTGGTACACCGCTTGAAGCTCGCAGCGCCAGACACAGCGTGCACGTGCAAGATACCCGAGCACGAATGTAGCACCACACTACCCGCTCGCACTTCAATATTATTCATAACTTAACACATAAATAAAGGTGCATTCATTTCTTCGTACCGCTAAGTCTAGTGCCACCGCTGCTAGTGCATCGCTTGATGCTACCAGTGCCGGATACGGCATAAACGCGCAAGGTGCCCGAGCACGAGTGTAGCACCACACTACCCGCGCGCACGTAAATACTATGGGCGCTTTTATTGTCATGCGGATTTCTACACGCATGCGGTGCGTGCGGCGTTTCCAAAGCGACCCGCGTGCGTGTGACACGCATGACAATAAAAGGGCCCTAAAAATGTACTGAAACGATAGGTTGCGGGTGGCAGAAACCTGCGTGACAATAAAAGCGCTGTATCCACTAACTTGACACATAAATAAAGCTTATCCCTCCGTACCGCTGAGCCTAGCGCCGCCGCAGCTGGTGCAGCGCTTGAAGCTAGCAGCGCCGGACACGGCGTGCACGCGCAAGGTGCCCGAGCACGAGCGCAGCAGCACGCCGCCCGCGCGCACGCCGGTGCGGCAGCGGCAGACTTGCGTGCACGCCTCGCACATCGCTAGAGGGGGGAAGGGAGGGGTAAGGGATAGTAGGGAAAGTAATATTCTCATACCATCTAACCTAAGCGAATGTGGGTTAACGCAACTCGTTTGGTACGCGAATTTGTCTGGATAACAAACTGCTCGGATTTCTTCGGACACGTCCGGAGCTTTGGTCTTCAGTTCGGACTTTTACTTAGATTGCAAAAATTATTAATGATCAGTTTAATAACGTTTTGTGACTAAAATGTCCGTAGTTTTTCCGATGTTTCCGGACTTTTTACGAGGACTTTTCAACCGACAACCGTTATCCTGCAGGAAAAGTCAATTAGAGCATAACAGTAGTTCTATTTAACCAGCATAAAGAAGCATGAGCGGTATTTATCGAGTCCGCCCACAAGAACACTACAGGTTACAATCAGTATGAAACTTTATAACGTTGCTCAAAAAAATAGGCACAATTCTTCTACCATTTGCAATGGATTAGTTGGGGAAGTTCTGAAACTGTGACCAGAGATGTCAAAAATAACCTATACAGAGTGAAATTCAATTCATGACTAGAGGCCACAGTTGAAATTTGGTTTGCAATTTCGATTATATGATCCAACCACTAACCAAGCTCCACCTCCTCTTTCTCTTTCTCAGTTATCTCCTTCCCCGCTCCCGAGCTCCTTTTAATACTGTCCATAAAGTCCGCCGGTATGAACTCGCTAGTTTCATCAATCTCAATGTTCTCAACGTTACTCTTAATTGGACCGTACGTCTGTATACCAACATCTCTTGCAATATCCCTGGCCTGGAGCTCATACATAGTTCCTTTATCCAGATCTTCGCGATAAACGTCGTATGTTTTACGTTGATCCAGACCTGGGATTACGGAAAGAGGTTCTTGGCGACCTTTCTCTTTGTTCTCTCCGCGCTTCTTGGGATCACCGATCTGTATGGATTCCCTGTGTTCGAAACTGGTAGAAGATCGTTCGCTCATTCGCTTTGGTCTATGGATATCGCGACTGGTGCGTCGTTCTGCGGGAGGGAATTTAAGAGATAAAAGGGTAAGGATTTAGGAATATTGAGGTACTCTATGATCTTCGTGAATTGTGGTGATGGAGGATACAATGTTTTGGAAGTAAGGACAAGCGGCACCTCGTTCCCCAAAATACATCAAGCTAGTAGCTTCTCAACTTCCACAAATCCGGACTTGGCCCCCGTGTGTGGAGTAACGCCTAACTTTCCCGAGGTATCGAAAAGAGACGCGTGCCCTGTCGTGGGGAAAATATGTGTTGTTAACGACGATACGCACGCACGCACGCACACACGCACACGCACACGCACACGCACACGCACATTGTGGAACAGTCGCTAGTCGGGTAAATCTACATAAAGATAGTGAAGTATTGCGTTCTTTACCTTTCCTCTTTTCAACAGGAGTCGAGGTGGTGGGTATGGGCCCAGGTATCTGGTATCTGTTGTCGCTGGCGTTTGCCTGGTACTCCCCCCGCCCCTCCCGACTGTCTTTCCCGACGTCTCTGTCTTCGGACACAAGTGAATTCTTGTCACTGTGGAATGAAATGACACCCTCATTGGCTACACAATTGTTTAATTAAACAACTGAAATTCGAATACTTATTAACAAATAATTGAAAAAAAAAGTTTTAGCACCGGGAAACACAGACGCAGATAAGGAGAATGATGATCAAGTACACCTGCGGCACGCTGTGATGGCCGCTTTGACATATTACAATAGTGACGTGAAATATTAGGTGCTTACCTATGAAATTGCCGATTAGTTAAAAAAGTTCAAAGACAAAATTAATATAAAATAATTAAGGTTTTAAAACAACTAACTATTTTCAAAGTACCATTGGACATTTAGAAATAAAATAATGCTTGCTAAATGCACGTTGTCTGAATATTTTGAGAGCACAGTGGTGTAGAAACTATGAAAATGGATTTTTTCGTCACTGAAAATCGCCATTTTTTCGTTAAAAAAATACTTATTTTTTATTTTTGAAGGCTAAACTTATCCCAGCGTGTTATTCGTTACCATATGTATTTTTGAACATATTGCGCATAATATTTCACGATTTTCAGAAAATTTCAATTATTATTTTTTTTGTAGAAAAAATTGACTTAATTGACCTCTAAGAAAACGGCAATACAGTATTTAATGGAACCCTACTCAGTCAGTTTTTACATGAGAGACATGACACCACTAATTCATGAAAGACCTTGCATGTAGCTAAAAAATGATATATAATTTAAAGGAAGTAAATTTATTTTTGGGGTAATATTATTCTGTTGAACTTTCAAAACTGAAACGCCAATTTCATAGGTAAGCACCTAATATATTGACTTAAATTATTGACTTGGGGGAGGCCTTTGTCCAGCAGTGGAGGACTTTTGACTGAGATGAAGATTGACAATAAAGAACAGCAATTTGCCCTTCAAATGCAGTTATTAATTAATGAGCGGACAAACGTCAAAACGGCCATCATAGCGTGTCGCTTGTGGAGGATGACAAAAGTGTATATTTACGACAGCAAGTCATCGGAAGCCAGGTCGTAGTCCACCCAGCGGCGGTTGGCCTCGTCCAACTTGCCGCGCCCCTCCGCCCGGCCCGGCATCATCAGTCCGTCCTTCTGCTTCATCCGGTGGTCGATCTGGTTATTGAACATTATTCGTACTTGAAATCCGGGAGTTGACAGCATCAAAAATAAATTAGGTATGAAATATTGTTCACTAAACAGCTCTTTTAATGACGTTATCGATCACAATATCAAACAATTTTGGAAAGTAATTTAGTTTTTTAACATTTGATAAAAAGTTGAATGAATGAATTAAAAAGACTTTGCTCAGATAACTAGACTAACTAACTAGCAGAATGACTGTATAGTAATTTTATTTAATTTTATGAAATGTCAAAAAGACACTTTGTTCTAAAAGGTTTGGGATAGCGATCTATGACGTCATTACTTCGTAACAGTCGTTTCCATACTCAACACGAAATGTTTATTAATAAAAAAATTCACATGTTATGAAATTTCAAGGTAGTAAATTTTCCTATAATTTCAATAAATGAGCTATTTAGTGAAAAGAAATCATAATTAATTGTTCATATTTAAATTAACAGATCAATTCGCAGATACACAGAAAAATCTATTAGCAGATAGATTTCCATAACAATAAAAGTTCGACTACAAAGTCTTGCCTTTGTCCAAGCTCCACAGTATTCTAAATCATCTCTTTTAGGACAGTCACGACGAACCTTGTTCATATTCTTGACAATATCCGCATAGTTGTCGTCCGCCTTCGCCGGGTCGGTCTCGGCGTCCGAGTGGATCTCTACCTCCGGGAGAGGCGGCGACTTCGGCGGCGACTCACCAGCCTGCTCAAAGAGGACTGACTTGCTAAATAATTCTTATCCTTGCTTACATTATAAACCCGATACAGTACTTGTGTACTGTACTCTTTTGCTCTTTCGCTTACGATAACAAGGTGCTAACAAATAACTGCCGGGGCTAAAAATAGAATCTGAACTACTTTCTCCAAGGATTGGAATCTTTAATGAAGGGTCCAATTTTTTTTTCGAATTAACTACGTTGTTGGGGAAAGTTGTTCAAATTCATGTGTTAAAACCCTAGTTTGACACCTGGCAGATATTTAAGAGGATCCTATATAACTATAGACAGAGCATTTGGGAATGACTGAGTACTCGCTTAAAACAGACGGGCCACGACCCTCGGGTCGTACTTTTTAAGACGCGGCTGCTGTGATGGATACTTTTGACTCATTAATCAGTTGTTTTATTATTTGTATGTAATATTTGTTTTGTTATTTGTTTCATTTGTATGTAATAAAGCTTTAATTATTTCAAGAAAGAGAGGGTGTAGCTATTATATCATCTGTCGTGCTGGAAATAACAAAGAGAAGAAAAAATCAACTCCCTTCAAGCCTCACAATCATCACCCACGTGACCTCGATCTCACGTGATCATCGGCATTTGAGAACCTTTATGTGGATATGTTCATAATGTAGGGTGTCTGTTGCCACTCCAACTTTTGTATCTATGGTTCTTCTACAGATATCCTCGTTTATTAAGCGAAAAGAAAAAAAATCTTCAAGTACTGCCCTCTCCGTAGCCTGTTGAGTAACTTTGAACAGTACAGTATGTAAAACAGTATTACACAAATCAGCATGGACACTCCATGCCGCTCTCTGAAGGCAAAATATAGCTCCCCTCGTGGATATGTTCTGATGACGGCCCATATAGTTGTCACTTAGTTTGCTTCTCCTACGTCTTAGAAAGCGAGGTCCTACAAGGTAATAACTCGGGCGATTTGTATAGAGTATCTGAAGATTTAGGGCAAGATAAAAATGTAGTATGCAACTCACCGCAGCAATTTTTAGATTGTCCAGCTGTTCTTGCAAGAAGGATATTTTTTCTAACAGCTCTCTGTTTAATTTCTCTTGCTCCTGAAACGAATGTTTTATTTATTACACTCATTGTGAAAATTTGGACACGATATTATGGGTTTGTATGGTCATTAAATAATAATGACAATGGTTTCTAACAAAATATTGATCGTCGTATTCCGAAAAATAACTTTAATTATTAGCATTCGTTCAGGGTTCCGTTGGCCATTTCGGACTTGGCCCCTGTGTGTGGAGTATGGACTAACCTTCCAGATGTTAAAGGAAGAGAACCGTGCCCCTGCAGGAGATTATATCTTGACAGCAAAAAAAAAAGATGGCTTTCCAGAGGTAAAGTTATAAAATTACACTTACATCTTCATTTTCAAGCAAGCTGTCCTCAGGATTATTCTTCTGCTCAACATAGCCCGAGTCATCCAGCGGCTTTTTCCCGCGGGGTGGAGAGTCTACTGGCACTGCTTCAGGCCGCTGTTGAGCTTCCATCTGCCACAAGACAAGCTAAGGTTATAAAGGGTAACTGAAAACTCCACGGATGGTTAATTAAGGAGGTTAATTAAAGACGCAACTGAATATTTTTTACCATGCTACTTATGCTCTATTCGCAAAAAAGATGGCAGTACACAAATGACAAATCGACAGTTCAAGTGATTTAAAAGTTTGCGAACTGACCTCTTGTTATCTTTTTTTGTTATCCTGAATTTTCGTTGGAATATGGTACGTTGTTGGAATTAGTGCAGTCATGTGAGAATCTTCGATTTAAACTGCTTCGTTTTCCGGGGGAATTCTTCTTTAAGGACTGGTAAGGACGAGTCAAGGGGAACTACACTTAAACCTATTGCTCTCAAAACGCATTAAGTATACACTACAACAACAATATTCTACATTTTTCTATTACTATGTGTGACCAGATCGCAATCTTGCGAAATGAATCTTCTAACATATTACGAGTATATCTCTTATTGGAACAATAAAATATTTAAAATTGCTAAATAATGATACAGGCAGCCACCCGACACTCCCTATGAGAGTCAACTAAAAGAAGTGCTTCTATTATTAACATTTAAGAGCAAGGGCGAAGTATTATTTGCGAGAGGGCAACCCCATGTCTCAAGGGATTTTCAAAACTCCAAAACTACCACAGCATTTGTAGGGTTAAGCCTCTGTATTCAAAAAACATGTCGGCTTACGTTTTCTTTCGAAGTTCTTGTTAATTCAACATTAGGAGGCGATATTTGCACGACCGGTTTAGTAGGTATTTCCGAAGGTGCATTTTCTTCTAGATCTACCGGCTTGCCACACGTGTCACAAATAGGTTCATTTCCCTGTGAATCGAGGCGAATGCCATTTTAATTTTCTGTTTTTTTTATCCTCAAACAAAATAAACTCTTTTACAAAATATTTTTCATATTTAATATATTTCTAAAAATATTAAAATAACGTAGAAAGTTAATCTTGAATTTCACCACCGCTAAACGCAGATTCGGTGCTGCAGTGCCGCACCGAATTTCCCCGTCCGTCATATTATTACTTTTAACGCCAAAGACCAGATGATAATATGTATTTTTATTGAGAAAAAAAAATCAAATCAAATAAAAACCAAAATATTATTTATTCGAAGTAGATATCACTGTACACTTTTCGTAGGTAGGAGAAAAAGGTGAACCACGACCAGAAGTCAAAACAAGACTAGATTCCAGAATCGCCACTGTTCAAATGATTTCTACAAGGTCTAATAAAATTAGCTGAAGCTTCTACTCACGAAACTGAAAGACTTTCCCCATAGAACCTGGGAAAAAATGGACTTTTCTAACATGTCGCTCACCTGATAGGCAAAAGTATGAGGAGCCCAAATTTTTGCAAATTTACTAGTATGGGTTCCTTGGGAAAGTTTAGTTTCATGAGTACAAACCCCAGTTTAAATAGTGTCAGCTGATTTTGTTTGACCTATAAATATGAAATGCAAAAAAGAAAGTACCTGAATGAATCTGGAAAATGCTATCTATTTATTGATTTT
This sequence comes from Coleophora deauratella, assembly GCA_958295455.1. Taxonomy (NCBI): domain Eukaryota; kingdom Metazoa; phylum Arthropoda; class Insecta; order Lepidoptera; family Coleophoridae; genus Coleophora; species Coleophora deauratella. The sequence goes on along the minus strand of OY282392.1, from coordinate 19,012,014 downwards.
AATTTAAATCATAAAGCTAACAGAATAAGATTTCTTATGGGAGCGAATACTACTGAACTACTGAAAGGTTTTTAAAAATTGCGTTGGACGACATCCCACCCCATGATACAGCTGATAAGCTAAAAGTGCATAATAACTAAAATTAAACTATATCAAATGAAGGTACCTTTTCACCACTATCAGCACTTTTATCATTACTCTTAGAATCTGAATCGTCACGAGTAATTTCCTGATCAGTAACCTTGGAAGTCGCCGTCGAACCACTTATAATCGATTTAGGACGAGTATCATTCAATAACAATGAGCTAGTATTATTTTTACTCAGTTGAGCTATCTGGACACTATCTCTTATTTTTTTAGTAAGCATCGGTTCAGGAATTATGTCATCTGCGCTTGAAGTTGGCAAAGATGAACTGGTATGTCCACCAGACGACGGATCAATAGTTTTAATATTAACCGTTGGAGACGCATTTGCTTGTTCAGTATCTTTTGGTATTGAATCGCCTGTTTGTACGAGTGTTACTGGAGTAGCACTTAATGGGTCAGCAGCAATAGTAAGAGTGTCATTTGTTTGTTTAATACTCGATGATTCTGTAACGTTTATTTTACCAGCAGCAACTGGAACAGTATTGTTTATTTGACCATCTTCGGGTGAAGGGATTTTGTCACTTGTTACAACCGCTGCTTTCGTTGTTATACTCGAGCGTCCTGCTGGTATTGGTTGCATAGTATTTTCCTCAGTTACTTCAGATATAGGAGTATTTAATTGTATATTTGCTGGCAATTTGGAAGACCTTTTTTCTCCTGGCACTGATTTCGTTTCTCCAGGAAGAGTTTTCAGTATTGGAGATATTCGCCGTCGATTCAATCGTGCTTTGGTTAAATCTGATTCTTCAGTAACTTTAGGATCAGTAGGCACTGAATTGGATATTCGCCGTCCTGTAGATTCTGGTCTTGAAGAAATTGCTTGTTCAGAATCTCTAGGAATAGAACCAGCTAAGGGCTTTCCCGACTCTCGTCTATCAGTATGTCCAGGCACAGTTTCTCCAGAACGGCTAAAACGAGATCCATTACCCTTAGGTATTAAAGATACTCGCCTTTCATTAGGTCTTGCAACTGTAGGAGCAGTAGTTGGTGAAGATGTTAGTTGTCCAGTAGATTCTGGCTTAGTAGAAACTTTTTCAGAATCCACTGGAGCAGAATCAGCTAAGGGCATTTCTGGTAATTGTACATTAGTAGATTCTGGCACAGAAGTAACTTTTCGAGTGGTAGCCCCGGGCTGTACCGTTGAGATTTTTCTTTTATTGGGTTCTGTTTTATTAACATCTGTAGCTGTGGTATCCGTTGCTTCAGACATTCTTTTACCAGTTGTAGGGAAATAACTTATATCATCGGGAACCGTCGCTGCATTGAAAGCGGATTGTTCAGAAACTACATGCGGTGTCGCACTGAATCGCCCTAGAGAGTCAACAGTGCCTGTTATTTCGATAGTACTGGGGATAGTTACTGAGGTAACAGTAGAACTTTTACGTCTATCAGAGACATTTGCACGATCATCAACATTTGCTGCCGGGGAATTTCGATCTACGGAAACTCTTGGCGTAACTACCTCATGTACGGGAATAGCAACATTCGCATTAACTCTCTTTATAGGTACTGTCTCTCCTATCTCTCCAATTGCTATGGAAGTAACGTTATTATTGCGTTCACCGGAATCGGGGACCATAACGTTTGCCGAGTCATGGCTAGGAATTACAGTATCACTTGGCTGTACGGTTTCATTTGTATCGACATTTGGTACATGCTCATTTGTCTTAGCCTGATACAAAGAAGAATCACTGATTTTGACACCATCTGAAGCTTTGTTCTTATTACCATATATGGTAGGTGTAATAGTCTTCAAGTTTTCGTTTTCAAATGAATTCCTTGGTGAAGTAGATTCATTATTGAATCTAGAGTTAATTAGGTTTTCACTTTCGTTATTGATTTTGGGCCCCTAAAAAAAATATATTTCCTAATGAATGCATGCATTGCGTACCTGAGTTGAACAGAGTGTTACAAAAATGGTACAGAACTCATTAAGTGGGTTCAGGTCGCACTCAAAAACGTTTTCGACTTTGCTGAAATGCCAAAAAAAAATTGGCCCCTCCATACCAATCCATAAGCAGTTTCGACAGTTTTCTTTTGAATTCAGCAATGTCATAGAATAAAAGTTGTTCAGTATGATGAGTAGAAGCCCCAGATTACGTGTCCTATATTTATTTTGTTACACCCTTTAGATTCTGTTGGATATTAAACTTCTAATAAGATTTACCAATTTAAAAAAAGAAGCAAATTGACCGTGGGTTCCCCTGGGAAATCTTTTTTGTTTCATGACTTGAAGTCTTACTTTAAATAATTGAAACAAATTTTCTAAGACCTAGATATACGAAAAAAATATACAGGATGTTAAAAAAGTGCGTTTGAAATTTTAAGGGGTTACTCAGAATCAAGTACAGAACCCAGGAAAAATATTGAAAAAATCCGCTCTTCAATTTTTTTTTCAGATTCTCATACTAAATCTAAATAGTGAATCGAGAATTTGTATGAAAAACTGCAAAAAAAATTGAAGAGCGAATTTTTTCAATATTTTTCCTGGATTCTATACTTGATTCTGAGTAACCCCTTAAAATTTCAAACGCACTTTTTTAACACCCTGTATATATATATCAGTCTCTTAGTACAGTGAATCCTAGTTACAAAATTGACAAATATTCAGGCTTCTATGTACATTGTGTAATACATACATCCACTACCTCAAATGTATAGATATATGCCGCCCTTTCGTTAATATTTCCTAACTACAGCACAAGTTGCTATTAAAAATCATTTGTATACTATATATTCTACTTTTTATTTTACCGTTTGTCCAAGTACTTGCGGTCCAATGGTACCTGGGGACCGCGTCTGGTCTTGCGATATGCTAATATTTTTGCTACTCTGAGCACCGTGGTCTTCAGATAATCTTGAGGATAATGCTGGCGTTGTCGGTTTCCTAACATTACCATCAGCCATTTCTAAACCCTGCGAATATTGTATTATTATATTTGGCAAGTAAAAAGCTGTATAAAGGATATAAATAGGTGGAATCAAACATATTCTCTATAACTTTGATGAGACCGGAACATCGTGTATGACTGAGTTTCGTGTATAACTGAGTTTTATGTCGGCGCATTAATAAACAAATAAAAAAGAAAAAGTGTATTATTATTGCCGAGCTCCATCCGAGCTCTAATGGTATTTGCACTCAAATAAATATAAATGGTTGCGGGAAGCGCAGGACCGGTCGGGGTGGAAATCCTTGGGGGAGGCCTTTGTCCAGCACCGACAGAAAGAAATAAAATCTATTTTGTGACAATAAAAATATTAACAAAAACTTTTTACAAAATTTTACAAAATCGATTAACGATTTAACTTTTGGCTGATGATGATGATAAAAACTAAATCATAGAAATAAACAATTTAAAATACCTATAAAATATTTTGATATTTTCTTACTCTTAAAATGTTTTGCAACAAAAAATAGAGGTTTTTCGATTGAACCAAGGTACAGACCACTGCTGTTTATCTTAAAATTTCCGATATTATGGAAGCCACAAAATCATCTTTTTTTTTTTAAATCGATACCAATATTACAGATTTCGTCTCTTTTGTTTTGTCTCTATGAGTCTAACGGAGAAGTAATCAAAATCAGGCCACTTAATCAAAAACTGATTGAATAAAAACCACGACACGTTAAGGGATATAGAAGTAGTATAGAAAAACTGTTATACCTTAGACATTTGCGGCGTCACAAACTCAAATGGATACATGTTTTCAGGTTTGGACGTGGCATAGCATTCTGTACATGGGTCCTAGAAAATATAAATATTACCAGAATATGTGAAGATTTATGAAAATTATTCTAACACACTAATATTCGATAGATTTCTTTGGTCTGAAATAAAGATTTATTTATTTATTTATTCTGTCAAAAATTTTACACGCGTATAACATTTATACGTGTAACAAGAACAATTTCACAACGTTTTGTTATTATAAAAAGTAAATGATTTGATTAAGAAAAACATGAAACTGGCCTATTTAAGAACACACTACAAAATACGATATATGTAATAGGAACTACCTCTGCATCTTTGCTGGTTCCCGGTTCCATTAACTTCAACTCCTTCTCGACAGGGCATTCGCACTTTACTTTAGATTTTGATTTTTTGACAGGACCGTTACATTCACAGATTACTTTTGAGCTCTGAAATTAAACACACTTATACGTATATGATGGGAACTCAAGAGTACCTACATTTTGATCACAGAAAAAAAGAGGACTATATAAACTGGAAACTTCAAAACTCAGTAACGCCTAGAGATGGGTTTTTGCCCGGGCATTTTTGGGCATTTTGAATAATTGCCCAATAAACGTCCATTTACGCCATACAAATTGGGCATTTATTGGGCGTAAATGGACGTTTATTGGGCATTAACTCAAAACTGCCCGGGCAAAAACCCATCTCTAGTAACGCCATCTGTCTTTTAAGGTAAATTTACGGTATACGCCGACTTAGTATGAAGGTGAGCAGTCTCGAAATATTTATTTTTATTTCTATCTATATATCTATCAGTCGAAAGACATCCAAAGTACAAAGGCGTAATTTAACCACCAGCCATTTTTATTTATTTACAACAAATTGCAATCCTTTACAGTTAAATATGTAACCTATTTTGCTACATCGCGTCAACAAATATCACATTAAACACTTTAATTTGTGGATTCGTACGCATAATAACGTAGACCAATATCGAAGCAAAAGTTACACATATAATTAATAACTTGCTGTCTCTAAATGATATTAATGCTTTAAGTCAAATGTTTTAAAAACAAATATTAAGTACAGCTACCTTTTCCGTAGACTTCCTTCTTTTCTCAAAAATATTTTTAGAAAATCTTCGTATGCCACTAGGCTCCGACTGATTGGGTACATTTTCAGAAACCGGATAGCAAGTCGAGCACGGATCCTACGAAATTACAAAGAGAGTCCAATTATGACGTTTGGTGTATTTTCAGAACAAGTTTTTTTTATGAGACAGGAGGCAAACGAGCAGACGGATCACCTGATGGTAAGAGTTTTCGAAATATTTGATAAAAAGTAAATCAATTGCCCAACAATCATTGTACCCTATTACAGCAGTGCCACATTTTCTGCACAAATGTAGCAATGCAAAAAATATTAGTTGTTTGACACTTTTACATCAATAGTAATCAACGACTATTCGAAATCTGTCGTTTTATCTAATTAAGGTAAATGCGAAATAACCAGGTAATTAAATTGCGAAAAAACGCATGTAAATTAAGAGTGTTGTTACTGTGTCTATCTCTCTCCCGGAACGCGGTAGCTCCGCCAGGCTACATCTCATACGCAAAATCTGTTATAAAGCTATTAATAGAGATATATTCAGCTATCCTAACTAATATTACACATGTAAATGTGTATTTGTCCCTTTCGACGCCATAACGACTAAACCAATCTTGAAGAAATTTGGCAAACATGTAGCCTGTGACATGGAGAATGAAATAGACTATCGTTTATCCCTATTACTCAAGTAGTTCCCGAGTCATCTCTAATATTTTTTTGCGAACGAAACCGCGGGCAGAAAGTTGGTGGAATAAATAAATACCAAGTTTTCGGGCGGACACTCGCACTTCACTTTAGACTTTTTTTTTTTTTATGGCAGAGGTGGCAAACGAGCAGACGGATCACCTGATGGTAAGCGATTACCGCCGCCCATAGACACCCGCAACACCAGAGGAGTCACAAGTGCGTTGCCGGCCTTTGATTTGGGAGTACGCTCTTTTCTTGAAGGTTTGAATGTCGTATCGGTCCGGAAATACCGCAGGCGACAATTCATTCCACAGTTTGGTTGTGCGAGGCAGAAAGTTTCTAGTGAAACGCACAGTTGTGGACTGCCAACCATCTATGTGATGGGGATGAATATGCTGTCGCGTAGAACGATGGCGGAAAGAGGCGGCAGGGATCAATCCGAACAATTCCTCGGAGCACTCCCCATTGTACATGCGATAGAGAATGCAGAGCGAGGCTACATCTCTACGCAGCGCCAGGGAGTCAAGCCGATCTGAAATATCCTGGCAGTCGACGATTCGAGTTGCCCTTCGTTGAATGCGGTCCAGAGGGAGAAGCTGGTACTGGGGTGCCCCTGCCCAGAGATGAGAACAGTATTCCATATGAGGCCGAACCTGCGCCTTATAAAGTTGCAGGCGATGCGCCGCAGTGAAATACCGTCTCGATCTATTGAGCACACCAAGCTTCTTCGAGGCTAATTTAGCCTTACCCTCTAGATGGCCACGGAACTGGACTTCACTCGATATGTCGACACCAAGAATTCCGATACTAGCTGAGGCATTTAGAGGAGTGTCCTCAAAACGAGGTGATACGACAAATGGCATTTTCTTGGCAGTGAACGCGCAAACTTGTGTCTTAGTGGGGTTAAATTGGACCAAATTAAGTCGACCCCATTCTGAGACTTTCTTTAAAGAGGCCTCAATTTCCGTCACAAGTTTGTTTCGGCTCTCGATGACGTTTTCCCGAGAAATGTTGGCACGGCCGGTATAGAAGGCATTACCTGTGCTGTCATCCGCATAACAATGAGTGCTGCTGATTTGCAGCATATCATTGATATGCAGAAGGAACAGTGTAGGCGAAAGCACACAGCCTTGAGGGACACCAGCATTCACAGACATAGAATCTGAGCATGCACCGTCGACTACGACCTTTATGCTTCTCTCTGCAAGAAAACTAGTGACCCATTTGCATAATTCCTCGGGAAGCCCATAAGAAGGAAGCTTCGCAAGAAGTGCTTTGTGCCAGACCCGATCGAAGGCCTTCGCTATGTCCAAACTAACGGCCAAAGCTTCCCCCTTAGTCTCGATCGCCTGTGCCCAACGATGTGTCAGGTAGACAAGAAGATCACCAGCGGACCGGCCCTTACGGAAACCGTACTGTCGGTCACTAAGCAGCTGGCGGTCCTCTAGATACCGAAGGAGCTGGCTGTTGATAATGGACTCCATTATCTTTGAGAATAAGGAGGTTATGGCTATCGGCCGGTAGTTGGACGGATTCGAGCGGTCACCTTTTTTAGGGATCGGGTGCACCAAAGCTGTCTTCCATGACTTCGGGACTACGCCAGTGGAGTATGAGAGCCGAAAAAGGCGCGTTAAAACTGGAGCCAACTCTGGAGCACACACCTTCAACACGATAGGAGGGATTCCGTCGGGCCCACTCGACTTATGAATGTCGAGGGAAAAAAGTGCTTTACGCACTGAGCATTGGTGGAACCGGATATCCGGCATACAGCTCGTGCACCGCGGTATGGTCGGCGGCTCGTTTCCCCCGTCATCCAACGTTGAGTTGGACGCAAAGAGTTTGCCTAGAAGATCGGCTTTCTCCTTTGCGTCGTGGGCCAATGAATCATTTCCCATGTGCAGTGGTGGAAATGATGGCGTGCAGAAATTCCCCTGGACAGCTTTGGCCAGAGACCAGAACGCACGAGTTCCCGAAGGAAGACGCACTAGTCTCTCGCCAATTCTGCCTATGTGCGCTGACTTTGCCCTGGCAATGTCTCTTTTGAAGGACCTGGAGGCAAAGTTAAACTCCTTTTTTAATACGCTGGTCTTTTCATCCCGTACCTTCGCCGCATTTGCCCAGGCTTGGTAACATTCCTGCTTTCGGCGAGAAGCCTTTTTGCAGGACCGACCAAACCAAGGCTGGGATTTGCCGCCAATGGGGACCACTGAGGATGGGATAAAAAGCTCCATACCCTGCAGCACCACATCAGCGACAGAATCGGCAGCGAAGTTGGGATCATCCGGCGTGAAGCAAACCTGCCCCCAAGGGTAGGACGCAAAGAAAGACCGCATCCCATCCCAATCTGCTGACTTGTAATGCCACACACGACGGCGACAGGCGACTCGCGGTCGCGGCGGGCACGTGAGTGGCACCGTACTCCGGATAAGGCAGTGATCCGAAGAGCCGAGTGAGGCGTCTACGGATACTTGGTAGCCGTCCGGATGAGAAGTCAGCAGAAGGTCCAACAGTGAAGGTTCATGGTTCTCCACATCTGGGATTCGCGTGGGCGTAGTAACCAGTTGTGTCAAACCATATGCCAGGGCGAAGTCGTGAACAGATCTCCCCGCATGATCGGTCTTGCTAGAACCGAGCCATTCGGCGTGGTGGGCGTTAAAATCGCCGAGTACCACGATCTCAGCGGATGGGATCTGCTGCTGCACAGTATCTGCAGCCATTTGGATGTGCTCAATGAGTCGGTCAGTTTCGCCATCGCCGGTATGGGACCTATATAGGCACGAATAGACGCGGGGATGGTCATCGCCGTCTACACGTAGCCATATGGTGGAGAGGTCCCTACCTTCAAGGTTGCTGAGACGGCGAGAACTGATATCGTCTCTAACGTACACGCACACTCCAGCCCTAGGCACGAAGGAGTGTTCCAGTCCATACCCAGGGTAGGAGAGGTATGATGTGTCTGCTGGGGACGATATCTGTGTCTCGGTCAGGAAGAGCAAGGCCGGCTTTGCTGTCTCTAGGTGGTAGTGAACAGCATTAATGTTTGAGTGTAAACCCCTGATGTTGCAGAAGTCCACGGCCAGCGTGGCAGGGGGTGCCAAGGTGTTTTTGCCCTTCCCTTGTGCAACTGGATGATGGAGCGCTGTTATGCCCCCCCCAGAGTACGACGAGGGGCGGCCTGGACGTCCAGGCTCAGGCACATTGTATCCTGAGCATGGACGTCCAGAGAGGGATTCTCCAGCGCTAGCGCAGCTGGTACCCTCCTGGGGTAACATATTTGGTAACTGCGCTATCATTGGGGGGGGGGAGGGTTTGGGCCTCCGGTACCCTCACTCACTCGGCGAAACACAACGCAAGCGTTGCTTCACGCCGGTTTTCTGTGAGGCTTCTTATTCGGCTTATTACATTCGCAAATCACTTTCCCATTCTGCAAGTAAAACTTCATTATATCTAATGTGGAGTTTATAAAATCTATTTGTACAGGTCGCGTCAAACTTTAAGATCGCTGAAGGGTACTGTGTGGGGGAAGTGTGCGTTCACTTAGAATCCTCATGCTCGAATTTCGAAGTAGTTCCTTGGTTCCAGAGATGAGGCTGCCAGCGAAACATTCCGCTAGCAGCCTCAGTGAACAACTCGATTTTCTCTGAAACTACGATAGCACATTGTTTTCCTTTGGGCACTATTAGACAATAAATATTGGCATAATCAGAATATCAAAATTCGAGCATGAGGATTCCAAGTGAACGCACACTTCCCCCACTCAGTACCCTTCAGCGATCTTAAAGTTTGACGCGACCTGTAACTTACCTTCTCGAATTTTCACACAACTTTTTGAACAAGTCGATTGGCAAATTAGTGTGGGAAGTCAATTATTTTTTTCACGAGTAGGTAGACTATGGGTTTCTTGGCCAGTTTATTTAGATTCAAGTATAAAAGAAGATTATGTAGTTTTAGCTGAGAGCTCAAATACTACGAACTTTAAAATAATATAAATTTTAAAGGTAACAAAAGTGAATAGTTTTATACCGCTTACACTGTCATGAAAATTTGTCTACGAAAAACCTTTACTACCTACTACCTACCTACCTAGCTACTTTTGAAGTATTAATGCACGTTTTTATTATACCCTGAATATGAATAGTCGCCACAATCATCATCTCAATCGAAACATGGCTACCAGAGATTTATAGTCGGCAGGACTCTCAGCCAAACTATATGGCAGAAGTATACGTAGTACTATTAAATTAGAAAATCTGCCTATCTCTTCTCGACGAAATCGTGAAGATATAAAAGTAATACACACCGATGTCAATGGAGCCTTTTCCGTATCTGCATCTTCTTTCTCTTTCTCCTCCTCGTTCAGCGGCACCACAACGACAGGTTTCTGAAACAAACAATCCAATAACATTATTTATTGCAACTAAAAGCTTTATTTTAATTATTATAATACACATAAGAAAAAAATTATAAACAACACCTAAAAACTATAAGCAACATCTGTCAAATTAAAAGGAACATCTGAATATATCTCTTTCGATCTGGCACCCGTTTCGTTTGAAACATTGCTATTTGATGACAGCACAGACGGACGACAAAGGTTTAAAGTTGGACTTCTGGCCGAAGCGAAGGGTGTGGTGTTTCGGAAATTCCGTGTGGAGTTTGCCGACCTCTGCCACCGAAATAGAACCACTGCGTGCTCAATAGTTTTAAGTTTACCTTTTTAATTGTATTCTATTTATAGTATCTATTTTATAAAAATTTTATTAGTTTGTATTTATACTATGGGTCTTTGTTACCTGATTTAGATAAATAAAGTCCCCTTGGCATCCTTTTTAAAACCAGAACATGGACTTCTAAAAGTGTACGCTCCTATGTTATGTATTTTGATTAAATTATTTAAGTTTGGCTAAAACAACTAGTCTCTACCGAATTTTAGCTCGCATCGGAAGCGAAAATTAGATCATGCGCAAAGAATACTTGGAACAAATACTTTCGGTTTCAAATAGATTAGATAATCCCATCCCCCCATCCCATTTCAAAGGTCGGCAACGCACTTGTGACTCCTCTGGTGTAGCGGGTGTCTATGGGCGGCGGTAATCGCTTACCATCAGGTGATCCGTTTGCTTGTTTGTCACCTATCACATAAAAAAAAAAGAAAACAAATTGAATTTACCGTTTTATCTTTGATTGATTGGTCGCCGGTTTCTACAGAACGACGTTGGGACATAGACGGAGACGTCTGAAGCAAAAAATATTCATCATGATGAATTCTTTCATCATCACTTCTATTAGACCAGTATTTTGTTATGGTTAAAAACCCATATCGCCCCCACTGGTTAAAACGTTTCTTCCCATACCTAGGGAAGGTTAGGCCTTACTCAACACAAGGGGGGCCAAGTCCGGATTGGTGGAGGTTGAGGAGCTAGTGGCCAACCCGAGTCAGAAGTTTTAAAGCCGCTTAAAAGGCCTCTGACATGGCTAATTAACTGCCATCTACGATAGCAAGCAGCACCAACGGGTTAACGTGCCTTGCGAAGCATTTTTCATTAAATCACATTCATCATCAGCCTAATCAGTCCATTTTCAAAAGATGGGATTTACAGAAGTTGTCGCAATTTCCCATCATTTACCTCGCGCATGGGCTTACGCAAATAAGACTTAAGCGTGCAGTATGTTTGCCTTGCCTGCGCAGTATCCAAATTTCTACAGAAGTTTGAAGTGCCCATTGCATTGGAACTAACCTTGTTCAGGCTATGTCCAAAGTACGTTTGATTGATAAATAATAACACACTATTTGTTAAATGGATTTGAACTAATTTAATATAATTAAAACGATAAACATAAGTACGCGCGACAAGTTTGCTGTAATAACGCGAACTAAAAATGCTATGACAATGTAATAAGCTGAATGATAGTTAATACGTGCTCGATCGTACAACCCTATTTACAAAAAAAAAACGGGGGAAACCAAAAACTAAAATAATTCTACTAAAATACAAAAGAAAAAATAAACAAAATCTAACTTTAACGCACTTTGCCTTTATCAGCTGACACACGAGACATCACTATTGGCGTGAAAGGGGGCGATGCAGACGAGGAAGACTGTATAAAAAAGTATAAATACGAGATTAGCTTATTATTAACCGACTTCAAAAAATGAGGAGGTTCTCAATTGAACTGTATGTTTTTGTAGGTTTGTTACGCGATTACTCCGCCAATTATAAATTGATTTTGATGACTCTCTTTTTGTTTGGTAAGTCATAGGTCAGCTTCAAAGGTGGTCCCAAAAAGTGATTCCGTGCTTTTTAACTGACAAAAACAAAATAAAACAGCAAAATTTTTGTTTTTACGATTGAATACGGTTGTTTTTAACGTGTTCAGCGTTGTATACTAAATACTATGAACGAACTCTTAACAAGAAGGTAACAACTTCTTTACACAAAAGAGATTGGCCATTTAAGAGAGAACCTTCAAAAAACGTCAGTGGTATTCTTAGCATAGTAATAGTAATTTCAAAATAGAACTGATACGTTAACCATACTAACCAATCCTAATCTTAACAAATAATATAAATAAAAAAACGCGTTTATTCGTTCTTTCTTGACGCCTCAACACCTCAACCAATTTTGTCGTGGCATGCATATAGGACATAGGCTATCTTGTATCCTGATTCTTCGAGTGGTTCCCGTGGGCTAGCCAAAACCAGCAAGTAAACCCGGGGACAGAAATCTAGTAAACCATAAAGTATACCAAAGTCACTGATATGACTTTCTATTTAACTTTTTTTTCTATTCATGTAGATGAAGTGAAAAGTAGAGTGTGTACTCGGGAATAAGATATGCACACTTTTTTAATTTTTTATTTATTAAAGCAGATTATCTAACTGCTAAGCAAAGCCCTACTCTTTTCCACCACTGTTTCCTGTCCTCGGTTTATCCCTGTCAACCGGTATGGAAGTGATACAACTAGTTCCGCCATTATCATGGTCCACAATAGCCACTCCGGCGGATCGAGCCGACAACAGTCAAGTGACGTTTACACTTCGTTTTCACCTTTTGTACAGGAGCGAGCGTGGCTTGTTGTAATTTCATTCAATAAAAAGAAGTTTTTTTTGTTCTTTTTTTACCCTCAATTGGTAAGCCCTTGGCATCATCTCACCTGATGGTAAGTGACGATGATGCCGAAGATGGAAGCGGGCTTACCAAGATCCCCCAACGCAATGGGGAACTGGCTATCTTATCTTCATGCCGAAACACATCAATGCTGTTAACATTGATGTTTGGCGGCAAGACTTAGATAAGATGGTGGGAGCTAGCCGGCGGGCTCAGAAAATGCCCCACCACCAACCAAACCGAGTCCTACAAAGTTGGACCCCGCCGGGAATCGAACCCGCGACCTCCTTTTGTGAAGCGAGTGGACTAGCCACTGGGCTACGGAGGCGGTTATAGTCCACTTGATTTATAAAGAGCTCGTGTGGAATTGATCGCTTGGGTAATAATATATTATTGCCAACAAGTAACACCCCTATTGAAAAAAAAAAATAGAGTAGAATAAATACCGTAATGCCTTTAGTCTGATCCATTGGTATTTTTTCAGTTCGGATCGAGCCACGCCTCGAAGACGGTGGCGGCGGCTGTAAGACAATGAGCATCGGCTAATAATAGAGTTCTAAAACAAGAAACTTGGAGAAGAAGGCAGACTCCACATAGCTTAACGAAAAGGGAAGTCGGTAATGTGGCGCCGAGTGTTGCCAAAAAAAATCATCAATTCATAAATTTTCCCAGTTCTCCAAGTCTCTGTATAAAACAGTAATTAATCGTAAAAGTTATTATTATATTACGCAAAATGATATAATATTTGGAATCGCAGACCCCCGGTACTAGCTTTTTCTACCATTCTGTCATTTAGTAAAAGGTTGCCTGGAAGAAATCGCTGATAGCGCTGAAGCCGCCCTTGCATATTGTATTTTAATAAGCCTATACGTTTAAACTTTATTTTGACGTGGGTCTGCAATAAACTGTATTTACTTACTTACTAAAATACATATATAGCAAACCATTTAAATCCAACTGCTCCAAATTTTATAATATTTTATCAACACTGACCAACTTTCGAAGTTTCCATTTTTGTTTTGCTTCGATACAACAAAATGATCCTTTTACCCTTACATAAAACAGATCAGTCAGACGACAAAAAAAATAAACAATCCCTCGACCTCCTTATATGACCGAGAAGACTAACCATTCAGGAAGGTGGTTTAAATTGAATTGAAATAAGGTACCGATTTGTCCATAACAGCACAGCAGGTGTCGACATGCGCCGAGGGGCCGGACGGCGGTGATGGGGAAGACTGGAACCACCATTATATTACACTCTTTACCCGACTGACTGTGGGTAATGTTTTTAACCACCGGCGCAAAAAGAGAGGTGTTATTAGTTTGTATGTCTGTCTGTGGCATCTTAGCTCCTAAAAAGATGAACCGTTTTAATTCAGCTTTTTTGTTTGAAATGTGATTTGATCGAGAGTGTACCTAGGCTGTGTTTGATGAAAATCGGTTTAGTGGTTTTTCGAGCCATTTAACTTTAACTGTCGGGAACGCTAAAATTTTAAATTTTTACATTGTTTAACTCAGTTCAAACCCAACAGGGCAACTCAAGTAGATGAGGAGGGGATTTTGTTTAGCCAAATGTCATCCTTAACATGAGGTCATAAGGTTACTATTTTGTTTCATCACGATTTGAATGGTCACATATTGTATTTGCTATAAGCAACATCTCTTAAAAATAGATGGACTAAAGTTACTACCTAGAAATTATAAGAGGGCACTACTTCTTATGCAAAGAAGTCAATTGTGGTTCTCTCATACAGATAATATGGAGAGATTTGTTTACTTATATGATTGAAAATCACCATTCATGCTAAACAAACAGTACAAAACTATATGCAATAAAAGATTAACGCTTTTAAGATTGCTATGAAAGTATCTGACCTATACACATCTATCACTGGATTACGAATAAACAGAAAGATAAACATAAAAATATATATTTTCAAATATGTACATTACAAACACTTAAAACATACCGAAGTGTTTTTGAGCTGGTCCGTATAGATCGAAGACACGGCTGTCGGGGCCTCGTCGGCAGAAGGCATCTATGGGAAATCGTTAGAAAGTTACTCCGAAATCCGACATATATGATAAAATGAACGCTTAAAAATCTTGAAAACATAAGGTTAAATACAAAGGTTGAGTCAAACTTAGTTCCGAGGGAGCTGGCGGGCCGAGCGAACTTAGTTCTACATCTTTTCATACTTGAATTCACATGGCCAACTGTGTGTGTGTGTTGTTTTCCTATGGTACCCCAGTGGTACAAAGGGCCTTTGTGAGTCGACGCCATCCCCCTCTGTTCTGCGCCTCGCGCTCTGCTTCGCTCCAACTCAGCCCGGCTGCCCGTAGGTCAGCTGGCCAACTAAGCTATGTAAACTACGCGAGCGACGTGAACGATGCAAGCGAACTATCCGACCATCGCCGCGACGCGCCACACGTAATGCCGTGCGTTTTTATTCATCATGGAAGAATTTATGGAGTACGTTCGATAATATTAGTTTTCTGTGTAAACCCACTTAGTTTAGCCCGCCAAGCTTGCATAGTTTAGATCGCTTAGCTTAGCTCACTTAACTTCGCCCGCACGCCCAGCCGAAGTTTTGTCAATTTCGGTCACAGAAACCTATAATAAACGGAGCTGATTCGCTTCATGCATTCCCTTTTCTTACATAAATATTTTATAAAACATACCTTCTTAGCAAGCTGTCCTTCAATAGTCTTGGCAATCTGGTTGGACACACTGGCGGACCTCACTTGAGTTTCCAGCTCGGCCACCTTGCTCTTCTCTATTGACAGTTGCAGAGCCAGATCATCTGCAACGAACGGTCACTGTAAAAGCTGCTGCTGTATTTTTATTTTATTTATTTGGGATAGCAAACAATAGGGTATTTTACTCTATACTAGAAAAAATCTAAAACTGCTTATTTACTGTGGTATTTGTAATACGTAAACAATTTAATATGATTTCTATACAATATAATTGACCACGCTGAATACGTTAAAAACAACCGACTTCAATCGCAACAACTCCAATTTTGCTATGTTTTGTTGATTTTCTCAAAAACCGCTGAATCGATTTCGATAAAATTTATATGGGACCATCTGTGAAGTATACCCTTTCAAACAAAAAAAGAATTTTTGAAATCGGTTCAGGCGTCTTCGAGTAATCGGTGAACATACATAAAAAAAAAAAAAAAAAAAAAAAAATGATTCCGACGAATTGAGAACCTCCTCCTTTTTTTGAAGTCGGTTGAAAATGAGAAAAACCATTTTATTTTTGATTTACAAAAATCAAGCTTTTTAATCTGTTATTCAAATGTCTGAAACGACAGCCGCCATGCTGGTTGTCAGGTGACGTCACAATTAGTGGTAAACAATGACATTTTGTTCGCGATATGTGTCAAAATTTTAGTACAGAGCTGTTTTGTTTACTCCTGAAATGACGTCACGACCTAAGCATCATGGCGGCTATCGTTTTCGCGCGCTAATTGGCAATGGTAATTTAAAATGTATTTTTGGGGTACTTATAGGTTTCAAAAAAAAATAAAAAAACATTTTTTACTTTTTCTCACCTAAATTCAAAAAATGGTGAAAAACCCTATTGTGTACAAAACTTATTCAAAGAAACAGTAAAGTTACAAGTACTTAATAGGTACAGAACTCACCACGCAGTCCACGGGTTTGTTTAAAAAATAGTTAGTTAACGAAACATAATTTTATAAAATGTAATGTATACAGGGTGTAACAAAATTGGTGTAGGACTCGTTAACTGGGGATTCTACTCATCGTACTGAACAACTTTTGTTTTACGACTTTGTTCAAATCACAATAAAAATTTTTGGACATTTCATACAAATTGATGATCTGTTTTGCGATTTCAGCAAAGTCGTAGAATAAAAGTTGTTCAGTATGATGAGTAAAATCCCCAGTAACGGGTCCTACACCAATTTTGTTACAGCCTGTATATTGAGATCAATTCAGAGTTATATAATCTTTTTGTTGGAAACTAAATTGATCTTTTTATTACTAAATAATAACTTTTTTTAATAATTATCCATTTTTGCCTGGACTTTTTTTTCCTCAATTCCTAGGCTTAAACCTAAACGCTGCCTCTGAACAGAAATAATTTTTAGTTAAAAATGTTTTAACTCAATCAGTAACTACTTCAATATATTTATTGTTGATGTTAATAAAATTATTCACCTCTGCTTCTCGTAATAGGTATTTTAAAGTTGGGCTTAAAACCCAGGCATAAATGGGCATTCATTACGCACTTACTCAATATGCCCAAAGAACCCGGGCAGAAACCCATCTGTAGTTGGGCAATCCGGTTCGGACGCTAATATCCCACTCGCAAAATGTCCGTGTGCTCGAATTGGACCGTTCTCAAAACGGCTCGTTCTCAAAATGGCCCGTTCTCAAAACGCAGACACAGTCACCACTCACCGCACTGCGTCTGCGCCGCCTTGTCGCCTCCCCCACCTCCCGCTCCAGCCGCGAGATGCGCCCCGCGTACTGCCGCGCGCCCGCTAGCTGCTGCAGCGAGTGCGGCCACACACAGACACACTCACCGCACTGCGCCTGCGCCGCCCTGTCGCGCTGCTGCAGTGCGCGAGCGCGCGCGCCCCGCCGCTGCAGCTCCCCCACCTCCCGCTCCAGCCGCGAGATGCGCCCCGCGTACTGCCGCGCGCCCGCTAGCTGCTGCAGCGAGTGCGGCCACACAC
The DNA here is from genome assembly GCA_958295455.1 of Coleophora deauratella. NCBI lineage: Eukaryota > Metazoa > Arthropoda > Insecta > Lepidoptera > Coleophoridae > Coleophora > Coleophora deauratella. The sequence goes on along the minus strand of OY282392.1, from coordinate 18,994,551 downwards.
AGACACACTCACCGCACTGCGCCTGCGCCGCCCTGTCGCGCTGCTGCAGTGCGCGAGCGCGCGCGCCCCGCCGCTGCAGCTCCCCCACCTCCCGCTCCAGCCGCGAGATGCGCCCCGCGTATTCCCCGTGCGCCTTCGCTAGCTCCTGTAGGGATCGGGTGAAGGCTTTTGTGAATTAACACTGAACGATCCTCGTATGTCTCGGCTAGCTCCCGTTCCGAATGAATGCTTTTGTGAACAGTGAATTAATGATCCGATAGTTGATCGCTAGTCGTCCGAGTTACTTTTTATTTTATAAGAAGTCGTTCCATAACCAAGTTAAAATTCACCTGACAAGAGTTTGTCCCTTTCACACTTCAAAAAAATATAATATGCTATCCTGCTGTCAGAGTGAAAATTACTCTAACGAAACTAATTTGGAACGCTTTCTAAATGTCAAAAACGAAGTCGTATATTTGTAGCTAAGAATAGCTACACTCTGATTTTTAATTCCGCGGAATTCTGACGTTTCTTGGTGTGTATTATTAAAAAACTAATAACCCATTAGTAAGAAAGGTTTTAATAACTAATAACCGACTGGTAAGAGGGACTAATGGTCGTGTCAAATTTGCAGTCAACCGATAAATGAACGTGCTAAGTAAACCATGCTAAGTGGAAGTCTATGGGGACATCTATGTTCAACGGTGAACGACTTCCAGCTGATATGAAAGTGATGATTGAAACCTACAGAATGAAGTTTTATTCCTTCATTCCCGTTAGCTGTGGCTTCTACTCAGGACTATCCCCAAGGAACCCGCACTACGAATTTGAAACCTTCGCCCACCAATCTGTGCTAAGCCGAAACCTTAAAGAACTTAAAAAATCTTTGATTTTAATCACTTTGTCACGTCATCGCTTGACAGATTCACAGTCACCTTAATAGTATAACCTATGTTTAACATTCACTCAAATCCATCAAGTTTCTATTCTTGCCAAGTTACCACAGAAGCTCGTTGGAAACAAGGGGTCCTATGATGTGTCAGTGTCAAACAAAAGTAATTGATAATAATACCTAACCCTCACAACACACTAACTCACGATTCTTCATCCCAATTTAACCATGCTATCCCAAGACACAGACGAACTTTGAATATGAATAAGTAATCTCAGATATCCTATATTATATTACTTAGAAAGTACTCACATCTTCCAAGGACCCTATCTTCATTTTAAGCTCCTCTATGAGAGTTCTACATTTGTTCTCGTCGCACGTCTTGACGCTACTCTCGTTAATATCTCTCTGCTTGACAGCCACGTCTCCGGTCTCCGTGCTGTCAGTCTTTTCGGTCGGCTTCCCCTCATCGGTCTTGCATAGTCTGTGCGTGATGAGTTTATGAATAAAGGTGGAAATTATGACATATCATTGTCATAGGTAGTGTCTAAGAAATGCTTAGCGATAGATTGCGTCGACTTTCGAAGGCAATTCGGAAGTGATCGTGGATAAGTTCGCCTTGCGTGGTAGCATCGCGCGATAACTGACTACAAACACGGTCATAACCTGAAGGGGTTTATCTGTTAGCGGCAGGTTTGTCGACCATTTTCGTGCTTCGCAAGGGACATTAAACAGGCAATATTAAACCACATATGGCAGTTATTAAACCATGTCAGGTGCCTTATTCAAAACTTCTGACTCTGGAGTTGGCCATGAGCCCCACAACCTCCATTAAGCTGAACTTGGCCCCAGTTTCTGTAAAAATATCTGAAACATGGAACTCACTCCTGCGCGCACTGTTGGTGGTATGATGCAGATTTATTTTTAACCGCCACCTCACTTCCTTTGGTAGGCAAAGTACTTGATGACAGGTTTCTGGAAAATGAAAAAGATGTTCAGTTTTTATTGATTTTAAAACCGTCATTGAGATTCTGCCGCACTTATGATTCCAAATCTGTAAATCTGTATTATTGGATGTGGTTTCAGGTGATCCAATAGTGATCAGAGGCAGTCAGTGGAGCGGAGAGCGAAATAATTTTGGAACAAACCAAGGTATATTTCAATTTCATGAATTCTGGTAATTTTTTTTTTAATTATCATTTATCAGTTACTGGGTATTTCAACTGGTGGATAATAAAGTGACAAAACATAAAATAACCTTTTGCAGGTAGTGTTGTTTGATAATTGATTGTGATCAGTAAAACTTAACCCAGTTACTTTTTCCATATACCCAAATACTTTCTCGCTTTGTCCGCTTTGCTACAAAGTCCACTTTCTCACAATGTTCGTGCCAATCATACAGGCCATACTCACCTACTGCCGCTGGTGCTGGGCCGTGCGGCGCACTTGGCGCTCCGCGACTGCGCCGATGGCCGCCTGTTGAGGAACTGCTTGGCACTGCACAGCTTCATGTTTAGCTGCTTGATGCGTTCCGCGAGCTGCTCATTCTCTTTACGGAGCTCAAAGATGCTGGAATAATATTTTCAGTGTTAAATTATTAGTATTACCAATTTTAATTTATATTTCTGAATGAAATTGTAAAAGGATTGTAGACAGACTGAATAGGGGTATACTGATAATGATCTATTAACTGTAACTGAATGCCTTTGCTCATTGTTGTTAACAACCCATTACGTCCCCACTGCATGGGCATGGGTCTCTTCCTATAACTCGGGAAGATTAGGCCATACTCCACCCACGGGGGCCAAGTCCGGATTGGTGGAGGTTGTGGGGCTAGTGGCCAACCCCAGTGTCAGAAGTTTCAAGCCGCCTATAAGACCTCCGACGTGGCGTAATGACTTGCCATCTAACGATAGCAGCCGGCACCAATGGCTTAACGTGCCTTGCGGAGCACGGAAACGGTCGAGATAAATGCCACTAACTGGCAAACCCATCCAGGTTATGACCGTGTTTGTAGTCAGTTAACCTGCGTGATCGACTATTGTTTATTTACAATAAGCAAAAATAATAATTGCATTGGGGAATCTTCAAATCTTGAGAAGCCTGCGTCCATCTTTGGCACCATCAGCACTTTCCACCAGGTGAGATAGTGCCAAGGACTTACCAAATAGTGGTAAAAAAATTATAAAACCAGATTTTTTAAAATTTCATAATAATCAACTCTTTTGCCAATTTTGTACAGAGAGTTAGTTTTTATTATTATTATAGAACTTATAATGATGAGAGAAAAATCTTAACTGACATGTTATAAACGTAATTTGTAAGACTTTATAATTATATTTTTAGCTGGCTTAAAAAATAAAATTATCAGTTTATGTATTTGTATTCTCTGCAATTTAAAAGAGATCCACTGAACGGATTTCAATGCGGTTTTCACTGGAATGATGTAAAATATTAAAATAATACAGGCTCAGAAGTGTTTTCTAATTAAAAATGTAGTTATTACTTACGACTCTCTTTGCCTGTTAATCACTGTCTTGGTGCCAGAGCAGCAGTCCTTCTCTTTTTCCTTCTCATTGAAGACTGGCTTCTTCCGCTCAGAGTTATCTCGTGACATCCGCCTCATCGCAACTGACATCTGCTTGATCCTGTCCTCTTGGAGATTTAGCTTCTTCTTAAGTTCTATGTTGTCTTGTAACAGTTTGTAGTATAGGTCCTCTATCTCTCGCTTGCTTAGCTTTGATGGACAAATACGGTACTCTGTGGTAAATGGTATTTTTTTATTTTAAGAACAATAATAAAAATATAAATATTTAATATAGTACAGAAACTATCAGTACTCTAGAGCTGATATGCCTTGAATATTGTTGATGTTTTGAAATAGTCAAGTCCATGCTAAGAGCACAATAAATTGAATTATTATTGCAGTAGATGAGTATGTAAAATAATACGGCAGGCCTTTTAAGTGCAGCCCAACCGAGATCTGGAAATGTACATTCAAGGACAATATTAAAAATGCTACATCTATATCAACAGAACACTTGGGTAAGCTAGTATAAAATAAATAGGAAAGTTCTTAAGTGGTGACTGTACGCTAAAATAATAGGTATATGTAGTTTTAGGCAGACCTCCCTCTCCATGGACCGATGATACGATCTGGTAAAGATAGTGGGACGGAATCTACTGTCATAGTGGAAATCCTTGTGTTAAGCGTTTGTTGGAGCAGTGAACCTCTTTGGTTGTTATGATGATAAATAAAAAATCAGAGCCTAAATGAATTTTAAGCAAAACATAATGCAATGGCATCAGCCAGCCAGCACTCAGGATGAATGTGCGAGTTTTCTTAGGGTCACTATCTACTTCTAACTTTTTTTTTGGAGTACCTAGGTACTTAATCAGGTATTTCTCAAGTCTCTGTGTAATCCGTTGAAGTTGGTAAAAGTACCAGTAACTTACCTCGCTCAATTCTCACTCTCTGCTCAACGCTTTCTTCCTTCTCCGGCTCTGAGCTATCCTTATTACTAAAATTCATTCTATTACAACAATTCATCAGTTCGAAAGAGATCAAAAATATAACTCGCCCATCATCGAACCAAACCACATACATTCAATTTCAAGTCAAAATGAGCCACATCCCCTACGGAACTAGAACCACGCTACATAATTTTATTACGGGGTTTTTGGACTATTATGGCCTTACATTGCTAAAAACTTAGATTTCCTACCAAACGTAATAGAATGGAAATCGGAAAATGCCGCCATAGCAACCGATTTTTCTATTTGTCAACAAAGATTGCATTCAAGAATTAAGGTAAGATTTTGCTCAGAAAAGTCTGTCTCTTTCACACTAGAAGATTTGCAATAGGCTATCCTGTTGTCATGGTAAAAATCACTTTCACGAACGTGTTTTAGAACGCTTTCTAAGTGTCAACCATGTGTCAACAAAAAAGAAACGAATTCGGACTTTTTGGCGGGAACTCGCGGCAAGAGTTTGTCATTTTTGTTTTATTATCCGAAAAAATAGATATCGTGGTTTTTAATGCATAATATCGATAATGTATTGTTCAATAAAGTGCCATTTAAGTGTCTAATATGTAGGATAATTAAATAAAAGTGTGTAGACTGTGTTTCGAGTGCTCTCAAGAAGTCCATGAAATCTTTATCAAAAGTGCTATCATTTTGCTGAAGAATAGAAAATTTAAATACAAAAGAAATGGCTTTGGCCTTAATTCAATTTTTCTATGAAGACGACGAAGAAGTACAGAAGAAATAATACGATAGAAGATTTTCAACAGACTAGGCTGTATAGCTCTGATCCTTTGCCTTCCTCATCTCGGGGTAAAATACTCAGACCAAAGAAACTAGAGGACATGAAATATTTGTCTATATGAACAATCAGTTATACAAATATGTGCCATTTCGATAGCGAATTCTAAAATATACTTTTATTTCTTTCTAACTTATGTAATTCTTCTCAGTAAAAAAAGGACAACAATATTTTTGTCCTTTACAAAATGGCAACTTTGTTTTCGTGACGTCAACAAAATACCTCTTTGCGGCCGATTCGCCATATTACTTTCTCGGTGTCACTGGTACATAAGCTGTCAAAGTGCCTTCGCTCGCGAGTGTTTTAATTGAAAATTGTTAAATACGGTTAAACAAAGCATCCGAAAATAATAAATTTAGTGAAACAACACAGTAATTAAGATGCCTAATTGTAGTGTTACAGGCTGTGGCATCAAAATGAGCTGAAATCGACCGAACATTACACTGCACCGGTACGTATTGTTATCTTGTTGAAATATACCTTATTTTCACAAACTAAATTACGTATTTGTCTTAATGAAGAAGATAAGCGATATAAATAACCGAAAGTAGCTTTTCAATATAATTTCAGTCTGTATTTTAACTTTATTTTATTAAAATATTTTTCGGCTCTAACGTGGCTAATGTTGTTCTTCGGGGCTCTTTTAGACATCGATGTTTATGTAGAATGATGATGAATTTTAGAAAAAGTTACTTACATATAATTTTTTTAGGCTTCCCCGAAGTGAATATAAAAAGAAAAAGTGGCTGGCAGCAATAGGCATAGAAAACATCAACAAAAGCCTTCAACATCTGTTCACTTCATTTCCATGAATCATGTTTACCGCACATTGGACAAAACAACATTGCATGATGAAGCTGTACCATCAAGATTTTTAATGATAAGTATACCTACCCACGTTAGTACTTAATGATTAAGAGTGTTGTCAGTGGTGAATTTTATTCACAAAACAGTCAGTCATATAATCCCTCAGTAATTTCTGTTTACATTTTTTATGGCACTTAATGATTAAGAGTGTTGTCAGTGGTAAATTTTATTCACAAATTTACAGTCAGTTATATAATCCCTCAGTAATTTTTGTTTACATTTTTTTTTATGGCAGAGGTGGCAAACGAGCAGACGGATCACCTGATGGTATATGGTCTATGGTCGCCCATAGACACCCCTACATGAGGCTACATCTCTACGCAGCGCCAAGGAGTCAAGCAAGCCGATCTGAAATATCCTGGCAGCCGACGATTCGAGTTATCGTTGTTCTGTTTACATAATATGGAAAAAAAGTGGATAAGCGCGATACATATACATAGCGCGACTTCATAATGTTGATCAATTTCGTCAGGCACGGCATTCTTCCTAAATATAATGTTAAATTCTGATTACTGAAAAATCTGAAAGGCATTAAGCATGATGTTTTAAGAGGAAAACATTGTATTATTATACGTCCTGGAACAGCTAAAGGATTCGTACCCAGTGGCACCAAGGAAAGCAGTGACAACAGCTCAGATTCTGGAGACGACAATGTTGATGCCATATCAGGTGTAAATCATCAAGTTATTTATTTCGACCAGAATGTTTATGTGAATAAAACTAAATAAATTTTCTTTAAATGTCCTAGGCTTGTTTATTTTCCCATTTATATAGTTATAGGGATGCAGAAAACAAACTATTAAATACAATGATGAAAAGTAATTTCATTTTATATTAAAAACCTGCAAGTATTAAATTCATTTAGATTGTAGTATTAAATGTTGCAATGTAAGCGATAGTGGCGCCATTATCATCATCAGCCGAAAGAAGTCAACTGCTGGACAAAGGCCTCCCCCAAGGATTTCCACACCTACTGGTCCTGTGCTGCTCGCATCCAACAGCGCTATCATTTTTTTTTTCAACTCTTTACGGCCAAGCTGTAAATTAAAATACAGTTCCGAATATTTGTCTTTATTTTGAATACCTACACCTATAGCGCTGCAAGACACGAGCCATCTACACTCATTTGACATCTTCTGTCTCCTACTTTTTGCCTTTTATTGTTTTAAGTGTAAAAGACACAGTAGATAGTAATCATATTGGTGATTACAGACCATTTACATACTAATTAACTGATAAAACCAATATAATTAATTTCTTGTTTCATTTCGTTAATCTGTTATTGCCCAATTTCTAGTTTAGGAGGATATGTCAATTTTGACCATAATCGTCAAATAATAATAAAATAATCGAAAGTTCGCCATCAGTTGCGATTTATGTACGAGTAGAGTACAAAAAAAAATAGACGCTCATTCTCTGCATGCCGGTGATATCGATAAAATCATATCTCATATAATGGGTATGCACTAGGCCGAACGGCCATTTTCGTTTCTCAGCAAGTTTAGGTATGCACGCTTTTTCTGTAGGTATGCCACGTCCATTATCTCCTACGTCATTGGTAAAATAATAATTAAAAAAAGAAACGAATTCTGTCAAAGTTGAAATATGTAATTCATTAAAATGTATACTTTATATCTATAGACACAAAAGCTATAGTTGTCCGTTTAAATAAATGCGTTTATTTTGAACTTTTTGTGAAAATACCACGTGAGAAAACTTACGAAAGCAAGGCTTTTTACCCAACTGCGCCAGAAGGAGGGTTACGTTTTTCGAGTGCACGCTCTGTAGCCTAAACGGCTTGATGGATTTAAGCTTGAGAGGTGTCGTTAGATTGGTATTGAGTCCAGATTGGTATAGGATGCATATGGTAGGATACATTTTATTGCAGTCGGGGGTTTTTTATATGGTTAGGTTATTTTATAATCTGTTCACGAAAAAAACTAAGGTTGTTTTTTTGCTAAGGGTTTTTGGCATGTATCGTCCTTATGAAATAAAGACGTTTTTAGTATGAGTTGTCTCGATTAACGACCAAGTGGACATGGACGGAGGAGAGTGAGAACTTGGTGAGAGCAGATAAGTGGAGCGGCTGTGGTACCTCTAACTAAACACCACGTAAAGCGATTGAGAGCACGCGAACACACCCACAGTCTCCCTATGAAACGAATCACTCACCTTTGAAGTTTTGGTTGAGGGTTCTTAAGTGTGTAGGTGTAACTTATCGGTAATTTTTTTACCGTTGAGTAACAGTGTGACACATAATGGTGTGACACAACGGGAATATACGTTCAGAAATAGCCCTGCCTGTACACTCCGACTACTAACTACTACCATCCGACTACGATCTTTTGGCAGGTGGTGAAAAGCCGGAACTAACGCCGCCATCTTGAAAAATTACACTATTTGTATGAAATAAATGTCAGATTTACGACAAAAGCGCCCTCCTGTCAATGTCATCCACCTGCCAAAAGATCGTATAGTGCCACCAACTTATCTGTAGAACGGAAAAAAGCGGAACTACTGTTGCCAAGTATAAAAACGTCATTTTGTTGTTGTCAGTTTGTATGGTATTGTCGATAGTGGCGCCATCCTTCATTCTACAGATAAGTTGGTGGCACATAGTCGGACTGTAAGTTTCTATTGACCACTCTGGTACCTATCTACTTTTCTTCTTTTCGAACAGTGTGGTTACACTACTTCAGTCGAGTCGAATTTTCTTCTCAGTAGGGTGTACCTACTTTTTCTTAATACAGGACAAATTAATTAAAGTATAAGACATTTCTATGCATTTTTATTAACAGTTTTCACAATTTTTCTAGGCTACATCTAATATAAATTAATATACAATACAATACATCACACCAATCACAAATAAGTGTAGGTAGGTACTTAGACTTCATAAATGACATAGAATATTTATTTATTTTAACAATTTATTGTCTTACATTGGTAAGTGTCCTTACTTGCTATCAACATAAAAAACTGGTATAGTTTATGGAAACACACTACTGCCATTCTCAATGCTAAGATTAGAGTTAGGCAGTCCAGTCATAAATTTAATTAAACTGACTTGGTAGCTCAGTGGTTAGTGCTCCTGACTACCAAAGATGTGCAAAGTAGGTTATAAAATGTATTTAAATGCAAAATACAAATACTTTTTGTATTTTGTTATTTCAAATACAAAATAGTTTTTCTATTTATATTTAAAATACTAAATGCAAAATACGCATTTACAAAATGCTTTATTAAAATAAAATACTTTTAGTTTCAAACTATCTTTATTTTGTTAAAAAGTTTATTTATTTCAGCCAGCTAACAGGCTGGTAAATTTGCTTTGATAACTTACTTGAATTAAATTTACTTAACAGATTTTAATAAAATAATTCGCTCAAATACACTGTCGCTCATCTTTCCCTGTGTGGTCTCATAATCATGCCACCATAAGAAAAAAGCCTTTCTACCGGCGCAGAGCTAGGCAAGCAGGTATTATATTTCAAGAATAACTCCTTTATTGTAGGGTATTTATTTAATGATTGCAGGCTGACATCATTATCCTTCAAATATTGCAATGATTCCAGGTCAATAGTGGTGTTTACGTTTGCACTATCACTAGCTAGTGAGGAATCCGAATCGTCATAGAACATGTAGTAGGTACCATTTTTTTTCTTGTGTGATGATTGAGGTGTATTATTGACATCTTTATGATCATTTTTAAGTTTTCTCACTTCTGCAAGGAACAATGTTCTCTATTCCCTTTTGGCACCCATTTTAATTTAAAAAAAGCATATGTAGCGTAAAGTATTTTGTATTTCGCAAATACAAAATATGTCCTAAAAGGTATTTCAAATAAAATATAAAATGCTCTTCTAAAAAAAGTATTTAAATACGAGTGCGTAATTCAACTTCGAAATATAAATGCGCGATGAATTATGGTTCGATAGATCGTATTTACGACTAATTGATGCTCGACAGATTGCTTCTGCGACTAATACTAAAACGAAAGAATGGCAGAGCGATTATCTTTGTATCGATAGAATACTTCTTCGACGAACGCTAGTGCGAAAGAATAGTAGTGCTATGATAATGATATCTTTGTCTCTTCGCAAAGCACATTAAACATTTGGTGCCGGTTGTTATCACTACATAGCAGTCGCTTAGCAATGTAAGGTGCCTTACGAGTATTATAGGCGGTCTAAAAACTGCTGACACTGGGGCTGGCCACTAACACCACACCTTCACAGCGACCGCGGAAGTGAGGGGCAGAGAAGCCAAAAGCCCCCCTCTAAAATGAACTAGGGGGGGCCGCGCCCCCTCCAAAAAAGCGCTTCTTCTTCGAGACTAGATGCTTGCATGTGTGAGTAAGGGAGGAAGGAAAGAAAGAAAGATAAACTTTCTTCTTCGACTGAAGTTCTCTCGCTCCCCGTCAAGTCGGCGTGTCGACTCGGCAAGCTCCGCCACCGCTTTGCGTGTAGCATTGTTTCAAAAAAGGTTGCCCCCCCCCCGTGATGGAGTACTATGTTCGCGCCACTTCGTTTCAAAAAAGTTTGCCCCCCCCCCTCCCCCCGCCGTGCTGGACTAGTTCCGCGGTCCCTGCACCTTCACCAATCTAGATTCGGCCCTCGTGTGAGTAGTAAGGCCTATTCCATATTCTTTCATAAGGGACGAGAAGAAATCTGTGTCCCACCCAACATTGTTATAATTTTACTAATGCACAAACAAACATACGTGAAAATTATCAAATTTTTCTAAGAACGTGTTTTAAAATTACGCTACTTACTCTTTTTAAATACCATTATATCTATTAATGTTTAAAAAAATAGGTTCGAAGGTATCTGGAATACCAACTATGTAGGTACATAAATAATGTAATCACAAGCCTTCTTATATCTACTTCCACGACTTACAATCTAAAATTCTACAGCAACTTTTACGTCTTATTTCTAATAACAACATAGAGGGTAAGTCTACCAGAAGAGTTTGTAACAATAAATGATAGTTATAGCAAAAAGTAAGAAACTTTGTGGTTATAGAATCTAACTGGGGAGTCAGTCAGTAAGAACAATTACGACTTTTCTAAAATAAAATAAAAAAATGTGGACTCCCCACACAAATCGATCAGCTATTTTGCAATTATGTAGATAGGCACGGAAAGTCCAAAAATCTTTAAGCGATTAGTAAATTCGTACTAAGGTAAGTATAACCATAAAGTTGTTTAGTCTGTGGAGGAAAAGCCCCAGTTAAGGGGTTCATACCAAATTTATGACATATGTATAAACAAAAAAAAAATAACATCAAGTAAATGATTATACAATAATATTGTAATTTGTGATAATATCTTGACAAACGTATTAAAATTTACGAAAACCGGAAATGCAACAAAGAATTGCGTTCCAAAAGAATTAATTATAGCCCTACTGACAGCAGGATTAGAGTCTGGCAAACGAAAGCGTAACTGTTGGAAACCGTAATTCCAACATAAAAAAATATCAATTTTAGCAGATTGGTCTCATCTCTAACAACTTCCGTTTCCTAAGCACTGAGACTTTCGTCCTCTCTCTAATGTATAGGCAACCAGTATAACTGCGCTAACCAGCCTGCTAAAATATAACTATAAAAGTTATAAAATTAAAACTTATATAATTATCAAAATTAAGAAATACAGTCCATCATATGCAGTATCATTTCTCCAAAATTTCCAGTGCCGTGCTGCACAGTAGGTAACCTGGAATTTTCTTAAAAGTTTTTACATGGCAACACTAAAAAAAGTTTTTTTTTTTTTGCTGCGCTTGTTCAGGTTACGCTTTCGTTTATTGCCTATATCTTACTGCATTTAAATCAAGGAGCATGTAATTCACTTCAACTTACCTATGCCATTACATCACACACTCCTTCGGTAGCTCTGTAGTAGTGATTCATTTTATCTTACTTTCCGATTCACAAAACCATAAAACATTTTACATTAATAAAATATTAAAAAAATCTAAAGGGATCTTATCCATAATACAAATATTTTTCGATCCTTTGAATCTCACTAATATTATAAATTCTTAAATAAAATACATTTTGGGCAAATTTCTTTACGTATCGCTCTAAGTCCTAAAGATTTAGGCACCATGCCTTTTCAACACCTGGAACATGAACAGGTTACCTAACTTACAACATTGAGAAAATTATTGTCGCGATTACATGGTATCCCTAATTTACTCGTATTTGAGTAGTTTACGTCACTACACTTAGAAGGCCTAATACTTTTTTCCCGCTACTTACAATAAGATGCTGTAAAAAACTTAAAATCAATGAACGTGACTTAACATCGTTGTATGATTCCTTCTTCTATACGCTTAAACTTAGCGAGAAGGGCTGATGGACCAAATACAAGTACGCCACATAGGCAAAACTTGGCACATGTGTTTTAATTCGTGATAGAACAACTGGTTTCGAAGAACGACATGTAATAGACAAGAATAATTTCAGTCAAATCAACTTGGTTAAAACGAACTATGTATCGACTATGGATTACTTTGAGGAGATAAAGAAGAAGAATCAACTTTGATTAGGCCGCTTACTGCATTTAGAGGAGTCAAATACTGCCCTCATAAGAAAAAAGACCGCAAAATATGGAGTTTATATGGAATTTCCGTAGGTATACTTTGCGGAAATTCTTGTGAGGGTAGAATAACAAGTTTCCTATTAAACAACAACGGCAACGCACTTGTGACTCCTCTGGTGTTGCGGGTGTTTATGGGCGGCGGTAATCGCTTACCATCAGGTGATCCGTCTGCTCGTTTGCCACCTATGCCAAAAAAAAAAGTGCATTATCATCTTTGATGACGGCTTTTAGCGCTACTTTGGCACCTTATTGGTACTTTGTCTCCTGGATTCCCTCTATGATATCTACACGTATTTTCCTTATTTAAGAGTACGATTAGTGTGAGCCCGAGAAGTCCAGAGCTCTAGTAAGATAGTTTATGCATACTTAGGTACAAAAAAAGCAGAATAAATATCGGGTTCTGCGGTTCTATATTGAAAATGGTTGACACTTCTTAGCAAGACCACGTAGAGCGCTTTATAGCTATAAAAGTTTTTTACTGAATCTCATTGTGTTGTGAGACTGGGCTGCGCCCTGTGATATGTGAAAGCGCTCTTAGAAGTTCAGTTGAATTAAACTTAGCCACAGAAAATTCTAACACAGTTTACCTAAACATCTGAAACTCGAATAATAAAATAAACTCATTCAGTCCCATGGATGACGCTGTATCTAGATTAACAGATATTGAATGTCTCATAAAGCTAGTACGCTATCAAAACTCTAAACATCCGACGTTTATGACAACCTACTTTCGATATTTCATAGCGGCGGTTGCTTTATCTGCTAGCGTTTTACAGGCACGCAGCAGAAGGATTAATCAGCTCCCAGCTACATATCAGTATCAATAGGTACGAATTCGACAGTCAAATACCTATTCCTTGACGGAACCGTGGTTTCGTAAAAAGAAGATATGCTCTTATATCGGAACCATTTTCATAAAAAGATCATTTATTCCTCCGTGGTAGCTGGTTACGAAACTACGGTTACGTAGACAGCCGAAGGGCAAATAACACTATTACTGTGCTTGGTCTACTGCTTGTTCTGGGCAGCTTGGCGGCGCAGGTCGGGCTTGATGGCAGCGGTGATGACTGTGCCGAGGGCCAGGAGACCGCACAAGGTAACGTTGGACCAGCGATCGCCCACTGCGGTCAGCATCCACTCGTACAGCAGAGTCAGGAGTATGCCGAATATCTGGAATATGGGAAGACAAGACGAGATTATTCTTGAGTGTCTTTATTATCAATAATTGGAGTCATTTTGGCAGTACCTCACCAGTAAGGGACGATGAATCACGCAAGCTTAAATAATGTCTTTTCACACTTTTTATCGGGGAATATCGGCATCATCTCATTTCATTTCATTTCATCCGATGATGGAATGGATGGAGATAATGGAGTGAAGTCGTATAATTGCTGGGTGCAAGTTAGGAGATTATTAACCTAAGCTAGGAAAGCTATTGGCTTTCGTTTTAGAGTCAACAATGTACTTTCATATATTTCTAAGCAAATAAAAAAAACACAGCGACTAATACAAGCCGGTGGCACATTGAAGCGGCCAAATTATATCCACATTTTCATGAAATAAATACAAAGAAGAATAAATTTAGGAGCGTAGGTACCTGAACCACAGCGTTGAGAATTCCAGACGTGGTCCCTTCAGGCTCGGGATAAGTCACTTCGGAAGCGAACTCGAAGCCAACTGGCAGGTAACCGGTCATGAAGAAACTGAAAATGTTTAATTGATAGACTTACGTATTTGCTTGTTATTCATCATCGTCTTCATCATCATCAGCCGAAAGACGTCTACTGCTGGACAAAGGCCTCCCCCAAGGATTAACACACCGACTGGTTCTGCGCTGCCCGCATCCAGCGGCTTCCCATAAGTTTCACCAGGTCATCAGTCCACCGAGTGGGAGTTGCTTGTTACGATACGAAAACCGAGCAATGTTGTAAAAAGCTGTCACTAAATTACATAACGCAATTTGAGGAGGGGGATTTACAGCCAGAAGATGTGGTCCTTGTATGTTTCGGATTCCCGTGGACTATCCTATTGAGGTGAGCGTTATAAGGGGAAGGAAGAATGGAGGCTGAGAATTTTGCGTTACCACCTCCTTTAGCCAAACTCCTTGGCTTAGCGGCTAGGGCACTCGCTTCACTTTAGGAGGTCGCGGGTTCGATTCCCGGTATTGTAGGACTCGGCTTGGTTGGTGATAGGGAATTTTCTAAGCCCACCTGGCGAGCTATCACCATCTTATCTTACTCTTGCCACCAAACACCAATTTGTTAACAGCATTGATGTATTCTAGTATGAAGATAATGTAGCCATTTCCCCATTGCGTCGGGGAATCTTGGTAAGCCCGCTTCCGTCTCCAGTATCATCGTCACTTATTATCAGGTGAGATGATGCCAAGGCCAGGGCTAACCAATTGCGGTTTAAAATAAACTAACTTAGAGAGTGAAGCGCCGGATTTCTTCAAAATATCTACTTGTGAAACTTACCCAAGGAATATACTGCTCAAATACACGATGGCGATGACTCCACAATCAAGCGTGAAGGTGAAGATGAGCATTCCCACCACGGAGGCCGCGTACACTGCCAATGTGGTCTCCTTGAAGCGATGGGTCTTGTCGAGAATAAAGCCGCAGACGACAGAGCCCGCCATACCCGCGACTACGATGCAAAGACCGATGCGGCCAGCGTCTTGGTTGCCATCCTGAGGAATGGAAATATAAGGGAAATTAAGTGTGGTCAGCGATTTCAATTTCATCCTTCTGAAATAACTCAAAAAGCGGCCAAGTGCGAGTCGGACTCGCCCATAAAGGGTTCCGTAGCAGCAAGTAACATAATATAAAAACTAGCTGGGTGACCGAGCTTCGCACGTTCAATCGGAGCGTTTGTAAAAAAAACTGAAAACGACATATCCAGATGAACCACGCCAAAAATGGCAGAAAAATACTCGAACATATCAGTGCATGTTGTCATTCCTCTGTTCATTCCTTCAGAACTGCACGCCATCTGTTGTCGAGTAGCGCGGTCAATGTTAGCAACAAAGGGCTCCAAGGCCTCCCAAGTAATGTAATTCACTGGTAATTCACCTACTCGACAAAAGATGGCGCCATTAGTGAAATATATTTACAAAACAAAAAACCAACTATCAAAATAAATTCCTTATTTGTAAGGATAAGTTTAGGTTTAGACCCTCATAGATCCACTGTAGATCCGAAACAACTAACCATAGATCGATAGAATTATTTTTGTTAGAATCGTTTTCGACAAAAATAAAAACAAAATTTAATGCACAGTAAATTCGAAACATAAACATTGTAGCAGTCGTTGATGTCTTTTATATAAAACTTGATAAATCAGCGCACGTCGATTTTTTTTTTCAATACTATCTTCGATAAAATAGGTAAAAAATGTACCTACGTCATTCACGCTGCAGCACCCGATTTGAAATGTTCCAAATCCATTTTTGGTGATTTTTAACCCCTAATCCTAAATTTTTTTTAAAAAGTTTCATGCCGTTATCGAAATCCTCGGGACACCTAACTCGTTTAATAGTATAGGAATAATAACACAAATAAAAAGACAAAAAACAATAGTCTCGCGGGATTCGAATCCGAACCTACATAAAAAAAGACCAGCACCGAACCTTTAGGCCAGTTCGCGCTTGAAGGTAGTTTTAAAAATAAACATCATATGTGTAGTCATATTATGTAATTTCGCTCATATCTCCCTTAAATGAGTTTTTCGAAGATAATTCCACCATAGATCGATTTCTGGCGAGTTTTAACCCCTAATTCTAGATTTTCGTCACAAGGTTTCAAGCCGTTTTCAAAATCGTCGGGACACTTAACTATAGGATTCTTGTAGTTCGTTGTAGGTAAATTGCGGTTTACGATTTATGACGTATTAAAAAAAAACTACTTACTAGATCTCGTTCAAATCGATTTTCGGTGGAAGTTTGCATGGTAATTTACATCATATATTTTTTTTAGTTTTATCATTCTCTTATTTTAGAAGTTACAGGGGTGGGACACACATTTTACCACTTTGGAAGTGTCTCTCGCGCAAACTATTCAGTTTAGAAAAAAATGATATTAGAAACCTCAATATCATTTTTGAAGACCTATCCATAGATACCCCACACGTATGGGTTTGATGAAAAATTTTTTTTTGAGTTTCAGTTCTAAGTATAGGGAACCCCCCAAAATTTATTGTTTTTTTTCTATATTTGTATGAAAATCTTAATGCGGTTCACAGACTACATCTACTTACCAAGTTTCAACAGTATAGTTCTTATAGTTTCGGAAAAAAGTGGCTGTGACATACAGCCGGACATACAGACAGACAGACAGACAGACAGACAGACATGACGAATCTATAAGGGTTCCGTTTTTTGCCATTAGGCTACGGAACCCTAAAAATTAACTTTGCTTTCTACTTATAAAACTGAACAACTTCCCTTAATAAACCTATACTCAGTTCGCAAAAAAAGTTGGCGTATGAACGTGTTGGTTAATATTGTTTTTTTTTCAGGTACTTCAGATGGATCCTATGTAGTTTTTAAAAACTAAATGTGGTACTTAAATAGGTAGGTGTCTCAGAAACATAAGTGAATAAGTACTTTCTCGACCTAAACGCCAAAATTAACTCGTATAGGCCCAGATAAGACACAAACAAGTTGTGCGCAATCGCAGTTGATCACGACGCTCATAAGATTTAGCGAACCTTGCGCTCCAAATTCGATAAATCTATTACTTCATCTCTTTTGGTGGCTACAAATAAGTTGATCCGTTATTTTTTTTTCCTTCACAGACTTACGGGATAGTGCGTCAGGATCACCGCATTCAGCAGCGTCGATATAGCGTAGAAGACGCCCACGTTTAGACCATACGACAGCAAGAGGAGCAGATAGTTGCGGTTGGTGGCCAGATTCTTCACGGATTGCAGGTAGTCGGACTCCAGGCTGTGGCCCATGTCAGCGGCCGCTGATGGAGGCGTCGGGGGCTTATCTTTGAACGCTGGAAGTATGACGGGTATAAAACATGTTAGTGTCACAAGTTTTCAGTTTTAAGGTTATATTGCACTTTAAAATTTAAATGTCAAAAACATTTATAATCATAATAATCATAATCATTTTATTGGTAAATATTTTTTACACGTCATCATTTTACAAATTAAATGTCAAAATTATCAAAATAAAATACAAATAAGTACAGAGTAATAAACAAAATTAATTACAAAACTTTAAATAAAACATAAAGATTAAAATAAAAATACAATCGAAAAAATTATAATAATACACATCAGTGTACTTTAAAAAAGTCTTGTAGAGTATAGAAAGTGTGCTCGATAAGCCAGCGTTTGAGTTTAGTCTTGAAGCTCACTAAAGAGGGAGCTTGAGTGATGTCTGCTGGGAGTTTATTGTAAATTGACGGTCCCAGCACATGCGTCAGTTTAGTTGACTTTGCGAGTCTGCACCGCACAGGCAGGAGTCTGTCCATATTGCGGTGGTTACGGGTATGTATGTCTCTAGGTGTCACGTACTCCTCACGGTGGCTGTAGACATACGAAGCTACCTGGAGAATTAGTAAGGACGGTAGTGTGAGTATGCCCAGGCTTTTAAATAGAGGTCTCGCGGAAGTACGACGCGATGCCTGCACGATCGCTCGTACGGCTTTCTTCTGCATTCGGAAGGCGCGGTCCCAGTCAGCCGCGCAACCCCACAGCTCTACACCGTATTGCAGGAGCGACTGTGCCGTGGCGAAATAGCTGGACCTCACTACCTCCCTCGGGACCACTCGAGCCAGTCGTCGGAGCGCAAAACTGACTCCACCAAGTTTCCCGCAGAGCTTCGTTATGTGAGGTTCCCACGTGAGACCGCGGTCAATCTCAAATCCGAGGAAGGAAGTGGTGTCCACCTGTCGGGGGGGTTGGTTGCCGGGACTTGTACCGAGCACACGTCTGCTGAGTAATTTTTTTAATTATTTCCGTTTTAGAGTAGTCTCAACGTTGTTTTTGTGATGGGGAAATAGCTGTGATTCCGATTCAGTGAAAAGCGGTCATAAGAAAAGGATTAACTCGGGAGACAGCTCCGTTTTCCGAGTTCCAGCAGCAAACCACCACGTGGAGCGTCTTTAAGTGCCCATCAACTTTAGAGCCACGTCTTTCACTTGACATTGACGTTTCGCCATTTTCTTTATTGAAAATTCTCCCATTTTTAACTTGACATTGGCAAAATCACTCCTTAAATGAGATGTGGAATGCCAAATAGAAAAATAGAACAGAAGATATTTGGAGGATAAAAAGGTTACTTATCAGGTATTTTGCATATAAAAATATGTTATACCTATGCAGGTATAAAGAATACAACTTGCGAAAAAAGAAACTTGCGTTTCACCAAAGAATTATCTAACAAAATTAGCAGTTTAATCGATCGTAAATTTTGTATTGCGATTTCAGTATATAGGTTCCGTAGGAAAAGTTCCTTCTGAGTAGAATACCCTGTCAAAGTATCCAGTAGTGGTATTTTTACACTGTAAAGGCGTTGGATGTACTGGAGTTAGCGTTACGTTAAGTATTGATGGGACCGATCGGTCCCATAGTCTTATTTTCAACAGGGCACTTTCAGCTAAAATTTCAGCAATCTGTTGAGAATATTCTAGAAAGTATAATCATACTTACAGAATATAATCAGTACGAGAAGTATAGTTGTAAAGCCAGCGCACAGCAGGAACATCAGCTTGAAATCACCAGCGATTTCCTCGGTGGAACCACTCGCTCGAACCAGCATCGGCGGTATGAAGAACCCGAGAGCCACTCCCAGCTGATGACAAGGAAAGAAGAATTGAAGAATCTACACTAGTGGACTAAAATATCAAGTCCAAGTTTGTTGCCCGACTTTTTAAAAATAACTCAGTCTATAAAACTACTAAACACAAATAACTAGAAAACCACCGAACTAAAATCATAAAGAGTAATCATACAGTTTTTGAACTTTTGTTTAGTGTTTTTTTGCTAGATTTAGTTATTTTTTCAAAAGTCGTGCAACAAAGCCTTGAGTCGATTTTTTTGTCCATGAGTATAACTTAACCCCCATATACTTAATCATTTTTTCGATAGAGCAAAAAGTGAAAAAAAAAAACACGTATCTTGTATGGATATCTTTGTTTTTTTTTTGTCCACAATTGGTAAGCCCTTGGGCGTTATCTCACTTGATGGTAAGTGATGATGATGCCGAAACATGGAAGCAGGCTTACCAAGATTCCCCAACGCAATGGGGAACTGGCTATCTTATCGTAATTTCTGTAAAATCTTATATTCTGTGAAAATTTCGTTTATATAAGTTGTATATTGAGCATTGACAGACGGAGAGCCAAACAGAAACCGGCGGGCGCAGGGTTAGTAATTAATAGGGTCGCTTGGGATATCCTTTAGCTACGGAACCCTAAAAAATATTTGTTTTAATTACCTACTTTGATACTTCATTCTCTTTATTACAATATCTTAAATATATAATACGTTTCTTCTCGCTTCGCAAACACTTTCCGAAACTTTGAGTGTACAAGTCCCGCGTGGTAGGGACTTTGTACTAGGTAGAAAAAAAATATTGACGATTTAAAAGCATGTGTAAAGCATCTACTTAAATAAAAAACATTTTGAGTTGGAGTTTGAGTTTATATAGAGATTTTTTACTGTAGGCATAACACCTCATATCTAGACGGTTAACTATAATAAACAGTTGTTGATGCATTCGTTCTAAACGTCGTAAAAAATATCAAAGAATTTTAAAATATGGACATATAAAGTAGATAAGAGATAGATTAAATTACTCATGACGGAAATACTCGTGTATCCACATTAAGACGTGGATTTTCCTTGATTGTGTTGGTTAATAAATATGTAGTACTTTAGACTTAGATAAAGCATGTGATTTTTTTTGTTACAGCCTGTATATTTTATTGCTAGATTTATACACTTTTTAGACTAGAGATCGTCTATCTAAATACGAGCGTAGCTTGTAGATATATGTATTTTTTTAATATCTGGGACAAATCACACACGGTCAGCTGGCCCCAAACTAGGATTCCCTGTATATGGGAAGCAGATACTGATATACATACACATATACTTTTAAATACATACATACAATATATAGATATAATACACCCAGACACAGAGCAAACAAATCTGCTCATCACAGAAATGTTTGCCCTACGCGGCGTGGGGATCGAACCCACGACTCTCGGATCAGTAGTCAGAAGCACTAACCACTGAGCCACCGAGTCAGTCATAATAAGCGAAGTAAGCCCGTAACTTTTTTGATTTATTATAAAAGTCTTAAAAAGGGTGCCTCAGACTTTATTCACCTGTTAAAATATTTCTAACCAAGCTGTGACTTAAAATATACAATACATTAAAATTATGAACGTGTCATTATGATTTACCATTACCTATATCGTCGCACCTGCTTAGCGTAGCGGAAATATCAAAATCGTATAGGTAACACATAATGCACGCACGCTGTGTCTCTGAACAATACTTTTTATCTAAATCTGTAGGATATACTGTGTTAAAATGCAATAAAATTATTGTATCACCTATTGTTTTTTAGTGAGGAAAGAATAACTGTTATTTTTTATGCAAATTTAACAAAATGATGAGTACAATTAGTGACTTTGGCAACGCTTTGACCATATAACAAATAAAATTAAAGAAGTTACTGTTATCATTTCAGCAAAAAATTAAAACATCATTTCATATACAGGAAAAACTTTTTATCCGTTTATCTTTGCTTACGTCCTGCGATTAATTGCTAGCTAAGCGTGGCGGATCGGTCGGAACTTAGAAGTCGCTTCTTTATCACGTTAAATTGTCCTAACTACGTCCAATAATCAAACTTTTTAGTAGCACCAAAAATCAGAATGCGGTAAAAATGCGCTTTATGACGCGCGAGAACCGATATTTCACGGTCACGATCATAAAAGCAATTTTCATTCTGCCCTTTTGAATTCGGGGACAATTTATTACTTTCCATTTACCTTTTCAACCTTTTCGTATAACAAGTTACTGCCTACCTTCCATTTATTCTTTTACATAAGAGGATGAGGACATAGGTATTAGGTACTAAAGGATATTTTATATTTTTTTCCCTTAACTCCAATCTTCAGTTACACAAGGTAATTTTTAATTGCGGATGTAAACAATGCAGGCTATTATTCAGGTCAAAATGTGACAGCTCTTTTCTACCACTTCAAAAAAGAGGGATGAATTTAGAGTACACATTGATAACAAATTATCAGTTTTTGAATGGAAAAAATGATAGAACTAAAGTGGATACATTTGAAGTAAATAATGTAAGCCTGGATAAGTTAAAATCTGCCATTAAAAATCACTTTATTAGTAGTCTTCGTATTTCGTCATAAAGGCGTTTCACAAGATACAGATTTAGCTTTCTATGAATCAGTATTTGCCTAGGCATTTATTAATTTGCCAGTTTCCGTAGATAAAAAATATATAAAGTGTTATTACAATCAAGGTTTCTAGGGAATCAGTATTGAAAACGCACGGGATTTGCTGAATCTGGAGTGATGTCACCTGCTCGTTTACAGTAAATGTCAGTCGAAGTTTTACATATTACGATTTGAAAGCTAAAATTTTGCTTACAAGCCGGTGAAGTCATGACATACGTGACCTGCATCTATGGCGTCTTCAGCGTTTTGGCGGTTTTTTTATTCATTTAAACTTTGAAGGAGATTTTTATAGGAAATAGAGATATACACAAAGAATTGATAAAATCGCTAATGTTTTATGCTATAATAAGCAATTTGAGATATTTTCTTAAGACCTGCAAATATACCACTGTAACAAAGAAAATATCTCTGGTATTATATAAATATGACGTCACGTGTAACGTTTTTGACGAGCTCTTTTTATTATTTTAATCAATATGAATTGAAAATGAACTGAAATTTTAAACATGCATACGAGTAATTATCGTTGAATCAAATTTTCAGGTTCTGATAAAAACATTTTCAATAAAAAATACTGCTTACCTATAGTTTTTTTAATATCACTCTTAACACATTTCTTCTAACACTTAATATTATAACCTATTTTACAATACAATCTTATTCTCATTATTTTGGTTAGGAATACTTAACTGATTACTTTAGAAAAATATACACAGAGGGCTAAGAAAAATAAATGCCTCCCTTGCAATACCCATACAAAGGACCAGTTCGCCCTCGGGCATTTTTATTTTTTATTTATTTTTCGCCTTCTGCTGCCGATCGGTCGTTACGCTCCCAATTAATCCACGTCCGATATTTGAGTTCGCACGTGCTACGGGATACGGGGTAGTGTTGTGGTCGAATTATAAGAGTGAGTATTTACTCCTATATTGAGTTTGTATTTTACTGTTGTGGAACTATAATACTCGATGGACGGGTGAACTGCCTTAGTAAGCATGGTGACATATCTCGCGCGCGACGCGAGTTTTAAAAGCATTTTTTTTCCGTTCTAACGCTAAGCTAATGAAAGAGAAAACTGAGCTTTGTATAACGCCTCATGTTACCCGTGCAGGTGACGGGAAGCCATTGGACGCGGGCAGCTCACATCGGTAGTCGCGGAAATCCTTTTCTTTGTCCAGCAGTGGACGTCTTTTGGCTGATGATGATTATGGAACTAGAAAAACCCGTCGTCGCGCTTTATGATGTGGTGGTGGTTGGTTTTGATGTTATCACGAATTTTGCAAGTTTCTCGTAATTTATGACTATATTTAATATTACCGGTAATGCCTACATTCCAATACACGTCCTATTTATCACTAATTAAGTATTTATAGCCCTAAATCTATTATGCGAAAATCTAGCATTTGTTTAATATCAGTTGCTGATTTAGGATAATTTTATATTATCAGCAGACTCTTTCACGTGATATTTCTGTCCCATGATTCGAGAAGATTTCATTTAGATACAATATCGTGATAATATTATATGTAGAGTCTGGGAGCGGAAAGGGAACCGTCAAGGCGTACATATAGGCAACGTTATTATAATTTGCTCCGATGATTTCACCCCATCATATTTAAAATACATATATGTATTTGTGATTTTTTACATACCTCAATGACTTGTCAGTGTTGTCAACATAACAAAAATACGATAACTTTAGGTAATTTCCAGCAACTGCGCCCCCAAATCTTATAACAGTTCTTTCCTCATAGACTCTACGCCTAATGTACTTAAAGGTACATAATAAAATGAAGAAAAAAACATCATTTAACTAATTATCAAAGGCAAAAGTTACTAAGCCGCACGAATAATTTTGATTCGATAACGTTAAACACTGCACCAAGTTTGTGCGTCTGAAAATATCTGCACGGTAACAATCAGACATCTCAGACTGTTTCAGTCTTATCATAAAGCGCCAAAGCTCACTCAGCCGCGTACACATTGATAAAACGACGGCCACTTGAGTGACTTCTAATGACGTCACTGAAGTCGAGACGCAATTGCGTGGGCGCTTGGGGCCTCCAGCACCCACTAGAAGTAACCATAGACACCTAAACTGATCAGCAATCACTTTAAATTAATGGAAATAACAATAAAAAACTCTTACACCTAAGTATTACAAAAATAAGTATTAAAAAACAGACTTTCAAAAATAATACAAAATGGTTCTAACTTGTAATTAATCAAATGAAAAATCTGTTGAAATTATTTAAACTGAGGCTTTTGATCATGAATTTGAACAAACCTCGAAGAAACCATAGACAATTAGTGAACAAAAATTACGACTTTTCTAAAAAGTCGATCAGCTGATCACCAACTCAGTATGGTATTGTCACACTTGACTTCGCATGCCAAGTCCAAAAATGATTGTTGTTTCTGCGATTACATGGATTCCTTGTACCTAATTGGACCGCAAATGTGGAAGAAAAGAATACAGTTTCATCCTGTATTTGACAACCATAACGTCCCCACAACTGGGGAATGGGGCCTCTCCCTTTACTTCGCGAAGGGGTTAGACCATACTCCACACAGAGCAACTCCAGATTGGTGGATTTAGCGGGGCTAGTACAAAATTGTCACCCTATATAAAATTTCAAAAAAATTTCATAAAATCTGATAATTGGAATTTTTTTTATCTCGAGTGAACGTCACACACGTACAGTCGTACATCACTAGCTGGACAGGACAAAAGGCCGTTATGTGAAATTTATTGCGACCGTTTCATACACGTTGGAGCTAAACCTGAAATTCATACCGGTTGACGTGTCTCATTTTTATGAATTAATCGACGAATTTTTCAAAATTGTAGTAACGTTTCAGATTGGAAATATCCTTCTGCCGTCAGGAGTTTTCCATAAATTGCTAAATTGCTTTCAATAGACGTAGGTTTCATTGTTTGTAAAGCTTTATAAAGTAGATCCAAATTAGGTGTTCGTTTTTTTGAAACTTCATATATCTAAAACAAGAATTGACAGCGTCAGAATTATTTATGCAAGTAAAATGCGTTCAATTACGTTTGATCTTTTATTATTGTATAATGAGGCATTTTTAATGTTACATGTTTAATGTTACCAGTTATCTCGCTCTAAGCTGTTGCTTGTAACTCTAAAATAATTATCTTTGTTAATTTCATAGGGGCCTTTAGGTCTATTTGAAAATTTAAATTGTGTCTAAATTTTATAAAAGACTGTTTGTGTCCTCAATAAATAAATAAATAAAAATTATTAAAAACAATCAATCTGAGTTGTATCCGGGTACCCGGGTATTCCATAAAATTATTCCCGGTGCCGAAAACGTTTTCGTTCCCGGGAATACCCATCCCGGGAACCCGGCACCGATAACCCTAATTGCAAGGTATTGTAAGATTTGACTTGATCCCTAGATTGATTTTTTTTGTGTAGTCGACTTTTATTTGAAAATATATGTTGGTGTTAGTTTCTTTGGGCCGGACGAGAAGCAAATTTCTTCGCAAATATTTCCCAAAACAGCGTGTATACGAGTTCCAAGCTTCGTATTAGGTAGACTAAAAGAATGAAATTCGAAGTATACAAGGTGCTACTTTATTAGTGCCTGATATTTTAGTCAGTGCTTCTACTCCTGATTCTGATCAGCTTTCCCCAAGGAACCCATAGTCAAATCGCAAAAAAATTTTTGGACTCTTCATACAAATTGATCAGCCGAGCGGCCAAATTAGTATGAAGAGTCCAATATTTTTTGCGATTTGACTATGGGTTCCTTAGGAAAAGTTGATCAAAATCAGGAGTAGAAGCACTGACTAAAATATCGGGCACTAATAAAGTAGCACCTTATATAGTACAATACACATTGATCATACAATAGATCTACACAGGTCGCAGTGATGCAATAGGGCCCTGCTTTGTTCCTATACCCCTTCACCCCCCAAATAATAATAGTACAATACTACTTCCTACTAACTTCGATTTTTTTTTGTCTTTTGTACATTTGTTAATTAGTTAGATTTTCTCATCAAGTGGACTATCAGATTTTCCGCAACTTTTATAAAATAGGTTTCAAAGTTTGCAATCATAAAAAACAAAACCTAATACAAACAAAACACATAGGTGTATATCACAATATCAAACAAACAACAATCAGAGTTAAGAGTCCCCCAGTATTCCTGATGATTGGATAAACGTTTCCGAGTGGCGTAACAGTCTAGCTGTCATGTGGAGTGTGAATCATTCCATTGAGTTTGACGGTTGTCTGCCTTCATAACAGCAATGGGGTTAACATTTTCTCAGCTATAGTATACAGGGTGGAAATTACAGGTTTCCGAAAACTTTAAGGGCTTGCTCACTAGACGAAACTGAACAACTTTCCACAATAATATTTTTCAGGAAACGAAAAAAAAATCGGCTTCTCCATACAAACTCTCCAATCAAGTTTATAATTTTGTATGGAGAAGCCGATTTTTTTTTCGTTTTCTGAAAAAAAATCTTGTGGAAAGTTGTTTAGTTTCGTCTACTGAGCAAGCCCTTAAAGTTTTCGGAAACCTGTCCCTTACACCCTGTATATAGGATGAATTTGAATTAGTTCTTGATGCGAAAGGCAATTAGATAGCAAACAACTTTCCCTAAGGAACACATCAAATTCAAATCGCAAAAAAAATTGAACTTCTCGTCAGTTGATCGATTTGTATGGATAGTCCAACATTTTCTTTTGCGATTTGACTATGAGTTACATAAGAAAGTTATTTGTTATCACAAGCACATAGCCTTTCGTATCAAGAACTAATTTAAAGACACCCTATATAGGATGATAGGTGAATGACCCGTTAACTGGAGCTTCTGCTCATTATACTGATTAACTTCTGTTCTACGACTTTTCCGACTTACATTTTTTTTAACCCCCATCAATTTGTATAAACAGGCCAAAATTTTATTTGAAGTTAGAAAATAGATACACCAAATTTCTTTCAGTATTAATAATCATAATCGAGCATACAGGCTTTAATTCCATCGCAAAAACTTTTTTTACAATCAGAACTAATGAAAATTGAATCTTTTTTAAATCGCTCGCATCAAATCGCCTATAACAAGATGAAGTCTTCACGAAAAATGCTGATGCAATGAAGTGGATAAAATAATCCCAAGGATGAAAAATTTAATGCTATTGGATTGGGTCAGTGATTTATTTATTTATTTATTAATAAAGATACATTGCAGCATAACAGAATACTCCAAGACACTACAAGTACATACAAAAAATATAACAGACAGTAATAAAAAAGGTTGTATCCTTATATTAAATAACAAATTTGCTAAATTTAATTTAATAGATAGTACTAGCAGGCATCATACTTTCAATCAGTCGCTTATACTCAAACATCAGACATCCAATCGTACTCTCAAACAAATCACAATGTGAAAACGACGGTATGTCGAGCAAAGAATTAAGCAGTGCGACCGCGCGAGCTGCAGGCGACTGGCGGCGCGCTTCCGTGCGCGCGCGCACCGGCGCGAGCAGCAGATGTTTGCGTGCTCGTAAGTATGAGTCGGGCACAAATCGTTTCAAAAATGTATTAAGGAGAGAAGTAGAATCAGTACGATTACGGAACAGATACAACACAAATTTAATTAGGGATACTGATCTACGAAAATGAAGTGAATCGTATCCAAGTTGTCCCTGAAGGAAAAGTGTTGAATAAAGATATACATAATAGGAGTATTTAAATTTGTACAAGCTTCTAAGATTTTTTTTCTGAATTTGCTCCAGCATAAGAATATATTTCTTTTCATGTGGATTCCATACGACCATATTGGTTTCCGAAAGACTACGAACTAAAGCTGCATAAAGTGCACGAATAGCTTTTTCTGAGAAAAAAAAACAGAATTACGAAGAACAAATCCTAAGCGGCGATAAGCACTGTCCACCACAGATTCAATATGCGGTCGGAAAGTGAGTTGTGTATCAAAAATAATTCTAAGGTCACGAACTTGATTGACGCGAGTTATAAGTTTTTCATTTCAACCCATCGGGGCCTGGAGAAGCAGTCGGTTTTAATTTCTTGACAGCCGTGTAAATATCATGTTTTGTAAAAGATCTAACGTCGACTAACCGATTATCCGCTGATGTATTCTGACTAGCAGCATTTGGGTCAAGTAATGGATCTTCTTGGACAAAAACTGACTGAAAGTGGTCAGCGAAAGCAGTAACAGCCTCTGTACCACTGTAATCGGTATCATTGCGCGTTACTTTATACTCAATGCCACCTTTGCTACGTAGAGAATTTACATACGTCCAAAATGTTTTCGGATCTTGACAGATTTCTGAGGACACTCGCTTTGCGTACATTTTCCGTGCACTTTCTATTTCAGTCTTAATTAGAGTGCGGAGCTTTTTAAACTCAACATAAAAGGATTCATCAGCCGTTTTTTTCCAGTTACGGTGACATATTATAGCTTTCACTTTAATATCACAAATTATTGATTTTGTATAAAAGACAGGATATACTCGATTAGATGAATACCTTCGTGTTTTCTTTGGGAAGCAAATATCAAAAAATTTTTACAAGATAGAATTAAAATAGTCAACACTAGCATTGACACACTTTAATTTATACATATCCTTCCAGTCTATGCCATTTATCATGCAGTAAAGTTGATGGAAGTCACTCATAGAAAATTTCCAATCTTTCTCGGAGCGAATGTTTGAAGGCTCTGTTCGCACTACTTCAGGATGAAAATTATATACTCAATTCCAATTATTAATGGAGGATGATGAGGGTCAATCTTAGATAGTACTTCGTCAGAATCAGCAGGGCGCACAGAAATAGCATTACTAAATTCTAGGCTCGACAATACTACATCCAACACACGACCATTCATATTCATCACGCTGTTATACCGGCACAAATCACATAAACTAGCAAAACAGTGGAAACATTTGTTTACATTATCACTAGCGCTATACAGATTTAGATCACCGAGTACTAATAATTTAATACATTAATGCTTCAGGCATATTTGCTCAACAATACATCGACTGAGAGACGAGCCCACAGATCCTCAACGCGCTCTGTGTCGTAGTGAGGGAGCCGCACAAGATTTGCTTGCACACGTGCCGCAAGCATCAATCCACCACCACCGCGCAGTTCGCGATCACGACGCATAATGATCCATTCATCAGAATAGCAGATACTGATATTTTATAAGATATACATATACTGTAAGCTCAGTAATTGCTGGTATTTTCTTTTTATTTGTAATTTACGTATGTTTATTTCCTATTGAGATTTATATGTTGCAGAAATATAAGCAGTTTTAGTTCAAGGTAAAAATATATATCTTATTAGGGTTCCGTAGCCAAATGGCAAAAAACGAAACCCTTATGGATTCGTCATGTCTGTCTGTCTGTCCGTCCGTATGTCACAGCCACTTTTTTCCGAAACTATAAGAACTATACTGTTGAAACTTGGTAAGTAGATGTATTCTGTGAACCGCATTAAGATTTTCACACAAAAATAGAAAAAAAACAATACATTTTGGGTGTTCCCCAAACTTAAAACTGAAACTCAAAATATTTTTTTTCATCAAACCCATACGTGTGGGTTATCTATGGATAGGTCTTCAAAAATGATATTGAGGTTTCTAATATCATTTTTTTTAAAACTGAATAGTTTGCGCGAGAGACACTTCCAAAGTGGTAAAATGTGTGTCCCCCCTGTAACTTCAAAAATAAGAGAATGATAAAACGAAAAAAAATATATGGTGTCATTACCATGCAAACTTCCACCGAAAATTGGTTTGAATGAGATCTAGTAAGTAGTTTTTTTAATACGTCATATTACATCGTAAACCGCAATTTACCTTTCATTCAATCAACTCAAATAAAAAAATAAAAAATAAACATTTAATTTCATAAACACAACGAACTACAAGAACTTTTATATCATGGTACTTGCTGCTACGGAACCCTTCATGGGTGAGTCCGACTCGCAGTTGGCCGCTTTTTCTTATTGATTTTGCAAGTGATGAAGTAATAATTACTCTGAGCTGATATGATGCCGAAGATGGAATTGGGCCTACCTAGTACAAAGTTACTATCAGTCGAAACTTGTACACTCATCCACCATTAAAAAATAATATTGTATTATATTGAATTCCTGACCCCTCATATGATCGTGACTGTACTTCTAAGACGGAATTCAATGCGTTCCGGAAACTGATAAGCTGCTTTTTCTATTTATGAGATGACCCGACCTTTCAGTGAAACTGTACACCTACTTAACTTTATGGGTAAAGTAGTTATCAATCATAAAACATATAATAGAACTTTCAGCTGTGGTTTGGATTGAATAAAACCTTCTAAAATAAGTTTCAGTGAAGCAATATTTGACCGACTTTGTGGCTCAGTGGTCAGTGCTCCTAACTACGGATCCGAGAGTCGTGGGTTCGATCCCCACCCAGGGTAAACATTTCTGTGATGAGCAGATTTATTTGCTCTGTGTCTGGGTGTATTATATCTATATATGTATGTGTTTAAACGTATATGTGTATTTATATTAGTAGAAAGAAAGAAAGAAAGAAAACCATTTATTCCAAAGACACAACACATACATACATTATTTATTACAGGAACCGGTCCTGACTCAGCATATGCTTATCCGGATGCATATGATTTATCCGGTTCCCATAATACAGGAAATCCTAGTATGGAGCCAGATGGCCGTGTGTGATTTGTCCTGGATATTTAATAAAACAAAAAGAAGACCACCGCTACAGTAACAGAACTAATCCACCAAACATAACTTACAACCACCACGACGAAGCTTTCAAGAAAAAAAGGGAATCGAATGAAAGCTATAATACAACAGGTAAATAATGTTTTTGATTCACTGTCTTTGCTATAGACAATTAATAAGTAAGTACCTACATAACCTAAGCCTAAGTATTAACAACATGGATGTGTAACAGATGCACATCTTAATTACACATTACAGTTAAGTAATTAATGAGACTTCCGTATTAATTCAAATAAATATTTTTGATTTGATTTGAACTATATTTTATTTAAGAAGCAAAAACTTCCTGACGAGATTTGAGCACCCAATATTGCACTGCTAAGGCAAAAAGCCACTCGCCTTTTAAGCATCAAGACCATAAATCAATACTCTTTAAACTGTAAGACTATAACGTCAAGGGTATTACTAAGCACACTTCGAGAGCCTTTGGGTAAATGTGAGGGACTCCTCAGGGAGGCCTCTAGGACTTCAATAGCGGGGCGACTGCCTTGAACTTAATGCCCTGCGTCTAAATGGTAGCGTATTGGTCAAAGCAAAAGCCAATTTTATTTCAAAATTAGGAGTTGCCAGTTTTGTGAAAAAAAGGGAAACATACGTTCTGTAGTTAGTTAAAAATGTAGACGAACGGCGAAAGAAATAACGTATCTTTTTTTTTTTAATTTAGAATCTCTGCAGTCTCCGATATCTATACTATAATAAAACAGTAGAAACCGCGTGTCTGTACATTGAATATTTTTACCAAAAATAGTAAGGAGGTGATAAAATAAGAGTAATAGAACACAAATAAACAAATTTAAAATTTTTTGTCTGTCTGTCTGTCTGTCTGTCTGTCTGTCTGTCTGTCTGTTCACGCTAATCTCCGAAATTACTGGACGGATTTTCATGCGGTTTTCTCGAGTAGATTAAGCTTAGTTTGGAGCATTATACAGTCTTTGTTTCATCGAAATCCAATGTCAAGAAAAAAAGTTGTCGTCCTTTAAAGATAATTTTAAATTCACCGCCTGCCAAAAATTACATAGCAAATGGGTCGAAAGAATGTTCGGAAGCTTAATTTATGTAGGCAATCGATTATAATTTTAATTTTAACATTTTTACATAAACAACAAAACATCTACTTATTTAAAGTTCCGACCCTTCGTTCGACCTATTTACTATGCAATAGTACCTATAGATGTAATTTTTGGCACACGAGCGGCGAAAAAATATGCAACATCTATACATAATTATAATAAAACTGTAACGGGGCCGATTCTGTACATGGAATATTTTTGAAAATAATACTTGGAGGGGACATGTCTATCGATATAGAGACGAAAACAATTTAATTTGGAATTTTTGTCTGTCTGTCTGTCTGTCTGTCCGAGCATCACGCAAATACGGCTGGGCCGATTTTGTTGAAACTTCGTACGATTATACAACGTAACCCCGAGAACCATTTTAGATAATTTTTGTCCCGGGAAATTCAAGGGTTCCCGGAGGAATGCATAAAAACTTTAATTCTTAAAAGCCTTATTACTAATAAACTACGAAGCCGATTTTATTGTAATTTGGCACAATGATACTTTATCATTACTACTAAACATCCAAACCTTTTCATCTAGGTTTCATGAAGGGTTCCCACAGGAAAACGACAACACCGTATCTCCACAATAACTCAGTTTATTAAGATAAAACCTTAACCTTTTGAAAAGGCGTGTCGATTACGGTATTTTCGTATCATTCGATAAATACTATTGGTCCTAGAAATTCAAAGGGATTCCGAGGGAAAAGCTGGAAACTGTATCTAAGTATTAAGGTGAAATATTCACTTTTAGATTAGGCGAATCAAAGGTATAATTAGTTAACATTCTTGACCCGGAATTGTCAAGGGTGTCCCGAGGGAACTGACGGAATCCTCTGTTTCGATGAGATATGTTTACATTGTTTTACGGTGTAGGTAGCTGTAGAATATCGAAAATATACGTATAACGTAGTGAAATAAGCAAAGCAAACTACATTTGTAAATGGTATTTTTATTTCGTACCCAACTATTCAAGTGTGGGGCAATATTTATCAAGTGGTGGTATACAGTGTTTTATAAAGGCGTAGGCATTCTACTGGACCTGTTCTTCAATTTTTTCTTTAACTACCTAATACAGGATTTAAAAAAAGTGCGTTTGAGATTCTAAGGGGTTGCTCAGAATCAAAATATACACGAAAAATATTGAAAAAATCCAATCTGCAATTTTTTTACCCTTTACCATACAAATTCTTAATTCACTATTCCGATTTAAAAAGTTGTAGACACGATTATTTTTTCTGTATTCTATACTTGATTCTGAGTAACCCCTTAAAATCTCAAACGCACTTTTTAACACCCTGTATAGGCGGCTGAAAAACTTCTTAAGCTGGAGTTGGCCATTAGCCTCACATCTTACCACTATCCAAACTTGAACCCTGTGTGTGGAGAATGACCTAACCTTCCCTAGCTATTAGAAGAGATCCATGCCCCAGTAGTGTTGATTGTGAATATAAATCCAATGCATTTTCATTTTCTTTCTCTCTTTCTTCTTATTTTTTATTGTTCTTTTTCCTTTTTTTCTTTATATTTTTTCTTTTACATTTTCTTTTTTCTTTTTCTTTCAGTCGTTTTATTGTTTACTTAATTTTGTTATTTTCTTATTTCTAAAAAATAATTTAGCAAAACATATGAACTATTGGGAAAACCCCAACACTAACGCGTACGAAGTCGCGGGCACCAGCTAGTTTTAAATAATTTCATAATTGTAATAAGATTAGGTATTTTCTATCAGGTGAATTGTAGTGAAACGCACTGAAATCAATAATAAATAAAAATATGCGGAAAAAAATTGCACACACAAGAAATATTACTACGAACGAAATTGGCTAGTCAGCTAATCCAAATATTTAATAAAATGTTTAAAAAACATGAATTTCTTTGAAAGTAGAATTTATTCTCTAGGAACTACGATTTTGCAGTTACACCCCGTACAACAAGATAACGAATATTTTCTTAAAAACATAAAAAACAGGCCCCAATAATTAGTATAATCTCCTGTTTGAACTGCTAGCGCCCTATATTACTTTTGGGAAATCTAGCTTTGATATAAAATAAAATAAGACTGTAAAATTGTCATAAGTACTGGTTTTTAATTAAGGACTTAGATATGCGTTACAATAGGTCTGATAAGTCGATCAAGGCGAGAAGAGAAGAGAGCTTAGAATGAAATACATGGCCTTATATATCAATTTGGAAGAATGAACATAACAAAAATGAGTGAACTAAATAATGTTGTACGTTAAGAATAAGCTTAAAAATAAGATAGAGCGCGCCACTATAGCCGCGCGCTTATGTCACGAACACTCCTGAATACGCGTCTGTGTCTCGAGGGTGAACTGAAGATTGCGGCTCCCCGGAGCCTCATTTAGCGCTCCGCCAGAACGTCCTCGCCTGGCTCGGGAAGATAACGGACCATGACTGGTTTACGATGTCGGTACAGGGAAAGCTAGCGGTCTCCTTTTAGTTAGCGCCGGCAAAGCACACACAATGTGGACCGCCGTTCACTTGAACATACAAACTGTGCTTGGACTACAATCCAATTAAGGCCCTGTACAAATGGGCTCCCATACAAATTTATATACGATATTTTTCTTGAAAATTACTAGAACGGTTCTAATGAAATTTTATATATGCAAAAACAGGTTTTTAGTAAATGTGCGGGTATTATTATTTTCGAAAAATAATTGTAATTGAGTCATTAAGTTACTGTGATTCTTTTTCTTTTAAAATTTAAAAATACGCGTTTCGGATAAAAATAAAAATTTCAAAAAAATACGTGTGAGCGAC
The DNA here is from genome assembly GCA_958295455.1 of Coleophora deauratella. Classification (NCBI taxonomy): domain Eukaryota; kingdom Metazoa; phylum Arthropoda; class Insecta; order Lepidoptera; family Coleophoridae; genus Coleophora; species Coleophora deauratella. The sequence continues at coordinate 18,959,771 of OY282392.1, read as the reverse complement.
ATCTCGTTTCAAAATACTTTCATTTCAGACTTTTTTGTAATTACGTATTAAACGCGATTAAAAATGCTCGAAAATTTTTTAAAAAAACATGTACATTACTAATACAATGACTTATTTTCACATACCCAAAATTTGGTCCTATATAATGCCTTAATATTTACAAAAACTTGGTGAAGTTACTTAATGGTTAATCTCAATAAAATTATAAAACATGTTACCTCTTTTATTAACTTTATACGTAACTCGAATTGAATTTGAAAGAAATCTTCATTTTTTTTTCCTCTACCTAATACAGAAGTTTATCCATCAATCACCATTAATCATCTAAAAAATGAAGTTAAAGCAGACAAAATGTAATTACTTATTTTTTCCATCTAATCCAACAGAAATTTCATTTATAACTGGAGTTTTCCCTGATGCACACAAACTCAAAATTGGGGCAACCGTTTATTCAAAAACAGGGACCATACCTACAACTTATAAAAAAAACCGTGTAACTTATTTTTACGCAATAACAAAAAAGCTTTTGGAATCTGAAGAGATTTTAAACGTACTGAAAATAAAGAAACTAGGATTTTTACTCATAAAATTGCACTACAATTGCCTTGAATACGATAGTTATTACGCGAAATAACTTTTGGATTTCCCATATCCATGAAGATTTTCGATCATCTAATCGATTTGTTGGATATTTTTTTTGCGAATTCACTGTGTTTCTTTAGTTTAGTACATATAATTTTATTAAAAACCGAAAAATCCCGTAACCGAGGGTCATTTTAAGGAATGCAAACGAGAATACTTAATGGATTCAACGCTATACCTAAATTTAAGGCTCTCGGGAATCATCGACCATGCCTTAGTCTTCATATAACAGTCTCCGGTTTTAAATACACTTTCCATGCCTTATGTTGGCGAATCATGACTTAAAATCATAAGAAACAACTTAAAGGCTTCAATTCTATATGATGAATCTTGCTTCGAAAAAAGTCTTTGCAATACCAACATCATTTATATGTACAGTCATTTTCCATATAACAGTGAAAACTTAAATTACTTGTAAATTTTAAAAATATTGCAGGACTACGGAACACTTTTTGATATTCAACGCACCCTGAAATTCACAGCACTACGACCTTGACTACGACACGGATGCTACGTGACTACGCGTCGTCGTAGCAAGCCAGCAAAGCAGGGTAACGGCTGAACAGATTTGAATGAAACTTGGCGTCGTATATAGGAATATCAAAGCAAATAAAATAGCAAAAAATATACATATTTCATCTCGGAAACTTAACTTTCCTCCCAAGAACACTTAAGCCGTTTTCGCGCCTAGGTTTTCCTTGATACAGTATGAGACTTCAAAAGGAATTCAAAAGTTTCCTGTAGGATCGACAAAGGATTAAAAAAGTAGGAATGTGGCAAATGCCAATATGTGGCGGTAACCACTTGCTTTCAAGCATCTTCGCCATTTTTACATTACATAAAAAACAGGAATTTAATTAACTAAATAGTCTGTAATGGAACGGTGGAACTAATCTCATTATGGAAATAACCGTTTTTACGTAACTCCCACATATATATCTCATCTCAAGTCTCGCTATTATTATAAATGCGAAAGTATGGATGTTTGTTTGCTTGTGTGTTCCGCTTTCACGCCGCTGAAACTACTAAACGGATTTGTATGTAGATAGATAAAGCACTCGGCTAACACAAATGATACTTTTTATCCCGGAAAACTCGAAGGTTCCCAGAGGAATGGCTAAAAACTAAATTTGTTAACTTCTCTACTAGATGGCACTGCCTTAACATTTTATCTCTCTGGACCCAATTCTGAAATTTACGCAGACGAAGTCGCGGCCGGAAAATAGTAGTGTATATAAGGACAGTTCCAGAGATAAATATTATTTATCCCACTTCAACACATTGCGCTGAATCTCGCCGAGAGGCTGTTTGTATTCGAATATTGAATTCAATATCGCGCAGAACAGCAAAAATACCTAGCAAGCGAACGTATGGGGATTGCTCGGCCATTCCGACAGATTTTTTATTTTATTTATGAAAATGCTACACACTGTTTGAATCGTAATTTTGTTTCAACCTTTTTTTCAGGCAAGTTACTGCTTCATGAATGAATTTTAAATGTACTAAGTCTCATGGAGGCAACTGCGATAGTATGACTACTTCTACTAAGATTCATTCATTATCATTCATCAGGCATTTACACGATATTTTCGAACACGAGTAAGATAAACTGACTGGCAATCGTTTAAATATTTATTTTTTTAACTTGTTCGTCAAAGAAAATGGACTCTTTGTTAGCATATACTTATTTATATTCTCATCTCTTTTATCTAAAAATTATTCCTATTAACCTATTTTATTTTGTGAAGACCGCATCATTTCTGCGGTTCTTGTAAAATAAAAACCATGACGAATGTAAACTTGCAAAATGAGAATTGGTTATAATATATTTTTAACATAAATTATGCTGCAAAATAGCAAATTAGTTTTGTGTTGTTAATGTAGTGTAACTAGGTATTGTTACAGATTAGTACCTAGGTACTGACATTATGTATTGTGGTGTGATAATTGACCACGCTGAATACGTTAATAACAACCGACTTCAATCGCAACAACTCCAATTTTGCTATGTTTTTGTTGATTTTCTCAAAAACAGCTGAATCGATTTCGATAACATTTATTTATTTATTTATTTAAAAATGTTGATCAGGTAGATAAAACCTGTAAGGTTATACCTTCGTGGTCAAATTTACCTTTTTGTTATCTATTGTGTTAAATAACTATTTAAATTCACGCTAACACTAGCTGTTAAGATTTTTACTAACAAAATATTGGATCTCTGTTGTATGCAAATAAAGTTTTATTATTATTATATGGAACCACCTGTAAAGTATACCCTTTTAAACAAAAAAAGAATTTTCCAAATCGGTTGAGGCGTCTTCAAATAATCGGTGAACATACATAAAAAAAAAAGATTCCGAAGAATTGAGAACCTCCTCCTTTTTTTGAAGTCGGTTAAAAACGGTTGTGGCTCAATGCGGCTTGCGTGGACGGTGGACGCGTCGATTATTATAAAATTGATTACATAAATGAATTAGACGGTCACAATCCGGATGGGTTTGACTTTTAGTGGTTTTTATCTCGACCGTGTATCGTAAGGCAAATTAAGTCGTTGCTGTCGGTTGCTATGTCTTTAAGCCATGCCAGAGGCATAATATGAGACTTGAAACTTCTGACACTGGGGTTAGCCAACTAGCCCCACAACCTCCACCAATCCAGACTCGGCCCCCGTGTGTGAAGTATGGCTTAGCCTTCCCGAGTTAAGGAAGGAGACCCATATCCCAGTAGTAGGGGCGATTTGGGTTGTTAACATTGTGGTAAATTAATTTACGTTCCACCATAATTCAGAGCAACAGGTTTCCTTAAATACCGTGATAACATCCAGGGTATTGATTTGTATAAATAAAAAAGGAATATATTATCAAACTAGCCTCCGCCCGCGTTTGTCCGCGTGGACTTCAGAATTGTGTCCAGAAAAAAAGAATATGTTAAGATAGCGCTATCTAGTGACGAAGTGGAAATTTAAGTTTTTAAGCATTCCTACGGGAACCCTTAAGTTTTCCGGGATAAAAAGTATCCTATGTGTTAGCCGAGTGCTTTATCTATCTACCTACCAAATTTCATCCAGATTCTTTTAGTAGTTTCCGCGTGAAAGCGGAACAAACAAACATCCATACTTTCGCATTTATAATATTATAGTGAGATGAGATTATCAGTCTCCCAAAGGAAGTCGATATCCAAAGATTTATAAATTAATCCATTAACCAACAAGACGACACAGAAATCTCCCAAATAGTTTAAAATAATAGAATAATAGCAGCGCAACGTAAACGAGAAGTGGTTTACTAAATAAACTCAATTAACTGTAAACTCTCCTTTATTTGTTCCTAACTCCCAAGAGTTAATTAAAACAAGCCATTTAGAGAATATTATGCCTTTTGTTTCCAAATACATCTTTCTAGTACTTTAATTATTAGCACAGCTACTTCGGTAAGACAAACATGGAGTAAGTATACATAAAAAATATATACAGAGCGTAAAAAACTCCCGAAAACTTTGACAGGGTATTATGAACTGAACAACTTTCTGAAACCTATTCATAGCTAGTTCTTGAACGTAAAATGCTCAAAATTGCGCTCGCTTCGCCATGTTGGGTGATTTATGTGTTGCGATTGTTAAATCTGAGAAACTAGATGAACCTCGCAACGAAGGTAAATCGAAGGAAATGTACAATTAGAAAAGACTATGTTTCTTATGACTTATTTATGATGTTTAGTACACAGACCAGGTCCAAGCTCCATAGTCCCGTGAAACGTCTCCTTTAAAAATAAAGTACATTTCAAAATGTATGTCAAACAAAATATGAATATCAAATTAAAATACGTGTCAATACTACAACTTGTAATAAAATAATAATTAAGCATTCAGAAACCCATTTGGGAAAAGTTGTTCAGTTAACCCTACCATTCAAGTTTCCGGGTTTAGTCTTTTACATCCTGTACATGCATGAAAATGTCAATGAATGTATAGGGCCCTTATATGAAACAAAAGGTATAACTAATCTACATTAGTTTTCAGATTTTATCAAGTTTCTTTAAGAGCTGTGATTACTCTCTCGTGATTTGTCAAAGTCGTTTCAAGTTCTTTAGATTGATAAGTCAAGATGGCTTGATCGACACTGACTGAAGCTTTTGAGGTGGAGTTTCCTAATTAATTACCTAGATTCTGTTGAAAGGGAAGCTATCTCATTAAGAAGGCTGTAGTTTTCAAGATTAGACTGAAGGAGAAATTGATTTAGTGAGATCTCACATTTGAAAAGGCAAAAACAATTCTTGGTTGGGAACACTGGCTAGAACCATCCTATTTAACTTTTGCTCTTTATAGATGGCAAAAACACACACTCATACTTTTCGAATGTCTGGAGATTATGAGGTAATATTAAACTATGTCTATCTGTCAATATCCAACTAGCAAAATGCGGTGATTTATCAGTGATAGAAACGTGTATATCACCGCGAAATGGCCCCAGTTTTAACACCATTTGGTGACATAAGGGTTGTATTTTAGCAACTATTATCACTATTTGGTGATATATCGGTGATATTTCAGAGTTAGTGACACCAGCCACTGCGTTGCTTTTATATCACCCTTATAACACTATTAGGTGTTTAAGTGGCCCCTTTTTATCACTACTTTGCTAGTTGGGTAGTGTCTGTCTGTTTATCGATAAGCATCCGTAATTTTCTAGCTACTCTTGGGAATGGTTATAGTTTTTGAATAAAATTGATCTTTCACCGGTACGATAAAATAAGTGGCATGCATTAAGAATTTGTTATAAAGAAGGTACTTACACAATAATATTTTAATTTTAATCGGTTTTATGGCCTCAAGTCAAAATATATTACATTGTAAATCACATTGTTTAGGTTGCAGTCTTTTTTGGATACCTTTTCTGTGATTACAGCTAAACTGTGGGACACCGGAAGACGCAATGTAGGCAGGCCACCGATGTATTAACTCGGCCGCTTACAAAACTCGTCCGTGGACCAGATTAAAATTCACTAGGGGTCAAATGGTCCGCTGTAATTTTAAATTGCAGCCCAAATGATACTTTATAATTTACTAGGGGTCAAATGGTCCCATTATTGTGAATACATTGATGGATATATGAATGTAGACCAATGTTTTGGTAGAGCGATGATAGAGTCATGAATGAGCAACAGACGTGATATGGTACAGCAGTGATAGAGAAATGGATAAAATGTAGAGACGTGTTTTGGTAGAGCGATGATAGAGTCATGAATGATCAACAGACGTGTTTTAGTAGACCGCTGATAGAGACCGGACCGACGACCTGGTGAAGGTTGCGGGAAGCCGCTGGATGCGGGCAGCGCAGGACCGGTCGGTGTGGAAATCCTTGGGGAGGCCTTTGTCCAGCAGTGGATGTCTTTTGGCTGATGATAATGATGATGAAGGACAAAAGCTTTTAAAATTATTCATTATATCCCAGTTAATAAGTCGTACACCTATTGTGTTACACCCTATAAAGTAAAAATAATACTTTATACGCCTCGTAACAATGGCTATATCAAAGGAGAAAACTCGATATTACCTCTTTAGAGATGCCGTTAAAATGTAGGTAAGTAGCAATATTACGGAGAGTGCTTTTCAAATAGGCTATACACAAGGTCTGTTCACGGTAACTTATTTAATATACATGAAAGTTTCCATACATTGTTGCAAAAGATTCCACGACTCAGTAATTTTTGAAAGAATATGAAATTCCTTAGTGGATTTTTTTTACATAGGTACTAAAAATATCTACTACAAAGTTTAGAGAATATACAGTCTGTAGCAAAAAGGCGAGAAAACGTGTCATCGCATTATGTCCTTTTCTCGAAATGTCCTTTCTCAAAATGTCCTTTTCTCGTTATGTCCTTTTCTCGAAATGTCCCGTCTACGCTATACTCCATAGTCCACACACAGCACAGGTGCCAACTCCAATTGCTGGATTTCATAGGGCTAGCGGCCAACAGAAGTTTTCAAGCCTCCTTTAAAGTATCTGATACAGCTTATCGATTATCGCTTTATGATAACGACCAACGGCTTAACGTGCCTTAAAGACGGACAAAGCCACGGCCGCTTCGTCAGGATTAATAAATAGTACATCTAGGATCCAAAACTGCACATACCTGGTTGCCAAATACGCCAATACTGCACGCAGAAGACACCTGGTCGGCCCCGAACCACACCGCTGCGAGTCTAGGTGGCACGTTAAGAATGAACACTTGTGATATCGCCACAAGTGTCTGGCCGAGGAAACCCAGCCAGAACTTGTCTTGCGGCACGGAGAACACCTTCAGCCATGCTCCCGCGCACGTGCCGGTTGCGCCGATGATCGTGGTTACTCGGAGACCCTGCGAAAGAAAGATAATTTATAAGAGAGAGTGTAGAGATACAGGTTACTTACTAAAAAAGCAGTCAAGTGCGTGTCGGGCCACGCGCAGTGTACCCTACACTGCGCGTGGCCCGACACGCACTTGACTGCTTTTTTAGTAAGTAACCTGTACCTGTATTTCCGTAGTACTTCGACAGACACTGCTTCAAGGGGAAACCTCCCGTTTTACAATTTTTTTCAAGATTTTATTTTACCTCTTTGTCGGCGTGATTAATATGCATATCCGTGTCAAATTAAAGCTCTCTAGTACAAATAGTCTCTGGGCTAAGACGCGGACAGCTAAACAGACGGACATGGCGAAACTATAAGGGTTCCTTGTTGACTACGGAACCCTAAAAACTTGATAAATCATAACCTAGAAAACCCTAAAAACGTCCGGCTTAAGAGAGTTTCAGAATTGTAAACAAGAGAATGTGAGTGGGTACGACCGTCGGGTCACTGCAGCTGGGCATAGTAACAAGAAGCAGGGCCATCGCGCTCTGAAGCACATTCTCACTGCCTACTCAAACTAGAATTTTAAACGTAACAGTTATACATCTCTAAGGCAAGAATAGGCTTAAGAAACTAAAGGCTCGTCGATGGCAAACTTGTTATACTAAGTTTATTGTATAGACGTGATTTAAATGCTGAAAGCTTTATTCGTATAAGATTTAAAGGTCCTTGGCTATTCTTTTATTGAATCTAAAAATTTTATTGAATTATTCCGAAAAGGCTATTTTTAACCGACTTCAAAAAAAAGGAGGAGGTTCTCAATTCGTCGGAATCATTTTTTTTTTATTTTTTTTTTATGTATATTCACCGATTACTCGAAGACGCCTGAACCGATTTGGAAAATCCTTTTTTTGTTTAAAAGGGTATACTTCACAGGTGGTCCCATATAAATTTTATCGAAATCGATTCAGCGATTTTTGAGAAAATCAACAAAAACATATCAAAATTGGAGTTGTTGCGATTGAAGTCGGTTGTTTTTAACGTATTCAGCGTGGTCAATTATATCTACGCAAAACAAGTTTTCAATATATAGGTTGAGCCACTTTACGCAATTACAGAACGTAATCCGACAATAAGCCTTCACAAAACACACAGAATTATGCACAGTGCAGCCATTATGCATTGCCTGAATGCACAAACTTGATCACGAAATCCCGAAACAGTAGTTGCATCCAATATATCGATATGCAAATAGTGTTGTAGAAACTTTTGAGGCATTATCGATGACCTAAATCGATATATTTTTTAATGAAATGAAAAAATATTTATTTGAAGTCGGTAAAGGCCATACGAAATGGAAACGCGGATAGACGTTTGACCATTTTCCCCATAGTTTTCCTAAAAATTTAATAAATAGCAGTCAAAAACATTTACTTCCGATTTTTGTGAGTGTTCTGTGCATAATAGGCTCTCGTTTTTACATTTTTAAATGACATTAAATAAAAACAAGAAGAAATAAATATACAGCATGTTAAAAAAGTGCGTTCGAAATTTTAAGGGGTCATTCAGAATCAAGTATAGAAGCCAGGAAAAATATTGAAAAATTCTGCTCTTCAATTTTTTTATTATAATTTCATACTAAATCTAAATAGTGAATCAAGAATTTGTATGAAAAACTGAAAAAAGATTGAATAGCGGATTTTTTAAATATTTTTCCTGGATTCTATACTTGATTCTGAGTAACCCCTTAAAATTTCAAACGCACTTTTTTATTTTTTATTTTATTTATTTATGTCTCGAGATAATGTTATTTTCCTTAAGGTGTTGACGGTTGTTATCGAGTCCTACGCCTATTTTGTTATTCCATGTGAAGCCTTTGAAACACTAACGGACAAAAAGTAATTATTTTAAGAAATAGCTAATTATTGTAAAAAAATATTGATTACCTATATTTAGAATATGCCATTCTACATTAAAAAACATAAAAATTGAAGTATTTTTTTTTTAATTGTGTTATTCGAGCACATAAAAAGCTCACCCGTTAACCTACCCCCAGTTCAACAAGATTTGAATTCGATTGAACATGGCTTGGTTTCAGGTTTTCATCGGAACACAGCCAGTGGCGCGGGCGTTTCGAGAGTGCTTCAATCAGTAAACCAATTTGCAGTGAGTGTTATGTTACTGTAACTATCCCCTCAATGTGCCAATACTTTAGACGTATGAATAAACTGTGCCATAAGGTCAAATAAATACCTAAAGCATTTTTTTAATGAAAATAATGCATATTTTTGCGAAAACTGGACAATCTATTAGTAAATTTTGTGTTTAACAATACTTTCACGAAAAACAGTTTAAGTGTGCATATCCGAAACACTGAATGTGCTATTTTTTCAATGTATGAAAGAGTTTGACTGGTAAAGACAGTTTGCGCTCTGAATGATCTTGTAATATACTTGCATACGTGCTTGTGTATAAGTGCTATACTTTGATACGCTATACAGGGTTACAGGAAAAGTCGTACTGAATATTAAAAGACGTTATTATTCAGGTCATTTCTGGTGGATTTGATTCTATGTTATGGTGTCCGAAACTTAACCGTTATGGAGATATTGAACTTTAAAGATTTTTTAAAAAATCCTCAATTTTTTGGCTTCTTTGTCGATTTTTTTGGGATTAGTGCTTCTGGGGTACGTTTTTTTTGATGTAACTAGTTAGAAAGCATGTCAATTAATAAAAATGATTAACCAAAACTGAACCTACTACTAACAACTTAAAAATACTGCTTGACAACGGTTAGAATTAAATAATTTTCAATAAGAGTTTTCAAATTTGAAGCTCTCTGTTTTAAAAAAAATGTATGGAACTTATTCTACAAATAGTTTTAAAAACTTTTACGTCTCTTTAGCTATTCAAAAAGGTATAACACCACCCCGTTTCAGTGGAAACACTTGCTACTATTCTCTGATCTTCTCCGCCCTGCTCAGCCCCGCTCCGCATCAGTGGAAATGCACCCTAAGGCCTTTAGTCTTATTAATCGATGAGAATCTGTAAATTAAAGAGTCGATTAACAAGAATTAAGGCCTTAAACAAAGTTTTGAGAAGAAAACTGCTCTTCGTTTGGAGCTGAAAAGGACTAAAGAGTTGTCAAAAATGTACCCTCTGCTAACTTAACTGTTATTTCGTCAATATTTTGCCCATTTAATAGTAAGTGTTATAATACCTTTTTGAATAGCCAAAGAGACGTAGAAGTTTATAAAACTATTTGCAGAATAAGTTCCATATTTTTTTTTAAACAGAGAGTTTCAAATTTAAAAATTATTTAATTCTAACCGTTGTCAAGCAGTATTTTTAAGCTGTTAGTAGTAGGTTCAGTTTTAGTTAATCATTTTTATTAATTGACATGCTTTCTAACTAGTTACATCAAAAAAACGTACCCCAGAAGCACTTATCCCAAAAAAATCGACAAAAAAGCCAAAAAATTGAGGATTTAAAAAAAATCTTTAAAGTTCAATATCTCCATAACGGTTAAGTTTCGGACACCATATCATAGAATCAAATCCATCAGAAATGACCTGAATAATAACGTCCTTTAACATTCAGTACGACTTTTCCTGTAACCCTGTATACCGGTTTTAAATAATCAAATTATTAACAATTTATAATATTAGTGAGATTTTAACAAAAAAGAACACTTTCATAAATGTATTCTATACAAATTTCACAGGGGACAGTGATTGTCAAACAATATCAATCGTCAAAATATTTATAAAGCCGTTTTGATGACAGACGGTTACAATGAAGCGGATATAGGTACTTACATATGTAAACACTCGAACATTTTATCTACCGAGTGTAAAAAACGTATTTGATGATGATTATAGCGATTAGTTTAAAATGGAAGCAGTTAATGTTGAAGATGAACGTAATTACAATGCAAACGTCCCAAAAAGGCTACAAAAAAGCTGACGAGAAGTTGCTATTAGACTACGCTCTAAAGGTCAAAGGCAGATTAAAAAAGATTGTATCTAAAATGTAAAGGAGTCTCTTTTCAACATAATCGTTAAGTTTAATGAAAGTAGCAAACCCATTAACGTGACAATTGTCGATTATCGATTTCGCATAAACTCCAGTAAAGACAAAAGTTTTAATGAACTAAGTGAGGCAACTTTAAGAGATGTCGTCAGCAAAAGTTCGAGACCCATTCAGTTATCTAACGGGGATAGTTGGCAACGGGGATAGGTTTAAAGCGTTCCGTTCACGAATCAGGTAATTTAACTGAAAGACTTCTTGGGCATTTGATAGTTTAGAAGAAGCAAGATTTACAGGAGAAAGAAGCCTTATTCAAACTCCAACTGGAAGGATTTAGTTTACATTAGGCTATATTAAATACAGGGGAATAAAAAAAATATGGAAATATTTTAACAGTGGCTTCTGCTCATCAAACTGAACAACATGGTCAAAAAGAAAAAAAATGACTTTTCATACAAATTTCATGAACCAGCTGCGGATTTGTATAAAGTCCAAAAATTTTTTTGCTTTTTGAGTATGAGTTTCATGGGGAAAGTTGTTCAGTTTGATGAGTAGAAGCCACTGTCAAAATATTGCCAGACATTTTTTATCATTCTGTATAATGGTTTGGGAAGATTCAGGTTAACTTCTATGGCAGAGTAGCTGGATCATTCGCTTTACATCAGCAGTTCATGGGTTCGATTCACGCCAGGGTAGAAATTCGTTTTGTTGGTCGCTGGGTATTTTCTGACCCACCTGGCTAGCTACCTCAATTTTTGTGTTTGAATTTTCATTCATTCATTCTGATCTAAGTCTTGCGGTCAAGCATCAATGATAACAGTATTGGTTTTCTAGTATGGAGGTAAAATAAAAACTAAAAACATATCTACTTACTGAAATTTTAATAATATTGAAAATATTTTCTACTTCCAAAAGTTGAAATTTAAATGAGATGTATGTGGCGTCATTATTTCCTGCTCTTGCATAAGCTCAAAAGCTAAAACTCAAAGATAGAGACCTGGATAGCTATGACCTAATTACCTAGAACCTGGAGCCAAGCGAGATTTTTCATATTTTAGCGTAGTTAGTTACCTAGGTACGTGAGGTAATAAATTAACAGGTGAGGTAGTGCTTTCGACATTGTGCGCCATATATTATACAGAAAATTACTGCGGAAAATTTAAAACTCTCGTAACTTTGAAATGTTTCTGTTTTCTATTTCTGAGTTACTTAGCCAAATTTTTAAGAGGGATAATACCGTGTTCGTTTTTTTATTGCAGAACTTTACCTAAGATTTTGGATAGATTTTAGACTGTAAAGTCAGCTTAGATTTGTCTTTATTCCCTGGACGTCTTATCGGGGTTTGTATTTTTTTTGATAAACTTAATTATTAAATGTTAACTTTTAATATATCTAAAATAATTAGTACGAAATTAAGGAATGGGAGCTATACAATGTAATTTTTGACATCATTAAATGCTCATACAGTAAATCAAAGATAATTAAGTAAGTTAATTATTTTTTATTATTTTTAAAGTGCAACACAAAGGCGCGACATCAATGCTGCAAAAGTTGCAAAAGTTTATGCAGCTCACTCGTCAATTTGAACACTTCTTTTGTTCTAAAGTAATGGAATCGCAATATAATATTTAAGTCGCAAAATATAATTTACAATGAATTATACAATTTCAGATGCCAACTGTCGTGAGAAGTTGAACCGTAATTGGTTGCAAGTGGCACGCGCCATCTGCCACTCGGAACTCGGCGTATAAGTCAGATTGCAAGGCATGACTGTGTCAGCGGTTCCGGTGGAGTCGGATGGATCTCGGTGCAGATGGAACGGAAACTCTATCGGATATGTTTGCAGATTTAAGAGGTTCCTCGTAACAGTTTTGAACTGGGTAGTCTGAATAAATTTAATCAAAAAGTTTTTACTGAATAAAATTATAATATGCATACATTTTTGGATTTGTGAACAACTTGTGTTTTACTTTCCATAAAAAGCTGGCTATTCAGTTAATCGGTGTGTATACAAAATAGAAAAGTCATTTTTTTTGTTATATTAATGGAACATGGATTACCGTTATAGATAGGGAATTCAAAAACATTTTTAAATAAAAATCTATAACGATTAACCAAAAATTTAAATTTTGTGACTGGGCAACTGTTGGAATTCGCAAAAGCAGAGTAAAACTATTTGAACTTTATGACAAAAAGATTTACGTGTTTGATGAGAATTTTATTAACTACGTTAAGAATTATTCGAAAATTTTTAAGAAGGTATGTTTAACTGCTAAATCTAATCATATAGCTAGAAAAATAAAATCTATCTACAAATAAAGTAAAAACTGTATGGAATATTATTAATAGAGAAACAGGAAAAATAAAAAGTCGCGAACAAGACTATGTACTAGACACAGATCATGGTAAAATTACAGATCATTCTGTAATAGCTAAAGAATTTGAACAATTTTTCACTAACATACCCGTAAAAACGACTGAAGCCCTTAATTCTTCGCCCGTACAAGCTCAAATTTTATTAGAGAAAAACGTTATGTCATGTTCTTCAGTATTTACTTTTAAAGAAATTAAGCCAAATGTTGTTATAAAGACTTTTAAATCTTTAAAATTAAAAAATACAGAAGACCTCTGGGGATTATCAGTTAGTTTAATCAGTAATGTAATACATATTTTAGCACCATATTTGGCTTGCTTGTATAATACCAGCGTTACCAGTTGTGTATTTCCCGATCTCATGAAATACAGTTAATTACTACCTTTATATAAATCTGGCAAAAAAACTGAACCGGAAAACTACAGGCCTGTCTCAGTGCTTCCTGTACTTAGTAAAATTTTTGAAAAAATTATGTTAAATCAAATGGTTCAGCATTTCAACATGAAAAATCTCCTGCATAATCGACAATTTGGTTTTGTCAAAGGGCGTTCAACAACAGATGCAGGAGTTGCTTTAGTACGCAATACTTATGAGGCATTTGAGGAATCACAAAATAGGGGTATTTTGTGATCTATCTAAGGCTTTTGACTGCGTAGAACATCAAACCTTACTCATAAAATTGGAGCATTACGGCGTGAGGGATAGGGCACTCGGTCTCCTTAAATCTTATCTTGATAATAGAATGCAAATGGTACAAGTCAAGGACGTTAATTCTTCTGGGTCCACTGTGAAAATGGGCATGCCAAAAGGATCTATTTTAGGCCCTTTCCTTTTTCTGACGTACATCAATGACTTCATGACTTTTCATTCATGGTGCAAAACCTTTCAAATATTGTGTTGTTTGCTGATGATACTTTCCTTCTTTTTAAGGTGAGTAGAAAGACAATCGAATTTGACGAAGTGAACAACACTCTCTCTAAGTTACTAGACTGGTTTACTGCTAATAATCTATTACTAAATGCGAAAAAAAACAAAATGCATAGTTTTCTTTGCCAAATGTTAAACAGACTCATAATAAAGTAATATTAAATGGTAACGAATTAGATTTTGTTCCTAGTATAGTTTTTCTCGGCATAACTATAGATAGCACGTTACAGTGGGGCCCACATATTGCAACTCTAGCGGGGAGGCTTAGCTCGGCTGCCTACGCCATCAAGAAAATAAGGCAATTGACGGATGTAACAACTGCCAGATTAGTATATTTCAGTTACTTTCACAGTATAATGTCTTATGGCATTTTACTGTGGGGACACGCAGCAGACAATGAAACCATTTTCATTCTACAAAAAAGAGCAGTTCGAGCTATATACCAACTACGATCCCGAGAATCACTTCGAAATAGATTTAAGGAAATAAATATTCTAACAGTTGCCGGTCAGTTTATTTACGAAAATATCATGTACGTTCGTAAAAATCTAAACTTGTTCTTCAAAAATAGTGACAGACATAACCGTAATTTGAGAAGTAAAAATAATCTTGAAATAGCTTTCTCGAGGCTTAGTAAGGTGAAAAAATCATTTGTGGGGTAGTGTGTACGCTTTTATAACAAAATTCCGAATGACGTGTGTGAACTACCAGAATGTAAATTTAAGAAACATATAAAACGCTGTATTTGTTCAAGAGGATACTATAAGGCTGTAGATTATTTTAATGATAATGACATTTGGAATATTCCTCCAGCAAAATGATATGACGTTTATAAGAGTGCTTAATGTACCTACGTAAAGAAATGAATGATTTTGAATTTTGAAAACATATACTATTATACGTCACGCTTCATACATTTGACGGCGACGGAAAATGACTATAGTGACGTCACACTGAATAATGATGACAATTACAAACTATTACTTTTAAAATCTCTATTTAATTATAGTAATTTAACATGAACTAAGTGCGACTTAGACTAAGGCTCATACATATCCATAAATAAAGTAAAACAATTCGGAAGGAAAGGGGGGTTCCTGTCATTTTTTTTATGGCAGAGGTGGCAAACGAGCAGGCGGATCACCTGATGGTAAGCGATTACCGCCGCCCATAGACACCCGCAACACCAGAGGAGTCACAAGTCTGGCGTTCCTGTCAGGTGTTACTTGGGACTCTTGGGAGGAGAAAAGTATTTTTTTTACAAATGTTGTTTTACATAATTTGTGGACGACCTCTTTTTACTGCTCTCGAGGAATTAATCAGAGAGTGTCGATAACTCTTTAATGTTTACGAGTTCAATTAAGTTTAGTGCATTCGATACCTGTGCAACGTAACGACTTTTCTGCTAACTAGGTGCAGGTAGGTTGGCTGAGTGATAACGTTAGCACAGCATATATGTATAGGATCCTTATGAAATACCTGGAACAATTTACGGCCTCCACCCATGTAACTGAACAACTTTTCCCAAGGAACTTATACTCAATTCGAAAAAAAATTTTTTGGAGTCCTCATACTAATTGATCAACTGTACCGCCAATTTTGTATGGGAAGTTCAAAAAATAATTTGCGATTTGAATAATGATTCCTTGGGGAAAGTTGTTCAGTTCATGAGTACAAGCACAGTTAATTTTTTTTTTGACCGTTTCGAATGCATCTATCATGCGACGCGTTCGGGCTTTTATGGTCCAGGTCTCCGAAGCATACAAGAATATTGAAAAGATAAGAGTTCGCATGAGATTGATTAATTTCAGAGGACAGTTTTTTTTTATGGCAGAGGTGGCAAACGAGCAGACGGATCACCTGATGGTAAGCGATTACCACCGCCCATAGACATCCGCAACACCAGAGGAGTCACAAGTGCGTTGCCAGCCTTTGATATGGAAGTACGCTCTTTTCTTGAAGGTTTGAATGTCGTATCGGTCCGGAAAAACCGCAGGCGACAATTCATTCCATAGTTTCGCGTTTTTCATTCCATTTCCATAGGACCACGCAAGCCACACTGACCCACACTGAGCCATAATTGTTTCTGTTAAGGCATCTTTTAGATAAGATTATCTTATAGATAGGTTACATCTACAAATAGATGATACAGTTTCACTTTTCAATTAATTACATGTATAGAAACATAATAAGACTTTTTGCATAACAACGAAATCTTTGTTGACTAAGTATTAACATAATCTTCACAAGTAAATTTACAAATTCTCACAAAAATAGTTTTTGGTTAACTTAACTGAATTTGGAATAATTTATGGCTAACATGGCTGTGACCGAAACACTTATTTATGTCTTTATCAGTGGTGTATCGTCAGTGTGTAAAATATATTTATAAGAAATCCAGGAAAAGAAGATATACCTAACTAAAGAAAGAAATTTATCAGTAAGAAGATTTTATTCGTATTTTGGCAATTTTTACTTGTAGTAGGTAATATGGTGGTAGCTAGCCAGGCGGGCTCAGAAAATGCCCTACCACCAACCAAACCGAGTCCTGCAAAGTTGGACCCTGCTGGAAATTGAACCCGCCACCACCTCCGGATGTCAAGCAAATGGACCAGTCACTGGGCCACAGGGGCGTTTAAATAAGATTTTGTTGGTAACTGAAGTCACCGATCTTTACATCTACAAAAAACATTAGCATCAGTGTTACTTCATCTTCGCCTTTGCTATTGGCCATTGTACTAACAATGAGAATCTTAATGTTTTATGTAATTTAATGATTAAGGAAGGTGTCTTATTAATTACAAAAGCATGGTTATAAATAATTGGAATTTAGATAGGTACCATTGTTTGATTAAAATCTAATAGGTACGTAACTGTGGTTCCAGAATGACGATAGGAGAACATTTTTTGATATTATTTTCCTCCAAAGTCAGGTAGATTAGATAGTCGGGTAATTCAAAACATTAAACTTAATGAACGATATGGCTTAGTCTGATAATTCTTTGTTTGCCTTTGTGTTTCTCTATAGCTATAGCTCACTGGGTTGTAGCACAGAAATAAAAGACACTGAAAACCAATAACTCGTGTAATCAAAGCAAAATGCAAGACAGGGTCAAAAAAGGCAGTATTAAAAGATAAAATAACATAAAAAGTAAAACAAAGTATCAGAAAAAGGTTTTCAAGTAAAAAAAGATGCAATAAGGCACAAACCTAGTTCAGGCACGTGTTTCTGTATTCTAATAATATGTTTAGTCTTAGTTATTACATTGTCATTTAAGTTTTATCTCAATAAATAAATATTAAATATTAAAATAAATATTAATAGCTTTGAAGAAATATCACGTACTGAGCTTCGTATATACGATTTTTCCGTTTTTTTGCCCGATTTTATGGAATAACCTCTTTAGTGGAAAATCTTTGCAACGCACAACAATACGCTGGCTATACAAATAGTTTTGTACTGTTGTGAATTGCGTTCGCCGTACCCATTTTATTTTTCAATTCCTGCTCTTGAATAGTGGCATGAAATATAGCAATAAGAATATTTTGATAAAAAATGTTTCTTAGTGGACTGTAGATCATTTATCTATTAAAGAAAATACCAGCAGGAGCACAATTTTCAAAACTAGACGGCACCCAAGGGGCAGAAGAACTGGCAGGGTTATCATAAATTGGTTAAACCTAAATAATTTTAAATAATAAGATATTTTACTATAAATTATTCTAGGTATAAGACAACTTCAGGATTAAGCGTAATTATAGGACTAAAGGTGGGCCCTATTGGATCACTGCGATCTGAATAGATCTAATAAGACCACTGCCCCTATTATATTATTTGCTCTAGGCCGATAGTTCTAATGAACTGTAGAATGCACTTGAGATCGAGACCCATTTCACATATATACGTACACCCGAAAAACATATCCTCCGCTAGGGAGGTCGGGTAAACAGCTGTCATAAGTTCATTGCATTAGACTAACAAGGTTTATCACAATTACGGCAACACGAGTAGGTTGTAATATTTAATTATCACGTCGGAAAACCTTTGCGGTAACAATTAGAGGATTATCCGAATATGGCGGGTGTTATTTGCTCCGACAAATAGATGACAAACACACGAGATAAGAAAAACTAGTAAATATTAGATATACTGGGACCAGATGACGGTGTGTGATTTGTCCCGGATATTATTTATTATACTTCATTTTGAGGGTTGCGTACGTAGGTAACGAGACATACGTATCAACCTATTTATTTTAGACTTTTCACTATTGTGAGTGGGACGCGATGAACTGTACGTGAGGGTGCATTTTATTTTTATTTTGTCGCGAATAAGAGTCGCTTTCGTACAATTCAGAATTGTACCTAGCGTAATTCTATAACTACAAGTGTATCCATTAGAACATAGACGTGGAACTTAGGTCGTTTTGAGAGCTCGCCTCGTTAACTATTATATATTGTATACCTAACTGAATCAGTTCATGTCGGAAGACATCAGATGTGTTCCGACATGAAAATAAGATTCCCCAATGCGTTCGGAAATCTCGGTAAGACTGCTTCCAATTTTCTGTATCAGCATACCAATTGTGTACAAAAATAATAGTAAAAAGAATAGGCGATGCCCAAAACACTCTGTAGTATATGTATATTTTAAACTAGCTTCCGCCCGCGACTTCTTCCGCGTGGACTTCAGAATTGAAAGAAAATGTTAAGATAGCGCCATCTAGTGACGAAATGGAAATTTTGAGTTTTTAAGCATTCCTACGGGAACCCTTGAGTTTTCCAGGATAAAAAGTCCTATGTGTTAGCCGAGTGCTTCGTCTATCTACCTACCAAATTTCATCTAAATCCGTTCAGTAGTTTCGGCGTGAAAGCGGAACAAACAAACAAACTAACAAACAGACAAACTGACAAACAAACAAACATCCATACTTTCGCATTTATAATATTATAAGTGAAGTGATGATGATTAGTGATGATAGTGATAGTGAGATGAGATGATATTAGTGAGGTGAGATTGTACGGAATCCATGCACAAATAACTAAAACTAATATAATATTATTATCACCAGTTTTTATATTATATTGTAACTCGTTTGTCAATATGGTGAGGTTATAATTGGAAACATAATCTATATACACACGACGGTAAACCTTTGTACTAACCATTTATGTTCATCACAAGAAATACGAACGTGTCTCTAATGTTGCTGCACCAAAAAAGTCAAGTGTTAAATGTTTTTTATACTTCCTTGTAGCGCTTGTTAAATGTATTTATTAATAATAATAATATCCGGGACAAATCACACTCGGTCATCTGGCCTCAAACTAGGATTCCCTGTGCTATGGGAACCAGAGACTGATATACATACACATATAAATTTAAATACATACATATATAGATATAAAACACCCAGACACAGAGCAAACAAATCTGCTCATCACAGAAATGTTTGCCCTGGGTGGAGATCGACCCACGACTCTCGAATCAATTGAAGTTCACATTTTCTTTCTTTGTTTTTCATTTGTTACAACATTTTCTATAAATTAAATAAGCCGTCATTAACACCTTTAAAGGTTATCTCATTATTTTCTTTGTTTAAGATAAAAGATGTTGTATTATAAACAAATTGCCTTTTTAACTTCCTTTATCCTGGTATATCTTCGTTTCTATTTAAATACTATCAGTATTAAAACTTTAATCACCTAACTAAGTCAATGTTTAAAACCAATCAACCCAATAGAAAAAAATAACATAAATAAATTATCACTTATTGATCTCCCACTGAAAATACCACTGAAAAATCAACAAAAAACATAAGTATTTGTTTTGTTTTCCATCATACTTCATAAAATCTTCAATTTTAAAAAATTAAAAAATCACAAAATTAATAAA
Source organism: Coleophora deauratella (assembly GCA_958295455.1). Taxonomy (NCBI): domain Eukaryota; kingdom Metazoa; phylum Arthropoda; class Insecta; order Lepidoptera; family Coleophoridae; genus Coleophora; species Coleophora deauratella. Next base: position 18,939,575 of record OY282392.1, on the reverse strand, counting down.
ATCTTCCTCTTTTATGTATCCTTTGCACAGGGAAGTCTTGTCTAGGCCCAGATTACCGTAAGTGTTTCGTCCCCACTTTCATAATAATATTTATAATTACAATGAGACCCAAAAAATAAACCTACGTAGTTCATTGTTTTGAATAATAAGTACAATAATTTGAGTCATCAAGAAAAAATCATATGAGGATACAAGAGTATAATTGTTTCTTAGAGCAGATATTGTTGTGTTGGGTGTGAAATAAGGAAATAATATATGACCAGAACACGTCGGTTATCCTTCCTTTGTTGACCCTCGTCACGACGTGAGTTATGACGTCACACACACTACAAAAGAAATGTGACAACTCATTTATATCGACGTGATTACTTTTCAGTTTCCTTATTGTGATAGATAAGCCGAAAATTCTTAAAAATATGTAAATTCTTAATACGAAATGTACTTATGTAACATGTCATTAACGTTTAAATGATCATGGATTAAACGATTTAACTCTAGGTCAAAGGATTGTAAAAAAATCATTTTAAATTTTGTAACAAAAATGTTAAAAGAGATACTGGCGTATATTTTGTGGAACGACTTTCAATGAGCCTTGATTAGTGTTTACACCTTAGCTATACTAAGCTACAAAGATTTTTTTTACAAAAATTTAATATTCTTCTGGGCTACTGTAATCATTGCAGATTTGCTTCATGTATCTATTACTAACCATTAACGTTTTCATTATATTTCATACCAATACACGTAGTAGATCAAAAATATGTAATTTTCATTATTATACGGTTTTATTTTAATATTTATTTTTATCGTTAACCTCACCGTTCTGGTAGGCGTACTTTACCGAAGAATTCATCGTGTAAAGTATCCAAAACCAATAAAAATCAAAATCAAAATGTTTTTTTATTTAAGTAGATGTTTTGCACATACCTTTAAATCGTCTTTTTTTCTACCTAGTACAAAGTTCCTACCACGCGGAACTTGTACACTCAACGTTTCGGGAAGTGTCCTTTCCTTGTTTCCGCAGTTGCGTATGGCGACTAATGAGGCCATTACATTGATCTTTCTATTTAAACTCAGTTTGTATAATGACACATATACGCTGTGAATAACGGTATTATATCCTTTGAATTTCAGCTGATTTATGAGTAACTAGCGTCTCCTTGCGACGTAGCTTATAATGAGACTCATAGGGTTTCGCATATGGTATTATGGTATTATTACCCAGTGGGGGTGTAATGTTTGAGGTATTTATTTGATACAAACATAGAGTTTTAGAAAGAATATAATTAATTATATTTTGGAAAGGGAGTTACTTTTGGCCCCTCGTCTCTTCTCTCTCCGCAAACAGATGCGGAAACGGCGGGTATACGAGTTCCGAGAGTGGTACGATACTCAATATTTTATTGATGTCATTATAGAGTACAAAAGGTCTTAAATGTAGTTAGTTATCTTATAATATATATAGGAACCTCGTATTAGGTAGACAAAAGAAAACTGTGTACGATACTTGCTACCTACTTTGAATTAAATATTTTAATATTTTGAATTTAAAGTTCTTCAGTAATTTTGAACAATAGTGAAAAAGAACTAGACACTTTAGATGAAATCAAAAGTGGTGTTGCAGAGCTGTAATGTTTGAAAATCTGTATAAAAAAAATACTGTAATAGATTAACCATAAGATCCCATCCAGAAAATGAGATCATCAAATATGAAAATTTTGTCAACATTGCAAACAACATCGTGTAATTAATGACAGCCATATCTCAGTGACTTCGCCGCCATCACACGAATATATTAATCATTTGAAGAGAAGCATTGGGAGATGGACCCAAATCAGGGGCTTACTGAACCATTAGCGACACACAGTGTTTTTTTTGCCCCAAAAAAGCGACATCTTTTTTTTATTTGTTTATTCAGTTAAGATTTTTATAACAAACGCAAGAGTAAAACTCCCAGGAATCAAATTTGTTTAGTTTATTTTTTAAAAAATCACAAAGTTTTGGTGACCTTCATGGTAAAAATACGGAAATTAATTCATAGGAAAAAAACTGTTCACAACTAAGTATTAATTATTTTACGGATATATAAAGATATTTTAGACGCATACTATCCTCTTTTTAGTTTATGAAAAAAGTTGGTAATTTCCTAAAAAAAAAATTTTTCTGATTTTTTAAATTTATTTATTTTTATTTTTCTAGGCCGAAGTAGAGGTTCTGCCTAGGACAGATATATACCTAATACTAATATGTATCACCCACAAAATTATTACACTTTACTTCGGCGGAAGATTGTTATATATTAATTTAAAATCTGTAGTCTCTAAATAAAGCTTCTATCTATCTATCTATCTTATTAATAAATTGATCATGCAGCTGAATCGAACTGGGAAGGGTTCTTTCGGGATAGTTGTTCAGAATAATGAAGAAAATGTACGTTATAGAAACAGAAGGACTTCATACCTATTATAGTCTGATAAAATTTTTGACATTCAGATATATATTAAGAGTTAACACAATGTAACTATTTTATGGCAGAACAAAACAATGCATGTAAACGTATCTTTACGCTACGCCTGTCCTCATCGCTCGTTCCATGAAAATTTGTGATAACAAACCACTTTAAAAAAGATTTCTGAAGTAAATATTTCCTCGGTTTTGGCTCGTATAGAATATAAATATGTTAACAACCCATTAATGTAAATATGTATCTATTTTTTAATTGTTTTTATAGGAAGAAGGTCCCTTACCTTCTGAAATACTTAGAGAAAATTACAGTGGCTTTCTCTAAATATTTTTTTTTTTTTTTTTTATGGCAGAGGTGGCAAACGAGCAGACGGATCACCTGATGGTAAGCGATTACCGCCGCCCATAGACACCCGCAACACCAGAGGAGTCACAAGTGCGTTGCCGGCCTGTCAAATAATTAAAAAATGTCCTCAAGAAATCAATACACAATTCGCAAAAAAAGCGGCCAAGTGCGAGTCGGACTCGCCCATGAAGGGTTCCGTAACAGCAAGTAACATAATATAAAAGTTCTTGTAGTTCGTTGTAGGTAAATTGCGGTTTACGATTTATGACGTATTAAAAAAAACTACTTACTAGATCTCGTTCAAACCAATTTTCGGTGGAAGTTTGCATGGTAATGTACATCATATATATTTTTTAGTTTTATCATTCACTTATTTTATTTGTTACAGGGGGGGGGGGAACACACATTTTACAACTTTGAAAGTGTCTCTCGCGCAAACTATTCAGTTTAGAAAAAAATAATATTAGAAACCTCAATATCATTTTTGAAGACCTATGAAATGAAATGAAATAATATTTATTCGAAGTAGGTATCTCTGTACACTTTTCGAACGTCATATTTTTCTACCTAATACGAAGTTCCTACCACTCGGAACTCGTATACCCAACGTTTCGGGAAGTGTTTGCGGAGAGAGAAGAAACGTCGGGCCCTAAAGAAACTCCCTCCAACACATTTTTAAAAATAAAATTCTTATATGCTATTACATAATTCAGGTAAACAACAAAGATATGGTTAGCTTAGTTGCATACTATTACAAACGAATGTGAAAGGATCAACAAAAACATACAAGTACAATGTGCAAACAGGTAATTATTGTGACCAAACACCAATGACAAGACAACCTATCCATAGATACCCCACACGTATGGGTTAGATGAAAAAAAATTTTTTGAGTTTCAGTTTTAAGTATGGGGAACCCCCAAATTTATTGTTTTTTTCTATTTTTGTGTGAAAATCTTAATGCGGTTTACAGAATACATCTACTTACCAAGTTTCAACAGTATAGTTCTTATAGTTTCGGAAAAAAGTGGCTGTGACATACGGATGGACAGACAGACAGACAGACATGACGAATCCATAAGGGTTCCGTTTTTTTGCCATTTGGCTACGGAACCCTAAAAAACGGGGCTTCCCACGTTTATTGATATATTGCAGCTGAATCGAACTGGGAAGGGTTCTTTCGGGAAAACTGTTCGGAATAATGAAGATAAGTGACGTTATAGAAACAGGAGGACTACAATATGTATCGTAGTATATGGACTATAATAATAGTTTGATAAAAGTTTCTCAGTAAAAATAATTAATAATCAACAATAATTATTACATAAAAATTACCTTTTGACTGACTCGGTGGCTAAGTGGTTAGCAATCCTGACCTCTGATCCGAGAGTCGTGGGTTCGACACACAGGGCAAACTTTTCTGTGATGAGCAGAATTGTTTGCTCTGAGTCTGGGTGTATTATATCTATATATGTATGTATTTAAAAAACTATATGTGTATGTATATCAGTCTCTGGTTCCCAAGATACAGGGAATCCTAGTTTGGGGCCAGATGACCGTGTGTGATTTGTCCCGGATATTATTAATATAACCTTTAATTTACAATGATTTTCAATTTATTTTTATTGTTTGAACCAAAGTATAACGAAGAGCTTCGGTTACTTGGTTATTATTAACAACAGCTTTGGCTCTTACTATACTTATCAAAAAAGTTCATGCAATAGGAATTTAATATCAGTATTATTAATTATTTGTTTATATTATAATAAATATAATGGTTTAAATAAATAAAAAATATTAACATTGTTTTTCATTTTCTGTTGCGCGCGCTTTCTTGGATCAATCTGCTAACAGACATACCTAGACATTGCATTCTAACAGCAACTTTACAGAATACACTCTCGATTCTCAAAAAATCTACTCTTCTACTGCTTGTCAATTCATTGTCATTTCTATAAACAGATGTAAGAGGTAACACAATGTAACCATTTTATGGCTGAACAAAACGATTCATGGAAACTTTTTTTTACGCTACACATGTCTTCATCGCTCATGTTCCATGAAAATTTGTGATAATAAATCACCTTAAAAAGTATATTTAAAGCAGAATATTTCCTTGGTTTCGGCTCGTATTGAATATAAATATCTATTTTTTAAATGTTTTTATATATATATATAATCTGAAAAATCCTGAAAAATATAATATAATTGATTGATTTAACTACATAATTATATTAGTCCATAGCTCTCACAGTACAGGTATCCAAATTTTAGTTTTAAGTAAGGCCATGTCCATTGACTGTATATTATGTCCCTGATATATAAACATCTTTACTCTTCAAGATATTATAATAAGCACTTGGTCATACATATGTCATATCAAGTACAGGATATTCCAATTGATGTTCGCGTATTAACTGTGATTCTCTTGAATAGAGTGACCCAGTTACTTACCTCTATCAAAATAACACTTACCGTTTTGTCAAGCAGCCAGCTTCCTGGGAATATGAGTGGAATGTAAGTTAGCATGAAGATCATGGAGGTCCAGTAAACTGTGATGCTGGTCACACCGTAGTAGTTCACAACGGCATCCTGAATGATGCTGTATTGAATCCATTGCATTGAGTTCGACGCCGAGTAGAATACAAATATGCCTAAAACGACCCATCTGAATGGGGAAGATGTGTACTCTGTGGCAGATTTCTTCGAAGGAGATTCTAATACGCCACCTTTTTCGGCAATACCGTCCATGACACTACCGCAAACTTCAAGATTCTTTGTAGCCATTTTTATTCGATTAAAATATTTTACAGTTGTGTAAATAGATTTTCTACTGTTATTGTCGTGTTTAATTAATTATTTACGCCTTTGGCTAATCGTATACCTACTTATCCGACTGACTGCAGTTCATGGCACATACATTTACTAGTATATTTTAAATTAAATAAATATTTTTATTTTCTTCTAAATTTAAACTATTTTATTTTCGTTTAACAACAACTACAACAACAATATTAATCTAGATTTAGTATTTTTCTTTATTGTCTCAACGCTTTCGAAGCTGAATCCTAAGCCTAACCCTTTTAAAACTATTATTGTCAATTTTCCCGCGCGCGCCGTTTTTCTTTTTAATTTTCCGGCCTGTTGGTGTGGCGTGCGGCTGGCGCGGCCGTCTGCCAGAGACTGTCATTTTCCTCGTGGGAGGCTGAATGTTAGGCTGAATGGAGCATTTCCTGGGCACCCTTCGTCCGTTTGGCGCGAAGATTATTTACAAGCCGTCAGTCAGACCGATTGTCTGCCATGTCTGCGGCTATTTTCTTGTTGTTATTCAAGTCCATTCAAGTCATTGTGTAGTCGAGGTTGACAGTGCAAGTGCATTATTGCGTGGACGATTGTTTATCAGGCAGCCTACACTTGACTTGTAGCGCGTTGGTTTATCATTGTATGTTACTGCACTTTAATCACGTGTGAGTACATACTAATTGAGTACTTAGTACTTACCTATCTGTATGCTTAGTTTTAAGAAAATATAAACTAAATATTTGCGTCTTTAATCTAGTCTCCTAGTTCATTAAGTGCATAGCTATGTAATTCAGTATACCTACTTATTACCTATAGCTACGGTATTTTGCTCATTTCAATTTTAAATTAGAAAATTATAATTGACCTAAGGTCTTGTATTTTAATGTAATTGATTGAGCGATAGACATTTTTATATAAAGTACTTGTAATAATTGTAAAGAACAACGCAAATTACGTTACTACTTATATTTTCATTTCAAAAAAAGTTTCAAAGTATGCTAAAATGTGGATCATGGCAATGGGTTACTAAAAATCAGGTATAGTTGGTGTTTTTTTAAACAATGTATATCGTCCCCACTGCAGGGGACGTTAGGCCACGCACGGGGGCCGGTGGAGGTTGTGGGGCTAGAAACCAACCCCAGAGTCAGATTTTTTCAAGCCACCTCTAGAGCCACTGACATGGCACCAACGTGTTAACGTGGCTTGCAAAACACAGAAACAATCGATATAAATGCTACTTACAGTCAAATCCATCTCAGCTGTGACCGTGTATGTAGTCACTTAACTTGCATGATCGACGCTACCGCGCAAGCAGCTTGCATCACGACGTGGGTATTTACGTATATTTTATATAATAAACAAAATAAATATTATCATATTCATGAAACATATTTATTGAACCATTGGTTAATGATCCTGACTACTGATCCAAGAGTCGTGGGTTGGATCCCCACCCAGGGCAAACATTTCTGTGATGAGCAGATTTGTTTGCTGTGTCTGGGTATCTTATATCTATATACGCATGTATTTAAAACGTATATGTGTATGTATATCAGTCTCTGGTTCCTATAATACAGATAATCCTAGTTTGAGCCAGATGACCGTGTGTGATTTGTCCCGGATTATTATATTAACTTCTAAAACCTAGGCATGTTTTGTTGACAAAGTATATGTAATCACTTTAATAATTAACCTCAAAGTATAGTCGGTGATAGATAATATTGTTTATGATCTATATGACATATATATCATAACTACTGCGTACAGAAAATTGACCTGCTTTCTGAATTGGAATGTTATACAAATCTATGATATTTTTATTAGAATGACGCCTGTCTTTATAGAACAGATGCCAGGAAGATTTTAACTGATTGAAATAAACAGTTAAATTTTTAACTACATTTAAGTAAAATGAGTCCACTGCATAAATTAGCTATCAGTTTAGCATCAAATTATTTATGAGTTCCACTACCGGAAATTTCAATAATAATTTATTTATTTCACATAAAAAATACAGTGCGCAGTGCAATCTTAAGAATAAATAGTTCTCTAGGACCCCCACTAGGATTCCCTGTGTTGGGAATACTAGTCTCTTCCCCAGGCTATTTATCAAAAACAGTGAACATTACTCGTAAAAGTCATTTTTGGCATCAAAATTCTGAAATTAGAATTTCTCAACGTAGTTAAATCAATATCATAGATAACTTCCGATCGTGGACCAAACTGTATTATTTGTTCGACAAAATATGCTATGGGAAGAGACCTGTGCTCTAGCAATGGAAACTCAATGAGTTGTAATGTGTTATAATAATAATAAGTAATTATTAAGTGTTGATAACGATCGCAAAAATAAAAAATGTCGCCACAAAATTCTGGTGAAGACATTTATTATACAGAGCTACCAATATTCTCGACCACCGAACACCTCGAACGAATGAACCAATATATTTTCCCACATTTTCTCACTAGGGATGTCATGATATTCCATAAAAGATACTTTTGAAAGATACGTCTAGTATTAATCAAGAGAGGTATGATATTATGGGAACTTAAAAAAATCTACAAATTCAATAATATTAAATGAATTCGTTAAAAATATTTGGACTTCAAAAAATAATGAATATTAAAAAAAGTCGTACAAAACATGTTCAATCTCATTTTCTGAAGATCTCAAAAACATATTTTTTATCTTACGGAACAATACTTCGCATCTAAGAAAGCTATCACAGAAACGAGGTTTCTTACTGGCAACCCTAAAACCATTTTAGTCTGATTCGGCCTTTGTCGGCAAGGTAGTCGGCAATCTCAGCGGAAACTAGGAAGATCGTTAGTAAGAGCCACTACCTCGTGGCTTGTCGCACCATAATTCAGTGGCCACGACCGTGTGTTATGGAGGCATCTACTTATATGTATAGGGTGTAACAATATAGGTGTTCGACCAGTTAACTGGGGCTTCTATTTATGAACAACTTTTGTTGTAGGACTTTTGCAAATCCCATTTTGACTCTGTATAAAGTTACTTAAACATCGGATTTATTTGTGTACAGAATTCAATTTTCTATGCGATTCTAGTAATGTCGAAGTAAATATGTTTTTTACAAAATGTGTTCGGTTTTACGAGTTAACGGGCCATATAATTTTGTTTCACCCTGTGTATTTAGTATTAATTACCCAGATGTAATACTATGGATCTGTAGTTTTTTTTTACATCTGCGCCTCCTTAGCCGGTCCCTCAGTGCTGAGGATCGTGATCCCTTCAATTAGTATTTTCCCGGATAGTGTTGCGCCAAGCCTCGCTGTTCATCGCCCGTTTCGATGCCTCGTGTATCGTCATCTTCAGCGTCTTTGTGACGAGATCAGCCCATCGAGCTGTTCTGTGGCCCTGCGGTCTGCTTCCTTCCAGTTTTGCAAAAATAATGATAGCACGTTTCACGACATTATGTTCTTCTATTGTAATTCTTATCGCTGAAGTGTGTTTAAGACTGACAACATTTAAAATCCTACAACTTCACCTCCTAACAGTAGGAACACATTGTTCCCACATCAGTCACAACAGTGTGTATCGTTTCAGCAGCGCCACGGTCCATTGTTAGCACGGGCACTTGTGCTACACTGGACTTTGTACTTCACGATATAAGAAAAGAAAGAACTCACTCTGTGATTCTTGTAGCGAGTTCACCTTGTTAGGGGCTACACTGACAAGCAATTAGCTTAATTAATCTTCACATGGGACAGGTGTGCTCACACAGAGGATGAGTGAGTGAGTGAGTACTGCGGTTTAATTCAAATTCTGAGATGTGTTCCTCTCATCAAAGGTGGTATTGTGGCCTCAGCAAGTACCTAGTGAATCTGTTTCCAATTTTATGTTTTGAAATAAAATTGGAAACAGTTTTTAGTACATATTTACATATTTATTTTTAAACGTAGTGTTTTTTTACGATTCCGTACCTCAAAAGGAAAAAAGTAACCCTTATAAGATCACTTCCTTGTCCGTCCGTCTGTTTGTCTGGCAACACCCCCTTTCTCGTCGAGGAACGCGTCGAGCTATCAAGTTCGGACGGATTAAATAAAATAAAATATGTATAAAATAGTTCTTTACTTATAGACAGGAAAGCTTTTAAGAAATGTATAGTCTTAAAATAATATTGTAAATTTTTTGTAGGCACTGTTTGTTTTGACGGATCCCTCGGCGCGCGAGTCAGACTCGCTCTTGTGCGTTTTTTTTAGTTTCTACAATTGCTTATTGTGCAAAAAGAATGTCTGTTGAATGGAAGTTATTATTTGTCAGATTCGTTATGCACCGGTAGATTGGTAAAAAACATAGTATTGATTTATTTATTTCATTGTTTTCTCGTGTGTTTGTGAGGCCAAAGGCAAGGACAACACAACAAGCCTCATCACAGAATTCTTAAACAAAATAGTTGATCAACCCTTAAATACAGTCATTTTTAAAGTAAGAATATTTTTTTGAGTTTCCGTGTACCATACTCGATTTCATCGTCACTTTCCTTTAAGACGTAGTCAAACGGAAACAAATTACAAATAAATAAAAAACAATTCCGCAAAATTAACCTTTCCTATCTTTTCCTATGCTAAGTGCAACAGCTGGTATAGGAGACAAGTACGATTAATTGTGCCCTACGTTAAGAAATAGAATAGTAAAGGTTTTCTTAGTTTTTATTGTAGCAGGGATATGTAATAGAAGATTCTTCTTCAAAGACTATAATAGGGGACAGCCGGGATAACGCTAACTAGAAGACTGTATATGGAGCTCCCTCTGACTTCCATTTATACCCAAATCTCAAAAAATCCATTGACAAAAAACATTTTGAACCAAATGAGAAAGTGATAGCAAATGTAGATAACTATTTGCAAACGTTCCACAATCGCACTTCAGTGATGCAATATTATACACGTGGAACAAACTGCATGTAGCTACAAGAGGAGTATGTACAAAAATAAGTCCATTAGGTCGAACTTTTCACCTTAGACTAGGACAAATAAAATATATGAAGAACAAACTATTATATGTAACACTTTTTGATTTCCATCAAATAAATATTGTTGATAATTTGGCTCAAAGGAAATCAAAAGTTGGCAAATCCTATCCTTGGTTTTATCTAACTTCTTCGATATCAAAACTGTCTCCAATCCTCTCCAAATTCGTGGCTGTATCGAGCACCAATATTAATCTACATAAACCTTACTGACACCGGCTTAATCTCCGCTGAATTTCGAGTGCTCCCTCGACCGTACCGTTCGACGGTCCAACCCTACCATCCACGTCATGGTGGCGAGGATTTATGAGTTCGGTAAAACCGTTTCTCTAGTGATGTCCAAGGATTTCAATTTGTGCGCTTTACTATATGTATGTATATATATACTTTCTGTTGTGTCTTGTTCTGTAGCGGTAATTAATTAACACTTTGAGGCTGGTAAAGAAGTAATAATTAAAATTAATTAGGCTTAAAATCCTTAACTATGATGAGGTGGAAGACCTACTTAAATACACGTTTTAATAAATACACACACACACACACATATATGTATACACACACACACACACACACACATACACACACTCACATACACAAACACTGTACCTTAGATTAGTATTAATATTTTTATTTTTTATTTTTATTTATTTTATTTAGGAAACAAACAGTCTTTTACATATGTTGCTAAAACTATTCAGTACTTATAGACCTATAGTTCCATAATTTTTCTTATACAATAGGAACATATTGTATTTATACAGTGATAAAACAGCAAAACAAATTGTTATATTTAAGTTATAAAAAGAAATTTGCGTCCTGCTTCGGAAAAAAAAAATCCTTTAAAAAATGTGAATTTAATCTCTAAATTTTGAATAAAATTTTGAAAGTTGAGTGTGAAAAAGTATTTTTTCTTTTTTACATTTTTTAAATTAGAATTGTTATGAAAACCTTAAACCGAAGCAAGTCACATCACAAAATAAGCAAATATATCTTTTGTTTAGGTTAACAAAAGCTTCTTTTTGAAGCAATTTAGGGAAACAGAGAATAAATCAACTTCATTAGCTGTGTCATTATAAAAACGACAAGCACGTTTAATAAAGGAATTATCTGCAAAACAAGTATTACTTCTTTTGATCATAAATAATTGTTTTTTACGACAGGTTCCTTCACGTCCACGAGGTACTTTAAAAGAAATGTTGTGCAGTAGTGCGGGGGCATCGACCATATTATTAATAATTTTGTAAAGTAAAACGACATCAGCATAATTACGGCGATCAGTCAGAGAGACAATCTTGTGCCCATTCAAAGAGGACTCATAATCAGAGGGAGTATGACCAGTTCTATAATCAAGAGATTTCACAAATTTTCTTTGAAGGCGTTCAATTCTTTCTTTATGGATTTTAAATGCTGGGTGCCAAACTGTGCAAGCAAATTCCAGATGACTACGAACAAATGCGTTAAATAAAAGTTTATAGGTGAAAGAATTTTTAAATGGTTTCCCTACTCGCAGTATAAAACCTAGTTGCTTGTAAGCCTTATCAATAATTTTATCAATGTGTGGAACATAAGTAAGTTTAGAATCCATAATAATTCCCAAGTCACGAATTTGTGTTACTCTAGTTAATTTTTTACTGCATAGTTCATAATCATGAAAGATAGGATTATTTTTTCTAGTAAAGCTGATTGCAAAGCATTTATCTGCGTTAAGGAAAAGATTGTTATTTGTGCAAAAATCTTCAAAAGCTGTGAGATCACTTTGTAATAGGTTGCAGTCAGTTTGATCACGTATAATCCTAAATATCTTCGTATCATCAGCATACAGTAATGAGTTTGAATTTTTTAAAGTATTTGTGATATCATTTATGTACAAAATAAATAACAAAGGACCTAAATGGGAGCCCTGCGGCACACCTGAAGTTATTTCTTTATATCCTGATCTATACCCTCCGACTGCAACAGCCTGAGACCTATTTTCTACATAGGATTTTATCCATCGAAAAAGATCACCATGTATACCGAGTTGCCAAAGCTTTATTAATAAAGTATTATGACATATTTTATCGAAAGCCTTGGCAAAATCAGTGTACACAGCATCTACTTGATACTTATTGTCCATAGCATGCAGGATAATTTCACTAAAAATCAATAAATTGGTATCAACGCTTCGACCTTTATAAAAACCATGTTGATTCGGAGATATGTGACGTTTAACTGCGCCAGAAAGTTGATCAGTAACAATCTTCTCAAAAATTTTCCCAAACTGACATAATTTAGAAATAGGTCTATATTTCTCAATATCCTGACTAACCGTGCCTTTAGGTATTGGAGTAATCAAAGCCTGCTTCCAAATTCTAGGTACACATCCTTCACAAAAAGACTAAAGTAATTATCTTTATAGCATCTACTGTTTTGTACTTTAAAACTGGAGTAACTATTTTTATGAAATCTACTTTTGTATATTGTTAAAGAAGAGCGGAAACTTCTGACACAAGTAGTTTATACTACTTAAAAGAAGTTTTCAGAAACTGTTTACTTGTTTTTGTAAAGTGGTTTGATGAAATAAACAATTTATTTATTTATTTATTATTATAATACATAATTAAATAAATTAACATTTTTTTATTGCTTGCAGCATCTCTGTTATAATGCTCACTGATGGTGAATAGTGGGAGGAAGTTGCGTTCTGTTACTACACTTTGGCTCCCATGTCTTAAGCCTTATTAATTCGCGTTAAGAATCCATGTAGTCCCCACTGCGGGGCACAGATCTCTTCCCATACCTCGGGAAGGTTAGGCCATTCTCTACACACGGGAGCCAGGTCCGAATTGATGGAGATTGTAGGGCTAGTAGCCAACCCTAATGTCAGAAGTTTTCAAACCGCTATGGCATGGCTTAACAACTGTCATCTACATGGGCGTAGCTAGGGGGGGGGGGGGGGGGGGCAGGGGGGCCAGGCCCCCCTGCAAATCTCTTGGCCCCCCCTAGAAAAATCAGCAGTAGGCCTGACTAAGACCGAGGTCATTCTTTAAATTTTCGCGTTCGGTCCTCTCACTACTTTTACCAAAAATTTGTTAAATTTCTGCTACAAATCAGAAGTCATTTAAAATATTCGGGCTCGCTTCGCTCGCGTTTAACATAAAGAACTATTCTACTGTCTGGCAAATAGCATTACAGTGGAAAAGATCTCTTATCATGTATAGAACTTCTTAAGATAATCTCAAATTTTTGCGCTCGCTTCGCTCGCGCTTTTGTACCAGACTTGCTAAGTACATCTAAAACTATTAAAAAATTCAATTTATTTGAAGAGCTTGGTCAAATAAATAGAAAAAAATTATACTTGTATCTATATGACCTAACTACACGATAAGCCAAAAACTGTAACGCTTCTCATCTCACTAATATTATAAATGCGAAAGTATGGATGTTTATTTGTTCCATACAAACGCAATAAAGCTACTACATAATTTTTCGAAAATGCGCGTAGATCGCGTTTTATCGCTTTGCCGGGTCCAAATAACTGTGATAGTACTTCTTCTGTGCGGCCCCCCTAGAAAAAATCCCTAGCTACGCCAATGGTCATCTAGTCATTTAAGCCGACCGAACGACGTATCGTGCCTTGCAAAGCATGGAAAGTTATAAGCACAGAAAAGATACGGAAATATATTTTCTCTGGTATTCGCCTGAAATATATGGGTTTAACCACTTCCTCTGTGGTTCCAACATTATAGATTTACACTTCGTGGAATCTTGTACAAATCAAACTGTTTGTTTTTAGGGTTCCGTACCTCAAAAGGAAAAAAGGAACCCTTATAGATTACGTCTGTCTGTCAAGACAGACGTAAACTTGACTTGTAACCATTGTTATCAATAATATATTTCATTTCATTTCGTATCAAGTTAAAATTTATATCAAATACTTAGGCCTGCAATCCCTTGAAGCTGTGAAAAAATTAAACTTCTATGCTAAGCTAACGCACAAAAAAATTGTGATGTTCCAAATTTATGATTTTTGGACTTTATGATTATGAATTTTTACGGCACCCTCGGTGCGCGAGTCTGACTCGCACTTGGCTGGTTTTTATATAACATTTCTTGTTTGCAATAATTGTTACGTCTATACGTAAATATACTTCGTAGAGGAAAACTCCTTGAAATTTCCATTTAAATTCTGCCCTGCGACTTCCTGCTTGGGACCTATAGCTTATTGGACCAACCGCAGCGAATCGTTTTCACAGTCGGCAAAGGATTATAATGTATAACGAATGGAAAAAACTTAGACCCACAGTTAATAATTTTTAGTTCTTGGTATCTGAAAATAGAACAGGCTCTTTAAAATTTCATAATTACAGTTTCAAATTGTCAGTCATTCATGACAAATTAAAATGTTACTGTTTTAGGTGAAAATTGAAAATGAAAATCGTTTATTGTTTACCAAATATTAGGTATTACAAATACCTGTGTTAGTAGATCTCACTCCTCCATTACTTAGGCTACGGTAATTAATAATTGGTAAGCACAGAAATCTTAAGTAGGTGTACAATAAAACATAAGTAATAAATACTAAAAAAGAAAATAATAATATTAAAACTATAACAAGATTATGCTTTAACGTATATAAATGTGTATGGTAAGTGCTTGTGTGTGCGTGCGTGCGTGCGTTCGTGTTCGTGTGCGTGTGTGTGTGTAATAAATGTTTTTTGCCTTACAATTTAGCACCTAGAACAAAATATTTTCGATGCCTAGAAGCTTTCGATGTCGGGCTTTACTGCTATTTCATACATACTGTAGGGGCACAGATAATGTAATACCGGTGTTTTCTTAATTTATGTATTATAGACTTTCTGTATTTTTTCGACTGTATATGTCAAAGAAATCACGAAGTAGTAAAGATGATAGAACTTTAACAGTCTTCCAAATTATAAACCTACTACAACTAAATTACAAACCATAGACCGCCAAGCTAGATACCACCTCGTGCCACCAAACGCATGATATGTAATAAGATTGCCAGTTCCCCAATGTGTTGAGGTATCTTAGTAAGCCCGCTCCTGTCTTGTAATAATATAATGCCATTATAACTTACCATCTAGGATCCAGATGATATAATGCCGATCGCGTATCACTAAAAAATATTTGTTTCGTTGTCTTGCGATATTAAATAAATGTTTAATATTTCTATTGTCGTTTTATTTTAACCGCTTGTATCACAGTGGTTCTTTGTACCAATTTATCTTGTCACTTGATCATCACAAGATTAACAGAATTATCCTCTTAAATACATTGTTGTTGTAATATTGTTTAATAGATATAAAATTAAAACTTAAAAACCCTAGTGCATAATTAAAATAGTGTAGGTACAACTGTACAGTATCTTCTTAAATAAGTGTGTAACTTGTGTAACTTAAATGTGTTGGAGAGAGTTTCTTTGGACCTGTCGTTTCATCTCTCTCCGCAAACACTTCCCGAAACGGCGCGGCGCGCGGCGGGTGTACGAGTTCCGAGTGGTAGGAACTTCGTTTAAGAAAGATAAAAGAATGACGTTTGAAAAGTATACACTTCTAATGAAATATTTTCATTTCATTTCAATAAAAACATTTTGAAATTTAATTTCTTATATCCTAAATTTCTGACACTGAAATTGGCTGTTACAGCTTCCACTAATCCGGAAATCCAGACTTGGACCTTTGCATTGAGTATGGCCTAACCTTTCGTATAGGTGATATATCTTTCAAATGTTCTGGGTCGAATCAACAGTGGGCCTTATCAGCGGGAAATGGGGTCGATCCGCGCGGCTGCCTCGGGAAACAGTCCGCGTCAACGAATGAGCGATCCCGGGCACGGGATAGCATTGTTTCACATCTCTAGCACTACGTTATATCGTGTCGGGAAATGGACAAGTCAGATTACATGTATTGCAATACCAATATTAAAAGGTTGAAACCAAATCAACTTTGCTTTTTGAATCAGATAAGCTCAATCAAAATATTATTGACAGCAACGTTAATAAAATAAAATCTAATAAAAAAATATATATTATAAAAATCGTTATACGATAACAATAAATAAAATTAATATATTGCGGCGATTCTTAATGTAGAATACAGGATCGATACCAATTAAATTTCGTTCAAGATCTATATTATAAATATGATGGAGTGGAATACAGTCAGGATTTCGACAAGCAATCACTCATTGCGTCGCGCTACTACGCGTACTACATTGTAGCAGTGAACAAGGTTTGGTAGTATATTGGTTCCGTTTGTTTATATTTATATAAGAATAAAAATATTAAATTTAAAATACTTAATAATAAGCCACTCATTAAGCAAAAACCTCTCATGCAATTACAGTCATTAATGCGTTAAAAGTTACCAACTAAGTTTCAATTTTTTTTCGCGACGCTAGGTCTATTCATTACCAGTCATAGGATTTAATTACAACTTCTCCTGTTACAGGTATTTTTAGGGTTCCGTAGCCAAATGGCAAAAAACGGAACCCTTATGGATTCGTCATGTCTGTCTGTCTGTCCGTCCGTATGTCATAGCCACTTTTTTCCGAAATTATAAGAACCATACTGTTGAAACTTGGTAAGTAGATGTATTCTGTGAACCGCATGAAGATTTTCACACAAAAATAGAAAAAAAAAAATAAATTTTGGGGGTTTCCCATACTTAGAACTGAAACTCAAAAATTTTTTTTTCATCAAACCCATACGTGTGGGGTATCTATGGATAGGTCTTCAAAAATGATATTGAGGTTTCTAATATATATTTTTTCTAAACCGAATAGTTTGCACGAGAGACACTTCCAAAGTGGTAAAATGTGTTCCCCCCCCCGTAACTTCTAAAATAAGAGAATGATAAAACTAGAAAAAATATATGATGTACATTACCATGCAAACTGCCACCGAAAATTGGTTTGAACGAGATCTAGTAAGTAGTTTTTTTTTTAATACGTCATAAATCGTAAACCGAAAATTACCTTTCAATCAATCAAGTCACATATAAAAAATATAGAGTTCAAGACATGTGTGATTATGAATTTATACGGAACCCTCGGTGCGCGAGTCCGACTCGCACTTGGCCGGTTTTGTTATACTTAAAAGGATGGTCTGTAAAGTCGTAAGATAATGATATTGAAATAAGCATATTTTTATATCTATTTATTTATTAACACTTAAAATACATACTAGACTTAAAAAAAAAACAACGCAAACACCGCGTTCGCTGCTACGCATGTCAAAACATGAAAATTCACGCATTAACGCGAGAACTTTGTGATATAACTTCGTAAAGCCAACACAAGCGTCAAACTATCCATGTACACACAAACTATCCAAGACATTACAAAACAACATTGTGCATCTCAAAACAACTTCCATAGAAAAGACATCAACGCGAGCATCATGCTCCTAAACAAATTTAAACATTAGACGTTAATCGATTTGTCTTCATAACAAAAGTTATAGTTTTCGCAGAGTGTTAAGATATGTTACCCGACTACTACGTAGCAAAGGGTTATATTTTTTTTTATTTATTTGTTTATTTCAGGCAACGAGGCCCATATAACATATAC
Source organism: Coleophora deauratella (assembly GCA_958295455.1). Lineage (NCBI taxonomy): Eukaryota > Metazoa > Arthropoda > Insecta > Lepidoptera > Coleophoridae > Coleophora > Coleophora deauratella. Next base: position 18,921,392 of record OY282392.1, on the reverse strand, counting down.
AAATACAATAATATACATTTTATACTTAACATATTATACATAAATACTTAATATTAACTAACTAACTAAAAACATAATATTATTTACGAGTAGTACAAGGTGTCGGTACTATTTCGGTGGCAGTGGTCGGCCAACTTCCTCGGAATCTCCGAAACACTACACCCTTCGGCCAGAATTCCTCCTTTGTCAAGGACTCCAGATGTTCCGTCGCAACTCGCACCACAAACGATTTGAAGTTCACGATGTGGCGCGACTCCAACGGCGTCACCCTCAAGCAGAACTTGGTCTTCACCTTGATATACTCCATCAGGTCTGCAGGAGTGGTGGAGTAATGCAACCGGGATACATACAACAGAGTAGTAGGCACTGCGGCGCGCAACAAAAAGTCGGGCCCAGTCGGTGCCGTACCGCACTTGTTGTTGTTCGGACGAGTTCGTTTTTTCTTCTGAACAGTAACAAACACGTCATCGTTGTCCACTCTGTTGGTAGGTGTGGAGCGTTCGGTCTCCTTGTCTAGTTTCTTATTGGAGACAGGTTGCCGAGATGAAATTCGCTTCACTGCGGAGGAGTAGGCAGCGATAGGCACGTCGTTGTTCGTGGACACTGGCGGGGCTGCTTGCGGGGCGGGAGGAGAGCGCGCAGGCTGCGCGGGGCAGGCGTCGCGCGGCGCTGACACAGCACACTCCGTTGACGTCACAGCGCGCGGCGGTGCAGGCGGTGACAAATCAGCTGACACGAAACTTGAAGCCGACACGTTGAGGCCGGCCGCGCGTTTCTTGTCATCGTTCGATGCCCCCGATGACCTAGATTCCGTGTGTAAGCTACGTAGAAAGGTAACTTCTCGCTGCAGCTCAGCAACGGCATCTCGGGATGCTTCCAGCTTGTTGAGGACATCTGCTAGACTTGCCTTTAAAGAAACGATGTCTTTAAGAAGGCAGGTCACATCGACATGATCGAACGTCACGGGTGGGAGCTTGTGCAGATCCTTCGCCACAAACGTCGGCACGTCATCCGGGTCGGTCTCCTTAAACAGCGTGATGATGTCCTGCAGGCTCTTCGGTGTGCCATCGCGTCTGCGGGACACCATCTGGTCGATCTTCCCGAGGGACTCGTACAGGAGCTTCTTTGCAGCCGCAATTTCCACTTCGGTGAAGCTGGACTTGCATATCTGGATAGCGCTCACTTCATCCATCACGTCCAGCTTTTGTTGTAGGAACGCGAGGAGTTCGTTCACTATGATAGTTTGCTTTTCCATAGTGAATTTTATTTAACACTATGGAATTTTATTTATTTGAATGCCGCGCTTTGCGAAAAATTTTATGACAGTTTGCAGAACGTCCGTACTTGACCGCGCTGACGACACGACTTGAGCCATGAGCTTGATATTTTAGCCAAATCTTCTTTAAAGCATATAAGTATATATGTCGTGGCCAGATCATAGAATTGATCACTTCATGATGTGACCGACCATTTCATGAAATGATCGCACTTCATAAATGGAAAATATCCGCTGATCACATCATGATATGGTCTGGTCAGATCAATGAATACATCAACGTTTGACGATATACAGCTAAACGCACGCACGGCTATTTCATGAAATGGTCAAGCATTAGTGATCATATCATAAAATAGTTACAGTATCCACCGTTACAGGCGCTGATATCTCTTTGGTTTTGTGTTGCATCATGGCGGTGTATAAATAATAATAAACAAAGCTATTAATAATGCGCCAATTGAAGATAAAATAGAAGTTAAATGTCGTTATGACACTAAACTACAATAATTTTTCGAAAGTTAATCAAAAAACGAGCGCAACGTAAAAACCTTTGAAGTTCGGAAAGTATTTCATAGATTAGTAGATATCAATCTTAAAAGCTATGTATTAAAAATGTATAATTTATCTGTTAACCAACATTTCTCAGCTTTAAAGAACGCCAGTAACTTTTCAACGTATTTTTAATTTTTATTAAATCTTTGATGTCATGGAAACCCTACATATAATGATATGGCCAAACGTGGCTGAACATATCATTAAACGTTGACGTTTAAACGATATGGCCAGTTTTAGCTGGCCATTTCATGAAATACGACCATTTCATGAAATGGTCAGCCACATCATGAAATGATCAATTCTATGATCTAGCCACGACATATACACGTGACGCGGGTGATTCTAAGTACACCAGGCAACTTCCGTATATCCCTTGTAAGTAGAAGATGTATAAGGGTGCTTGCTATACCTACACTTAAAATATATACAGGTGTACAAAATCTGTGTAGAAACCATTAACTAGGGATTTAAATCATCATTCTGGACAACTTTTGTTCTAAGACTTTGCATAAATCGCCAAAAAAAGTTTGAGCTTTTTCATACAAAGGATCACGTGTTCGGCCATTTTTGTATGGAGAGTACAATTTTTTTTGCGACTTTAAAAGTATCGTAGAACAGAAGTTATTCAGAATTACGAATAGAATCCTCAGTTAACGGGTCCTACATTTTTTTACATGTACCCTGTTTATTATAGGATAACAGTGAAAATAATAAATCGTTACCTACTTTTCGCTCGATTCAAATTAAAATTCAAACAATGGACCCAGTGAACTCAACTCGAACACAAACGGTCGCCGCGGCAAACAAAATTTCAGCTATTAATCTTTGATGTCGGGACAAAGGTATTGATGACGTGGACTGGTAAAGAGAATCAATTTTAATTATTCATTGAGTGAATAAACTTTGTTGACTCCGTTAAACAAACCCCTGGTATGTCCTAACCTTTTGTCGTGCCCTGAATTGGAGACGAAAATTCTTCTTCTTAAGGTGTCGCAAAATTTAATCGCACTAAGGATAGACGGAATTGCCTGGTATTGCAATTAGCATCAATAGTTTTTTTTAATACGTCATAAATCGTAAACCGCAAATTACCTTTCATTCAATCAACTCAAATATAAAAAACCGGCCAAGTGCGAGTCGGACTCGCGCACCGAGGGTTCCGTATAAATTCATAAATTTAGAATTTAGAATTTATGAATAAATTATATCATAAATTTTGAAGTTACAGGGGGGGGACACATTTTACCACTTTGGAAGCGTCTCTCGCGCAAACTATTCGGTTTAGAAAAAAAATATATTAGAAACCTCAATATCATTATTGAAGACCTATCCATAGATACCCCACACGTATAGGTTTGATAAAAAAAAATTTTTTGAGTTTCAGTTCTAAGTATGGGGAACCCCCAAAATTTATTGTTTTTTTTTCTATTTTTGTGTGAAAATCTTAATGCGGTTCACAGAATACATCTACTTACCAAGTTTCAACAGTATAATTCTTATAGTTTCGGAAAAAAGTGGCTGTGACATACGGACGGACAGACAGACATGACGAATCCATAAGGGTTCCGTTTTTTGCCATTTGGCTACGGAACCCTAAAAATATAGAGTTCAAGACATGTATGATTATGAATTTATACGGAACCCTCGGTGCGCGAGTCCGACTCGCACTTGGCCGGTTTTTTTTATAATTTTCATTAACTTATTAGAACTAACTAATAAGCTTACTAAAGCTTTGTTAGATAGTTTTTCAGTAGTTACATTATCATAGAACTTAATAATTAGGGTTCTAATTATTATTCTAAACTTCTGCATTGGTATTATTAGGTTTTAGTCTCAAGTATTGTATTATAATAATAATATTTCTATCATTTTGTCTCTTTTCTACCATTAAACTTTTGTTAAAGTGCAAAATAAATCTAAAAGTAAAATTATGAATAATAAGAAGTTCCTCAATTTGGAAAAACTTCTCGGATTTTAATCTCGCAGTCACAAAACGTATTTGTTCAGAAAATGGGAAAAACCTTTCGTGCGGAACTGCCTTGAGAGACCCTAGATCTAACGGGATGAAAGTATAATACGTAACTAAAATTAATGACGAAAGTTTTAAATGATCCCACATCTACCCGCATCCATTCTCCATTGCTCCATGCATGCATTATCTTTTTAGGGTTCCGTACCTCGAAAGGAAAAAAGGAACCCTTAAAGGATCACTCGTGTGTCTATCTGACTATCCGCCGGTAACAGCCAATTTGCAACGAATCTACAGTTGAAACTTAGTACAAATATATATATCTGTAACCGAAACGGATATTTAATATAAATCAATGAATTTTGAGTATGGAGGGAAATCAGAAGTTTTTTATAAGGTTTTAGCACTTTTTACAAACTGTACCGTGTGACATATCCAATGTAAGAGACTGATGTTAGGATCTCAAATATATTGTATATATATTTTATAATTTTAAAATAAAGAGTTTAAAAATTAAGAAATGTATTTAGAAAATAGACGAAAATTGACCATCCCCCCTTATCTCCGGAACCTAAAATTTTGAAAAAAGAACAGAAAATAGTTATTATATTAATCTACAGATTATTATGGGAAGCTTATAAGTACTTTGGTCTTAAAATAAGGTGATTCAATTCCATTTCTTGCCGCATGTTCAGTTTCAGTTGCTGCAGAATTGTTGGATTATTAGAGTATACTCTGCTTTTAAGGTAACCCCACAAAACAAATCTGCTCGAGTGAGATCGGAAATTATTTTTTGTATAAACATGTCTCTTACCACCTAGATGCTCTCATTTGAAGTGTGAGACGTAGCCCCATCTTGCTGGAACCAAGTGATTTATATTTAAGTCTTGTATCCAAGGTCTAACATTATTATCTATGGGCCTAAATTCTATGTGTGTTATGGTACGTTGAATAAAGATGGCTTCTAGAGTCTCCTTGCAAAATGCTAACTAATTGTTTTATTTTTATCTATTGGTAACATATAAAACATGGCGCAGTCGTAAAAACACAAAATTTAAAGTGTACCAAGTTTACAAGTGACAATTTTCAAGTTTTATCAAAGGCAATAATTAGTAAGAAGAATATAATATTATGGATAGCAATCCAGTAAAATTGCCCCCAAATTTTGATATTCGGGCACAAAATGCTGCTACGGAGTGGAAGTATTGGCGCTGTATGTTTGAAGATTATTTGATAAGCATCGGACAAGATGAGGCAAGTGACAAGGTAAAATTGTCTCTCCTGAGAAACATGATGGGACCGGAATCATCCAAGGTCATACAGACATTCAAAATTCCAAAAGCCGAAAGCGGAACGTATGCAAGTATTATTAGTGAAATAGAGAATTATGTGAACCCAAAATGTAATGAAGTGTTTGAAAGATACAAATTTAATGAACGAAAACAGGAAAAAGGGGAAAAATTTGACAATTTTTATACAGGTCTGAGGCAGTTGATAGAGACATGTGACTACAGTGTCACATCTCAAGAACCTTTGGAGGATCAATTACTGAGAGACAGGATTGTACAAGGGATTTATGACAAAGGTCTACAAGAAAGTTTGTTACGAATTGAAAATCTTACATTGGACAAAGCCGCAAACATGTGTAGAGCTGCTGAGGTCAGTCGTTCACAAGTCCAAGAAATGAATCCCACGGTGGAGATAGATGAAGCTAAGTATAAAAGAAACAGAAGATTCGAAGAAGAGAAAGTTTTTGATTGTAGACGCTGTAGGAAAAGACATGGGCCAAGGGCATGCCCCGCATTTGGAAAACGATGTACAAAGTGTGGCATACTAAATCATTTTGCTGTAAGCTGCAGAGTAAGGAAAGTTCAAGAAGCAAATGTGTTAACACAAAGTGATGAATCGTCAGACAGTTTATTTTGTGGTGAAGTGAATTCCAGTGTTAACAAATTTGACTGGACTGAAAATATTGAAATTGAGGGTCAATCAATAAAATGTAAGTTGGACACAGGTGCGGATGTGAGTATAATGCCCAAAAGTATTTTTGAAAAAATTAATAAAAAGCTAAATCTCAAAATGCATGACACTGACTTTAAAATCCAATCCTTTTCTGGTGAGAATGTGAAACCAATTGGGATAACAAATTTGAAATGTAAATTTAAAGATAATGTCTGTCATGAAAATTTTATCATAGTAGAGTCTAGTACAATGTTGTTGGGTCTACCCGGTTGTGTGTCCTTGAATCTAATTAAACGAGTGGAATCTGTAATTGTTGACAATGATAAAGAGGAATTTATAAAAAAAAATATTGAGGTTTTCAAGGGAATAGGTAGGTTGCCAGGGCAAGTGGAAATTCCTACCAAATCTATGGAGGAACAAATCTGCCACCCATCTGTTAGGTTGCCTTCTTGTTTGCTCGAACCACTGAAAGGTGAACTTGAAAGATTGGAGGAAAGAAATGCTATTGTCAGAGTTGATAAGATGGATGAAGATGCATGTGTTAATAGAATTGTTATAGCTGAGAAACCAAATGGTAAGGTAAGATTGTGTCTTGATCCATCGGATTTAAATAAAATTATTGTCAAGAAGCCTAAAATTTTGCCAACACTTGAGGATTTGAGTTTGAAGTTAAAGGAAAAAAGAATTTTCTCTGTGTTAGATTTACAGGAGGGTTTTCATCATCTGCAACTTACTGACAAGGCTTCTTGGAAGTGTTGTTTTGCTACACCTTTTGGTGTTTACCGCTATGTTGTGCTACCATATGGGTTGATGAATGCACCTGAACTGTTTCAAGATGTACTGGAAAGTCATTTTGCAGATTTACCAAATGTTATAGTATGGGCTGATGATATTTTAATAATGGGTAGTTCTGTGGAAGAGCATGATATAGCATTGAAAAGTGTTATTCAAAAGGCAAAAGAATTAGGAATTGTTTTTAATAAAAATAAATTTCAGTACAAACAGAATGAAGTTAGGTATGTAGGACAAGTTTTTAATGAAAAAGGAATGTCAATTGATAAAGAAAGAGTGGAGTCACTATTCAAGTTGCAGGATCCCACAGATAGAGACCAACTGAGACAAATACTAGGTTCGTTTAATTATGTGCGTAGATATGTGCCAGATATGGCAAATTTAATGGCACCTCTCTGTAAATTATTGAAAAAAGAAACTGAGTTTGTATGGCTACCTGCGCATAGCTTTGTGTTAGCAGAGTTGAAAAGAAAAGTTTGTACTGCACCATCATTGACACCATTTGATTCTAGAAAGAAAATTATTTTGCAGTGTGATGCATCCAAAAGTGGGTTGGGATGTTGTCTTTTTCAAAAAGATAATGAAAATATTTTAAAACTTGTGGCATGTGCATCAAGAACCATGAATGATACTGAGCTAAATTATAGCCAGACTGAAAAGGAATTGTTGTCTATTTGTTATGCAGTAAAAAAGTTTCACAGATACATTTATGGTTCTGATGTAGATGTTCAAACTGATCACAAGCCCATTGTGTCAATTATGTTAAAACCAATTTGCAAAATTGGATCTCCTAGACTAAAAAGATTAAGACTAAAATTATTGATGTATAATCTAAATGTTTATTATGTGCCGGGTAGGTTGCTGCACTTTGCGGATATGTTGTCAAGAAATTCTTTAGATATTACTGAAAATGACTCAGACAATTTACATATGGTACATTCTGCCTTTAATGAAGTTAAGAAGCGGTCGTGGCTCAGTGCGGCTTGCGTGGCCGCATCGATCACGCAGGTTAACTGATTACAGGCACGGTCATAACCTGGATGGGTTTGACTGTTAGTGGCATTTATCTCGACCGTTTCCGTGCTTCGCAAGGCACGTTAAGCCGTTGGTGCCGGCTGCTATCGCTAGCAGTCGTTAAGCTATGTCAGAGGCCTTATAGGCGGCTTGAAAACTTCTGACACTGGGGTTGGCCACTAGCCCCACAACCTCCACCAATCCGGACTTGGCCCCCGTGTGTGGAGTATGGCCTAAACCTTCCCGAGTTATGGGAAGAGACCCGTGCCCCTGCAGTGGGGACGTAATGGGTTGTTAACATTCTGCCTCTGTCCATTTACCGATGTCAGTTGAGAGAAAACTTAATTTTCAAAAAGAAACTAAAAGTGATTTCATTTCAAGTTTACTTCACAAGTATTATTTGAGTGGTTGGCCTGAAGAAAAAAAGGTACCTAAAGAATGCAAGGACTATTATAAAATTAAAAATGATATTTACTTTGAGTCGGGTCTGGCTTTTTACGAGAACAAAATTATTGTACCTAAATCCTTACAAAACTATGTATTACATTTGATTCATGAGGGACATGCTGGAATTTGCAAATGTGTAAAAAAAGCTAGGCAATTATTTTACTGGCCGGGACTTTCGAAAGATGTGTATGATTTTGTATTAATGTGTCGTACATGTGAAAAATATAGAGCAGCTAACAAACATGATAATTTGTTACCACACAAAATTCCAAGCCGTGGATATGCTAAAGTTGGCACTGATATTCTAGAATATTCAGGTAAAAATTATCTGGTATTGGTGGATTATTATTCACACTGGCTTGAAATTTTGCCCTTAGCAGATAAGTCATCTACGTCTGTAATAAATGCATTTCAGGAAACTTTCACTAGATTTGGATACCCTGAGGAGCTTATTGCTGATAATAACCCATTTAATTCGTTAGAGTGTCGAAACTATTATAAGGAAAAGGATATTACTTTGATCACTAGTAGTCCACATTATCCGAGAAGCAATGGAATGGCTGAAAAAGCAGTACACATAAGTAAAAGTATTTTGAGAAAAGCTGATGAGGATAAAGTGGATTATAGAAATTTTGTCTTAGTTTACAATAATACACCTGTGTCAATGTTGGATGTTTCTCCGTCACAAATTTTAAATAGCAGACGAGTACGAACATTGCTGCCAACAAGTTCTGTGATGTTGCAACCCAAAGTTGTTAAAAATGTACATAAGTTATTGGAATTGAAACAGTCTGTAATACAAAAAGAAAAGTTTGTTTGTAAAAAAGAATTAGAGCTTGATGTTGGAGATAAGATAGTTCATAAAACTGATAAAGATAAGTATTGGGAAAGAGGGATTGTAGTAGGAAAATGTAAAGAACCTAGGTCTTATTGGATTAAGAAGGAAGGAGAACAGAGAATAATAAGAAGAAATATAAAACACTTGAGGAGATCTTTCACTTCCGGAAATTTTACTCGGATCATTCCTTCTTTATCGAATGATCATATCTTTGATGAGGTGACTATAGATACTAAAAATAAAATGTCTAACAATGATGATCAGTTTATAACATCCCCAGAAAGTGTACCTCATAATGTTGTGAAAACTAGGAGTGGAAGAGTGGTCAAACCACGACAGATTCTAGATCTGTAATTTAGTATGTACTTAAAATTTTTTCACATATAATTTTGTTTTGGGTAGTCTATATGTTGGAAGGGAAGGTGATTTATATTTAAGTCTTGTATCCAAGGTCTAACATTATTATCTATGGGCCTAAATTCTATGTGTGTTATGGTACGTTGAATAAAGATGGCTTCTAGAGTCTCCTTGCAAAATGCTAACTAATTGTTTTATTTTTATCTATTGGTAACATATAAAACACCAAGTGTTCCTGTTATAGCCTCGCGATTCTTGCTTCCTTGCGCGATTCGCGATTGTAATAAATAAAGTTCTACAAAATTAATACAGGTTTTTTCCTTGAATTTTCAAAAGTGTATTTCTCTCTGGGCCACTCTGTACTTTGGATCAGAGATTGTTCTACAAAGATAAAGAAGCAGAGCAAATTAACTGACTATAGAGTCGGTTATGTTATAACCTAGATGGGTTTGAATATCTGAACAAGTACAGATCTGTTTATTTACCAAATAAAGTGTCAAGGAGTCTACATGTAGGTAGTAAAGTATTCTTTGTCAAGTTCACACACTAAGTAAAGCCTATTATGTAGAAACCGAAGAAGTTCACTATATAGGTCCAAATTGTTTTTTCCTCGCAAGTAATACCTACTCAGTGAGTCATCAATCATTATCAAAAACAGGGTTGCGTTCGACAATCTTTTCCACAAAGGAACCGCCAAACGAAATGATAACGAGAATTGATGTGTTGGTACCGACCGACTACTGCAGTAACCACAGACGAGTACAACCAAAGACAATTGATTGAGACCCATACCAAAGAATACTACATTTTGATATGTAAAGAAGCGACACCCACATTCTCCCGGTAATAATTAATAATCCCGGTAATATGTACAATTTTGACTATAATCTTTTGGCGTGTCGTAAGAAGCCGGAACTAATGCCCCGCCATCTTGAAAAATATAAGACACTATTTGTATGAAATACATGTTGTCAGATTTGCGACAAAAGCGCCCCTCTGTCAATGTCATCCAGACTGTATACAGGCAGGATGTTTAAAAAATTGCGTTTGAAATTTTAATGGGTTACTCAGAATTAAGAACAGAAAACGGGAAAAAATCCTACCAACAACATTTTTTTCAGTTTCCCATACTAAATCTGAATAGTGAACACTGAATACTTGATTCTGAGTAACCCCTTAAAATCTCAAACGCACTTTTTTAACACCCTGTATTGTTGTTGGTTGTCTGCCTTAGTGACACGTTTAGATCAGTGGTACATTTACAAAGTCTTCAGTCGGTTATTCCGCTCGCTCGACTTGTTAGAAAGAGAACGAATGAATGAAAACACTTAATGTGATATAAGCACGTAGTACAGTCAGACTAAGATCTATTGGCAGGTGGATGACATTGGCAGGATTTTGTCTAAAATCTGACATTTATTTCATACAAATAGTGTCACTTTTCAAGATGGCGGCGTTAGTTCTGGCTTTTCACCAACTACCAAAAGATCGTAGTCGGACTGTATGTTACTATATATTCGGTCGGCTTGTATGAAGTGTCAGGGTGCTGTTCTTGTTAGGTGTTCAAGATTCTTCAAAGTACTCGTACATTGTAAGTCTGCTAATACTGGCCTAATAAGAAAGAAGACTGCAAAGTATATGGAGTTTCCGTATACTTTGGGCCCTTCTTTTTAACAGACTTCAAAAAAGGAGGAGATTCTCAATTCGACTGTATGTTGTTTTTTTTTGTATGTATGTTACGCAATTACTCCGTCAAATATGAATCGATTTTGATGATTCTTTTTTTGTTTGGTAGGTAATACTTCAGAGATGCTCCCATATAAATTTTATCGAGATTGATTCAGCGCTTTGTGAAAAAATCAACAAAAACAAAAATCATAGCAAAATTGTAGTTGTTACAATTGAAGTCGGTTTTTTAACGTGTACAGCGTTGTCGATTCGTATGATGGCAGAATAATGATCCCCCCCTCTCTAAAGGCGACCGCCTCCCCCTGTGGGTAAAATCCGGTGACAGTTGGGGCTATACTGAGGTAACTAGCGCCGCCACCAGTGTTTTCCTAATTGCTGTTTTCACAGACAGAATTTAAAAAAAGTGGTCGACAGAAACATTAATGTACCTCTGAGCAATTTTTAGGAAGTTTTACATATTTTCTAGGATAATCGTGTTAGTTACAGATAGCAAAAGTGTTAAAAACTGCCACTTTTGCTATTTGTAACTAACACGATAATCCCAAAAAAAATTTTGATCATTTCTAAAAATTTCTCTGAGGTACATTAATGTTTCTGTCGACCACTTTTTTTAAATTCTGTCTGTGAAAACAGCAATAAGAAAACACTGGTGGCGGCTCTAGTTAGCTCAGTATAGCCCCTGACACACACATTTCCGTGTGCAATTTCAATTTCAATTTCAAAATTTATTCATAATATTATTCATTACATGTCACTTAATATATACAATTAAATTATTATGGTGTACTACGTGCAAAAGTCATATAAACTTATGTGGTAGTGGTAAGCTATTATAATATATCGATGGTGTTAGATCGCGTCGGCTTTTTTGTTGGAGAAATGTTTTTACAGTATAGACGAGTTTGTTACCTGTAGGGACAAATAGACATAATCAATGCTCGATTTCACAACAACGACATTCAATTAATTTAAATAATAATGAATTTTATTTTATTTCATTTGATAATTTTAATATTATGTACACTGTAATTAATTAAATGAATTTATAATATTTTGGCTATTTTGTATTTTTTTTATTTAGTTATTCGTCTTAAAATTTTAATAATAATGCATTTTATTTTATTTAATTTGAATATTTTAATAATATTAATGAAATGAATTAATAATATTTTGGCTATTTTGTAATTTTTGTTATTATGTTGTTTGCCTTTTAGTTTTAATAATAATGAATGTTATTTTATTTAATTTGATTATTTTAATAATATACACTGTAATTAATGAAATGAATTTATAATATCTAGGCCATTTTGTTACGATGTTATTGGTATTTTTAGTTAAAATTTTGTATACTTAAATTTCCGACACAGTTGTAAAATATTATATGGAATTAATAAATAATAATAATTGCCACCTATCACATATATATATATATATATATATATATATATAAATATAAATAATTAAATATGTATATCTGTCTTGTCCGGCGTGTGGTAATGTCTAATGGCTGGTTCCTCGACGGCAGTGGATAATGGATCTCCAAAGGACGTGACCAAAGAAATATGGTATTAGAACAAAGGTAGTATTAGTAACAGATATGTTTAGATACTATAAGGTGCTACTTTATTAGTGCCCGATATTTTAGTCAGTGCTTCTACTCCTGATTCTGATTTTGGACTCTTCATACACATCGATCAGCCGAGCGGCCAAATTAGTATGAAGAGTCCAAAAATTTTTTTGCGATTTGACTATGGGTTCCTTGGAGAAAGTTGATCAGAATCAGGAGTAGAAGCACTGACTAAAATATCGGGCACTAATAAAGTAGCACCTTATACAGGTTGTAACAGAAAGGTGTGACAATACTTCAAGGTTGGCTTTTACCCATCAAACTGAACAACTTTTGTTCTACAACTTTGTTCAAATCGCAAATTTTTTTTTGGACTTTTCATACAAATCGATCAGCTGGCGAACCAAGTTTGTATGAAAAGTCCGAAATTTTTTTTGCGATTTCAACAAAGTTGTAAAATAAAAGTTGTTCAGTTTGATGGGTAAAAGTTCACCTTGAAGTATTATCACACCTTTCTTTTACACCCTGTATATGCGTTTACTAAACAACATAAAGGGTACCTACCTACTGTATAGTGCCTACTCATGCTAGATTAGATTTTCTAAAGTTAATGTTTCGAGTCAAAACATGAAAATTCCAAGAAGGAAAACAATAAACTACAATATCGCAGACAGATAACAATCAACATGCGTCCTAGATTTTTTGCGAATTTATAAGGTAACTATATAAGGCAAGGTTTTTTCGTGAAAAATATTTTTCTATGTATATTTTTTCCTCATGCTAATAAATCAAGTGATAGTTTGATAACTTTGTACCAGAAGTCTTTTTGCGGTATCCTAGGTAAAAAACAAAAGTTGTTGATTGTTATGTTTAAGCTAGTTTCATAGTTTGTTTAGACACTGCAGTCTCAAAATTATTATTTTAAACTAAAACTATGACTAAAAGTCAAAAATGGAGAATATTATGACGACAAGAGATCAGTCATAAGGTTTTGTATTATTCTTTAGATTTTAGTCATAATATACGCCTGTTGAATTGGCAACTTCATTCATATTTTTTATTGGAATAAGTACGAAATATGACAATACCGTCGTAATTTTTTTTATGTGATAGGTGGCAAACGATCAGAGCAGACGGATCACCTGATGGTAAGCGATTACCGCCGCCCATAGACACAAGAAATAAATAAAATAAAAAGTATAATACACTCGGCTTCAAAAAAATCGCACGTCCATAAAAATAGGCTTCAAGCACTGTTAATCCTTAAGACAAGCAGTTATTCGTAGCAATATTGGTATCATTTGAGAGCCCTATAAAAACTCTTTAAAAAAATATCCATTTCATTTGATTAAAGAAAAAGCTTGACACTTTAAGTCACTGCGAATGACAATGGAACTGATTCTCCTCTTCAAATTTTGTTTGTATTGTTTTGTTTTTTGGGTATAAAAGGGTCGATACAGCTTATCGGGGGATAAATTTGCTACCAACAGTCGAAGAAGACACAGAAGAATATCTTTCATCAGAAAAACGTCCTTGAAGATGGACACTACTGCTGCTGAAGCCGCCCAAGTTATCGCACTACTGCAATCAGGACTACGTCAGTGTGATGTTGCTCGGCAATTGCACTTGAGTCGCTTTTCTGTTCGAAGAGTGTACCAGCGGTTCCTGCAGACCGGTGGCTTTGTCCGAAGGCGTGGGTCTGGTAGAAATCGCTGCACTTCTGCGAGAGATGACCGATTCGTCGTATCGAAGTCTTTGAGAAATCGGTTCTCTAATGCTGTTGAGTTGCAACAGCAGCTTCAAGCAGTTCGTAGAAGGGCCGTGAGTGTCTCTACAGTTAGAAGAAGACTAAAGGAGAGAAATATTGTGGCTAGAAGACCTGCCACGGGTCCAAAATTAACCGCAGCGCATCGGCGAGCACGCCTGCAATTTGCTCGCGCCCACGTCAATTGGACCCTGGACCAATGGAGAGCTGTTCTCTTCTCAGACGAAACGAGAGTGTGCCTTTTCTGCAACGATAGACGCAAAAGAGTATACAGAAGACAATGGGAACGTTTTGCCCAAGCCTGCATCCAAGAGACGGTAGAATACGGGGGCGGTTCCTGCATGTTCTGGGGCGGCATATCTGCCGACGGCAAAACTGAACTTTCTTGCGTCTCTCGGACCGGCGGTGCTCGCGGGCAAGGGTCGATGACTGCTCACCGGTACATCACAGAGATCCTGGAAGAACATGTGGTCCCCTATGCTGGATTTATTGGCGACGGGTTCACATTAAAGCACGATAACGCTCGCGCGCACACTGCTGGAATTGTGCAGGGCTACCTTCAAGAGGTTGGGATCCCTGTCATGCAGTGGCCAGCGAGAAGTCCAGATCTGAACCCGATAGAGCATCTCTGGGACCAGCTGAAACGCAAGGTTAGATCCCGTGATCCCGCTCCCGCGACTCTTCAGGAGCTCCAAGACGCCGTTATTGAGGAATAGGACAGAATTCCTCAAGAATGTTAAATGAAAGACAGCTTACTAGGTCAACGTTTATTGGAGAACTGAGGTGTTCTAACCGAAATATACCCACATATATAACACCTCCACCCTTAATAATCTAAGTAAAGCACATGTAATAAACTAATCTAACAAATTACAAAATTGTTTAATTTTCTAAACCTAACTCCTTCCCTTCTCTAATAAACAAATAAAATATTTACTATCTTATACAACAAGAGCAACCAGTTTTTGCTAGTTTGTATTACTACATATTGGAAGACTTACATTATAGGTATTATATTTGTAATTATTAAGAATGGCAAATAGTACATACAATTAATAAGTAAATAGTTGCAGTTTTGACCTGTTTTGACATATTATTTCAGTACGCATACATACGCGAGTATTTATCTTTAGGAAATCACTATTACAGTTTTGGTTATTAAAAACTAATTAATTAAGAAGAAATAAAGTACATGAACTTAAATATATAGGTATTATACGTACATTAGTCTATTTCAAAACCAAATCGGTTGGGAGGTTTGCGATCGCGCTTAGGAAATCGGTGCGTCTCATCCGGCGGCGGGGCACTACAAGAAGGCAAAAGTACCCCAGAATGGGGGGACACGGGCGGCCGTGGCCCCAGGGTCGACGCCGGGCAAGGCGCCGCTGCTGTCGCCGGTTCGGTGGTGGCATTGCCCGATTCCGCCGACGACTGTGTCGGCTTGTGCGCCTCCACTGGCAAATTATATTCACGCCTCGGTACAGTAGGGCAGCTAAGTATTGGTGACTCAAGGTTACACTGTATGCGTTCTCTAATCTGATCCACGTGCCTATGGATAATAACCCCTTCAGTATTCCTCAGCTCATAGTCCGTATCACCTAAACGTTGTAATATTCTACCCTTGGCCCATTTCTGAGCTGTATTGTAAGTACGGTACCAGACAAATTGATTGTCACTAAAATCACGCTGCGAGCCCCCGGACGCGGCTACCTGGCGCTTCTGTGCGGCTCGCACTGACGCGGCGCGGTCCGGCTTCAAGCGGTCGAGTCGCGTGCGCAGGCCGCGCCCCTGCAACAGCTGAGCGGGGCTCTCACCGGTAGTCGAGTGTTCAGTGTTTCTATAAATCAGAAGCGCTCGCCAAAGTGCTGTGTCAACGTCCTGCTTGTTTATCATGGCTTTCTTTATAATATTTTTACATATCTTTACCGCGCTTTCGGCTGCCCCGTTCGAAGCGGGGTGATAGGGAGCCGAAAATATTTGTTCGATTCCGTTACTTTGCAAAAATGATTTAAATTCCTCGCTAGTAAACGGTGGTCCATTGTCGCTGACTACTTGTTTCGGTAGACCGAATCTTGACCACATTTCTCTAAGTTTTTGAATAACGTTTTTAGACGTTGTAGAATTCATTTTTATTACTTCTATCCATTTAGAGCAGGAATCGACGACCACTAAGTACGTCGTTCCACCCATGGGCCCAAGAAAATCTAAGTGAAGTCTAGTCCAGGGCCGGTCGGGCCAGTGCCAGGCGCGCGGCTCGTGCGCGGGCGGCGCGGCGGCCGTCTGCGCGCACACCTCGCAGGCGCGGCAGCACCGCTCCAGGGCCTCGTCTATGCCCGGCCACCACACGTAGCTGCGTGCTATCGACTTAGTTTTTGTTATACCCATGTGTGAATCGTGCAATTCTTTCAATACTTGTTCTCGATAAGTGTTCGGTACTACGACTCGATGTCCCCACATTATGCAACCTAATTCTAAATATAATTCATTTTTCCTATTATGGTAAGGCTTTAATTCTTTAATTTCTACATCTTTTGGCCAACCATCTTTGATGAAGCTTATAACCCGAGAAAGTAAAGGATCCCTACTAGTTTCTTTTCTGAGCATATTATACTCGAGTAACAAGGCTTCGGATGCAAAATGTAAATAAGTTTGCTCCGGACATTCATCACTTTCTTCTGCCTTGTCTTCCCGGTAAGCCGCGATCATCCGGGATAGAGAGTCGGCCGTATTACGGTCCGTGCTTACATATTCAATAGAAAAATTGTATGCTGACAAAATAAGCGCCCAGCGCTGAAGGCGACTGGCGGTCATGCTCGGTATCGCCGTCCCTGGATTAAAAATATTTATTAAAGGTTTATGGTCAGTCCTTAAGTGGAATTCGCGGCCAAATAAGTACTGATGGTACTTTTTAACGGCAAAAACTATCGCCAACGCCTCTTTATCTATCTGACTATAATTTCGCTCCGCTGTGGTAAGCGCCCGCGAGGCGTAGGCCACCGGGCGCTCGCGGCCCGCGCGGTCCGGCTGCGCCAGCACCGCTCCTACGCCGTGCGCGCTGGCGTCACATGTCAGAATGAGCGGCCGCGACAAGTCGTAATGCGACAAAACTTCTACGCTTGCCAATAGTTTCTTTATTTGGTTAAAGGCCCGGTCCTCTGTTGGTCCCCAAATCCATTCCTTATCTTTTTTCAATAACTCATTGAGAGGAGCCACGTGAGTACTAAGGTTTCTGACAAACCTACCGTAGAAATTTACCATACCTAGAAACGATCGAAGCTCGGATACATTTTTCGGTACTGTCATTTGTAAAATAGGTTTTACCTTATCTTCATCTACCTGTATGCCATTTCTATCTATAACGTAGCCAAGGTACTTAACATTGTTCGAGAAGAACGTACACTTATTTCTTTTGATTTTCATACCATTTTCCTTTAACCTATTTAGCACCTTATGTAAGGCGGTAATATGATTTTCCAGTGACGTCCCGTAAACTAAAATGTCATCTAGGAAAACCACTACGTTCGGAATATCGCCCAATAATTCCATCATAATTCTTTGAAAAATACCGGGGCTGGAGGATAGCCCGTATACTAATCTGTTGTACATAAAAAGACCCCTGTGTGTGTTTATAACCGTGTAACGCTTCGTTTCATCTAATTCTACTTGGTTATATGCCTGGGACAAATCTAACTTACTAAAATACATACTCCCACTAAGATTTGACAGTAAATCTTCAATCTTTGGCACGGGATATTTATCGACTTGTAAAACGTTATTTAGTGTAACCTTGAAATCAGCGCAAATACGAATTCCGCCATCCGCCTTAGGGGCAATTACCAGTGGAGTCGCCCAGTCCGAAGTGTCGACGGGCTCGACGACGCCGGCGGCCAGCATGGCGTCCAGCTCGGCGTCCACCCGCGGCCGCAGCGCGTACGGCAGCGGCCGCGCCCGACAGAACACGGGCTGCGCCCCCTCGCGCACGCGCAGCGTGGCCCGCCGCCCGGTGAACCGCCCCAATCCCTCATCAAAAAGCTCTTCATATCTGGAAAATAAATCGTTTCTATGTATATTCAACTCGTCCTCCGCAATTAATTTATTTATCGACATTTTCGGAATATCAATATTCAACTCGGCCAACCACTGACGTCCAAGAAGTGACGTCGTTCCTTTTTCAATTATATATAAGTCCAATAACCTAACCACATTCTTGTACTTTACTTCGACTTCTATATAACCTAACGGCTTAATTTTACTACCGTCATAGAAAGACAATATCAAATTACACTGCAATAAAGGAATGTGCCTAAATTTCTCTTCATACTGTTGCTTATTTATACACGATAAAGCTGATCCTGTATCTATTTCCATGACTAACCTAATACTATCGACCATTAATTCCATACTGACCGGTTTATACTCCTTTAAAGACATTTGCATTATAGGTTCTTCATCGTAGTTATTTTCCTCGAACTCCCTGTTCTCCAAGTCCGAATTCTCGTCTTCTTGTTCTTGCACATAGTAGGTGCGCTGCGAAAGACGCGGCGCCTGTTGTTGCGCACTCGCGGGCACCCACGCGCCCGCGCCGCGGCCGGCGCCGGCGCCGCGGCCGCCATGGCCGCCGCCACCGCCTCCACGCCCGGGCTCGCCCCGCGCATCGCGGACCGCGACGACGCCGGGACCTCGCCCCGGACACACTCGCCTTAGATGACCACGTTTCGAACAGTGGTCACAAACGTAACTTTTAAAACGACACTCGTTCCAACGGTGACGTCGATCACCGCATGCGGAGCACATTCCGTTGTTTGCCTGTACACGATACAGAGACGCGTCTAGGTTATGTACGTCGGCACCACCGCCCAAGCTCTGGCGCTGTCCTATCGAGCGCCGCACCGAGCTCGCGTCACGTGACATGCTTTCGCCGTACCCCAGGTTGCTCGCTCCGTTGCCTCCTTCCGTAATGATTGCATCTCGTTCTGCCGTCTCGCAAGATGTCGCGAGTGCAACTGCCTTCTCAAAATCTATGCTATCTTCCATGAAAAGTCTTTGTCGCATACCTTCTTTCCATAACCCACAAATGAATTGATCCCTCAAGTTGTCGTTAAGGTTTACACCAAATACACAAAATCTCGACATTTTTTTTAATTCACTCACGTACTCAGATACTGTTTGTCCCTCTAATTGATGACATTTGCGAAACTTATAACGCTCAGCTAACATGGATGGTTTCGGTGCTAAGTGAGCTTGCATAATTTTTTTGATTGCCTCGTAACTCATTTCCGACGGTTTCTTGGGACTACATAAGTTCACCATTAATTCATAGCCAACTTCACCAATAGTCGAGATTAACGTGGGTACTTTTAGCTCCGCTTCCACTCCTTTTACTAAAAAATACATTTCGAGTCTGTCACAATACAAATCCCAATTTCCACTCACAACACTAAATTCGCCTAACCCCGTAGCCATTTTACACTACTAAATTGTCCAAAAAAAAAAAAATTATAAAAATCCCGTCCTCGCGCCACTGTTAAATGAAAGACAGCTTACTAGGTCAACGTTTATTGGAGAACTGAGGTGTTCTAACCGAAATATACCCACATATATAACAAAGAAGAGATCCTAAAGTTGGTGCGATCCATGAGGGAGCGCATGGAAGACGTCATTAGGGCTAGGGGGGGTAACACTAGGTTTTAGGTTAGTTTTAAGCAACTTTGTTTTGAAAAATTAATCAGATTTCATTTGGGGTTTTTAAGGATTTTTATTGTTTTGTAAATTTTTCTCAGTTCCAATAAAAAACATTGAATGAATTATTGTTTTTGCATTCTCTGTTTCCTTACCTTTCAAATGATACCGAACATTACCAATATTTCATAATACAAATACGATTAAAAGATGTTTAAAATAGATTTCTTAAAAGGTGCGATTTTTTTGAAGACGAGTGTATATAAGTATAGTATATATGATAAGTTTAAATATCACACAAGTCTAAATAAAAAGAAGTATAAGGATATTCTCAATTGAATCACTAAAAAACAACTCGACAGCTAGGAAGCTTGTTTATGTAAGTACTTTGACATCAATACCTCGTTTATAAAATTATTATGTTAAAATTTACAAGGTAATTTTATTAAGGGTCCAGTCAGTTAAGTATTTCATGTCTGGCCTTAGAGGTGGCATATTAATCTGGCAGATTTTATTCCATAGAGCGGACGGAACGACATGTAGCATAAGCCAAAAATATTTTACTTGAAAATTTTGGAAATTTGTTATCCGATGTTATTAACACAATCCTAATCTGGAGGCAAGGCACCACCGAGTCTAGCAGCGAAGCAAACAAGATAACATTTAATTTGTAATTTGATAACAAGAGGCACTCCACCTTAGTCCTCAAGATCGGTAAGGCTTTGATAGCCCTTCTGGGGTTATAGTTGCTGTTAGGCGGTGGATGCCGCTTTCCATCAGGTGGACTGTCAGCCTTTTGCCTTTTGCCTGACATGTGTAAGATACACATAAAAAAAAGAAAAACACACTCGATCTAGAAATAATTGCCATTAGGTAACTATATCTTCTCTTATTAGAGCATTGTCGCTGTTTCCACAAAATGAGGAACATAATTAGCTCACCTGTGCAGTAATCCATCAAAATCGATAGTATTGTTCTCACAGTTTCGGCGAGGGTCCCTTCATATGTCTTGGAAAGGTTAGGTCATACGCTACACAATGAAGCTAAGTCCAGATTGGTGGAGATTTCGGGATTAGCCCTATTGTAAAAATTTGACAACTTTTTTACTCTTTGCAAATACCAATTAGCCAGAATTTAACCGTGTCTACAGTCAGTTTACCTGTGTAATCGATGACTTATGATGACTTATGTATGCGAAAAATTAAAGTAATACTTAATTACACTGATAAGAAAAATTCCGCTGCCTCACTACTGCAATTTTTATTATTATTATTTTTTTAATGGCAAAGGTGGCAAACGAGCAGACGGATCACCTGATGGTAAGCGATTACCGCCGCCCAAAGACACCCGCCACACCAGAGGAGTCACAAGTGCGTTGCCGACCTTTAATATTGGCTTTAATGTTTATAATGTATAAAGTTTATCTGAATTAAGATGTAAAATAAACAAGTTCTTATTTATTTTGTCTCCTCCTTAACTTAAACACATTCAATATGATACTGAACAGAAGCAAAATATCACGTTCCCTATTGAAGCTTAGAAGACACTAATCCTAATATTAGGCCCTTACCTATGAAATTGGCGTTTCAGTTTTGAAAGTTCAATAGAATAATATTACCCCAAAAATGAATTTACTTCCATTAAATTATATATCATTTTCTAGCTACATTCAAGGTCTTTCATGAATTAGTGATGTCATGTCTCTTATGTAAAAACTGACTGAGTAGGGTTCCATTAAATACTGTATTGGAGTTTTCTTAGAGGTCAATTGGGTAAATTTTTTCTACCAAAAAAAATCGAAATTATCTGAAAATCGTGAAATATTATGCGCAATATGTTCAAAAATACATATGGTAACAAATAACACGCTGGGATAAGTGTAGCCTTCAAAAATAAAAATAAAAGTATTTTTTTAACGAAAAAATGGCCATTTTCAGTAACGAAAAAATCAATTTTCACAGTTTCTACACCACTGTGCTCTCAAAATATTCAGACAACGTGCATTTAGCAAGCATTATTTTATTTCTAAATGTCCAATGGTACTTTGAAAATAATTAGTTGTTTTAAAACCTTTTAATTATTAATTAATTATTAGAGTATTTGATTTGATTTGATTTGATTATTTTATATTAATTTTGTCTTTGAACTTTTTTAACTAAACGTCAATTTCATAGGTAAGCACCTAATAGTTTCCTTATTCTACCAGCCAACTAATTGAAAGATGCCGTGAATAAAAAAATCTAGATGCTGTATACGGAACGATTAGTCTCTTATCTTTTATGAAATTCATAGCATTGCTATAGCCGAAAGACGACCAGTATTGATAACAGGTCATCCATGTAGATTATCACATGTAAATCTAAATGCCCTACACGTGACCGCGGGTGATGCTAAGTGCAACACTAGGCAACCGCCGTCTATACATTGTGGATAGAACGGTTAAATGTGCCACACGATAAGATCAAGATCACATGATTTTGGCACATACTCATGCATCGCGGCTTCCTGCAAGCTTTACCAGATGTACAGTCTACTTAGATAAGAGGTCGTCCATTTAACTATTGATAAATATACGATGAATTTACAGAAAACTTTGAAAATCATAATGAAATATTCTCGTTTATAATTCTTCGTCTGCCTGTAGAAAAAGTATAAATAAACTGAGAGGTAGCTAATCGCTGAACCGAAGCGGTCGTGGCTCAGTGCGGCTTGCGTTGTCGCATCAATCACGTAGGTTAACTAACTACAGACACGGTGATAACCTGGATGTGTTTGACTGATAGTGGCATTAATCTCGATCGTGTCCGTGATTCGCAAGGCACGTTAAGCAGTCGGTACCGGCTGCTATCACTAGATGGCAGTTGTTAATCCATGCCGGAGTCCTTTAAGGGGCTTGATAATTTCTGACACTGGGGTTGGCCGCTAGCCCTACAACCTTCACCAATCCGGACTTGGCCCCCGTGTGTGGTGTATGGCCTAACCTTCCCGAGGTATGGGAAGAGACCCGTGCCCCTGCAGTGAGGACCATATAGGTTGTTAACGAATCGCTAAATAAGAATAGCTTCATCCATTAACATTAATTCACTCAAGGGGCTATGGCTAGCGCTATAGATGTGGTTTCCTCACAAATGAACGAAACAAAGAAATAATGACACCGCGAGAATAGAAGTACCATAGTGGTGACAGCCGGATGGCCACTCCAAATGCTGCTGATCTGCTTCGACTTGCAAGAAGACGCTGGATTTGCCTACACAGAACCGTGCTAACAAGGATGTGTATGGGGGAGGCCTGTGTTTGGCAATGGCTGTTTCGGCTGATATTATAATAATGATGAAAAAAATACGAGAATTTCTGAAAGGTACCACAGAATAATAAAATAATAGATATACATTACAAATTACACTCACCGTTTTATCCAGTAACCAGGAAGCAGGGAAGATAAGCGGCACATACGTCACCATATACACTGTTGAAGTCCACGTCACTAATGTACTGTCTATACCGTAATATTTCGTCACAACATCCGATATTATGGTATACTGGGTCCATTGCATAGAGTTTGAAGCGGAATACACTACAAAGAAGCATAGAACTATCCATCTCCATTTGCTAACGTCGTATGGAACCATCTCTTGATTAACACGGCCTTTTTTGTCATTAGCTATTTGTTTAGCATTAACATTTTCATTAAAGTTTTCTGTTGGTTCTTTCATCATGTTTATTTTTCCATTATCTGTTTGTTTGCCATTAACGTTTTCATTCATGTTTTCTGTGGGTCCTTTCATTATGTTTATTTTTGATTCGTTTTGTGCAATCATTGTTACATATTTAATATAGAGCACTTTGTGATTATAGTTGGCTTTGTATTTATTTATCACAAAATCAGTGGTTCTTAGCTCTGTTACGATATAAATAGTTTTCTAGCTAACTTTCGGTTAATTTCATTTTACGCTTATAGTTTCAGATCATTACTTAATTTACAGACCTTACAATTGTCTTAAAAGCACTTCTTAACCATAGGAATTATTTATTTGTATATTTTCTATTCACTTTCGTTTTGTTAGTTTTGTAGAAATTGGTCCGAATTAATTTTGTGATTATTTTTTATATCTCAAAAGTATATCTTTTTTTTACAGTTTTATATGGCTTCTTCATAAAATTTATCTGTCTTTTAATTTACAAAACTCGTGAAAACACTCGCAAAATAATCATCACTTTAAAATAAGAGCACGAATTCTACTGTCTTACTCACTTTACGACGTAGTTTATCACTGTGTTACGATATACTAAAACATTGATTATCTTCAGATAATCTTCAAAGAGGTAATCCGCCAATAGGCAGATTATTAACAAATTTATTACACAATAAATCTTTATCAGCCTTTCTACAGTCTTATATCTATAGCTCACTTATTTGAGTGCAAGGTAGCGAATTTCACCGAGACCTATTTACTACCTTCTACAAGTTCCTTGTTATTGTCAATAAAACTTGTACGCTGTGAATTAATGAAGTAATAATCAGTAAAGTTATATTCGTCTCTTTCTAACACACTGTTCACAGTATTTATTGAATGATCTACAGAAAACGTCACCATGGCGTCGCAAGCATATGCAAACTGGCCACTAAACATTGCATCGGTTAAATTATAACCTGACTCGTGGAAAATTACTTATTCAATTAAAGATGATAAGTGTGTTGGTAGCTTTGTAAATCAGCCGTCTAACTGGTGCTCAGATAATAGGAGATAAGGTGACGTAAATCTGTCAATTTTTTTGATCGGACTGGTAACTCAGATGTCATATCGGTCATTGACTTGAGAGAAGCAGACTTTTTATAGAAACCAAAAAATAAGTACCTAATTTCAAAGCACGTTCGCAACTCAACTGACTAAACAACAGTGATTTAGTATTTGTTGTTATAACTGTCTACCTATCTAATTCGTAGACCAAATTCGTTCAGTAGTTTCGACGTGAAAACATAACAAACAAACATCCACACTTTCACATTAATATTATTATTAGTGAGATAAATTATTTTTGGTTATAATCGTTTGTACATTAACCACCAGTCTCTAGCAAATATTTTTTTCTTTTTGAAACTAGCTTTTTGTATGTCAACGATATACTCGTAAGTATAAAAATGATCTACCAGTAAATACTTAATATTTACTTAGACGGACAAAATTTTATGTACATATCTGACTCGCTCGACGACGAAAAACCGTAACAAATTTTATCAATAAGAGGAAGTTTTACAAAGAAACATAATGTTAGATAATGTATCAACATATTAAGCTACACTAAAGCAATAGGTACTTATATTGTGGTCATTATGGCTACCAACAGTATCAACCAATCAATTCACTGTCATTTGGACAGGAAATTGGAACTGTGCTATCAACGAATGCCTTTACTTCTGACATGACATTGGCAGAATTCTTATAAGAGACGCCACAAATTAAAATAGATATACAGGGTGTAACAGAAGTGCGTGACAATACTTCAAGGTTGGCTTTTACCCATCAAACTGAACAACTTTTGTTCTACAACTTTGTTGAAATCGCAAAAATTTTTTTGGACTTTTCATACAAACTTGGTTCGCCAGCTGATCGATTTGTATGAAAAGTCAAAAAAAAAATTTGCGATTTCAACAAAGTTGTAGAACAAAAGTTGTTCAGTTTGATGGGTAAAATCCAACCTTGAAGTATTGTCACACATTTCTGTTACACCCTGTATAAAATTATTTGCTACGCGAAGACACTGTGTCACTCGCGCAATATATCGTCGCCTGTGATTCCAAGCCAAGTCCGGATTGGTGGAGGTTGTGGGGCTAGCGGCCAACCGACCCAGTGTCAGAAGTTTTTAAGGCACGTTTTTAAGTACGGCACGATACATACATACACACATAATTAATACATTATGTATTTATAACCTAAACAAATTAACAAAAAAACAGCAAATTGCCTAATGTGTCAATTTGGGGATCAATATGAATCTAACTACACCTAAGTAATTTATTATTCGTTGATAAATGGCAATTAATTAATAAATAAATAGTCGATGGTATTATGCTATGGAGTTGTTCACTTATATGTGTGGCATTATATTCACCGCATTGTGAAAAAAACGGCGTCATCTCCTTTAAACTAAGAACTTTCCTCAAGGAATCTATTTTCAATTTGCGAAAAAATATAGACCCACACTCAATTTGGAAATCAGGTGAAAAATAATGATTAATTATTAAAATTTATTTTCATTTATTATTCCTTTCATTAACTGAGTATCGTTTTTTTTTTGAAAATCAAACCACTACTGTTTCTTGCTTCAGATATTTCATAATCACCATTCATATTTTGCACGGAGACCCGATCAAGTTAAATTGCCCGCATTTTAGGGATGTTTCAGCAGTGTTTTAGCAAAATCCTTAAAGGTAATGGCGCGATACTAAGCGAATAATCTTTCCGCTCTATTTGGTGAGACAGATCGCCGCTATCTGCCGAAAATAATAGCTTTATAAAAGATTAGGAAGCGAACAGATATTACTCACAAGTGGATATCGAATCGATGACGGATGTTGCCATGTAATACCGAAGAATACTCAATTTTACTTGTCATTACCACATCTTGATCACGCGATGCGCCATACAAATGGTGCGTTATCATTACCTATTACTACATAAAATATACGACATTTGTACACTCGTAAATGTGTGTGTCGCGTGGCTTGCGTTGAGCAACCATCACCGGATTATACCCATACGAGAGGAGGTGAGGTCGCCTATAAAGCGGGCAGGGAGTGTCCTTCCTTAGGGCGCTTTAATTGTCATGCGGATTTCTGCCCGCATGCGAGCCGGCGTTTTCACAGCGAGCCGCGCGCGTGCGTGTGGCACTCACGACAATAAAAGCGCCCTACTGTATGGTACATGGTAACTACCTGTTTGAGATACCGTCTCACTCAGTATGAACGTTAGCAATATTCTTCCGTAGAAAATAGGTACCTCACCTATTGTAAAATGATAATATGCCACTCTTATGTTACTGAATACTTAAATCTATTGATAGATATTGAATCTAGTCACCGAATTCGAAATAAATATCGTGTGTTTTTAAGCAACTTTTAACGTCTGTTTTCTCACTATCTCACTAATTATTATAAATGCGAAAGTATGGATGTTTGTTTGTTTATTTGTTTGTTTGTTTGTTCCGCTTTCACGTTGAAACTACTGAACGGATTGGGATGAAATTTGGTAGGTAGATAGATAAAGCACTCGGTTAACACATAGAATATTTTTAAGTAAAGGCTGGAAAGCTGGACATAGTTTAAGGGGGATCTGGGCGGAGCCGCGGGCAACAGCTAGTAGATAATAAATCTGTGCTATTTGGGAGAAAGCTAATAAGTCCAATTTGGCACATTTAGGAACTGAATTAAAATAGGTGTATGACGTTCTTCTAATAATACTGAATAACTTTTGTTCTACGACTTTACTGAAATCGCAAAAATGGTCTTACAAAACTGGCCAAACAGCTGATTCAACAGGGATGAGGAGACCAATTAATTTTAGTAAATTTTTTGTAAGTTTCTGCTAGTCGGTTCTATGGTCAGAGAGTGTCTTAGGGACCTGTATTTCTTTCTGTATATTCCCAAAAATAATTTGAAAAACAATAGTACGAAACCGGCTCCCACAGAGAGAAGAATTTTTAGTACACAATAAAGTTCCTTACCTCTAATTACGATAGAAAGAGACGAAACATAACCTGTAGAGCTAGAAATCAAATGTTTTCCTTAATAAGTACAACTATTTTTGACCACAAATTATTTTAAAAACACAGCACAAAAGTTCACTGCAGTCTGTTGATTCCCTTTTACTCACTGTGCACTAAGATTTAGGTAACAAAAGTCTTAAAAACAATTTATTTCGCACTGCTTTCAACTAAATATTGTCAACAATTAGAAACTAGAAGCCCGATCGGAAAACGAATCACTACTGTCTATAGGCTGATTAAAGAACATCATGAGTAATTGTTTCAACTCAGAATATCGTCCGATATTTAAACCAATGGGGTTTGAGAACTAAATTGTTGGTACAAAAGCATCAACACAATGGCACTTTAGTTAGACCAGTTTGAGGTTATGTGGGGTGACTGTGATGTGAATGACAGCACGGGGTGAGGGCTAGAGAGCGCATGCGTAAATTGAGGGTACCAAAAAATACCCATTTCGTGATAAAAGATTCATTAGTCTTTGCCAAGTTCTCAGAATAACAAGTTTTTATTTGATAAGTTAGTTGTTTTTTTTGTATGCACTAAAAAGATTACTGGATTTAAGGTCTAATAACAAAATCAGTTAAAAATATAAAACTTGAATTTATACTTCATTTTAATCAAAAAAAAAGCAAAAGGTAAACAAACGTAGTATGCAGATGACATTGACATGTGTCAGTTCCATAGTAAGTTTGTTTACGTTTTGCTTTTTTTTGATTGGAATGAAGTTTACGTATATTTAATCTAATATTTGAATGGGCTTCAAATCATGAATACGAGGAGCTCCGATAACCAGAATCAACGGGCTCACTAGTAATATACAGAGTGTAAAAAAACTCCACTGGAAACTACAATATACCGGGGCTTTTTCTCATTAAACTGAACAACTTTTTGCGTAACTGGCATTATACGCACTTTACGCAAAATGCCAGATTTAGGTAATTTAAATTGGTTAACTCATTAATTTGTATAAGAAGCCCCATTTTCTTCCGAATTGACTAAGTATTGTATCCTTGGGCATGTTGTTCAGTTTCCGTAGAACTGTAACGTATTTTTTCTGTTATTTCAAAATGCCCCTACATTTTTTCAACAGCTATGTGCGCCCACCAAAAATTGCTCTGATATATCGATCAGGAACTAAAGCTCTAGTTCTAGTAACAGAGAAGATGAGACAGTGGGGAAAAAACAAAATTGTGTTATGAGTTGTGTGTAGAAAAAAAAGACACTTTTTTAGATGTCTCTTAAATTTTACTCCCCAAGTTCCCCCAGGATTTTTTATTATTTTACATCGCATCATCACACCTGATGGTAAGTGATGAATGATGATGCCGAAGATGTAAGCGGGCTCACCAAGATTTCCTAACGCAATCGGGAACTGGAAATCTTATCTTCATTCCGGAACACATCAATGCTGTTAACATTTATGTTTGGCGGCAAGATTTAGATATGACAGTAGTAGTTAGCCAGCCGGGCTTAGAAAATGCCCTACCACCAACAAAACCGAATCCTACAAAGTTGGACCCCACCGCGGAAGGGAACCCACGATCTCCTGTTGTGAAGCGAGCAGACTAGCCTAGCCACTAGACTACAGATGCGGTTAAATACTACAGGATGTAACCGTTAACTGAGGTGTCTACTTATCATAATGAATTAATGATTAACGCCTTAAAATCGCAAAGAAAAACAAAAAACATGGAAAACTTAGAAATAAAAAAAATATTATGTGATTTCGGCAAAGTTGTATAGAAAAAAAGTTGTTTAGTATAATTGTATGATTAATAGGAAACCCAATTACCCGCCCTTCAACTATTACTTATAATATTTAAATCACAGATAATATAATATTAGAGGTAGTAAACTAGTATTTAAAGTATGTTTAGTATAACAGTGCAAAGTGTAGTTCGCTCGATGCAATGCTAGAGTGCATAGGGGCTAGATGTAAATTGGGTCAGGGTTGAGGTCAATAATATATGTATATCGGTCTGTATTACAAAATGTTCCACATCGATTCGTCTTCATCGCAAGAGTATTTTATTTGTGATAGTTTAGAGATTTTGAAGTAAGTAAACAAATATTTTTTTCATGAATTTCATATGTCTTTCTCTAAGGACAGATGGACTGTCTCTGTACCAAAATTCATCAAAATTGGTTCAGAGGTTTCGGCGTGAAAATGTCATAGACAAACGAAGTTACTTTCGCATTCATAATGTTATATTATTAAATACATATACATAGTTTAAATAATATATAGTTTGGATTTGGATTAATTAAAAGAATATTTGACATGTTTTATTTTAAATGAAATTTCATTTCAAATATAATGTAGGTAAGTAATTTAAAAATGTACTTACATGACAACAACATGAGACGGTGCGATTTGCATGAATGACATTTAATTTTCTTTTTCTCTCGTTCACATCCTCTATAAAACCATTAACTTTTTGTTCTTTTTAATGAAAGTATAATGATGGAATCCGCTTGCATTAGGTGCAACAATGACTACGTAATAGGCTTTGAGACCATCTCTTTAACTGTTCGCCACATCTCATCATGACGAGGTTCCCATCAACTGTCACAATTCACACGTCTATAGCACAAAATACACAGATACAGAAGGTCCGCTTAATGCGCTCACTAAAATCCTAAGCATATACATGCTTATAGACGTATACGGTCGTTGTAGGCAAGGTCACGATACTGTTGTGATACTTTGTCGCGTGACCTTGCCTCGAACGATCGTATATTTCTATAAGCATGTATATGCTTACGATTTTAGTGGTTTGTATTGAGCGGACCTTCTGTGTCTATTTTGTGTCCATACTTACACTTACATGTATTTAGTAACTGCCTACGTATATTACGCTTTCATAGATCTCACTTTACCAGACTCTTAATTATTTATAATGTGACCAGCATTTAACAGTACATGTTATATGTGAAATTTTAGATCTTTAAGGTATAGGTAAACGTATGGTATCTGGGTTTGGCGTTTGGTAGCACGAGTAAACTAATTTGGGGCTAAGACATACATAGATATTGTTTTCAAAAGTACATTGACAACAAACAAAGACTTGTGCTCGTGAAGTTACAACTTTCCCCGAAACAACCATACGAAATTCGCAAAAAAAAAAAACAGTCTGACTTCTCAAACAATTGATTCTTTTAAACTTCCCATCTATGTTGGCTGACCAGCTTATGCAGTTGTTTGAGAATGCACTTTTTCCGAGATTTTTTTCAGTTTCATGGGTTTTTTATCCTTAATTGGTAAGCCCTTGGCATCATCTCACCTGATGGTAAGTGATGATGATGCGAAGATGGAAGCGGGTTAATCAAGATTCCCCAACGCAATGGGGAACTGGCTATCTTATCTTCATACCGGAACACATGACGGCAAGATTTAGATAAGATGGTGGTAGCTAGCCAGGCGGGCAAAGAAAACCCTACCACCAACCAAACAAAGTTGGATCCCGCCGGGAACCGAACCTGCCACCTCCTGACGTGAAGTGAGCGGAATAACCACTAGACCACGGAGGCGTTTAATTTTAATGTAATTTATTCTCTCTGGTGCAATTTATCAATCATTTATTAAATTAGGTAATTCATTCGCAATTCATAAATATCCGTAGGTGTAGCTATTCGGTTCACCAAACATTAAAATAATCCGGCTCGTGTGTCGGCGCAGCCCGCACTGCCTTGGCACGCTTGGCACACGAGCTGTCCAACAAAACACTGACAGTGCAGCCACACTACATCTCAGTCTCGTGATAACAGCCTCCCTGAAACACGCTGGTTGCGTACGCGCCGACAAGACGTGTCGTCTCCTTGGAACGATTTAAATATTAAGTGTTTTGTTGTTGTGATAAGAAATCACTGTAGTCTGTGAATGTCTAAGATAGTTTTACCGGTATATTTTAGCAATTTTTTGTGAATATCTGAGGAATATTGGTAATTAGTATCAAGAAGAGCACTGATAAAAATTGTGTAGTGAACGGGACAACAGTTTGCGGTGTGTGTTGCGTTTGTGTGTGACGAATCGTTACATTCTACGGATAACAAGGTTCTTGGTTGATTTAACGCAAGTCTTAAAACAAAGTATGTTTTAATGAGGATTGCTGAATGTGTAAATATTTCGTGGTGAGTACCTACCTCATTTGCGTTTACAAGAAGTTTATTTTACTGAGTGGTTTTTTACTGTTTCTATTTGTTGCTGCAAAGGATCCCTAAATTCTGATTTACATTTGTTTACACAGTAACAAGTTACTGCTTGAATTTATTTATCGAGGAAATATAAAGTGCTACTAAATATTTTGGGATGTGAAAAATGAAAACATTAACAAATCGACATGTTTTCCAAATTTGATATGTACGTATCTTTCGAAAAAGATATTGTAAAACCAATGATATGAGATGATATATGTCTCACAAGGATACCTAGTGCATTATAGGTATTGTATCGAGAAAACTCATTGGATAAGATTAACTCATCTCGCCATTCAAATATGAGGAAAATGTAATACTGAAATCATAGGTTTAAGAAAATACTAAGACATATTTATAGGTATTCAGCTATATCATGTAAGATAATCGGCATACACGACATACAATAACTAATAACTAAGTGAAATTAATTCAGAACTGTGGGGTTTAGTTTACTCTCTTATAGTAAAAATTTAAGAAAAGGAACCTAAATTATCAAGTACAGGTCTGGATCTGACTTGAACGGATGGAATAACAATGGGCTTAAAGTGGGATTTCTACACAATTTTCTTCGACTATGTGTTCATTCATCATCATCACCATCATCAGCCAAAGGACGTCCACTGCTGGACAAAGGCCTCCCCCAAGGATTTCTCCACATCGACCGGTCTTTGTCTGTTCGTAAAAAAAATTGAACCTCAAAAGGAAAAAAGGAGCAATGTAGCACATGTAAAGTTTTACGTTAAAACGTTTAAAGTCGTGACCTATGTCGATGTATGGGTACAACAGTTTTCTAACGGCAAAATTAAGTTTGTCCCTCAAGTTTTGTACGGAGCCATCGGTGTGCGAATCCGACTCGCTCTTGGCCGGTTTTTTCAAACGCAAATTGACTATCTATATATTGTCTCTTTGCTCACTCAGCCATAATACAGTTTTACATGTAAATGAAAAAGAAGGTATAAATAATGTATTTAGACGTAACATTAAAAAAAACTCAAATTTTGACCAGAGAAAGCTGACGCGATTATTCTATTCCTATGTTACTTTCAACTTTGGTTCAATTTATACAAAAAGAAATCACTGAATCCACTTCTAGTTTAATGTAAAGAGAGAGGTTCAATAGTGGAAGTTGGAAGTTTCATCTCATGAATCCCAGCTCGACTCGTTTAGAATTCCAAAGAGATTTTATTCACCGCCGTAGTTTAGGAGTCCCGGGCACTCCGATAAAATATTTGAGCGAGTTTAAAAGGTTTACCTAACGTGCAGTCGTGCCTGAACTAAATGTATTACTTACGTCTAGATTCTTAGTATTATATTTTCGTTGAATCTGTATACCAAGATTTTAAGTGGAATCAGATCCAAGTAGGTTTTGAAAACAATACGTAGTTAGCAGTGCATTTTGTGGTTTATGATTTACGTTCTATTATCTTTCTTTACCTTGTTCTAAAGCATACCTAATTGACCATACATACCTGTGTTACTTAAACATAAATTATAAAACTCAGAGCGCTGTCACTTAGCGTTAGTCATAAAATCTTACTGACAATTTTATTTAAGGCCCTACGTACAGTCAATCTGAGCAGGTTGTAAAATAATATCGACCGTAATACTACTCATTTTAAGTTAGTTCAGATCAGTGTGGGTACCATCGTGGCGGTTACGTCGAAACAAACGCAAAATTCTCGATATTTCGATATTTTTATTACTTTCTTGGCTTTCAAATAGGTAAAAAAAAAACAAAGAAGTTTTATATCGTCGCTCCGTTCGGGGGGGGGGGGGGGGGCTTACTTACTTACATGTGTATGAATGTTCGTTCTACTGTAACCACCTGTAGGTAAAACAACTTGATGGACTTTGGAGTTTGCGGCCTTGATCCTCAGATTGACATACCTACCTAGGATATTTTTAATACAGTCGGGATTTTTATACTGTATTTTTTTACCGACAAGATATCTCTATACAGCAGTCGTTAAGCCATGTCAAAGGCCATTAGGCGCCTTGAAAACTTTCAATATTGGGGTTGGTTACTAGCCCCGTTAGCTCCACCAATTCGGACTTGGCCCGCGTCTGTGGAGAAGAGACCCATGACCCGGCAGTGGGGACGATATGTTAGCGTTAACGAGCTCTGTATACTAAATAGATTAAATAGCTTAATCAATTAGCTTAGTTTCAGCAAAGTCGTTCAGAACTCAACCAGTTGTGCCGTGGGGATTTATTTTTGGTAAGGCTCAACCAGTTGAGCCTCGCAGTTGAGCCTAGGTGAACAAAAGATCTATTCAAACCAAAACATAAATAGGTATTTCGAGATTCAATCCAAACGTTAAAGAGGTAGAGCCGTTCTTACATCTGATGTTGAATGAAACGCATGCGCGAAAATGACATGATTGAAATTGCGAAATCTTTAGTATGTATTAAAATTTATTGCAGTTATATTTTTCATGATTTCTTAAGAGTACATGAGTAGGTTAGTATATCTACTAAGTACAACAAACATGACGCCATACGATAAAGATCGATTCATGCGCATCCCTTTATCATATCAGGCTCCTTGCCTTGACGCATGTTTGCTTGATACACATGGATAGTTACAATGGCGACATAATGTAAGACTAGTGTAAACACAACCTTATTTTATACTAGCTCTTTGCCCACAGCTTCTCTCGCAAACAATGTTGAATTGTAAACAGGGCGCTATGTAGTAATAAAATATGTAGTAATATTAAAAATATACGTAGCGTAGAGTGTCGCGTCTACGAAAGGTTCTGAAAATATGAAAAAGTTTTAAATCTGTTTATATCCACACAGAAATTACTATTAAAACCAATGGACATAAACTTGAGGTTATTTCAACAAAACAATTTAACGATTGCTTTCAATAGTTTGTAATTGCTTTAAAATCTGTTTTACATGGCACTGAGATAATTAAAACATCAAGTGAACAAGAAAAGCCTTGTAAATAATGGATAATGAGGTACCTAATTATACGCTCACACTAACTTTATCTACGCCTTAACTGATGGTAGGAAACACCGCTCTGTGAGAACAAGTACCATTTGTAACAAATTCTAGCAATCCGTATTCAATGAAAAGCTGTGAAATCCTGAGTAACTTGTAACCAAGATTCTGCATGCAATGTCAGTATAAGCTTCTATTACAAAATGAATCAAGTTCAAAACTAAGAAATAAAAGCAATGCTTGTTTGAGAGTAAAAGAGGAACGATTTAATGTATCAATCAAATTCTAGCCGTCCGTTATTTTAGCCATTGCTTTCGCTAACAAGTCTTCTTGTCTCACTTTCTTGCGTTTTTAAAATGTGTTTTCTTTTACTGTAACAAAATGTTAAGTGACATGCCTTGGGCATAGATGGCTAATAGTCCCACACAATAAGAAGAAGTGTTACATTCCCTTCTTCAGAAAAAGCATGTCTCTGTGATGACGGGCAGCGTAGAGATTCCGTTCTCGTCCACCACCTTCACCAGGAAGCTGCCCATGTTGAGGAACAAGCGCTGTTGGATCTCACGCACGCACTGTCTGAAAATCTCGTATGCTTCCTCTTGGGTCAGATCTGGGAAGACGAACATTAATTGATTCGTAATCTGTCTATAATTGGTTGTGTCATGGGCACAAATGCGAAGTAACCTTAAGCACAACTCGTTGTGCAACGTAGGTAGTTGGTCCACGAGCATCATGGGAATAAAGCCATGTAGTGTGAAGTTCCATTGATTAGGATCCATTTTTGATTAAGAATATGAAAAAGAGACTAGGAAAAAACTAATCGTAACCAGATGCATTAGAAAGTTATGTGTTATCTTTGATGCGTTTCAGTCACTACAATTAAATAATTACTCTGTACTCCAGTACTTAATAAAGAAGAGATATGACAAATGCTTCTAAGAATCTTACTTAGAACTGGAGAAGTCGAAAAGAGGTAGAAATAGAGGTTAACTGTAAGGAAATACATACTCCTGCGATACTGGTCCGCTAGTATGCTGACGGTTAACTGACCAGCCCAGCCATGAGCTGCAAAAGAGACTGGAACACATGAAGCCACTAGGTCCAAGAAGAACAGCTGCCCACCCTTCTCCTTGCTGTACCCTCCCACCAAGGAGTTGACGAAGTATGGCATCTGGAATAATATCGTAAAAATGATATAAGTTTCGAAGGATATTGGAAAACCTTACGTCAAAGAGTCTTATGCTCATAGTTCAATGTAACTTTAAAATAAATACCAGCGATTTTAATAGCCACACAACTTAAGTACTCTGTCTTATTTCTCCTAATGTAGGAAAAAATGCTAAAACTTTCCACAGGTAACAAAATATTGGAAGAATTAATTCAACTGACACAGGTGGCTCAGTTGTTAATGCTCCCGACTACTGATCCGGGAATCGTACGTTCTATTCCCACCCAGAGCCAAAATACAACCATAATATCACACACTCTGACGAAAGAGATGGGCAGAGGAAGCCTTTAGAATCGTGGCAGGTAAACCTAAACCTTACCTGGCTATTCATGGAATCATACAGCGTCTTTCTTGTGAAATGTATCATGGCTTCCGTGTCCAAATCGTACCCGTTCTTCAGCTTATACAGATTGAGGTTCTTCTCGACGTAGTTCGCCAGCTGGCTAATGTCCCCAGGCTCACCGTTCACCCCCATTATAATATGGTTGTTGATCTCGCAGAGTTTGTCTACGTCTGGTGAAGGATACAGTTTGAATTATTTTGTAAAGGTGGAACGTTTTGATATTGGCAAGAACTTCAAATTTTTCGAGAATTTTCGTATTTATACGGTGTATTAGATTTAGCTATTTTGCTTTAAAAAAATCTAGAGTTACCGACAGATGGCAGCGAAAGTGGGGATTCTGCGTTGAACAGTTGGACTGGCAAGTTGTGTTGTAAAAAATTAAATTCACGTTATTTTTCTATTTAGAGTAGTTTTATTTGTGTCAGCGAATATGGTTTTGCGACATTTTCATTAAAATTACGAAATAAAACTTTTTATTTCACAAGTGATAAAAAAGGAGATTGCAAATAACAAGGGCATGTCATGGACGGCACCAATCAAAAGGGTGCAACGTTTCTTCTTTAAAAAAAGAAAACACGTAAATTTTAAAAAACATCTGCCTAGTGTGCCTAGGAAATAAGAATAAATTCTTAACCTCGTTAAAATTTGTGCAACTTAGAAAAATACTTTTCATGGCTGCTGTAAATATTAATAATTTTCACGCGAGGAAAATGCTTAAGATTACCACAGAGCAGGGCAATACGACCTTGCTGACTACTTATCTCGTGATTCATGATCTCATTATTCAAGATAATCCATCATTTTCCATTACTGTAATTTACATGAATATCCCTACCTGGGTATTCGTTTGTTGCTTGTTTTTAGCTAAACTCTGAACATAATTTTCTTTACAACTACCATATCAAATACCAAATTTGTTACGACCTAGGATATAGTCTATTTTTACATTACATATGCATAAGCAATAAAGACTTTACTTATGAGATGTTGACTCATAGTTTTCGAAAACTAAATGCGAGAAATAAAATTTGGTATATAGAACACAAGGCCGTACACAGGCTTATAGTTCATTCCAGTCAAAAAAAAAAGCAAAAGGTAAACAAACTTACTATGCAACTGACGACTTTTTGGCGAGAACTCGCGGGAAGAGTTTGTCATTTTTGTTTTATTATCCGAAAAAATAGACATCGTGGTTTTTAATGCATAATATTGATAGTCTATTGTTCAATAAAGTGCCATTTAAGTGTCTAATATGTAGCATAATGAAATAAAAGTGTGTAGACTGAGTTTCGAGTGCTCTCAAGAAGTCCATGAAATCTTCTTCAAAAGTGCTATCATTTTGTTGAAGAATAGAAAAATTTAAAGACGAAAGAAATGGCTTTGGCCTAAATTATTT
Organism: Coleophora deauratella; assembly: GCA_958295455.1. NCBI lineage: Eukaryota > Metazoa > Arthropoda > Insecta > Lepidoptera > Coleophoridae > Coleophora > Coleophora deauratella. The sequence goes on along the minus strand of OY282392.1, from coordinate 18,883,599 downwards.
TTTTCTATGGAAACGAAGAAATACGGAAGAAATGGCTTTTGGCCTTTAAATACGACAGAAGTTTTTCAACAGACTAGGCTATATGGCTATGATCCTTTGCCTTCCCCATTTTGAGGTGAAATAAAACAAAAAAAAACTATGCAACTGACATTGACATGTGTCAAATCTATAGTAGTTTTGTTTACATTTTGCTTTTTTTTATTGGAATGAACTATAGAGCCTAGAGCGTAAAAAGGCGAAAAAAATACACCAAAATACACATTCAAAAACTTAAAATACCTCTTATTATTCAGATGACCATTTTTAAATCATTAACATAATAAAAATACAAGGTCCATATCACCACAGAATAGCCAACATACATGTCACTCTGAACTATTGTGTTAGATATTCACAATTAATATTTGTGTGCTAGAAAGTTGGTACCTATGTTGTCCAAATCTTTTCGGGTTTACAACGGATCGCGGATTGGGTCATCCACTTCAAAATACAACGATTGCAAGATGACAAATTCGATAACCACGCTAGCCCTACGGTTAGCCAGAAACTGCCAGGTTCTGCCCTTAGTAACGACGCTAACCCTAGGAGTAGACACTGATTGTACGGGTGACGCGTAGTAATTATGCTATATTTAGGTATAGACGGCGTTTGCCAGGTTAAACACGCAGTAACCATGCTATCTCTTAAGATAAACAAAGATTGCAAGGTGATACACTTATAACCAGGCTAACCCCAGAATGGACATCGATTACCAGGTGACCGATATACGAAACCATGAAGTCTGGGAATAGACAGCGATTGCTAGGTGATTCACACCTATGCTACAGTATAAAACTTCTCACCGTTTTTCATTACCACAATACTCTGTGTATTTTTCTGGTCGGCTGCAATAATTGTGAACGTAGAGCACTCCATCCCTAGTAAACATTGGAAGTAGCATCTCTGCATTGTACTGTTTCACCTGGTTCTATACAATAACAAGACACAGACTGAACGACAAGTTTCTAAGTTGCAATAAACGGTCGGATATTAAACCGATTTATTGAATAATTGGAAAATATGTAAAAATATATCAAAATAAATAAAACTTTATAAATAGCGTCTCATTCCAAATGACATAAAGTCTCTAATTTATGACTATAATGTAGAAGACAAATCTGAAAGAAGACTATTATGTATGATCTTGATCTATGATAGAGAGAGACTGTAAAGACTTTGTAATAAAGATTTTTTTAGTCTGAGGGCACCACGGATCGCGCAAAAATTTTCACGATTTGACAGTTTTAAATAATTTTCTGTTGGCACGAAAATCTAAAAAAGGCTTATGAAAAATAAGAAGTAGCGAATATACGACTAGGGCTTGACAATGGATACAAGAAAAACATTGATTAGCCCCAACTTGCTCCTTAGCAGACAGCTTATAATCTATGGGGCGTATCTATAATAGGTACGCATACTCGCCCCAATCACCTAAATAGTCGAAATACGTATAAATCGAGGCAAACAGTCGAATCTGTTCTATCTCATCTATCTAAATCGGGGGAGGATTACGTTTTCCATCAGATTTTATACTCTTCCAAGTAGAATAAGCTCTGAATTCTTTTACATAAAATTATCTTTAACTGAATCTAACGCTAGCACAAGGCCAGCTAACTGGGAGCTGAGAACCTCCCAAGCTTTACCGTTCGTACCAGAATCTAATTTCATTGCAAAAGACTCATTGTTTCGAAGTTCTAGAATTTCGATACATCTACAGTATTCTCAAAGAGCTTTAATTCGAAATATTCTGTAGTCTTTCTAAGAGGGTTTACTTACGAAACTAACATAAATGAATTTAACCAATATACGAAAATAACGTTATTATCAGATTGATTCGCTAACGAAAACTTGAAAAAATAATAGTTTTTCAGTTCCATAATTCTTAATTTTAAATTCAACCATTGCATACGAATTTATGGTAATATCTATTTGAACGATTAATAGTACATTGTTCATCAAGGGGAGAAAGTGACCGAATACCAACGAGAGATGTAGTTTGAGGCCCGAGATTCGATGTCTACTTAGGGCAAACATGTGTATGACAAACATGAGTGTTTTGTGTCAGTTTTATGTACATAATATGTTTATATTTCATAATTATATGAGGCTCTGGTTAATATAGCATAGTGAATGCTAGTTTGGAGCTATTGTCCGTGGAGTGATTGATTGGAGTGGTCCCGGACATTTAATTTTTAATTTATTTAATAAAAAGTTCTAGTTCCAGGCAATTACTTGCTAAAATCTCCCCGTTGTTGACGTTTTGAAACTAATCTACCAAGCGCCGTCGCCGAATTGGTTGAAACCCTTGTAAAACATAGCTTTTCTTCTTTACAGATGCTGATAACCGACAAAGGCGGACTATAATCTTCCATTCAAGTATCCATATGGACAGAATCCATACGATACACTATGATTCAAACGACATTTTTAAACTTGTCACATATCACGCTTTTATAAATCAGAAACACTGAGAGTCAGAAATTGAGAAGTGAATTGTTGAGTTGTTAAGTCATCCTCAGATTTTAAGGCCAAGATCCCCTTCGGATCTTTGTCCTAAACCGAATGATAGAGAAGCCATTATACAGTCAAGTGAAAGTGTAAGGGAGAGAGCATGCCGGACACACTGTCTTTGACAACTGGAGTCAGCCTGGGTCTCTTGGCTGGCATCGTCTCTGGAGTGTGCTACCTCTTCGCCAATGGACTCACGAGAACCAAGTAAGTTGCTTTTCACATGACACTAGGGTTGCCAGGTGTGGTGCAAAAAAAAAACCGGACAAGTTTTTTTTTATTATTAATTTAACAAAATTACCAAATTACAATAAATCTTCAAATCTTTTGTCCGGTTTACCAAGGTTTGCTTGACCGGACAGACATAAGGAAAACCGGACTGTCCGGTCGGAAATCAGACATCTGGCAACCCTAACGACACATACGATATATCAACCTGGCCATTTCGAACTTTTAACTATTAGTGCTTTTAATTTTTAATTTATTAAAAATTAGTTATAAGTATAGAACCGACTACACAAAAATATGACGTCATATTCCAAAAAAATTAAACAAATTGACGTTTTTAACGTTGGTTCACAAATGACTAACATTCAACTAACCTAATATGAAAAAAAAACGAATATGCTGACGATACAACATTTACTCGACGATATTTTTCCATGCTTTTCTTATACCAAATACTTAGATTTTTTAATCAGTATTTCTCATTCAATATAAGGAAAAACGGTTTATTAGCTAATATGTTTACGCTAATCTGCAATTAATTTGATTATTAGGCTGTTAAAAAGCATGATAAGTATCATCGCTCCACATTGTTATGGACTTCGTCATTTTCGCAACCGCTCATTGCAAAATCCAATTTGATTTTCATTTCACCACTTTTTTACGCTTTGGTCTCTCACTACTTGCACTCTTACACCTAAATCCTATAATGTTTCATGTAAATAACCAAGTTATACTTGATCAATGGCTCCAGTTGACGGTTCGTATGAGCACTTGGAAACAGAATTGAAATATTGAAATGCCTACGCGGATTTCAAAAGCGAGCGTCATTGCTTACAAACCGTGAATTTATGAGCCAATGCGTTGCGATATGCACACAGATTATTATAAAATAGTTGCCAAAAATTCATTAATTACCTATTCCGATGTTGTTTTTGATGGAGTAACGCTCTCTTTGATTCTTTCTCAAGTCTGGGACTTTCAAGAATCTTAGAAACGTCGCATGCTCAGGCTTTGAATTTTCATAGGAAGTTTAATGTGGTTTAACAGGTTTTTTCGAATCTGTAATGGGTAAAGTTTGGGTGCAAGGGTGCAACTAAGAGGAGCTAATGGTTATTGCTGAGAGCAATTAACTCACACTACAGATTAAGCTGCACTCACTGCTCATGTAGGTTGTAAAAAAACACCTTTTTGTTTACCACCTTTGTAAACAACCAATTTTATTATGTAATAATTTGATATAATGTTTGCTACTAATAAACATTTTTCTTTCTTTGTGAATCTTAAATGGAGGCTTCTTTCCGTCATAAATAGAAAAAAATGTACTGGAAAACTTTTCCAAAGAACCCATACTGCATCCTGAATAAAAATTTCGGCTGACGGTCGGTTGTATATAAAGTCCAAAAAAAATTTGTACTCACGTTCAGTGTGGTATCGGAAAGTTTTTTTATTATGTTCAATGTGGTTGTGGACAGTTGCTCAGTTTATGGGAGAAGTCTTTTTACACCCAGCATTTTCAGGATAGAGAGATCACTGATGCTAATGAAATAGAGAGTTGTTTGAAAGCGTAGTTTCCAGATCTAATCGTCCAACCAAGTGAAGGGTAATGTTTTTAGATTGTATGTATGTATGTCGCCTATACTGCCCTCATAAGGAAAAACGCCGCAAAGTATTATATAATATATACTCATGATGCAGTATAGCCAAAGAGCCTTGACAGATTGGGAAGTGCGATTAGACTCGCGTCGTTAGACTCTTCTTGATCCTCAGATTGATATGGATACATTTTATGGTACTTACTCTTGGTTTTTTTTGTTACTACATTGTAAGTCTAAATACGGTCGATCCTCTTGACAAAATTCCGATTTGAATATAACAGAACAGTGCTTTTTACGAGTTTTAAGATTTACCATAGCGAGACACCCATTTCTGCACTTTCAGCAATGTCTCATCACGAATTTACCTAATTTTTGTGGGACATGACTTGCGATTCTGTTTTTGCGAAACCAAAGACCTAATTTGTAAAGACGAGCTCAATAGTAGACCATAGGTCACAGAAACATTTATTTAAAATTTCTTGCTTCTTGAATAAGTGTTGCTATAATTTTTAGAAATTAAAATTAATTAGCAATTCAAAATCTTAATTGTTCTACCAAAACTGATAAGTCAAGCAAAACGAGTCAGCTTTGAAGTACAATATTTAGGTTCCATAACTGTAATAGGGGATATAAATTGATGCACATAAACTGCAACAATTTATTGTCTGTCAAAACTGACACCTGTTAAAGGTGAATGTTATAGTGTTTAAAACAGTAAACTATGACGTCATAATTTAATATGATTGTTTTCAGACTCAAACGAAATTTTAAATTCTAGCGTCTAAGATTTTTCGCGATGTAAAAAGAAGAGCTAGTTATTGAATAACACATCAGTTCAATCAAAGACGTCATAAAAGCGAAATCCACTCAAAAATATGCTGTTACTCTTTCCAACTGATTTCACGATTTTGGAAGGCAGGTCTAGTCTAGAAGTAGACGTCATTGTTTTTATTAAATCAGTCTGTCTCGTACTAAACCGTTACAGTTTAGACCAGTATTGGTCGGTGACAATCGGACCGAGGCGAGGCGACCCGCTTCCCCTCAACCGGAACCAGGTGGAACCCGCATGTGTTTTATTTTATGGCATTTGGCGGAACTCGTGATGGAACTTGATGCGGCATGGGAACGTTATTATGATGCATGCACACCAAACTGTGGAATGAATTGTCGCCTGCGGTATTTCCGGACCGATATGACATTCAAACCTTCAAGAAAAGAGCGTACTCCCATTTCAAAGGCCGGCAACGCACTTGTGACTCCTCTGGTGTTGCGGGTGTCTATGGGCGGCGATAATCGCTTACCATTAGGTGATCCGTCAGCTCGCTTGTAACCTCTGCCATAAAAAATGCATGTTATGTAGTTGTAACAGCGTTAGTGTTTTTCTAAGTGACATGCAGATAAGGATGTATTTAGCTCTGCTGACCAACTATACTTTTTCACGTTATAGGGTAAGAGGAAAAGTTCAAAATTAAATATACTGAATCAATCATGTTAAACTTAAAAGTATCATATCTCTATAAGTCTCTCGGTGTTTTATTAACTCATAAACATAATGCTTGCGGAATTATCAATCAAAAATTAAAAGTAAGTATGTAGATTCAATTACAACAGTAAAACTAAGTTGTCATTTTACCTCGTTTTTGATTATAAAGTAGAGGCAAGTACATTTCTTCTGTACTACATAACATGTTACTTTTCGCTTCTTCGTTTCTTCTCGCTTCGCAAACACTTCCAGAAACGTTGAGTGTACAAGTCCCGCGTGGTAGGGACTTTATACTAGGCAGAAAAAAATATTGACGATTTAAAAGCATGTGTAAAGCATCTACTTAAATAAAAAACATTTTGAGTTTGAGTTGAGTTTGAGTTTGAGTTATACATACATACCTATTCTCCCATGAAAAAAACGTTCGTAAAAAACAAAGCCCAAAACAAAGGAGAGGGTGCCGTATTTCCGCGAGCATGAGGCCTGTAGTTAGCCCGTGCGCGCGCGCAGACTGTCCGTCTGTCCGTCAGTCGGTGCGCGCCGATACCTCGCTCGAAACGCCCCGCGCCCTAGTCTCTTTCGGTTTCATAATTTCGTTTAATGGATTTTGTTAACTTTTGGCTAAGTGCAACCACTGTGTTATTTTAGAACTATGCAAGTTTTGTGTGAAAAGGTGATTAGGATGGTGTATTAAAATTTTTGGATTATCTGGATTACCATTAACGCTGCTGTTACACCTAGGAAGAATTGAATTTAAAAGGTATGTAACGCTTTCCTATTGTAGATACTATTTTTAAAATTTTTGTTTTGTTTTTTTAATAATAGTTTATTTTCTAACAATTGGGACTTGATCTCCGTCTATGCAGTACCGTATAACTTTCCGGAAATATGCAAGCCCCAGTACTGGGTACTTTATAGGTCGTTGACGATCCGAGGTAATCAGATATTATTATATCTAGGGACCAAGTAAAGTATCTTTGAATCCATTGATTACAAAGAGGGATTCAGAAGGAGGAAAAAGTGTTCGTAGATCCATCAATGGAGCCATCCAAGGGATATAAGTGGACAGAGGGGGACAGATAGATACGTTTCGTATAGAAACTTGGTAACTGTATTCGATTAAATTGTATTAAAAGTTCTACCGTATTATGTAGATAAAGTTTTCATATTATAACTTTAAGCGTCATAAAAGAACAATAAATATAGAAGTAATTACAAGTTACTTAAATTGAAGTAATTGCACGTAATCGAGTGACATCGGTTTTGCAATCTGTAATAATCGGCATTTCAAATGTTAGGCTAACGTTTCGTTCCACGCTTAACTCGATTTATCGCTTTTATAATAGCAATGTCTGCTTTTGCTACTGAATATTTTGCAGGCGTTCTACTCTGTTTTGTATTGAAATCAATGTTTGTGTGTTTTTGTTGGTGTTTATTATAAAACTATACTTAAATGACGTAAGTCACGGTAGAAATGGAGGAACGGAGAGAAAGTAACTGTCCTTACTTTCCTGGTGATGCAAGGATCTCTTTTTGTATATCTTGGGAAGGTTAGGTCATACTCCACACATGGGGTTATAACCATAATCATTTTGATGGTAACTTTAAACATAATTTTACAATTTACATATAAATGTCAACATTTTTAATCATGATAATTATTTATATAGCGTTCTTCTGAAATACCAGAAATAAAAGTAACTAATGCTTCCACTTCAGAAGAAGAATAAATTAAACTAATAACTTTTCCCAATTCTTTGGGTTTCTCATACTAACTGACCAACTGATTTGTTAAACTTTGTATAGGAATAAAGTTTTAAATATCATGTGTAGATTTTATAATTATTAGACCATGGTTTTATAGTTTGCTATTTAGTTATTCAATTTTATATTTAGAAACAGCAAGCAGTTTTGTAAGAGGCATTTGCTCACCTGCCTTTATATGATTTTATGATCTGTAAATTACAATACAAAGAATGCCTTTTGGCGGATAATATCCCATTTGCAAAACATCCCTTTATTTTATACTAGTATATGTTTTATACTAGTATAAAAATATGGAACAAATTTGAAATTACTGGAAACAGTAAAATAACTACTAGACTGTCGCGCGACCACGACATGGTCGGTAATGACGTAATGTCGTGTCTGCCATGGAGCCATCTGGTGGTTGCCGGCGTATGGTACTGATTTACCGTAACATTTAACAGTGTTCATATATCTTATCCTTTCTTTCACATTGTGATTCGTATATGAATGAGTAGGCCAAGTAGCAGGCCACTTCTGTGGCGCGCTCTTAGTATAAACAATGGCGGAGAATCTAAGTTGAAATACAGCCGTGTCACAGTGAAGTCAAGCATCGGTTTTCTTTGTTTTACTTATATAATTGTAAGTGATTCATGGAATTTATTTAGAAAAACATGTAACGGTAAGTGATCTTTCATTTTTTATTTCGTTTACGTTGTAAGCTTTTGATTTTTTAAATAAATCTAAGCCCTAAACTGGTGAATCTTCCTTCTAATGAAATATAAACATAACATTGTTACGATTTTTTTCATATTAAAAACGTTTACATTAATATTATTTTTATTGATTCCTGCAATCATTTTATTATTTTTGTGTTCAAATACAATGTTAAACGTGTATGTTTTAGCAAAATCTTAAAAAATAAAATAAAATAAATGAAGGTTCGCCATCACCCACGTCATGGCCGCGCGACAGATTAGGTTTGACACATGTTTGACAGCCCATCACAGCAGTTGCTTGGTGGCTAGGTTAATATGGATAGGACCCGTCGGCTTTTTCATTATTTTCAAAATATAATAATTTTTGAGAATTTATTATTGTTTTAGGTATATTTCACTCTTAAAATGTTGGAGTATATATTTTTTCTTTTTTGTATAAATTATAATATTCATTGTAAAGCCTGGGACTTACAAATTTTTAAATAGTTTATCAATTTAAATAAATATTATAAAAACAAATGTTTTAAAAATGATTTTATTACATTACAGAATAATCAGCGGCGTCATTGCACAACATCGAGTTCGCCTATAAAAAAAAGTCATACATAAATTTTCTGCTATGACGGGAGTGTCTGGAAGAAGTTGCTGATAAGTCCGCATTTCGATGTATTTTATCCTATATTAGATTACTGTATGTTTATCCAATAAAAATATTTTACTTATTATTCAAACATGAAAAGATTTATAAAAAAAGTCGTATCCATACTTTTGTAGCCATTTTGGGACCAAAATATTTTTTGTTTGCTGTTTTTTGATAGCATGGTGCTTGAAATAATTCTTAGAAGTGCACTTGTTTGATGAGTGATTTATAAGCCTATATCTATAAAGATCTTAGAAAAACATTTGTTCTTTCAATTGCAATTACACAATACCCAATATTTATTGTTTTAAAAAGGTCTAATTTAAGTGCCATATATGAGTACTATTTTCATCAAACCATTACATTATATTTATATTATCATACCATTATGCTGCTATTGTATATTAAAAGCCCATAAGCTTAAGTTACTGTAAACATAAACTCTTTATCGCTAGCGCCGAGAGCCACTTCAAATAACAGTGTAATATGAGGCCCACTTGATGATGTCATCTGAGTGGGTCATTGTTTGTATGTATTCTTAGAACAACTGTGATATAAAAAATATGTATGGAGACATGAGGTATTATGGTTTTATTTGTTTAAAAACGTGTAATATTAATAAATAATACTGTATTAAATTAATCAAATGTTTTATTTTAGGTTTATTTCAGAAAATTAAGTTATTTGTAAAGTACCTCATATTAGAGCTTTTGTTTTACCTGGAATTCTCTACTAATGTATGGAAAGTTGTTTTTTATGTTAATAGAATTATTTATAACGATTCTTATAATATGCACAAACATGCAGATCTCTTATTAGATTTTAATAAATTCCAATTAGAAAAAAAATGCAAAAAAAATAAAAAAAACCGGTCAGGGGGCCATGACGTGGCCTGACAGTTGGGTGGGGGGGGTGTAATTGATTTATGACATTTGAAGGGCCGTTTAATGCGTTCGTTTTGGCGCTCCAACTCCAATATGTTCACGGTCCGCTGCGCGTGCACTGCCACCATCTGCTTTAGGCCAACAGTTGGGTGAAACGGTTATCGTTACTTTTTTATATACAAAAATAACCGATTCACGTTTCAGGTCTTTATTTCTCTTTCAGCTAGAAGATTATTTTATTCTCGTAATTTATAAATGGCAAATGACAGTTACCTAGTTGGAGATTTTGGCAAGGCCAATGTATGAAGAACGAAATATATTTATATGAAGAACGAAATATTAACCAACTTAGACGTAAAGTAATGAAAATGTAGTGGTATAATTTTGGCGGTCCTATCGCTCCAAAGCAATTTCATTGCGAATTTAACCTGAATTTATTAAGTCTAAATTATTATATTATAAACGTTACGCATTACCTAACAAATCACGTAGTACGTGGTTTATCCTTATTTTATCATTCAGTGCTGGATCTCGCACACTTCCGGTCCTGCGCACGCGACTGTCGCCTCAACATCCGCGCCGCAGGTACAGTCAAACAAACAAACTTGACAGTATTTTGATTGCAAGATTGGGAACAACAGGTTATTTATCTTTTGATAAACTTCTTGTAGTTTTATCCAAGAAAAGATAAAAATTCAGAATATTAGGAATTATTGCAGACCAAAACATAGCTCTCCATACTACGGTGGCTATCCCTATTATTCTATGGTAGCGAGATAGAAAAACTATGTTTTCTACAATGAAAATGGTTAACTTTTCTCCAAAGAAGTTATGGTCTATTCTTAAAAAAAATACTATCGAGCAGACGATGTGTTAAGTCTATGTGAGAACTTCAAAAAGGTACCAGTCTTGTATAATTCTGACATCACAAGCAATCCTAGTTACGGGTCAGACGACCGGGTGTTATTTCTCCCTGTGTATATTTATTTACTAGCTTTCTATTCGCTGCTTACCTCGCAAGCTGTTTTTGCTTATCCCCAACGAAAAAAGATTGGGATAAAAGATAGTCTACATCACATCCTTATCCATATCACATGCTACTCGCATGCCAAATTTCGTCAAAATTTGTTTAGGCGTTCAGGCGTCAAAAGATAAATAAACACATTTTCACATTCATATTAGTTAGATTTCAAAGCACCATATTCCACTGTATGATGACATTGCCCTATGTCCGTACATTCTCACCGGAAGGCGACCAAACTGAGCCTTTTCAACTGTTGGACATTACATTACTCAACAGGTATCCATTATTATGCGAGGCTAGCACACTCGTCACTCACAGCTCAATGAATTCAGTGATAATGAGTATCTGTGAGTAAGCAGGAGTTTCGTTTTTTTACGTACAGTCTATTCTACTGAAATGTTACACAAATTTTAGGCCGTAGATTTAGCCACACTGGAAAATTTTTATATTGCAAAAGGCTGGTGGTAAAGACTTTATAAAATATGATAAAATTAATCGAAACTCGCGGGATAAGTCTCCATCTACTGCGGTCCTTTGCGGATCGGAAGCAATCTTACTACATTGGGACTTTGCATGGCTGTAACTAGGTCCGACCATCACATTGGTGATCAAAAGCCAGTTATAAATCTACAGTTAATGCTGCCTGTAAAGCCACCCAATGCATCTTGATTTATTTTAGTAATTTTTGTTCTAATATACTGGTACTTAGGTATTTGTTTTTACACTAAATTACATTGAATTGAATGAAACTCTTTTAATAGTGTCTCACATTTTATTAACAGATTGCATTGCACTTGCAATCGAAGACTTCTTCTTCATCAGAGCCCGCGTGGAGCTGGCCATGCTCGACACCTTAGCTGATGAAACGCTCTGACCCGTCTTAGATGGAGTGATGTTTGTGGAGGACGGGTCTTTCGCGTCGCTTGCTGTTGGTATCAAAAAATCGTAAATTTTTGTAATGAAAATGAACAACAACAGACAGACACTATGGCTCAGTTTTTAGCGTTCCTGACTTAATTACTAAAGAGTCATGATCCGAGAGTCGTGAGTTCAATCCCCATCCAGGGCAAACATTTCTGTGATAAGCAGATTTTTTTTATGGCATAGGTGGCAAACAAGCAGACGGATCACCTGATGGTAAGCGATTACCGCCGTCCATAGACACCCGCAACACCAGAGGAGTCACAAGTGCGTTGCCGGCCTTTGATATGGGAGTACGCTCTTTTCTTGAAGGTTTGAATGTCGTATCGGTCCGGAAATACCGCAGGCGACAATTCATTCCATAGTTTGGTTGTGCGAGGCAGAAAGTTTCTAGTGAAACGCACAGTTGTGGACTGCCAACCATCTATGTGATGGGGATGAATATATTGTCGCGTAGAACGATGGCGAAAAGAGGCGGCAGGGATCAATCCGAACAATTCCTCGGAGCACTCCCCATTGTACATGCGATAGAGAATGCAGAGCGAGGCTACATCTCTACGCAGCGCCAAGGAGTCAAGCCGATCTGAGATATCCTGGCAGCCGACGATTCGAGTTGCTCTCCGTTGAATACGGTCCAGAGGGAGAAGCTGGTACTGGGGTGCCCCTGCCCAGAGATGAGAACAGTATTCCATGTGAGGCCGAACCTGCGCCTTATAAAGTTGCAGGCGATGGGCCGCAGTGAAATACCGTCTCGATCTATTGAGCACACCAAGCTTCTTCGAGGCTAATTTAGCCTTACCCTCTAGATGACCACGGAACTGGACTTCACTCGATATGTCGACACCAAGGATTCCGATACTAGCTGAGGCATTAAGGGGAGTGTCCTCAAAACGAGGTGATACGACAAATGGCATTTTCTTGGCAGTGAACGCGCAAACCTGTGTCTTAGTGGGGTTAAATTGGACCAAGTTAATCCGACCCCATTCTGAGACTTTCTTTAAAGAGTCCTCAATTTCTGACACAAGTTTGCTTCGGCTCTCGATGACGTTTTCCCGAGAAATATTAGCACGGCCGGTATAAAAGGCATCACCTGTGCTGTCATCCGCATAACAATGAGTGCTGCTGATTTGCAGCATATCATTGATATGCAGAAGGAACAGTGTAGGCGAAAGCACACAGCCTTGAGGGACACCAGAATTCACAGACATAGAATCTGAGCATGCACCGTCGACTACGACCTTTATGCTTCTGTCTGCAAGAAAACTAGTGACCCATTTGCATAATTCCTCGGGAAGCCCTTAAGAAGGAAGCTTCGTAAGAAGTGCTTTGTGCCAAACCCGATCGAAGGCCTTCGCTATGTCCAAACTAACCGCCAATGCTTCCCCCTTAGTCTCGATCGCCTGTGCCCAACGATGTGTCAGGTAGACAAGAAGATCACCAGCGGACCGGCCCTTACGGAAACCGTACTGTCGGTCGCTAAGCAGCTGGCGGTCCTCTAGATACCGAAGGAGCTGGCTATTGATAATGGACTCCATTATCTTTGAGAATAAGGGGGTTATGGCTATCGGCCTGTAGTTGGACGGATTCGAGCGGTCACCTTTTTTAGGGATCGGGTGCACCAAAGCTGTTTTCCATGACTTCGGGACTACGCCAGAAGAGTAGGAAAGCCGAAAAGGCGCGTTAAAACTGGAGCCAACTCTGGAGCACACACCTTCAACACGATGGGAGGGATTCCATCGGGCCCACTCGACTTATGAATGTCGAGGGAAAAAAGTGCTTTACGCACTGAGCGTTGGTGGAACCGGATATCCGGCATACAGCTCTTGCACCGCGGTATGGTCGGCGGCTCCTTTCCCCCGTCATCCAATGTCGAGTTGGACGCAAAGAGTTTGCCTAGAAGATCGGCTTTCTCCTTTGCGTCGTGGGCCAATGAATCATTTCCCATGTGCAGTGGTGGAAATGATGGCGTGCAGAAATTCCCCTGGACAGCTTTGGCCAGAGACCAGAACGCACGAGTTCCCGAAGGAAGACGCTCTAGTCTCTCGCCAATTCTGCCTATGTGCGCCGACTTCTCCCTGGCAATGTCTCTTTTGAAGGACCTGGAGGCAAAGTTAAACTCCTTTTTCAATGCGCTGGTCTTTTCATCCCGTACCTTCGCTGCATTTGCCCAGGCTTGGTAACATTCCTGCTTCCGGCGAGAAGCCTTTTTGCAGGACCGACCAAACCAAGGCTGTGATTTGCCGCCAATGGGGACCACCGAGGATGGGATAAAAAGCTCCATACCCTGCAGCACCACATCAGCGACAGAATCAGCAGCGAAGTTAGGATCATCCGGCGTGAAGCAAATCTGCCCCCAAGGGTAGGACGCAAAGAAAGACCGCATCCCATCCCAATCTGCTGACTTGTAGTGCCACACACGACGGCGACAAGCAACTCGCGGTCGCGGCGGGCACGTGAGTGGCACCGTACTCCGGATCAGGCAGTGATCCGAAGAGCCGAGTGAAGCGTCAACGGATACTTGGTAGCCGTCCGGATGAGAAGTCAGCAGAAGGTCCAACAGTGAAGGTTCATGGTTCTCCACATCTGGGATTCGCGTGGGCGTAGTAACCAGTTGTGTCAAACCATATGCCAGGGCGAAGTCGTGAACAGATCTCCCCGCATGATCGGTTTTGCTAGAACCGAGCCATTCGGCGTGGTGGGCGTTAAAATCGCCGAGTACCACGATCTCAGCGGATGGGATCTGCTGCTGCACAGTATCTGCAGCCATTTGGACGTGCTCAATGAGTCGGTCAGTTTCGCCATCGCCGGTATGGGACCTATATAGGCACGAATAGACGCGGGGATGGTCATCGCCGTCTACACGTAGCCATATGGTGGAGTGGTCCCTACCTTCAAGGTTGCTGAGGCGGCGAGAACTGATATCGTCTCTGACGTACACGCACACTCCAGCCCTAGGCACAAAGGAGTGTTCCAGACCGTACCCAGGGTAGGAGAGGTACGATGTGTCCGCTGGAGACGATATCTGTGTCTCGGTCAAAAAAAGCAAGGCCGGCTTTGCTGTCTCAAGGTGGTGGTGTACAGCATTTAGGTTGGAATGTAAGCCCCTGATGTTGCAGAAGTCCACAGTCAGCGTGGCAGGGGGTGCCACAGTGTCTTTGCTCTTGCCTCGTGCAGTTGAAAGCGCGGTTTTGCCCCCCCCAGAGTACGACGAGGGGCGGCCTGGACATCCAGGCTCAGGGACGTTGTGTTCTGAGCCTGGACGTCCTGGGAGGGATTCTCCAGCGCTCGCGCAGCTGGTACCCTCCTGGGGTAGCAAATTTGGGAACTGCGCTAACATTGGGGGGGGGGGGGGAAGGGGTTGGGCCTCCGGTATCCTCACTAACTCGGCGAAACACAACGCAAGCGTTGCTTCACGCCGGTTTCCTGTGAGGCCGTGGTATCACTCCGGTCGAGCCGGCCCATACGTGCCGAAGCATGGCTCTCCCACGGTAAGATGTCTGGTCCAGATGTCTGGATGTATTAATCTATATAATATAATATAATAATTTTTAATTTTTTTACGTCCCTTAAAGTATTATAGTTCTCCAAAACCGCTCCTCGGACGCTCGCATAAACTATCGCGTTATAGTAACTTGCTACTACTACCTTAAAATTTGATGTTTACACTCGTAAATATATGTTGTTGCGGAGGTTAAACAACTGGCGCTGTATCTTACCCATGACGATGCTGAGATAAGAGAGGGGTAGGGATTGTCCATATTATGTACAAAATAGTTCAGTCGCCTTAATATTCGACACAGTCGTCCTAAGGAAAAGAACCGTTAGTGCAGGGAATATTCGATGTAGTTATTTATGGTCCTTTTCCTTAGGACGGCTAATTTAGATGTATACAGTGTCGAAAATGTTTTCATGACTTGGGAAGATTAAGCTATATTCCAAATAGTAGGGACAGCTAGTGCTAACTTCGAACCCTAAAAGATTCAATTTAATATATTCCATAAAGTTTTAAAGATACTTTCGTGGCCTCAAATGTGGTTTAGTGACTGCCATTTAGAAGTAGTTACCGGTAATAACTTAAGAGCGTCATATGGCCGAATAGGACTGAAAGAGATATGAAGAGATGCAATTGAC
This sequence comes from Coleophora deauratella, assembly GCA_958295455.1. NCBI lineage: Eukaryota > Metazoa > Arthropoda > Insecta > Lepidoptera > Coleophoridae > Coleophora > Coleophora deauratella. Next base: position 18,867,681 of record OY282392.1, on the reverse strand, counting down.
TGCGTAGATTCTTCAGTTGCATAACTAGAAGCCTCAATTTAAATAGTCAGTACCTTTAAAAATACCCTATATAGAAAATAATATCCCAAACTCACAATGTTGTTCACTAGTGACCAAAGACCTCTTGACTTTGAGCTGGATTTCAGCATAGAGCTTGTTGAATCGATTAAGTTGCGGCAGCACCACGAGACTTTTGTCCTCCTGGTAGATAAAATTGGTTTTATGATTCAAATGTCAACAAATTTTGGTTTGTTTATAGATGTATTCGTTTATCTATCTATCTATCTATCAGCCGAAAGACGTCCACTGCTGGACAAAGGCCTCCCCCAAGGATTTCCACACCGACCGGTCCTGTGCGGCTCGCATCCAGCGGCTTCCTGCAACCTTTACCAGGTCGTCGGTCCACCGAGTCGGGGGCCTGCCCACACTGCGCCTTCCGGTGCGCGGTCGCCATTCGAGAACTTTACTGCCCCAACGGCCATCTGTTCTACGAGCTATGTGCCCTGCCCACTGCCACTTAAGTCTAGCGATTCTGAGAGCTATGTCGGTAACTTTAGTTCTCCTACGTATCTCCTCATTTCTGATTCGATCACGTAGGGAAACACCAAGCATAGCACGCTCCATCGCCCTTTGGGTGACTTTGAGCCTTCTTATAAGGCCCATAGTAAGCGACCATGTCTCGGATCCATATGTCATCACTGGCAACACACACTGGTCAAAGACTTTAGTCTTGAGGGACTGCGGTATTTTGGACGTAAAGATATTGCGAAGCTTCCCGAACGCTGCCCAGCCGAGTTGGATTCGACGATTGATCTCTTTCTCGAAGTTGGACCTACCTAACTGGACTGTTTGTCCCAGGTATACATATTCGTCAACAATTTCGAGTGTAGAGTCTCCAACCTTCAGAGGAGTGGGTGTAACACGGACGTTTGACATGATTTTCTTCTTATCCATGTTCATTTTAAGACCCACTTGTTGGGAGACTCTACTAAGTCCTTCGAGCATTGCGCCTAGGTCTTCCAAGGTCTCAGCCATGATCACGATATCGTCAGCAAATCGAAGGTGAGTGATGTACTCGCCATTGATGTTAATGCCGAGTCCTCTCTAGTCCAGAAGCTTGAAAACGTCTTCCAGTGCAGCGGTGAACAGTTTCGGAGATATAACGTCTCCCTGTCTCACCCCACGCTGCAGCCGGATAGGTTTCGAATTCTGATCCTGGAGGTGGACCGACATGGTGGCGTTTTCATTCAAACACTTCAACACTTCGATGTATCGATAATCAATTTGGCACCGTTGGAGAGACTGTAACACAGCCCAGGTCTCGATCGAATCAAAGGCTTTCTCATAGTCCACAAACGCCAAGCATAGTGGCCGATTATACTCTTCGGTCTTCTGTATAATCTGCCGCAGCGTATGTATGTGGTCTATGGTACTGAAGCCTTTTCGGAAACCAGCTTGTTCGGGAGGCTGGAAGTTGTCAAACCTGCGTGCGAGACGATTCGTAATGACTCTCGAAAACAGCTTGTAGACATGGCTCAGGAGTGAGATGGGTCTGTAATTCTTCAGCAGAGTTAGCAGAGATTCGTTTATATTGTATAGAATATCTACAATAGTTAAGACCTTAGCTTGGTATCACCAAAGATGGACGCGGGCTTGTCAAGATTCCCCAACGCAACGGGGATCTGGCTAACTTATCTTCATGCCGGAACACATCAGTACTATTAACATTGGTGTTTGACGGCAAGACTTAGATATTTTTTTTAGGATTTTATGTTTTTGTACTGTCAGCGGGAGTAATATTATTAAAACAAATAGCGCTAGATCCTATAGAAAATTACGTTTTTAAATTTCTTGGTATGTTTTATAATATCAATCTCTTTCGAAGTGAAGATATTTTCACGCCTACAAACTTGTACAAGAACGATTTTCTAAATAAGTATAGTAACCGAAATACGCCCGATCAATTATTTATCAGCAAATAAAAGGAGCATGGTATTCAAAATAGTTCTTGTCTTTTCTTCATATTACGTATATTTACTCTTCGTCTCTTTTCAGTCAAATCACTTTGTTTTCAATTTTTTTATTCAAAGTTTGTCATGATTTCATTAAATTTTATGGTAATAACAATCATATTTTTATTTACTCAGACAATACTATGTGAAAAAGTCGAGGAGAATCCCTATAAAAACAAAGAAATAGAAGAATTTTCGAAAGCGTTGAGAATCAGTAAAGGGAAAACAGCGAAGCATGGCCAAATTCCTTACCAGATATCTTTCAAGAGGTATAAAATGGGCGCATACATTTCTTTTTGCGGAGGAACCTTGATCAACACTATAGCTATAATATCAGCTGCCCATTGCTTCGTGAAGAAAAAAGTTACCGAATGCATTCCAAGCGAATACGTTGACCCATCAGCTCTGAGAAACATTTGGGCTGTAGCCGGATCCGTGAAAACCATTGACTATTACGAAAAGGATAGTCTCCTATCCGGTCAATGGCGGCGACTGAAGTCTGTGAAATACCCAAAATACTATGACTTTCCAAAAGATGACATTTGCTTAGTAAAAACGGTAAATAAATTCAAAATTAACAGATTTGTTAAGCCCATACCTTTCGCTGCAATCAACAGGAACTACAACGGGACCTGTATCGGTTCTGGTTATGGGAGATTATCTAACATGTTGCTGTCTGACCGCCTGTTATTCGCTGAATTTGAGTTACTAAACAACGAAGACTGCAGTGCTATGCATCAGCAGAACATGAAATACTTAATATGCACTTCTAATGCTATCTCGGACGCTAATTTCGGGGATTCAGGAGGCCCACTGGTTTGTAAAGAAACTGGTGACCCTAGAGATAGAGGTAGGGGCCTGCTAGTTGGCGTGGTTTCAGCCAAGAAGGGTATCCCAACAGATCACGGGATAATCACGTCCACGACTTTTACAAGAGTCAGTCAATACGACAAATTCTTGGAGGAAGCTATCAGTGCTGCAAATTGGAATCATGATGAGTCTTTAGTAATTATGTTTTTGGTTCTGTTAAAAGATTGTATTATAGTTTTGTTTCCGCTTTCTGTATTTTTTCATTTGGAAAATCTAAAAAGGTATAATTTGGGTCAGTGTTCCTTAAGTTATTTTTTAATTTATTTATCAGCAAATAAAAATAGGTAGTAGAGATCAATCAGGATTAGGCATACCACGAAATTCTTGCACGCCGTTTAGTACGATAAAATTTGTTTCGAAAAAAAAATATTCCGCCCACGGAAACGATTCAATTACTTGTTTATTTTTCAAACTTAACTTTTTTTTTAATATGAAAGAAGACATCGAATCATTTTTCGCTCAATGGGAATAGCTACTTAACGCAGGAAATTTGTTTTCTTAGGTCTAGCTGAATAGATCAGCTGACTCGATCACGCAGTGGTTGCCGCTTCTGACTCAACCCTATCTATCTATCTACTCTGTCCTGTCTCCATCTTGAGCAAATATGTCTTTTGAGGCAGAGCATTTTTATTTACTCTGTAAAATCAAAATATTTTATTCAAAGTATGTAGGTAGGTAGTTAGTGCACACTTTTCGAAAATCATTTTTCTACTCGAAGTTGCTACCATTTAGAACTCGTATGTATACCCGCCGTTTCGGGAATTGTTTGCGAAGTAAGAGGAAACATCGTCGGGCCTCTATATAATAGGGTGCTTCTAAAATAGCTAAAAAACAATTAACAGTTGCTTCTACTCATGAAAATAAACAACTTACCCCAAGGATTCACAAAACACACGATTCTACAACGATTCGAAACGGATTCTACACTCGATTTGCAATACATTTTTTAGGACTCCTCAGTTGATGAATTAGTATGAGTCCATAATTTTTTAGGTTCATTGGGGAAGGTTGCTCAGTTTTATGAGTAAATGCCGTAGTTAAAAATAAGGACCCTATTATACAGAGGCCCGATGATGTCCCGCTCCGCAAAGACTTCCCGAAACTGCCTGGTATACGTGTTCCAAGTGGTAGCAAGCTCATATTAAGTAGAAAAAAAATTCTTCGAAAAGTGTGAATTGCTATTGTTGTCATAGCAGAGTGTATCCTAGTTCGGGACCAGCACGGGTAGCATGAGGGCGTAGACAAAGCTGTTTGTCGCGCCAAACGCGAGAAAACAGCTCAGTTGTCTCTTTGATTAGCTTAGTGTTAGAACGGAACAAATGCTTTTAAAACTCGCGTCGCTCGCGAGATACGTCGTCATGCTACCGGTGCTGAAATATCTTTTTATAACTACCTTACCGTGTGTAGATGGAACGAGAGTTCAAACCTACCATTTTATAGACTATAAGATAGTAAGTCTTCTTATGTTCAAACAAATGCGTGGCATACGCATACGTGGGGAGACTGAACAATTTCTTCATACTCCCATTTTCGTCGCACAAATCGAATTGGGTCTTCTCGGCGAGCCTGCATTTCTTCCTGATGTACTCCAGCATTATTCTGACTGGACAATTTGGGTTCACCAACTGCATCTTCTCTTGTGACATGTCCTCATCCGATGATAGTCTTCTGGGAGTCAAGGATAGCTCGGGAGGGTCCTTGAAAGCTACGAAAATGAACATTTTGTACAATGTTTTGAGTTGTCAGTTAGCGAAGCGACGTATTTACAATTTTATAAATGTAAATATTATTGTTGACGTCGCTATAGATATCAAAACATATGGTGAAACCACAGATACAAAAACTTTATGTACCACAATACAAACTTTTTTGTCTGATACCAAGATCTCAGACTCAAAAAGTTTTATGGCTCAGACTAAAGTCTCCAGACAAAGAAGCTGTCAAGTACACAAACTCCTTGTTTTATGTATGTTACCAAAATAGATTTTAACGTTACTTATGTATTCCAGTAACGAGCATGGATATTTATTTGTAGCACTTTCGCATTTTATACTATTATTGTAGGTCGTTTTATAAATCACGGACTGGATTAACACATAAGCTAATTTTATCTCGAAAAATGGCATATTTCGTAAGATAGCTGTTATTACATAAAAGTTATTTATGGACGCGTGAAGACAAAACAATTTTGTTTTTACTTCTTTCACATTGCAACAGACCCAGGATCAACGTGATTTTTGTACATAAATCGTTAACATAATGGGAAGTGACATAGGATACTTTCTAACGTGGAAAATTTCATGGTTCACGAGGTACAAGAAAAACATTTTGACTTACTTAGATTCGGCATATAGCTAAAGTTAGGAAACTACATAGAAGAACACAGTTTAAGGGGGATCTAAAAAAAAAATTCCGTGCTTTCTCACCATCATCAGCCGAAAGACGACCACTGCTGGACAAAGGCTCATTAGATCATCTGTCACCGAGTGGAAGGCCTGCTTGCTATATTGCGTCTTGCGGTGCGCGGTCACCACTTGAAAGCTTTCTCAAGGACTTTAATAAAAAAAGATATACATGCGGGCAGAGCAGCGGGAAAAAGATAGTGCAAAAGTAAGGCTCAACGAACCCAATTTTATAAGTTACGTACTTATACATTTATATTCTCGTATTGAAAGATACATAATAGATCAGTACCTGCATCCGATTTTAACAAACTGTATCATTTCACAATCACAACCCGTTAAACTTTACACTAAAGTAGAATTTAAATGACTTAATTAATTTCCTGAAACAAATCCTTTTACACAATTGAATGAAAGTTCAAAGAACTCGTACAAAACGACGGGTAAAGGTTAGCTTACACTTACTGGCGATCAGTCGCGGCCTTGACCGCAAAACGCGTGCGTTTCCCAACAACATCTAATACGATTCACATTTCAAAAGACCGTTGCATTGCTCCAAGCCAGGCGGGTGCAACTAGCATTATGTTGATTGCCGCCACCGCGGGCGCCGGTGTGGTTTGGCCTTAAGACGTAAATCGAGTAACAATATTCGATATTACTATTTAAAAATTACTTTAATCACCAGTTAAAACTCTGACGCATTTTCTGGAAGTGGTCCTTGTTTACGCGGATGACGCTGTTATTAAATTGAAAACAATAGACGGATGGAAATAAAATTCTGAAGATTTAATAATAGCAATTGTTGTTTATTTACTGGTGTTGTAATAACAAAGCATGATATACCAATGAATAGTTAAAGACAACTCATAATTAAGTTATTTCGTGTGCTTATTGAATGAAAATTAAATATATGTCAATGTGATATTGAATGAGGTCATAAAGTAAGAAGAAGCAGTTTTGAAGTCTTGTGGAATTCCTTATCATCATCAAGGACCCAAAGGTACCTACAAACTTCAAAGAACGTTGTTAGCCATGTTATTGCCAAACTAATTTCGGCAAAGATTGTAAATACATAAAAGTTCAAGTTGAAAAGAAAAACTAAGCTACTTATGTCGACTTCAGAGAGTTTTCTACTAACATCAATCAATTGGCATGATTTAAATCAGATAAGATCAAAATAAGAAGATGAACTAAGTAATTGAATTATAGTGAACTGTGGATAATCCTCGACTACCTTCTGCATTCAACTGTTGTGACAAAAATCTTAATCTATCACAGACTAAAAAAGCAATGAAGCTAACAACTGAACTTAAATAAACTCTGGAGAACGTTCTACTGTAAATCTATTGTCATAAAAAAGAAAGCTTAAAAATAAATTATACCCGTGCAACGTCGGGCAACCGTCTATCAACTGTGATAGCACGCTTAAATGCGCCACTCGATAAGAAGAAGAGCAGACCCTGAACGTACCCCCAAGTGATGCAACCATGCTGTCTGAGGCAACAACATTCGTGTTTGGAGTAGCAGCCTGGCCACCGCCTGGACCTCTACCCAGCTCCTTCCAGTTCCACCATCAAGGGTCCAACTTCGCCATCTTCCTGATATTCTTCGCGCTCTGCATGATGGAGGTGGTGGTTTTGAGGATCATCACTGAAGAGCAAGCCAGGGAGCAGGCCGGCACCAGTGTCACGTCCATGTGGTTTGAACTTGATGAAGAATGATGTGTCTGTGACTGTGATCTTCTAGGATATAATGACGTTTCAAGATAGCGAATTGTAGTTGTACAAGTGCCAAAATTCTTTGGGTATACCATGGACTTTTATTAGAAACTTATTGTCGTACTCAGATCGTACTTAGGTATAAGATGGTGACTGCCTTTTCTGTTATAAATCTTTGTATTTTGTATTGTATGGACAATACAAGAAATTGACTTTCAAAGATATGAAAAGGTGAACGCTTTAGTCTAATCTTTAAGCATATTATTTCATTAGATTTTTACGAAACCGAAGCTATGGATCAGTCTGTGATTAGATAGAGTTTAATTAAGAAGTAGTGAAATTGTTTTTAGCCATTACTATTACACCATGACCAGCGTGATAAGTCGATAACCAATAAAAATTACATTCATAGAACTAAAATACCGACATATAAATATGGATTCTACAATATGTACAGTTGCTTCAGCAATCTAGTAGGGATACTGTCTGCTTGAAAATTTAATTACTCATTTAAGAGGCTCTTCAAAAAAAACATCTTGAAGGTTTTCCGGGTTCCATGCCGCAGTGATAAAATGGAGACTTGATCGCTTTGTTATGTGTTTAATTGTTCGTCCGTAAATCACGGATCTCTCCTTGGTATCGAAAATAAATGAATAAGAAAACGAAATATTATCTGTAACAGTGAGGTTTGAATCTACTTAATACGAAGGAGAATGAGTCAAAGGTCAGAAATTCTAATATTTTCATAATAATATTGACCCCAAAACAAGGGTGAAACTTACATGAAATATGAGCAAATAAAATTGTACATCAATCTTTACTTGTAACTATGTTATATTAACACACAGAACAAACAAATCTTCTCATATAAACTGTTCTTACAATGTTTGCTCTGGGTGGGGTTGAACCCACCCTCTTGGCGTAAAAGTCAGAATAATTGAAAGTCAAGAGTTTACACAAAATTAATATAAACTTTTAAGGAAAGGTCTATTAAAACCAATTATTTTAATTATATTCCTGTTTTATTTTGTGCAAGAAATGTATTATCAATCACTTATTCAAAAAGCAATAATTGCTCACTAAATTTAACAACAGTTATATCAATTTACTTTGTATTTAATTTACTGAACCCTTCAGCAAAAAAAAAACACTTTTACTTAGCCTCATAATAATGTCAAAAAAGCAAACATGACAATCTACTAAATCCTGTTTATGTTATTTTACCTGTAGACTTGTTTTTGTTGTTGTTTTTTGTTCTTTATTATTGAACATACTAACTTTTTGGACAACTGGCATTTGTGATTGAGGCGTGTCGCTTTTGTCTAGAACCGCAAAACATAAGCATGACGTACAATCATTAATTTTGAATACGACCTTTCGCGATATTTCGATCACGCTTTTTAGTATTTTTTTTTTAAGTGTATTGTTTTAAGACAGATACCACACTGCTCCGGAATCCACTCCGGTGTACGGTTTTGTCACTTTCCATAGTGAAAAAAACCGCCGCACCGCATACCGGAGTGGATTCCAGAGCAGTGTGTTATCCGCCTTAAAAGTCAATGAAACGTCCTATTTGCGAATAACAGAGTAACCAATCCGAGACTTTAGAAATCCCCGGGCTCTAGCTAAGGGGATACATTAATTTAAATTTAGGGAGTCACAGTTAAATAAAGGTCTGCCATATTGTTTTCTACTTTTAAGAGCACGAACCAGCATGGCACCGACGCCGGAAATCGCCAATCGGGGAAGCAAGAGCCATTTCTTTATCTATTTAATTAAATGTGAGCAATCGTGATATCTCTTTATTGATATTCTGCATGTTAAAATTCTCAAACGAGTAGAGTCTAGTAGAATAAAGGTTGCATTGGGCGTTTAATAGAAATACAAAAGACACTTAGTAGTTACTTTAGTACGTTTGCAGGAGATATCAGAACTTTAACATACATATTTCATTTTCATCAAAAGACACGTCAAGTTTATTTACGTTTTGATAAGTACATATAGAAAGGTGTATACTTATGTGATATTTTTTCCACTGACCGGTGCAGTGGACGGTAGGTAGGCCTAGGACCTTTGTTGGCTGACGCCGTTTAATGACTGCGATGCTGTACAGGCCAGTGGATTAACGCTCATTCGTTGCAAAAAATCGTTATTCGAAAAATGTTTTTTTTTTTGTCACTATACAAGATGTTTTTCTAATGACAGATACCCAGGCTGTTTTTCGACTCCAATGTGTAAAATTTTTCTTAACTAATTTTATATAAACGTAAAAAAATTCAACCCCCATAAAATCGATCTTCGGATCGACCATTTTTTGGCATTAATAGCCTGATTATCATCACATCCGGCATAAAAAATACCTTGTATGTATTTGACAGCGGTTATTCTAATCATCATAATATTCTCTTTCAGAACTAAGGTAAGATTTACCTGACAATACTCTGTCCCTTTTACACTTAAAATATTTGCAATAAGCTACCCTGCTCTCAGAGAATAATTACCCTCCCAAAAGGACTAGAACGCTTTCTTAGTTTTATAATATTACACTAAATTCAAGTAGGAAAGTCAAGTAATTATTAGCTAAAAGTAAACAAGAGAGAATGCTCGATGGACATTGCACAAGTGACTATAGTTAGTAAATTGGCACATAAGGGCCAAGGCACACGACGTATTTTATACGCGCAGACGTCGCGCGTTTACGATTCAATCTCGTTTGAAATAAAAATAAAAATATACACCGTGGTCCGTAGCCCTAACTTTTAAGCAAGTGTATCGTTGATAGTAGTCGGCCTTGCAATGATCGCGCGTCTGAGCTCATGCATTGGGCAATGGACCTGACTGCAAGAGTAGCCACCGGCTACCCCTCCGCGTACAGTCACCTTCAATTAAAAATGCAGTTTTTAACAATATACGTGTAAAAAGTTCCGTTATCAACTTTTCTTCTACAATTTTGCTGGTATTAAAAAAAATTTTTTTGGTGAATCAGCTGATGTTTGTGCTTACAAAAAAGTTTCACGAGTGGATGCATACCTTATAGTATGCAAAACTATTTGGTGCACCATAGAGAGGATCCTTCTAAAATACCTGAAAATTAACTGTGTCATCTAATCACCAATTTTTTTCTTATTGCGGGACATAATTATCCGAAGAGACGTATTTTATGGCGATTTCCTAGTGTTACAGTTATTCGAAGGAACATCCACGCGTCTTGTAAGGCCTAACTTACACCTACATTACATTCTGCAATAAAAATAAAAACAGTCTCAGCTATTGCGTTGGACATGTAAACCTGAAGGTGTGAATGGGGAATGTCGTCACTGCACTGCAGTTAGGAAACTACGCTGGGGCTATGATGCCATACGCTGCGCCTGCTCGAGTGGAATTGCAAACTTGTTTGTTTGCTCACTTGCTTACATATTGCGATGTTTTATCTCGAATATCTTTTGGCTGATATAGGACTGATATAAGAAAACATAATGCCATTAAGAGGATGTAGATGATCAGTCAAAGCCGAAGATTAAAATTTAATTTTAAATAATATCTATAATACACGTTCATCTGGCCCCAAACTATGGATTCCCTGTATCTTGGGAACCAGAGAGTGATATACATACACAAATACTTTTAAATACATGCATATAGATATAATACACCCAGACACAGGGCAAACAATTCTGCTCATCACAGAAAAGTGTGCCCTGTGTGGGGATCGAACCCACGACTCTCGGATCAGAGGTCAGGATCGCTAACCACTGAGCTACCGAGTCAGTCAATTATAATTAAATGTTGGCTTCGGGTATTATCTACTCCTAGACTTATTTATCGACTAAATCCTTCGTGCTTTAAGTAGCTCTCACAAGCTACTTTCAATACAGACTAAAAGGCTTAATATTAGGCTGAAAGGAATGTTGTCTTAATGTCGGTTTAGCAGTTAAGAAACTGAGTTGCGATATATGATGCCATATCATATCTACACTCAAATTCCTGCATGCACGCAAACTGGTTAGTAGCTTTAACAGTAAAATACAAGCATACCTACAGCTACGTCTGAATAAAATAGGCCATTTCGGCCCTATGACCCTCCCTACGATCCCAAGAAGAAGATCTAGGTAATGAACAAGTGAAAGAGACACGTGATGATATAGTCTCATCTGATTTTGCATCTTCGCTTCTGTCTGAAGGGAAAGAACTGAAACAATATTTAATAAAAGTTTTTTTTTTATGTGATAGGTGGCAAACGAGCAGTCGTATCGCCTGATGATAAGCGATTACCGCCGCCCATAGACACCCGCAACACCAGAGGGGTCACAAGTGCGTTGTTGCCGACCTTTGAAATGAATCCCACATAAAGGTGATCCGTCTGCTCGTTTGCCACCTATCACATAAAAAAAAAGAATAAAAAAAATAAAGAGTTTATTATTGTGTATCGTGATGATGAATAAAAAAAAATTTAAAAAATAAAACAAAACAAAAAACATAATGTTTTTTCGATTTCAGTAATGCTTTTTTGATCTCTTTTGTACGCGTGAAGAAGTAAAAGATTTCTTTGATAGTAAAGACATCAACGCGAGCTGTTACACATAAAGATATAGATAGAATTTTAAAAATATTTAAAGGAGTCCTAATTGCAGCCACGAAATCTCTGCTTATACAATACAATACTCTTGTTTTACAATTTACGTATAGTTTTATTTATCCGGAAAGATACATTAAATGTACACTATAACTTTTTTTGTTGTGTTTGTTATTATAAAAAGACATCAAGGATTCAAGGTACTACATAAGGCTTGCTGACTTTTTTAGTTACATAATTTATTAAAAACCTATGTTTACCTCGTTAAGATGGTGAAATACCTCCATCTATTGTTAATGTAAAAAATATAAAAGTTACAAAAGTTTGACAAAAAACATAGAATAATAAACATACTAATTTAACAGTAGAAAACACGAAGTATATGATACTAAATCGAGCCTCGTCAATATATTTTACGGATACGCACGTTACATGCGTTTGAATACTCCAATAGGAAATACATCAACGCGAAACTTTACAAATTGGAGTAAAGATGGGAACTGACAAAGGCTAATGTGGTTAATCAAATCAAAGATTTCTACAATAGAATGCTTTCTGAAGTGTGCGGAAAACTACTTTTATTTTATTCACAGATTACAAAAATATATATCTGTCTGTACCATATCCTTAAACATTGTTACAGTTAAATAAATCAATATAAATCCATATCAGTCCGTCAGTTTGTATTGTCTTAAGTAATTGATTATTATCTATTTTTCACCTGCGCTGAAAATTCGGAACCTATTTTGACGTTAGTTTGCATAATGCTCTAGTAAATAGTAAACACAAAGCAGAGAACGTTATTTCAAACAGAAGCCTTTAAGACCGGCAACGCACTTGTGACTCCTCTGGGTTGCGGGTGTCTATGGGCGGCGGTAATCGCTAACCATCATGGTGATCCGTCTGCTCGTTTGCCACCTATGCCATAAAAAAAATGTGTGTGAAACTCATGAAACTGAACAAGTTTCCCTATGGAACTTATCAGTATAAAACAAAAACACCATAAAAAAAACTTCGCGACGCTAATGCGCATAGAGAAATGAAACGTAGGGTCTTTATGAAATAAAAACTCATTAGTGTGAGAATGTCGGAATGCGAGGCACTGTCGATCAGTTCACGACCTTACTAGTCTGTGGAAATCCTTATTTAGACACGAAGGTTTAAAGTAGAAAGTATATTTTCTAGCTGATCTTCTTTGGTTTCACCCGTTTGTTTTATTGATCCTCTCTTTCTTTAATTACAGGTGTGAGCAAGATACCAGACCGCCGATCGCTTCGTCCCCCAATGACGGTTTATGTCACCGGTGTGGCGGAGACAGTCAGGGTGGGGCCATACCCTGCATCTGCGTCTTTAAGGAGTGAGTTCACTTTCTTCTTGTACGAGTACAACTGGCTAATGCACGATCGTTTTTTATGCAACTTCCGTAATAGAAAAGCGGGGTATTTTTGTCAGTTAGCGTATGTATGGAGACGGTTGGAATTTCCATACATCGATAAAGTGAGGCCATACTCCACACAAAGGGGCCATGTTGGGATTGGTGGAGGTTTTGGGGCTAGTGGCCAACCCCGAAGTCACAGAAGGTTTCAAACCGCCTATAAGGCCTATGAGACGGCGTAGCGTGTTTTGCGATGCACAGAAACTGTCAAGATAAATACCACTAAGAGTCAAACCAACCCAGGTTATGATCGTGTTTGTAGTCTGTTAACCTGCGTGATCGACGCGATCATCTAAGCCGCACTGAGGCACGACCGACCGCTCCTGGATATAGTACCTAATAGAATTAGGGTTAGGATAGTAATCAGTGTTCCATCACACCACCATGACTTCGATTTCGATTTATTGACAGTCTTACTTTAATATAAAGTTAGGCCATTTCCCATAGCCACAGATGAACTAAATCTAAATTAATAACCTCTAGATATAATGCGCCTTATCATTTTAATATTTTATTTTCCAGGCCTGTGAAGTTCGAGTCAGGTGCGTGGTTCCTTCGGCAGGTGCAAAAAGCCATCAGCCTGATGCCGTGGACCCTCAGCACGGAGAAACTGGAGCTGATTGGTCAGTACTACTCTGCTCCATAAGTCTTGCAAAACAAAAGTATTTATTAAAAAATTTCAAAATACATTCCATCAGAATTTCTACACTTTGGAATATACACAAACTAGATAGTAAACATCACCTGCGTTTTCTTTTTGTGTCGCTTTCTTTTTCTGTCGCTCAAAATTTATAGAGAACTTCATGTTTCAGAGGAGGAGCGCGATGGCAGCGAGAGCCCCAGCGAGCCTGCGCGGGAGTTGCGCAATGTGCGTCAGTTCCTTGAAGCGCTGTCAGCCAAGTTGGCGGGTGGAGCGCTGGAGGGTACCAGGGTGGCGCCGTTGTACCATCACCCGGCTTGTAAGTATGCCCCTTATTATAATACGTTTGACGAAAAGATGACAAAATATAATGTCATGGTGACTTCTTTTATCATGAAAACTCAAAAGTATACTACTGTACTGCCACTGCGCAGAGCGAAGAGTGGTAACTGAGGTTTTACGTCAATTCCCAATTTCATATTCTGCACATATTGTGGCCACATCGTTAAGAACCTCAGACAAAACAGAGCAACGGAGTACCGTATATGGTAACACCGGCAACATAACCTAACCCAGAGGTTTTTTTAAAAGCTTCTCAATTTTATAACCAGTTATTTCACGATCTGATCAGTCCCTCTGATCTAGCCACGACTTACACAATATATCCTAAACTACATAGCTATACATTACTTAGAATTATAAGAAACGGACAATGCAATGTGCGCTTCATAGCGCACTAATGCGCTTCAAAATGAAATACATATCGCTGCACCCTTATCTACAAACCCCCACTGAAAGCCTAAAATGGATAGGTTTATATTTCGCTATATCTACCTGTTTGAGTATTTTCATTCGAAAAAGATTTGCACAATCATTTTTGGTTAAGTCTGGCACCGCCCTTTCTAGCGATAGAAGTTTATAGGCTGTATTTGTTTAGGTTCTGCCTGTTTTGACATTTTAAGCTTATCTGTGACGTGTTCATGATTGTGTCGTGTTGTGTAGATATGAGCATGTTCGATCGCCACCATGCTGACTTGAGCAAGGCGTTGTCATCGCTCGCCATCGCGCTACGAGACGCGTTCAAGAGTAAGATGTGTTAGCTTAGCTAAGCATGCACTGTGTTCACACCCTAACATAACAGAGATGATACAGATAGATATTTTTTTAAGTGTGCAAGGTTTTTTAAAAATGTTGGCTCTATTTATGAAAATGAATAAGTATTTTTTAATAGGAACTAAATAGTCGCTATCTTTGCATTCAAAGTTGATAGTTTTTTTCATACATTTTTTTTATTCAGTACATCATGCCGTGTCACAGAAACCTCGTTCTTATAGAATTTTGATTATTTTTTTTACTTTGCCACCTGCACAGTTAAGAAACCTCAGTATAGAAAAGCATGTAAGAGATATGTCACACTTGTTTGTTTTTACTATAATAATAATAATATCTGGGACAAATCACACACGGTCATCTGGCCCCAAACTAGGATTCCCTGTATCTTGGGAACCAGAGACTGATATACATACGCATATACATTTCAATACATACATATATAGATATTATACACCCAGACTCAGAACAAACAATTCTGCTCATCACAGAAAAGTTTGCCCTGTGTGGGGATCGAACCCACGACTCTCGGATCAGAGGTCAGGATCGCTAACCACTTAGCCACCGAGTCAGTCTTACTATAGACTTTGTTGTTCAAATGTATGTGTTGTTTGGTGCACATGTGTTTATTTATTATATTATCTATCAAATGAGAATGCTGGCTGGTATATTGCATGTAGATATTCTGTGTGGTCTTTGAGCTAAAACCTTTCACATAGGAATTGTGCAAAGGACCTTTAATGTTAATTAATTACTTATTCTTATTTTATGATTTATATTAATAGCACTTTGCACTCTACTACGCATGTGAGTGATGATCGTACGTTTTAAGGTAGTTTTTTCAGCATGCCATTTAAATCTGGCTACTTGTTAAATCTAGGAAAAAGCGCCATAAACTTATATTCTAATTAAATATAACTTTGAGTACGTCGCGTGGATAAGTGAGTACAAAATAAGATAAGTGTGTGATAGGATAAGTGAGTTTCGCAAATAAATACTTTGACTACATTCGTTCTTCTGCAAACTTTGGTTTGATGCCTCTAATAATTATGTCTAAATAACGTTATGGTTTATTTTTAACTTTATCTTTATAACACCATATTTTCATTTATCACTTTACTGTGGTGCACCTACTTTAATCAATTAACACATAACTATGATATTTTATTTCTTCAATAAGGTAGTTTCATCTAAAAAACGTATACGAATTATAGCTGAACAAAACAGCGTTTAAGAATATTGCGGGCAAAGAAACAGCAGGTGCTATATTGCGTCTGTACGATGCATGGACGTGTACGATGCTTCTTCTCATTTCAATACAGTAAACAATTTTCAATTTAGTAAAATTGTAAAATAAAATTGTGTACTTGCCATACAAATTTTTAATTTGTATAAAGAGCCCATGTTTTTTGTTGTTTTAGTAAATTCGTAGAATAAAAGTTGTTCGGTATAGGTACTTAATAATTAGAACACTAGGAGCAGAGGCAGTGCACTGGGGGTGCTATTGCAGTTAGCGAGCACTACCATATACCGGATCATTTTGAAGTACCTTCAAAATAATGTGGCATCTACTCATGACACAAGACCCCATAAAAAAACTCTATTTGCAAAATAACTTTTGGGCTACACAAACTAACTGATAAATCAACTTTACTGGAATGGATGGTATACAAAATTCTGGCATTTCAGAACGTTGTAAACCACATCGTCCCTACTGCAGGAGCACGGATCTTTGACCGTACCTGGGAAATTTTAGGCCATACTCCGTTCACACACGGGGGCTAAGTCCGGAATTGTGGAGGTTCCGGATCTCTTGGCCGCCCCGTGACAAAAGTTTTCAAGCCGCCTATAAGACTTTCGAAATATCCTATACAGTATGTAAATCTAGTCTTGCGTCAAATTTTAATAACTGCTTCTAATCCTAATTCTGATCAACTTCCCCAAGGAAGCCATAGTCAAATAGCAAAAAAAAATTGGACTCTTCATACAAATCGATCAGCCGAGCGGCCAAATTATGAAGAGTCCAAATTTTTTATTGTGATTTGACCATGGGTTCTTTGGGGAAAGTTTATCAGAATCAGCACTGATTAAAAGGCGCACGACTAGATTTATATCCTGTACAACTTATCATAGACATAATCTCTTCAAGTCATCGACATGAACGTAAAACAGTCGCCTATGATTTAGTACCTGAATCTGAATAGGTCTGTAGTTGTTCAAATTATTCCTCCGAGAGAGTTAACAAACGTCTTTCGTTTGATGAAGTAGCAGATACACATACAACATTTTCATGACATATTGTGAGACAATAAAATTTTTATATTTTATTTACAGACATAACATTGTATAATTCATTTATTGATCTAACATTAAGATGTAATAGAATATAAGACTTTTTTTCAAAAAATGTGTTGGAGGGAGTTTCTTTAGGGCCCGCCGTTTCTTCTCACTCCGCGAAACGGTGGGTATACGACTTCCGAGTGGTAGGAACCTCGTATTAGGTAGATAAAAGAATGACGTTCGAAAAGTGTACACTGCTACCTGCTTCCAATAAAATATTTTCATTTTCATTTTCATTTACAAATATAGATGAAAATATAATTATAAATAGCTTATAACCAGCTGAGGTAAGTGCCGACACTGACCTATTATGAACTCTGCAATTATAATTATAATCACAACAATAATGAGTTGGCTTTACTATAGCATAGCGCATGCATAATGTTTCCACACGGATGCGCTCGCGCACCTGTAGGTTTCCTCTGGCCATCTTCAGCTAGGGATGTCGCAAATGTATTAGAAAATTAGTGAATGCTGGTTTTTGGTGTAAACGGGAGTTTTGTTTTAAATAAATTATAATCGAAACGAATCCTGAGCAAGGAGTTGGTACCTAGCAGAAGGAAATAATACGACGGTATACGAGTTCCAAATAGTATACGAATTGGTATACGCATTGGTAGGATCTTCGTATTAGGTAGAAAAAATATGACGTTCGAAAAGTGTACAGTGATAGCTACTTCGAATAAATATTATTTCATTTCATTTCAAATATTTATTATAATACCGGCAATACGGAATTTTACTACCGTCAATCGTTTGGGGACAGTACGATTAATTACAGAGAGTAGAAATAAGTTGCCTGCCACCCTCCCTTTGTGTAATCTAAATCACCAGGGAACCGGCATATGATTTTTGGTAATACTACCATGGGATAAAAGATATAGGTATGGCTATTGGTTCAGATTTTGCCAACCCTATCCAAGTCATGGGCAGCGCATGCACCGTGCCGGCTCTTCGGACACGCTCCATTCGTCCAGTTTAGCATACGATTGAATAACTCATGATAATGCATTATCGGAGGTCCATTGCCTCGTCTTCTCGCCCTCACGTGTTAGAGAGCACGTAGGATTTTACAAGTCAAGTTTTACCGACAATGGAATGTAAACTTCTCCCTCTGGACCGTATTCAACGGAGAACAACTCGAATCGTCGGCTGCCAGGATATTTCAGATCGGCTTGACCCCTTGGCGCTGCGTAGAGATGTAGCCTCGCTCTGCATTCTGTATCGCATGTACTATGGGGAGTGCTCCGAGGAATTGTTCGGATTTATCCCTGCCGCCTCTTTTCGCCATCGTTCTACGCGACAACATTATCATCGCCATCACTTAGATGGTCGGCAGTTCACAACTGTGCATGTGACTAGAAACTTTCTACCTCACACAACCAAACTGTGGAATGAGCTGTCGCCTGCGGTATTTCCGGACCGATACGACATTCAAACCTTCAAGAAAAGAACGTACTCCCATTTCAAAGGCCGGCAACGCACTTTTGACTCCTCTAGTGTTGCGGGTGTCTATGGGCGGCGGTAATCGCTTACCATCAGGTGATCCGTCTGCTCGTTTGCCACTATGCCTTAAAAAAAACTATTTTTGACTTAAACGACATATTCGCACAGGCTCCATAGTGAAAGAAATCTTCATTTTATCAATACATATAAAAAAAAACATTAAAAAACATTACAAAACATGAAACCAGATGAAATCGATCATTTCTTTAAAAACCAAATTAAACACAGTTGATTCGAATAACAAAAACATATCATTTAAAACTTGATTCAGTATGAGATATTTTACGATGTAAAATTCATCCAGTTAATTTTTTTTTAACTAGCCATATCGTCCTCATGGCTAGGGCACGCGGTTCTTCCCAAAGCTCGGAAAGGTTAGCCCGTATACTCTACTCACGGGGGCCAAATCCGAATTGATGGAGGTTGTGAGGGCAGTGCCCAATCCCAGTAGCAGTGTCATCTTTTCAAGCCACCTCTAATTATTGCCATCTATTGGTAGCAGCCGGCTATAACGTTAAGTAGCATGAAAACGGTCGAGATAAATGCCACCATCCAAGTTATCTCAGTGTCTGTAGACAGTTAACCTGCGTGATCGACGAGACCACGAAAGCTGCGCTGATCCACGACCGCTTTGTAGGTTGTTAACAATACAGTTACGCGTAGGAAAATATGTGATACTTTTGTTCTTACTTTGTCTCAGTGAAATAAGTTAATAGTTTTGAATAACACGTTTTAATTTAGAATATTTACGATTTCACTCCATTCAAGTGTTGTTTCTCGTGGGAATCTATTTGTGCGATCGATAATCGTAATCATTTTCAATAATTATCATATAATAAACTTTATTGCGTTCCAATCGAATATGTTCTTATCATACTCGTAATTATTGTATGCTATTCCTGTATTCTCAAGCATGTATAAATAGTACAAGATAAAAACAATATTTCTACATATTAAATACCTTTACGTTTTAAAAACTCTTAAGAGCGCCCTGAGAATCAAAACCCTTTCCAGAAATTGAACACCATTGCCCAAGTAATCGTAGAAAAACAACTGATTGCCCATACTAGTTCATTGTCCATAGTTGAACAATACATTTGGCACAAAATCCTCGAATAAATCCCCCCCCCCCCCCCCCCGGCTGGGGCCCTGTTTAACCGTTAGCAGTACCAAAAATGATTTTTCGAAACGAGCTTATAACATATTTGAATTAATATTATAAAACATTTATTTCTACTATGCGGTATACAAAAATTATATACGTAATCAGATTACAAGTATTAGAGAAAATTTGGAAATCGGCCCCTTAAAATTCAAAGACTACTTTTTCACAAAGTCCAGGACGCTCTTAAGTTGTCGGTGTCATGTGTCATTCTGTACACTCGTAAAGATGAAAGTTTCAATAAGAACCGTGGCCGTTAATAATGAGAAAATAAAGTTACCACTATAATCGCGATTCGTCTGTGAGATTGAGCATTGATGTTATAAATGGATAGATTGGCTGATCGGGGTACCTTAGTGGTCCCTGGGCACTCCTAAGGTTTGTGTGATGAATGATGAGGTAATTTCCTTCCCTGTATCTGAGTGTTTCATATCATGGAGTCTGATATTTAAACGTGTTAAAGTATGCCTCAGTTAGTATCTAGTTTACATAATACATGGAATGCTACTTTAGGGCTGGAACTATACAGCGTGTAACAGAAAGGTCTAATAATACTTCAAGGTTGGCTTTTACCCATCAAACTGAACAACTTTTGTTCTATAACTTTGTTCAAACAGCAAAATTTTTTTTGGACTTTTCATACAAATTGATCAGCTGGCGAACCAAGTTTGTATGAAAAGTCCGAAAATTTCTTTGCGATTTCAACAAAGTTGTAGAACAAAAGTTGTTCAGTTTTATGGGTAAAAGCCAACCTTGAAGTATTATCACACCTTTCTGTTACTATATTTTTCCGTATAATTTGTCCCGAATATTTACCGTACTTCGCGGGAGTGTTATGGTTTCTGAGCTTGTGTGTATGCCTGTTTCTTAGGCTTAATCTAGGGCGCAAACTAGTGGATGGATTTTGGAATGCCCCTTGCGTAGATTCGTTTTAATTCGCTGAATGACTATGCCCATAAAGTAAAATGCACTAGGGTTTTATTATTTAACTAAAATAATGAGTAGGTTATATTTGAAAAATAAGACCAAGAATAAGCAAGAGATTCTTATTATAGGTGAAATCAGCGATGAAAATGAAACGGGTGTAGATTTTTTTAATAGTAGACAGCCTAAATCTTATATGTATCGACATGTGTTGATCAAGATAATGTTCAAAAGATATTCACAAGACATTTGCATTTCTTGATGAATAGATATCCCACGTATTCTCATAATAAATACTGTTCACTGCATATCTACACAGTTTTGCAAATCAATGTCCCTGATTGAGTCCATGTCATAGATAGGTATGGATTTTTTTCTATGAGACAATACGATCTCTTTGCTGTGACAGACAGACAGATGCAGGCTTTTTGTGAGTTACATAAAAAAAGTTATTGTGTATAATTTGTGTGATTCTTAACTAGGTACCGGGAACAAAGAGCATTGACTTTTACGGATTGCAGGACAATTTAACTAAAAGACACGAAAACTTACATAAAGAAAATATTAGTAGTTTCTTTAAACAACCATGATAATGATAATCTAAGGTTTTTAAAGTCGGAAATACATGGGAACAGATTCTTCTGAATGAATGCAAAGTACGCACCAATAAAAATTACAAACCATGAAAGTTTACTTAGTTTCATACACTTTTATACAACCCTTGTTATATTCTGAGTTGGGCCAGCATGATTACATCTTTTTTCGAAATTTTAAGGAATCCGGTAGTTGACTGCTAGTCATTTGAGTTACTTTTTATCAAATGTCAAAAACGGTATTTTGTTCTAAAAATGTTTGAAATTTTGTACGATGACGTCATTGTTCAAAATAGTAGTTTGCATACTTATTAGCTAATTTTTATAAATTAAAAATTGAAAATGCAATGAAAATTAAAGTGAATAAGTTTTTCAATAATTTCAATTAAAGAGCTATTTAGTCAATAATATTTCGCAATTTAATTCTCATACAGTCAACTCCCGGATTACGCCTTTTTAAATGAAATAATGCGATCTTAAGGTACCAATACAGGTGACATACATACCTACTAAAACGTCAATACACGGCTTAACCCCATCTATCACAGTCTGTCAAGTAGTAGAAAAGAGCATACTCCCATATCAAAGGCCGGCAACGCACTTGTGACTCCTCTGGTGTTGCGGGTGTCTATGGGCGGCGGTAATCGCTTACCATCAGGTGATCCGTCTGCTCGCTTGCCACCTCTGCCATAAAAAAAAAAACCTTTAAAGAACACGTCAAAGTTCTTATGCGATTGTACTCGACGGGTCATCTCACCTCACCACCTAATCGAAACAACTGTTACCTAACTAAGACATTCTTTCTACATTCGACAGTCGAATGAAACACGATACTTACTCATATAATAGATTTTATGACATGTTATTTTGTTCTAGATAAATTAATGTTTTCTGTTGGTATATATTTTAGATATTTTTTTTGACCCTACTTTACCTAATCTTTGATTATGTTCTAGATTTGGTCTTGATTTAGTATGGTGATAAGTTTTCAAGAAAAAAATTGTGTACATTTTGTGTACTTTATACCTACTTATCGTCAGGAACAGAAAGGGATTCGATCGAAAATTATCTTAGTTGGATTATTCTCGTAAGCCACCGTTAAAATTTAGGACTGAATTGTGTTAATGTAAGCAAAGCGCGCTTTTATTCAAAATTAAAAGCAGACGGTTGAGATTTTTAATATCTGATACTCGTATTCATTTATGGAGTGTAAAAATCACTTTAATGTGACAATAACGTGATAATTTGAAGTCAACGTCATTTGGACGCCGATCAAATATTAGCAAAACTTATTTTGGGAGTTGCGTGCAAAATATTAATTGAATACTCCAAGAAATTGTTGGACCATTTGTTGGCCAATTTTAATGAAAAGGCCAAAACTTTTTTTAAATTCAGTATAGGTTCCTTTGGAAAAGTTGTCCAGATTCATAAGTGGAAGGAACCAATCGTTTAAACTTCCGTGAGTGGCCTGTTTATTGTACATTCTGTTTTATTACGTACACAAGTCGGTCGCGACGAGACGTAACATAAGAATGGGTCACATATCGTTTCTTTAGCTTTTAAAAAAGATTGGTTATTAAGAAGCCCGTATCTGTTTGTCTGTCTGTAGCATCACAGCATTAAAATGAATGTCTTAATAATCTTAATATCCGGGACAAATCACACACTGTCATCTGGCCCCAAACTAGGATTCCCTGTACTATGGGAACCAGAGACTGATATACATACACAATACACATATACATTTAAATACATACATCTATTGATATAATACACCCAGACACAGAGCAAAAAAATCTGCTCATCACAGAAATGTTTGCCCTGGGTGGGGATCGAACCCACGACTCTCGGATCAGTAGCCAGGATCGCTAACCACGTTCTTTTTACACCCTGTACCTCAATTGTATAATTCTATACCGCTGTATAAACGCCCTTGGGCAGATTAATTGGTTTGTAGGTGAGTCTGTGCGGAAAGAGAAACGTTGTGGTAAACAAAAACGGAACAATTAAAATCAAATACCTGTAAACAAAACACAATAACACGTGAAACGCGAAGATTCGCACGGATAACGAAGCCAATCAAATGATAGGTTAAATTTTGACTGACTCGGTGCCTCGGTGGTTAGCGCTCTTGACTGCTGCTCCCAGGAGTCGTAGGTTTCATTCCCACTCAGGGCAAACACTTCTGTGATGAGCAGCTATTATATCTACATCTGTATGTGACTAAACTATAGTTTCTAATTACCATAATACAGGGAATACTAATAGTATTCGGATCCGCGTGTAATTTGTCACGTTTTTTTTTTATTCATTATTACTTTAGCACCGACAGCAATTTTTTAAACTATGTAGCGTAGCTAGGGCAGTTAGTGAATTTGCATTCTGTATTCACCTTACCCGATATTAATTATCGTAAATTCCATTGACATTTTTGAATGAAAACGCCTACTTCTCGGCCCAAGATAAAAGTCATGTATTAATTAGCAATATTTTTACTAGCTTCCGCCCGCGACTTTGTCTGCGTGGACTTTAAAATTGGGTCCAGAGAGAAATAAAATTTAAAGGCCATACCTTCCGTACCTCAAGTTTTCCGGGATAAAAACTATCCTATATGTTAGCCGAATGCTTTATCTATCTAACGACAAAATTTCATCCAAATCTGTAGTAGTTTCGGCGTGAAAGTGGAACAAACAACTAAACAAACAAATATCCATACTTTCGCATTTATAATATTAGTGATTAGTGATAGTGAAAAAGTGTGTGTGACATTTGAGTAGCTGACAGCTAGACGAGGCTATCGTTCCATTGGGTAACAGTAACGTAACAGGTGCAAATGTGGGCGAAATGTCCACCGGTCACACTTGGCTAATACTTGACACGGTCGATGATTAGTAAGGTTAGTTTTATTTGTTGACCGTACAGTGTTACTTGTTGTGTTCTTAGATATACAGGGTGTTACAAATTGGTGTAGGACCGGTTAACTGGGGATTCTACTCATCGTACTGAACAACTTTTGTTCTACGACTTTGCTCAAATCACAAAAAAAATTTGGACATTTCATACAAACTGATCTTCTGTTTTGCCATTTTTTGAGTAAGATTTGCTCAAGTCGTAGATTTGAGCAAAAGTTGTTCAGTACGATGAGTAGAATCCCCAGTTAACGGGTCCTACACCAATTTTGTTACACCCTGTATACCTATAGATAGATAAGTTAGAATGAATGAATGAAAGCATACCATAAAACAGGAAATATAAAAAATATACATACATGAAAATAAGTTATACAGGTAGGCGGTCTTATCACTAAAGAGCGATCATTTTCAGACAATCTTATCCATAATATACTCTTTAGAAGATAGGTATACTCTTTATTGTACATACAAAAAAAATAAAAAAAATACAAAAGTACAATATTAAAGAAAGGTGGGTGGTCTTATCACTTAAAGCTATTTCTTCCAGACTTCTTAGTAAAAATTCTAAGTAAATTGAAATGTCGGAAACTCGACAGGTTTAAAAAGGCACTAAATAAAAATTTAAAGGAATCTTCAATGGAACTTCAATGGAATTCGCGACCCAAAAATTTTTTTTGGCTTGTAAAGGGTTGTATGGTAGCCGCAACTTTATTTGAAGTTGCATTTTATAAATTTTTATAAATTTTTTTCTTTTACTTTTGACGTCCATACAAAAGACATCAACGAGAACTACACTGCAGTCATGGTATCTTTTTGGCACAGATAAAACAAAAATATCGTTAACCATTGTATAAACTATAAGAACCACAGAACAAACATATTTTTCTAAGATTCTTCGACGGACAGTGAGCTTCTATAAAAAAAAGTTTCACTGTAATCCATACAGTAGTTTTTTTTTTAAAAACGCGATCATTTCAAACTGACGAGGAATTTCTCAACTTTTGCCTGATCGGTATCGAGGGTCCTTTTTCATCTTGTTCGATTATTTTTCTACATAAATTAACGTAGATACAGAGTTATTTAAAATTTTTGCTACATTTATTAATCAGCCCTAGATTGCTTCCCGATGTATGGGAAGAGACCCGTGCCCCTGCAGTGGGGACGTAATAAAAAAAAAATGTTTATTTCATTAACAAACTTTTTAACATTTTAGTAACATATCCATTTAGGGACCTTCCTTTTAAGTATAAAAATACTTGTATCAGGAGGTCCCGCTCTTCCATAAGATAAGTTAACAATAATTTATAACACAGAAAAATAAACATTTAAGTATATAAAACGAAAATTTAAAACATAATATCTTATAAGTATACAATTATATTTATCTTATATTCTAGCTGAGTATGTGTTATATAAGGTGTGGGTATGTGTGTGTGTGTATGTGTGTGTGTATGTGTGTGTGTGTGTGTGTGTGTATGTGTGTGTGTGTGTGTGTGTGTGTGTGTGTGTGTGTTCGTGTGTATGTGTTTATGTGTGTGTGTGTAATGGGTTGTTAACTAGATTACAGATGAACTACATGCATACATACATAGTCAATCTCATAAATTAATTAAATGTTATTAATACCTACAACAAAAGTTAAACTATCTAAAAAATGTATAAACAAGAATCTGCTAGTGTCCAAGAGATATTTACGTTTATTTATTTGTAAACAAATGAACAATATAGTATATTTATTATACATCCTGTTCAATCAATTATAACAAATAATTGAGACATTTTTTCTGAATATCAAGGCGAACGGGAAAATTTTAGTTTGCGAAACTCCCTTCTGTGGGCTGTGAAAGCAAGGAGATCATGTACGTATGTTTACGCGATATTTATGGTCAAGAGTTCGATGAAATCCAAGGAGTTTATATGTAGTCATAGTAGATATACAAGTTGTTTGATGAAATCACATAAATTATAACTTCTTTGGATGAAATATTTTCTGTTATTTTAATTATTGATCCCACAAGTGAAGTGTATTGTGTTTCGGGCGTACATGTAAGTTTTGTAGTCAAAACGGATTGACGGATTTTGGTGTGCAATAAATATGTCATTAGATTTATCTTGACACCTTGACACCTGACTTGACCGTATGACACATTTTATGCATTTGGTTTTGTTTGTTTGTTTTACATGACTGCGAAAAGCACAAGAGAGCAAAGATATTATACGAGTTTTTAAAACTACTTTATTATGGTTACTTATAGATTAGGTTGTCTGGTGCCACTGTAAAAATGAGCTCCGTTTTATAGTTTTTTTTTAAATCATATATATTAGTTTTCATTTTTGAAATAATACATGTAAGTAATAACTTTAACAATATTGAGGACAATTTCAATTTTTTTTTTATAATTTATAAAGTTTGTGCTTTACACGTTCTTTTAGATCGTCATTTCTTTTCTACCAAGTACAAGTCCCTACCACGCAGAACTTGCATGGGCGTAGCTAGGGGGGGGGGGTCAGGGGGGCCAGGCCCCCCCTACAAATCTCTTGGCCCCCCCTAGAAAAATCAGCAGTAGGCCTGACTAAGACCGAGGTCATTCTTTAAATTTTCGCGTTCGGTCCTCTCACTACTTTTTACAATATATAAGCAGAACCACTAGATTTTTCCCGACACATAACAAGGTCGAAAACTGACCAAAAATTTGTTAAATTTCTGCTACAAATCAGAAGTCATTTAAAATATTCGGGCTCGCTTCGCTCGCGTTTAACATTACGAACTATTCTACTGTCTGGCAAATAGCATTACAGTGGAAAAGATCTCTTATCATGTATAGAACTTCTTAAGATAAATCTCAAATTTTTGCGCTCGTTTGGCTCGCGCTTTTGTACCAGACTTGCTAAGTACATCTAAAACTATTAAAAAATGCAATTTATTTGAAGAGCTTGGTCAAATAAATAGAAAAAAATTATACATGTATCTATATGACCTAACTACACGATAATCCAAAAACTGTAACGCTTCTCATCTCACTAATATTATAAATGCGAAAGTATGGATGTTTATTTGTTCCATACAAACGCAATAAAGCTACTACATAATTTTTCGAAAATGCGCGTGGATCGCGTTTTATCGCTTTGCCGGGTCCAAATGACTGTGATAGTACTTCTTCTGTGCGGCCCCTCCTAGAAAAAATCCCTAGCTACGCCAATGAGAACTTGTACACTGTACACTCAACGTTTTGCGAAATGTTAGCGAAGCGAGAAGAAACGTCGAGTCCAAAAAACTTGCTTCAACATATTTTTTCAAAAAACTCTTAATTTCTATTACATTTTATGTCATCAATAATTATGAGCTGAAGGATCTATACCTGTCCATATCTTTTTAAATTACATCATCTAGTATTTATAATAACCTTTTGAGCAAAGTAAATTTTTAGCATGTCATTTGAATTTGTTTTCTGCATAATCATTGACAAATTATTATTAGTAACGTTGGTCTATTTTGGACTCATTGGCGTTCCCTGAGATTTTAAGCAACAATTTCGAAAAATCTGCCTCATGTAAGAGCCGGTCTAAATCAGTAATTCATTATGTCTACTTATAATACGTACTTTTGGTTACTACTGGGTTAATTGTCAATAGTAGAAAAAATTTAGATGGAAGGAAATGTTAAAATTAAAAAACTTCAGTTTTTCCCCTATTAGAATATTGACCGAGCGAAGCGTCCAAGATTTGAGGTGGTCGGAAAGCGGTCTAGGTTCTGTTAAGCTAGAGAAAATAAGAAGTTCGAAAGTCTAAAAAAACAGGTTATAGATGATTAGACGGCTTTCCCGCGTACTCAAACATTTAATAGAGATTGAAAGACAATACATAGACAATCACCAACCAAAGAGATGGCATTGGCATCGACAATAAACTTCAAATAACATGTTTACGTAACTCGACATTTCTCGGAACGATCGATTGTGGTGCGATTATGATCGAATCGAGAGTTGGCAGCAAATCGATTGGATTCACCCGCGCCTGCGTGACCTGCACTCTCTTGCACGAGTCTCTGTATTTTACAGTTGGTACATAACTGCATCAGAAATATATTATGAAATATTTTTCCTCACTCCATAGATATAGAAATAAAGACACCTTGGTCTGATCCTCACTCACTAGGATGACATGGGCTATTTTTATTTAAATGGAAAAGACTATATTACATTATGGCGTCATAGCTCACTATTTCAAACATTTTTAAAAAAAATATATCGGTTTTCACATTTTAATAACATGGTCAAATGACTAACATGTAGGTAACCTGTTGCTCACGGGTTACCAATGAACTTATATCTCTGCACCTATGAAGATTATAATAACCGTACTATTTGAAGCCCCTTAAAAAAGGGGCTTACTGAAACCTCAAAAATTGTTCTATACAAATCAGTTACCTGATCGGCCAACTTTGTATGGGAAGACAAAAATCTTTTTTTGAATTCAGTATGAGTTCTTTCCAAACTTTGTTGAGTATGATTAGTAGAAAGAAACCCTCGTTAAAAATTCTGGCAGATGATTTTTTTACACTCTGTATAGCAACAACTATAACTTCTGTGATTACATCATTTTACAACAGATGCACCCACAAGGTCCCCATTACTGGAGTACGGGTCTCAATTAGCATCTTTCACTTACAACAGTGTTTTTCAACCTGTGGGTCGCGACCCCCCGGGGGGTCGCGAAGCCTTTCTAAAGGGGTCGCGGGTAAAGAAAAAGTAAATGGTTATAGGTCCTACACTGCAATGAAAAATACGATTTCAGTGAGAAGGCTGGTCCTGTTTATTTTTTAACAATTTATCAAAACGTGGTTCTATTTTGGAGAAGTTTATAATTTAATCATTTTCTGATTGAAGAAAATTATAAACGTAGTCTTTCAAATCACTAACATTTTATATGTTTATGGCCCTAGGGGGGGTTGCAAGATTTTTTTAACTTGTAAAGGGGTCGGGTATTAAAAAAGGTTGAAAAACACTGACTTACAATATAAATACCCAAGCAAAGAGTAGTTTCTAAAAAGTTGCATTAAAATCATTATTTTGTTATTTTTTACATCTAAGCGATGAGTTTGGCATAGGGTTTGTCAAGTCTCGAGGTTTTGAAAGTCCCGGGACTCGAGATGTCTTGAGCTAAATTTCCCGGGACTTTCGAGACATTCGAGATATAAAGTAAACAATTAATTTTGACGTTTTTCAGGATATTTTTTTTTTTTTTTTTTTTAACTCAAGAAACTTCTTTGAGTCGTAATTCTACGCAACTAGAAATTAAAAACATAAACAAAATATTCTTCCTCTTAAAGGTACTTTAATAAAAATATTATCATCTTTCATCACTTAAGTAACAATTAAAGTAAATTGCATCCGATAAGGAGAAGTAGGTTCTCACTAACCAGCAACACTGACTTACCTGAACCAGTACCGCTTCCAGTTGTTCAAGGGGTCAGTGGCACATATTAAGCCTGACATCAGCTCCCTCCCACCGGCTGAATGTGCAGTTAAACATCATTCCCGGCTCACCTACCACCAAGTGTAGAAGTAGCTCGGGAATGAGCTGCCTCCTCAAGAGTGGGGGTGGAAACATGTAGGAGACACCCTGGTGACAATAAAAACAGAAGATTCACCAGTACTAGAGGTCCTACTGAACATGATTTTTTGCCGCCGCACCAAGGATTGTGGTAGTGGCAAATGTGAATGGCGGAAAGCAATGCTGAACGTGTTCTACAGAGTGCCTCCACTGACAAGGAAAATGCCTTAACGGCAGCGCCGGATGTCTATTAATGGGACGACGATGAAGAGGACGTTGAGCCCCTTCAGCAAGAACCAGCCACCACTGAGACTGAAGATGCCATGGAGAGCTTGCCAGGACCCTCATGGCCTAAGAGGGTGAAAACGTTATTCGCATATGTATAATAATTACATGTAGATAATAGTTAAGACGATATGAAGAAATATGTGGATAATGTTGTGGGCTAGGTACTTATTCACATAATTTAGTCCTTAACATCTTATAATGTTATATTTAGTACATAGTTGTTAATTATCCCCAATAAATAAAATAAAAAAAAAATCCGGAGCGTGTAGCTCGAAAACGGTTACGAATACGAAAAAAGTGTATAGAATAAAAGTTGTAGAAAATTTTATGAACTTTCATTTAGTACATTTAAAAAATATCCATATGACGCACCGTGTTTGAGGTATTACCGAAAAACCGAAAAAACAAAAGACCTTTGTGTCCCCTCTAGGGGTGAGCCGAAGTGAGGGCTCACCCCCCTAGAGGCGGGGATTTTTAGTATGTTCACTTCCTAAGCACCCTAAACACGTTTCTGAAGAAAACGCTCAGGTCCCTGCTCACGAACTGTACAACTCCTTTATTGACTGGATTATCTCGCGTATTTCAATTCATGTCTCGATGTCTCGAATGTTTCGAGCTAAAATTCTCGTGATCGAGACAAGCCGAAGTCCCGGGAAGTCCCGTTTCCCGGGATATTCCGGGACATAAACTCTAGTTTGGCATTACTGTGAACTTTACTAACAAAAGTGATCATCAGGATTGCGTATGCTGACAGTAACTATAGAGTGTCAAAGATATGTCTACGTCTTAAAATCCTTTACTCTTTAGCTTGGCAGGCAGGTCGGCGATCCCAGTATGATCCCAAATGTGGGGTATTGCCGTAATCGCCACGCTTGGCAGGCGGGTTGTCGATTGCACTGTATAGTGCAGAACACTGCTGCCCATCCTCCAATTCCCCGATCCCTTACTCACCTCTTATGATACTCACAAGAGCAGACAGAGCGGTTATATTCGAGAGCCACACCACAGGCTAACCTTTCTCAAGATTTGTAAGTTCGTGTCCAGAAAAAAGGTGATAACCATCATAGCTCCCAAAACCCAATTACCTACTCGATAACAAAAATCGTATTAATCTCCGCGTTCTAATTCCGCCGTACAAAAATAGTGAAGACAAGACGCTTGCCAATTAAGAGCAATCATAATTAATGCTCCTAATAACTTATATCTCACTTCGTCAGCGAAAACGCACGAGAAAAATCACTAGCTGAGACCGGTTGCACGATGATTTTAACTTGGGATTAACAGAAGATTAGGCTTTTTATTTGTGGTGTTTCGGGCGTTTGTCAGTCAGAAAAGTATTTAATAGCTTTAGAGCAGTTGTCCCCTGTATTTAGTAAGCCCTTGGCATTATCTCACCTGGTGGTAAGTGAAGATGATGCCGAAGATGGAAGCGGGCTTACTGATATTCCCCAACGCAATGGGGAACTGGCTATCTTACGTAGTCGGTCCCATAATGAATTGGCCTGATATAGTTCTACGCGACATGTCGATACATGTTATGTTGCATTGAATAGTACGGTTCTCAGACACTTTATAAACGAACACGCATGGACTTGACGAGCGTAGTTCAGTTTAGCAGTTTGTTTGAACAACAAGTGTCGCGTATTTTTTCAAAATGTCGAAAACCGAGTATCGAAGCGTCATAAAGTTTCTATTTAAAGAAGGCTTATCCCCCGCCCAAATTAAAGAACGATTAGATGGTGTGTATAAGGAGTGTTCTCCCTCTTATAGCACAGTAAAAAATTGGGTGAAAGAGTTTCGCCTCGGGCGAGAAACCGTCGAAGATATCGGCCATGACGGTCGACCGGTAGAAGTGCTCACTCCCGATACTATTGCTCAAATCGAAGAAGAGGTTTTGAGTGACCGCCGTTTGAAGATTAGAGAAATTGCAGCTAGACTTGGGCTCTCTAAAAGTACCGTCCATCGTGCAATCGATGAACATCTTCATAGGAAAAAAGTCAGTGCAAGATGGGTCCCGAAACTTCTGTCAGCTGTGCAGAGACGGGAGCGAGTTCGCTGTGCTGCCGAGTTTTTAGATCTTTGTGGAGAAAACCCAAAGAACGTGATCGAGATACTAGTGACTGGTGATGAAACTATGGTGTTATATTATGATCCAGAAAGCAAGCGCGAGTCAATGGAATGGCGTTATAAGGGTGAAAAGCCGCCTAGAAAGGCAAAGGTGCAACAATCTACCAAAAAAATCATGTGCACAATCTTTTGGGATTTTCAAGGTATTTTGATGGTTGATTTTAAAGAGCGCAATACAGTCGTAAACGGCGAATATTATACTTCATTAATATATAAACTGTGAGATATTATAAAGGAGAAGCGCAGAGGCAAACTGAGTAAAGGCGTCCTGTTGCTTCACGACAACGCCCCCGTGCACACCGCCGGTGTTTCGAAGGATGCAGTGCGTCAATGCGGGTTCACGGAGCTGGACCATCCACCTTATAGTCCAGACATGGCTCCGTCCGACTATTACTTATTCCCAAATTTAAAGCGGGACTTAAGGGGAAGAAAAATTTCAAGCGATGAAGAGTTGCAGGCGGCCGTCTTCAGTCATTTTGAAGACAAAGATTGCGATTATTTTTATAAAGGATTAGAAATGTTATTTCACCGATGTCAGAAGTGTGTCAGTATTGATGGAGACTATATTGAAAAAAAAAATGATTGCATTTAATTTTCTTTTTTATTTCATAGTTAGGCCAATTCATTATGGGACCGACTACGTATCTTCATGCCGGAACACATCTATCGGTGGAAGCTAGCCAGGCGGGCTCAGAAAATGCCCTACCACTAACCAAACCGAATCCTACAAAGTTAGACCCCGCCGGGAATGGAACCCGCGACCTCCTGATGTGAAGCGAGCGGACAAGCCACTAGGCCACGGAGGCGGTTAAAAGTACTACAGGGGTACAACAAGCAGAGGCCTATGTGTTATGCGTCAAAAAGTCACTCTACATTTTCTTTTTGGTTCAATCATTCGGTTACATGTGTCACGTGTGAAACTCATGAAACTGAACAACTTTCCCTATAGAACCCTATACAATAGGTAAAAAATGATTGAAAAAAATTCAATTTTTTGATCCCCAGTTTACTGCAGGTTTAATTAAAAAATTGCAAGTTTCATAAGATCTTACAAATTTTATAGATGGTTATTGATAACATCTTCAACATTGACATGGAATTTGAAATTGAGGAGCTTCCTAATCTCCATTAATTCCTCTTGCATGCTGACTTTTGCGGTCACGGCCGTTAGCATTAAAACAAAAGTAAGACGAAAATGAAAACAACATTAACGTGCATAATGTTAGTATAATAATATGTTTGCTGTTCTTTATTTTACGTCCCATTTAATTGAATTTACTTAAATTTTATAGACCAGTACCTACCGTAACGAAAAGGCAGTAGAGATTTTGAAATAACAAATTGTTTTGTTGACATTTCAATATATTCGGTTGAGTTAACAGCATTATCAATTTATGTAAGCGCAGGTTAACAGTCCCACAGTGGATGCGACCACACGATGCTTACTACGATCATCAAGTAACTAGGTATACGCTTCGCGCATTAACTCAAGCGACTTCGCACGCGACGCGCGTATTCGCCTCCCAACGCGCACGGAATTTTTCGCGTCGCGAATCTGATTTTCGTACACCCGGAAAAAAACATCTTGCAAGCTGGCCGGAAAATTGAATAAAAAGTTTTTATTCATTATCGTCTTTGACTAAGTTTTGGCGCGAATTTTGACAGTGAGATTTAAAAAGTTTGACATTTTTATTTTTTATCGCAGTGACGTGAGTTCAGTGTTATCAGCCGGTGTTTTACTAAGATTTTTACGTTACCTACTGAAATGAATTTACGTTTTGGTGAAAATAGGTTTGGTGAATAAGTATGTTTGTACTTATGTTCTTATATTAAAAGTATTGTTTAAACAAGTGTGGAGATGCGATAATATGACGAATTCAGGGGATCTTTATGGGTTTGCCGCCATTACTGAAGTAAACTAAAGCATCTATAAACTAAATAATCATAAAATAGTATCTATGACTTAGGTGTATAGTAAGTACTTATTCATGTCATGTGTTTATCAAGAATTATCTTCGAACAAGAGTTTACTGAAACCTGATAACATATTTTTGGTTCAATTTAACTACATATCTAGTTTAGCCGCGTCTGTGACGTAGTGAATAATTCACAAACTTTATATCAATAGATTGTGAGTTCAATTCCCGGCAGGGTCTAACTTTGTAGTACCCTTTTTGGTTGATGGACACTTTCTGATCCCTCCTGGCTAGCTACTGTTATGTCTGTCAAAGCCATATCCTTAAACATCAATGTTAACAGCATTGATGTGTTCCGGTCTTCTCTGGAGATAAGATAGTTCCCAATTACCTGGGGAATCTTAGTAAGTCAGCTTCCATCTCTCAATGTTATCATAATTTACCATCAGGTGATATGATGCCATTGGCTTTATCAAATTTATGAACAAAAAATAGGCAACTCCTTCATGTTTATGATAAGTATTTTTTTGCGAATTAACCATCGTTTACTTCTTTTCTTTTTGTCTCACGTCGGCCGTCTTACTCCAGTCAGTCACCCTGGATAAATAGAGATTATAAAACATACCATAGTAGACAGATACAATATACTCGTATATATATAAGGTGCTACTCTATTAGTGCCCGATATTTCAGTCAGTGCTTCTACTCCTGATTCTGATCAACTTTCCCCAAGGAACCCATAGTCAAATCGCAAAAAATTTTTGGACTCTTCATACACATTGATCAGCCGAGCGGCCAAATTAGTATGAAGAGTCCAAACATTTTTTTGCGATTTGACTATGGGTTCCTTGGGGAAAGTTGATCAGAATCAGGAGTAGAAGCACTGACTAAAATATCGGGCACTAATAAAGTAGCACCTTATATATGAGGGACCCAAGACAAGAGTCTGCACCCTCGTTAATTATGTTCTTGCGAGATCAGTTCTACAAAAAAGTCCTCATAAAAATTAACGAATTAAAATGACATAAAGAGTTTGAGTGACCGTTTTTTTACAACTGTTATGTGATGAGAACCGATCTTGAGGTACTTCATTCCACATTAATCACTAAAATACCATTCCATACAGGCAAAGCGCGGGCCCGCCAGTAATCAGCCCACCAAAAATGAAATAAAAACTGTTTTGAACGCGAACCGGTTGCGTCATACATAACTTTAGTTCATGCCACCATAGACGGTGCAAACGCACTTGTTTGCGTCAAAAATGCAATGCGTACGCAAAAATTCCGGCCGGCCATTCATATACAGATTTTTCGCGAATATTTTTTCGTTGGTAAATTAATTATAGCGTATTTTTTTGTTTTCATAACATTTGTTATAGTTAAATTATTAGTAAATATTTATGAATCTACATTAACTGTATGTTTTTATTATACTGTGCAGTTTTTTTATTAAAATCTTGTTATTATTTTTTGGACAAATGGCAGAATATATTCTTTAAACTAACAGCTTTCGCCAAAGAAACTCTTCAGTCTTCTTTTCTGCTTACAATCGAAGAAACCCTTCTCATCGTCCCATACAACAGTCGATTCATTTGTATGGAAAGTCGATAAATATTTTGTCCGATTATACAGGGTGTAACAGAAGTGTGTGACAATACTTCAAGGTTGGCTTTTACCCATCAAACTGAACAACTTTTGTTCTACAACTTTGTTCAAATCGCAAAAATTTTTTTGGACTTTTCATACAAACTTGGTTCGCCAGCTGATCGATTTGTATGAAAAGTCCAAAAAAAATTTTGCGATTTCAACAAAGTTGTAGAACAAAAGTTGTTCAGTTTGATGGGTAAAAGCCAACCTTGAAGTATTATCACACACTTCTGTTACACCCTGTATATGTATAGGTCGGTTCCATGTGGTTCCTGTGTTGCTTCTTTGAAGTGAATGAAAAGTCATCCTGTGTATCTAACATTCTAATTATTTTACGATAATGTTTTATTTGAGTTAATAATTTCTGCATGTTTTTATTTCATTCTGCTTTTTTGGTTAATATGTTCCGTGTAATTTTTTAGTTCCTTTTTTTGTATGTCTTTATATCTTTGTGAACAAAACAAGATTCTATTCGTATTCATATACTGTAAAACTATCCTATAGCTTCTGTAAAACTATGCAAAAATGCGCGTTGTTCATACTGTTCTATCTTCACAAGGTCAGTCAGACATACGTGACATCGCCCGCTAATGTAAACACAGCATTAGATTAGGTTCAACACTGATAACAGTGGTTACCTTGCCTATTATTAGTCTAGCCTAGCATTTAAAGGACTCGGTGGCTCAATGTTTAGCGCTCCTGACTACTGATCCGAGGGTTGTAGGTTCGATTCCCACCCAGCGCAAACATTGGGCCTGCTCTTCCATATCTTTAATTTAAATTTCAATGAACACAGAATATGTTACAAACAACAAAAAAAAGGGAAACAAAAAACAATGACAGCTACGGGCAGTGATATAGTACTTAGATATTAGTTGAGACTTTTTATATAGTGAATAATTATAAGATCACGTTTTCATACATAAACTTTGAGGAAAATCTAACTCGTCCTTCTTACTTTGTATAAATATATATAAATATTCAATTTATTTTTATTGCCATCTTGTGATCTCAGGTACATAGGTAACCGGTTTAGATCCGGTGTAGCCTTAGGGTCGACGAGTTACTGACAAACAACCATTATTATATCTGTTCATCACTTACCGAACAATATTCATGACGATAGGTATTTTAGATAGGTACATTTTTTTTAAATGTAACTATAGTACCTATTCATCAAATAAATATTGTATTTTATTTTCATTGTACTGTTTGACATGTAAAATATTTTTTACGAAATAAATTGAATTGAATTGAATATTTTGTTGAAGTTTCACGATTAGGAACAAAAATATAGCCTCATTTATTTATCTTTGTATTGTATAATGGAACTTTTGATGGATTTACGGAAAATCAATAGCACGCTTAAGTTTTAACTAAAAAAATGCGATTATGTTTTAATTACCTAATCAAAAGCACACGTAAATAAGAAAAACATCATTTTTCAAAATTAAAACAGTGAAAATGTAAGAAATTAAAAAAATATAATGTTAAGTAATGTTTTATGGCAATTTTTTTTTTCCAAATAATATTTATATTTATTTAGTAATTAACTTAATAAACTAAAATACAACATAAAAAAATAAAAATCCACCAAGAGGCTTCGTTAGTCAAAGAGTCCACCCTTAGACGTACCAGGCGCAAAGGTGCCCATCACGCTTGCAGCGTTTCCACGCTGAATCGCCACGGATAACCTTTGCATCAGGAAGGTCCCAGAGCGGAGGTCACCCCCTCTTTGCCTAATTCGACACCCTATCTCTCGTTAAGTTAACTAATGTTAAGTAGTTAATTAATTTTAAAAAATTAAAACAAATGTACATGCTTACTTTTTATCCGCAGATAAGATGCAAATTATTGTAGCTAACACACACATAACTGAACACTGAACAACCTTACTCAAGAAACCTATCTATAGGTATATAATCTGACTATAAAACTATGCAGCCTTTAACCCGTTGACTTGTTTTTATAAAAAAAAAACAATAAAGTAATCATCATTAACAATAAGTAAATAATTAACAATAATTGACCACGCTGAATACTTTAAAAACAACCGACTTCAATCGCAACAACTCCAATTTTGCTGTTTTTGTTGATTTTCTCAAAAACCGCTAAATCGATTTCGATAAATTTTATATGAGACCACCTGTGAAGTATAACCTTTTAAACAAAAAAAGAATTTTCCAAATCGGTTCACGCGTCTTCGAGTATTAGGTGAACATACATAAAAAAAAGATTCCGACGAATTGAGAACCTCCTCCTTTTTTTGAAGTCGGTTAATAAAGTAAAATGACTGACTCGGTGGCTAAGTGGTTAGCGATCCTGATCTCTGATCCGAGAGTCGTAGGTTCGATCCCCACACAGGGCAAACTTTTCTGTGATGAGCAGAATTGTTTGCTCTGAGTCTGGGTGTATTATATATATATATGTATTTAAAAGTATATGTGTATGTATATCAGTCTCTGGTTCCCAAGATACAGGGAATCCTAGTTTGGGGCCAGATGACCGTGTGTGATTTGTCCCGGATAATATTGTTCTTATTAATCGATTTGTAAAGTTTGTATGAAAAGAAGTCAAATTAATGTTGTTACTTATCAAGTTATCAGGTGTACACTAATTTGTATTTAATTGTTTTTTTGTTTTGTTGTGCATTTTACTTTTAAAAGATGATCCGTAATCTTACTTGCCACAACTTAACTACAAAAAAGCCATTGTTACCAAAGTTTGTAATAATCCATGTTTCATGTAGATTACCAATACCTGTTCGGTGAACCATCAAACGTACGTGTATTCGCCTAATGACGTCAAACTTAAGTTTTTTGGAGGTACAAAAACTATTATGTATTATGGACGTTGAAAAAAGGGTTCAACGTCCAAGAACGCCGTCCAATCACGTATTTAACAAGTGAAAAGTTTTTAAGAGTGCAAAGAGTAAAAAGTATCGTAACAAGAATAAAAAAGTCGAGTTTTACCCTGGAAACAAATTGTCGGTGAATTTACTGATGCTGGCAATGCCAGATAGAATTTAATGATCATTTTTAACCGACCTCAAAAAAAGGAGGAGATTCTCAATTCGTTGGAATCTTTTTTTTATGTATTTTCACCGATTACTCGAAGACGCCTGAACCGATTTGAAAAATTCTTTTTTTGCTTAAAAGGGTATACTTCACAGGTGGTCCCATATAAATTTTATCGAAATCGATTCAGCGGTTTTTGAGAAAATCAAACAAAAACATATCAAAATTAGAGTTGTTGCGATTGAAGTCCGTTGTTTTTAACGTATTCAGCGTGGTCATAAAATATCTCAAGACCATATTTTATTGTACCCTACTAAATTAGAAATTAAATTGTACAAAATTAATTTGTACCTATAAAACGGCCGTGCCAGACTGATTTATAACGCACAGCCTATACAGTCATACATTCTATACACAATGTGAAAAGGAGCATTTAGAACGGGATTTTGTGAATGTGTACCCCTAATTGGGGATGATAAAGTATTAAAGTTTGTATGGAAAATTTAGACTGTTACATTACAGTAGGTACAAAAGACTTCTTCATCCGTAGTTGTCATAAAAGTAAGGTAGAAAAGCTGCCCGACATAGCTAACTATGTCGTTAGGTAGTCGTGTGTTAGTGGACATAGCTGGGCGAGATTGACGGGGGACCGAGAAAAATTACTAGCACGAGGACTACACCCATCAGTGGGCTAATGTGAGCTGATTAGATAGATGCATAGATGAGCAAGAACCTAAAACTAAAGAGAGGTAGGTTGTACCTACGCAAAGCAATATTTTTATCTCAAATATTAATTAAATGAAATCAAGACGAAACTAAGTGGAAAAGACCCCTGGTGAATGGAAAAAACGTTATTTTCACTATGTCTAACTTAATTAAATAAAATAAATAATAAAATTATAATAATAATAATTTAATTAAATTAATAAACCTAACCAAATATAGATGGGAGAAAACGAAAACGTTGTAAGTAACAATATTCCAGCTTTGCACTTACAGCGTTCTTATTTTCTCCCATCGATTATAATACCTACCTGTACTGAACAATCACGAAAATAAAGTAGATAAGTCCAGTCTTCCAAAGTTAAATATTTAGCTTTTTTTAAATCTACAATTGATAAAGCCTTTGGCATTATCTCACCTGATGGTAAGTGATGATTCTGAAAAATTAAATCGGACTTACGAAGATCCATCGCAATGGGGAATAGCAATCTAAACAAAACTGTTAATCTTTATCTACCAAACACACAATATGGCAAAAGCTAGACTTCTTGTGTTAGTTCCCACATGCTCCCCACATAGAGGCACGTCGCCACAGTATGTCACTATAGGGAAATTGTGTTTGTGGGAAAACTCACGCTTTTCCCGCTTGGAAGGTTTTCGAGAGAGCCCCGGGCGAGATGTCTCCTACTTATTGTTAGATATTGTTTTGTTACTAGTCGTACTAGAAAAAATGTTAAGGTATCTGAGATTAAATTTAGTAGTTAGCTTATTAGATTAGATATTTGAGGGTATGTTTTCGACGTCTTAGGACGGTTTCAATATTGGTGAACACTTGAACAATTTTTGCACCATGGAACTGTGCAAATTCGTGAGCGATGTACCTTAAAATGTTCAAACGCTTTTCGGTATTGTCTTAGTCCGCCAATCTCATTTCGGCTGTAGGTAGGATAGGAACATACCATTAAAAGTTTGAACCTTAGACATACGTTTTTAAAATCACGTTTCCTGTTCCCTCATTTCCGTATGTTTACTGCAGTGTTAAAGAGAAACCGTCCGTCAAATCGACGTGTTTGTTTCATAGTTTCTTACATTCGCAATAATTCTGATCAAGATTTCGTGATTGTAAATGATCTCATACGGTCCACTGAGTAAGTGGCTGATGTAACGTGGATTACTGCTGTGTTTACGAGCACCATGAGAAACTGCGAACCACTTAGATAGGGGGATTATTAGTTAACTTTGCACAAATCCAAGTGCAATTTTAAAATTGCGTGTTAAGCGAACTTGAAATAAGATCTAATAATATGTCGTCTGTTTATTCATTTTGAGGAAATTCATCCAAATCTTTCCATGTACCACGAATTGGATTATTTTTTGACTAGGTTTTTCTACCTTCAGAAAGTTTATCATTCGTGACAAATAATTCCGTTTAAAACGATACATCTATTAACGAGCAAAAACAATTTCGGTTTAAAATAAACAAGAGACAACACCTTTGCTCTAACTCAGTTTTACACTGGAAACTACAGAATGTAAAAAGACCGCACAGGTAAAGGACGGACAGGAAAAACGCGACGTCAACATTATTTTTTAATTTGGTATAGCTTTCTTGTCGAAAAATATTTAAGTAATATGATGAGAAGACTCTTATTTTAACGTCCTTCTTCCAGAAAATATTTATGTTAAAAACTGTTTAATACAGCAAATGTATCTGTATCTGAACATTATTTTTTACTTTTAAATTAAGGAATGCACCTTGCTTGACAAAATCTTTGGACCGCGTGTGCAGTATTAAACAGTTAAATTCGTTAAAATTAGATAAAAAGGCTTTCTTTACTTTCACCACAACAATTGAACTGTACAAAAACAACAAAGAAAGCATAGTGATCTAACAATTAATTCCTAATCTTGAAACAGTACACGAATGGATGTCAAAAATCAGTATGCAAAGTTGCATCAGTGCACTCAAAATGTCATTTAGTTTCCAAACATGTCATTTCGTTGCCTAACACCGGCACTGTCTACGGTTTACTAATCGCCAATCAATGAACGGGTCATTCATTAATTATGTCGCTTGTTTGTTGCACAGGTCCGAATTTGGGTGTTTATCATTGACCCCCCATTTGACCCCCCTACTTTCATGTGAGATTTTTTTTTCTTGAGGCTCTGCATACTTTTTAGTGATGAATAATATCTCTTCCTGCGAAATCCATCGTTGTCAAATATGTTGTCTATTTCGTCAATCATAGTTTTATTTATAAGTTCATGAATTAAAATATTTTTTGCTCAACATAAAACATGCCTGCGGCGTGAGATCTCCTCTTAATGCAACTCTGGGTCAATCGTCAGATTTAAACATGCAAATAACTTGAATATTTATTCACTTTCCGAGCAGCTAGCATAATTATTTGTTAAGCGTGATCTCTTAAGCTCAAAATAGTTATAATAAGGCAATTAATTTGCGCAAACATGCGAATTTTTCATAATCAGTTGCAAATTATGAAGTCTTATAATGTAAACTTATGAAACTCGCTATAAAATAAAAATAAAAATATTTTATATACAAAGTAATTAAAATATTTTGTTTTTCATTTCCAGATACCAAAATTTTTGTATAGAAATATAAAACGTCAGTCTTTTTCAATAAAATAAGCAACTATTTATTAAAACAATAAAGATTCGTAACTTTCAATCATACTTAAAGTGTCTGAGTTAATTAGCAGATCTGTAATAACTATTAAAGCCTAATGCGGTATAATGTTCTTAATTATAGACCTGTCGTTTATTTATAAAGAACTAATCTCGATCTTTCAGGCCTGTTTCCTGTGCTCGATGTCTGATTGGCTATTATTTTAGCTACCAAAGTCGCATGGGAAAACAGCTTCAAATAGATACCATTGGTACTTTAATACCAGTTCAAAATTTGTTAACTTTAAGAACAGAAATGAAAAAGAAAATGTCAACAAATATGGTTTTAGAAAAGATATTCTATGACAAAATACCTTGTATGAAATGTCAAAATTTTTCTAATTTCTTAAATTATAGAACATGAAATTTATTTGTGATTTCTATTCCTGAAAATATTATTTTAAAGGAATCTTTAATTGTTTTCATGTTCCCATACAGTTGTACAATAAGTTGATCCACTTGTGTGGGAAATCCAAAAAAAACTAGGTTTTTAAATTCTTTGTTTCTTCAATTAATTCTTTAACCGCAACTTAAAATATCCATTTTTTTTTACTGAAAGTCCCATAAGTTTTATTTTTTCCAATACCAGTAAAAAAAAATGATTTTCCAAAATAATGTTAAAACTGGAAAAACACACGTATTGGCTTTATATTAAGTATATTTCTAAGTATATTTATTTGTGTAAAATGAAAGTGCAATATCTTATAAGTACTAACAAATATACGTGTCTAGCTAATGCCTT
Source organism: Coleophora deauratella (assembly GCA_958295455.1). NCBI lineage: Eukaryota > Metazoa > Arthropoda > Insecta > Lepidoptera > Coleophoridae > Coleophora > Coleophora deauratella. The sequence goes on along the minus strand of OY282392.1, from coordinate 18,824,784 downwards.
ATTAGTACTTAGGATACGTTACCACATCCCTACTGGGTAAGTAAGTTTCCTTATAGACCTGACAGTTGTACTTATAATTATGTTTTCCAATGAAAACATAATTATAAGTACAAGATTCCCTGCAAAAACTGGCATTTTGCCTATTTGAAACTCACACGGTGTGGATAAAGTAGTACACAGGCCCACAGAGATATCTGAACCCCTACTAAAGCTATTCGTGGTACATGGTGTATTACGGAGAGGTTCAGATATCTTTGTGGCTGTCTGTACATATCATAGTTGCAAAAACCCAGTATTTTACCAACCTTATTAACAGGCCCGCATTTAGATTGGACTAGGACATAACATTAAAATAATCTAACAAACATTCTACTGCACTGCATTCATTCTTAGTACTATGTAGAAAAAAAGACGATTTAAAAGTATGTGCAAAACATCTACTTACTTAAGTAAAAATCATTTTGATTAATTTGATTTTGACTCGCTTTAAGGCACTTCTTCTTTAACCCTTTATGTTTATTATCTACTTTGAAGCTTTTTCTTCATTTTATCTGTTTATTGACAGATAGATTAATAAATTTATAGAAATTTTCTATCTTGCCTTTTGCCCATGTTTCTATTATGACTTTTGTCGTACATAAATGAATTCAGTTTAGGCAGCGCAGGACCTGTCGGTGTGGAAGAAGGCCTTTGTCCAGCAGTGGACGTCCTTTGGCTAATGATGAAATGAACACATCCCTAAATACATCCCAGGCCAAACAAGTACATATCAGTAATCCCATAACGTATCAGCAATGCTCAAATGAAAGTGGTCGGGCCCAGCGAGCGGGAAGCCATTAACTTACAGGTAACTAACATTTGAAAGCTGCATTAGGCATTGTGATATTATGCACTTACCCTTCCGGTAAGCTTGATTGCATCTTGGTTTTTCGCCTTAAGGTGTAATGGCAAATATTACGTTTGGTAATAGTCCCAAACAAGGAGTTTGTCTCACCTGTTGCAGTCAGAAATATCTATAATACAATATAATAATAAAAGTGTAATAGAAAATAACTTTATTAACCTGGAGATACTTATAAGTTATTTGGTGTTAGATGAAAAAGTAATAATAATATTTGTCATTAACGGACATACATACACTCGAAAACAATAACTTCCTCTTGTACAGTTAGGTAAAAAGTAAATGTTAATTATATTAAAAAATAGATGATAATGACTAAAATGAAACTTATTCTCAATTTTCTGTGTTATCCTATCATTTTAAAACGGTTACGAAATACCTCTTGCAATTGTTCTTAATTCAACAGTACAATGTGGCATGGTTTCCATAACAAACGTACAAACATGTGAGAGTTTTCATACGTGTGCGATCGTTACTTTTTACTGATTTTATGAGATTTTTCCCCGTACATAACATTTATAATTAATTGACATAATGAAATGAATTGAAAGTCATTTCATTGAAATAAATTTTACACCCTCTAGAAATAAAATAATAAGTACTTGGGGTTACTAAATGGGAGCTTACGTAAGGTTTCGCATTTGTTCCACCCACTTTCGGTAAATTAGCGAAATAAAATTGATAGTTGAAATGTTCCAATAACATCGTCTAATTCGTCATTTCATGAACGAACGCGAAATGTCTTGAAAAACCGGAAAATCGCATAATCTACGATATAACCTTACTGGTACACATATTCCTAAAATTACGGCTTACTCATAGATCTTTTTTTTAAATAAAAAGTAACAAATCTGTCTTACTCTGTCTTTCACCAAAACGCAAATTCATTATTCTAAACAAAATTTCAGCATTTTTATTTAAAAAAATGTCTTGAACGTCACCTAACTCCAAACCTACCTCAACAAAACCGGAAATGTAAAGTGTGGATTGCCAGTGCGAAAAATGTTGGAATACCTTGCTGTGCTGCTCATCGGATTTTGGCTTGGTGTTGCCATATTCCTCTACGTTTCATGCCACTGGCTGGATGAGATCCTTGGTAAGTTTTTAATAAGTCCATATCCCATACTTTAGTCGAAGAGGAAATAAAACCCTAACCGGGGTGAACAGAAAAGGCTCTGTGTTAGAGTTAGAGCACAAATTTTACCTATTTCTTAATAGAGCCCTGAGCAAAACAAAATTCATTCGTAGTCTTGCAAGAATGAATAAATGTAAAAACAATTTAATTTTGAAGACCATGTAACCAATGCCAATTTATAATAGTTTTATAATAGTTTTTATAGTTGCACGACGCCGATCATCTTTTTGTGAGTGACCTTCCTCTGCCTTTGCGGATGACGATATGAGATTCGCACCAAACCACAACTGCAATCTCTCTTTAAAGACACTCCAGTCGTTCCCTATCTCGAAATATGGTAAATTCCCGATAATGGAACTCATTTTTGGTAGCCGACAGTTATAATATTCACGCGGTAACGAAATAAAATTAAAAAAAAAATACCGGACTCGCGCCACTTGTTATAAATGAAAGACGTGCGTACAGTTCAACGGTTTTTAATGCACTGCCAAAGTACCCACATACACTTATTATTGTGCTTAAACCCAACACATATGTAACGAACGTGGTGAATCGGACTTACTTTAGCGAACATTTAACAGTTTTTTAAAGTTATTTATTAAGTGATTTAAATAAGCCTATTTTTAAATCAACATGGAGATAAAATCTCACTAAATTTCAGGTAACTTTTTTTAAAGATGTACAGGGCATCACTACGTCTTTTAGAACCCTCATTCGCTACCCGAGAACCTGGGTGTGGTCATCATTAAAAATAATAACGTAGTCCACTTACCTTATTTAAATACTTATCAAGTTACTCAAAACCAACCAACATGTGTCTTGTGAGTTACCTTGACCAGCACCTTACATGGCATGATATAATTAAGATATGGCGAAAACTGTTTACCAATCTTACTGCTCTACTGAGCAATGATTAAATAAATAAGACAACTTTTGCCATGCCGTAAGGAAAAATCACGTAACGCAAATTAATCAAGAGGTTACGGTATTGTATAGTAATTATAAGCCATTAATGAAAGGTTTTATTTTGGACTTTTTTATGTGATAGGTGGCAAACGAGCAGACGGATCACCTGATGGTAAGTGATTACCGCCGCCCATAGACACCCGCAACACCAAAGGAGTCACAAGTGCGTTGCCGACCTTTGAAATGGGACAAAGCTGAGTGATTTGTATGAAAAGCCCAAAAAAAGTTTTGGTAGAACATTATTATAACAAAACATATTTTTCGCATCTGTATGTACTTATGTAGTACCTATACAAAGTCGTCCCCAAAAAGGTTGTTATCTGTCAAAACAACTGTATAGTGTAGAAGATATTCGCGTCATCACATATACACGCGGTAATGTTTATTAAGGTAACATATGGTACCATATACACTTTGAAACTGACTCTGTACAATACCTTATTTTTATTGCGAACAGTGTTTTCAACCCATTACTTATTATTAAAGTGTCTACAATAAATCGTCTACTTAATCATGTTGTTTACTTGCTTTTATCGAAATCGAACCCACAACCTTTAGTTTAGAAGGCAAGATATCCATTGCTAAACACAACGGTAAGGGGCGTAGCGCCACGACGATCCATTAGGATCTAGTTGGTTTTTAATTTAAATACTGGTTAATAAATAATTAGAATAATGTTGATATTTAACCTGTATTATTAAATGGAAGCATAAATAACCCGGATTCTATAATAATATCTTACTAAATTAAATAAACATTAAGGAAAGTAGAGCATATTATATTTTTCAAAATTTATTTTAGGTTTCTTGGCTATGATTAAACGGAAAATATCCTGTTAAAATAATATACATTCCTAGATACACACATACCATACAAAATAAAAAAATAAAAACCCTTCTGCATATCCTATAAGTATTGTATGGTTCATTCCAATCAAAAAAAAGCAAAAGGTAAACAAACATAGTATGCAGATGACATTGACATGTGTCAGTTCCATAGTAAGTTTGTTTACGTTTTGCTTTTTTTTGATTGGAATGAAGTATATGTTGATTGTTAGAAGCCCCCCATGGCACCCACCACTAACCCAAATTATTTGTAAATGTTTCTTAAGTTTTTTTTACTATTTTTTTTTATTTTAGTTTATTTTATTTAAATTAAACATACAAACAGATTACAGTCATTAAGAGTATTCACTTAATTATAACATCGAATTGGACAGACTGTAGTCCAGCAAAAGTATGCAAGTGGAAAACATTAAGGTATTACAAACGAAATTACAGATTTAGTTTGCGAGAACAATGCAATACACATGTTGGTAATTAACACTAAACAAAGGTGGCTACAAGGTATAAAAATACTTTGTATAAATATAAATACCAAACCAAATACAATAAAGATATTTAAAATAAATGAAGAAATGAGACATCATCTAAGAAATTAAGAGGTTAAGCTGTTGACGAAAAATATAGAGTCTGCTATCAAAAATGTCAATGACATCGTTGGTAGCAGACAGCTCATTGTATTGACGACACATTCGAGTAAGGGGATTATAAAAGGACGTATTATTAAGATACACACGAAGCTGAAAAGTTTTAGGGTGTCTGCACCGATAATAGGTATTTAAATTAACTACAGAAAGAAGCGTAGGAGAGTCAATGTTGTAATGAATAATCTTATGTAAAGTAATTAGGTCAAAAAATTTACGTCTGTCTTCCAAAGTACTGAGCTTAAACTTCGCTAATAAATCAGAATAAGAATTACAAACTCGATTAAAATTATAACGGGATGACGAGAATTTTAAACAACGTTTTTGAATGCCTTCAAGACGGCTTATATGAACTTTATAAAAAGGTGACCATATCACAGAATTATATTCAAGAATACTACGTATTAATGAACAGTACAGATGAATTAAGCTGGTGGGCTTTTTGAATTTTTTTGTGATTCTGGTTACAAAACCAAGTAAGCGAGAGGACCTGTCAATTATGTAATCAAAGTGTTCTCTGAACGTCAGCTTTTCATCGAAATAGATGCCTAAGTCCTTCACTACGGATTTACGATCTAAAATATGGCTGCCCACAGAATAATTAAAATTTACTTTATTTATTTTTCTGGTGAAGGTAATAACACAACATTTATTAACATTAAGAGACATACAATTTGCGGAGCACCATTCCACTATTGAATGTAAATCTTTTTGAAGATTAACAGCATCACTTAGACAATTTATTGTGGAATATACCTTTAAATCATCTGCATATAGAAGACAAGGACAGGATAACCGTGCAGCAAGGTCATTAATGAACACTATGAAGAAAAGCGGACCGAGATGAGACCCCTGCGGTACTCCAGATGTAACCTTGACAGGAGCAGAAAGATCACCTTTTAGAGCAACAAGCTGACTTCTATTGGATAGGTAAGAAATGATCCAACGTAAGAGGCTTCCGTGTATCCCATGACTATGATTATAAATGTTTATTGGTGATTGATATTAAGCCCTTAAAATTTCAAACATACTTTTTTTAACACCTGTATAACCCTTCACTATAGCAGCAGACTGCTAGTGGGTAAAAATACATAGTTATAAATATAAAATTAATTACTGTAATATCTAGCAAGTCATATTCCTACCTAATTACGACAGTCATACGTCAGGTAGGGTCATAGGCCAGGAGCCATCACTCGCTTGAGCCGCGACAAATAACACAGCACTTCAGAACTTTGGACCGTATGTGACAACTGTATGTATTGTCATAAGCGGAAAACGTGTTTACTATGAATACTTGAAATTACAAATGACAGTGAAAAATGATCCATCTACCTCATCTTCCGGACACTAACTTTAGATAGATTAGATTCATTTATTTCACATTATCAATTTCAATTTACAATAATAGCTTATTAAAAATGTCAAAATAATTGTGATCGTCAAAATAATTAAAATTAAAAACTGAAATACTCATAATTTCCGCGTCTCGTTTTTAACAGCCGGTATTAAAGTTTCAAGCTGCATTTAAAAACAGTAACTATTCTAACACAAAAACGTATTTATTTAAGTTAAACTTGAAAAATATTGAAAATAAAAAAACAGTAATGTTAAGATATTGGCAAAAAGATTAAGTTTCTTAAAGCTGATTCTAAGAAGAATATGTAAAAATAGAGATAAAACCATTTACAAACAATAAACTATGCAAAAATAGCAGAAATTGGTAAAATTTGCTACCTCTGTGCATTTGTGCGTAGAAAAAGATAATTAAAAACTGTCAAATTGCCAATAATAATTTACCTCAACAGTTTTCGTGCTTCACAAGGGACGTTAAGCCGTTTTCTGTCACTACACGTCAAACGCCTTTTTGGTGGCTTGAAAACTTCTGTCATTAGAATTGGCCGCTAGCCCCATAACTTCCACCAATCCGGACTTCGCGACTGGACACGGACTTCCACTGTGTGTGGAGTATGGCCTACCCTTTCCTAAAGAGATGCCATATGCCGTTTTGGTTTCTTAATGAATTACCAAAATCATTTATAATTTATACAGGGTGTAACAAAATTGGTGTAGGACGCGTTAACTGGGGATTCTACTAATCGTACTGAACAACTTTTGTTCTACAACTTTGCTCAAATCGCAAAAAAATTGTTGGTCTCTCCATACAAAAATGGCAAAAAATGGCAAAACAGATGATCAATTTTTATTGAGTTCAAATTTTTTTTTGCGATTTGAGCAAAGTCATATTACAAAAGTTGTTCAGTACGATGAGTAGAATCCCCAGTTAACGGGTCCTACACCAATTTTGTTACATCCTGTATAGTTAGGTATTACAGAGATTGAGATACAACATAATATTTCGATGACTAGATACCAGACCAGTAGTTTCATTAAAAGACATAGCACAGGATGTCTAGGCGTTATACCCTCGACCCTAATAGATAACATTAACAACATAGCCATAGGACATAGCTAAATACAAAAATAATTACCTAACAAAAGAGGTCGCAGTTAAAATAACTTGTTATTTAATATGTAATTGTCTGCACTTATGCCTATTATTATTTTTATTTTTTTGCGATCTTTGCACCTGATTGTAACTGTTGATATTGCCGAAGCTGATAGGGACAGGCGAGTCTATACCACCTTCACGACATTTAGCTGTAATAAGAAATAGGAAAGATAATGGGAGCTAGCTAGCGAGATGGTCTAAGGAACCCTACAACCAACTAATCGACTGTTACTAACTAGATAGCAGTGATTTTAAAGCTCTTGACTACTGATCTGAGGATCGTGGGTTCGATTCCCACCGAAGGTACACTTTTTTGTCATGAGCAGATTTGTTTGTTCTATGTCTGGGTGTATTGAATCCATATAGTTATATGTATTTTTAACGTATTTGTATGTAAACAGTCTCTGGATCACATAATACACGGAATCCGAGTTTAGGGCCGAATATCCAAGTACGAGTACTTATTTATTTTTAAACTATAAACTTGAATCTCGTTCACATATTCTGAAGCGAGTGGACTTAACCACTACCTCAAAAATGTTTTCGATGTTATCTTCCAAATAACAAGTTTCTGTAGTAACATCTCTACCTTTAGACGAGTCGATATTTGTTCTTGTAACGTATTACGGAAAAGGTCGCAAGGTGTAAGACAAGTTGTTTATGTAACTAAATATAAATTGAAAGGCTATTATTATAATGAGGTAAGTTTTATCGGAAAGGGCAAGTTGTGTTGGACCGGTTAACTGAGTTGAAATGACACGAGTTCATTAAAATTTTATTAATTTTAGGTCCCAGCTTAATTAAATGTATTGTGTCACTTAAATACTTATCTCAGTACATTTGTTAATTACCCATATCATGCCCACTACTGGGGCATGGGTGTCTTCCACTCTTCCCCATAGTTGTGCCCATAGTTCGGAATCTGGATTTGGCCCCCATACACGGTGGCCAAATCCAAATTTGTCTATACAGTACATTACACTCGGTAAAAAATTGGCTGAAATTTTCATAATTATCATAAAAACTTGACAAATTTCTCAAAGGATTAATAAATGCGTTTTATTGCATTTTTTGTTGACGATGCAAGTATTGTATAACCAACATACAATTATTACTCTATAACATTGGTGTGTCTTGTACCACAGACGGCTGTATCGGTAAGTACACGTAACTCATTAACGCTTAGAAAGTGTCAAAGAGTAAAGTCGTGTCGTCACTTGAGTCCATCTTGAGAAAGAGTCATCTTTACTTACTACATTCCTTCCCGTGTACTTAATACGTGCCTGCCTGTGCTGCACTTGTAATTTATAGAAAGGGAAAGGTATCATAAGTGGGAGCATGGAATGCCCTTGGACGGCAAAGATTTAACTTTTCATTTCAGTACATAACCATAACGTTAGGCTTGTTCATTAAAGGAAACTACTAACATGTTCGTATGTCGCAGTGCAATTATAAAAACCGTATCGTTACAAAAATCCTGGTGAAAATACACTCCGCTCCGCTTTACCGTTCAAACGATTTTAAGGTGGCGTCAGACAACCTAACCATAGGTACCTAAGTTGTATTATTTCTCCTTCTATTTCTTTTCTTTCTTCTATGACCTAACTAAACTGTTTGTTCATCCAACTGGATTTTTAACCCCGACGCAAGAGTGTTTTTTTATTATATGGTCTGAAAGCCTATGTAAGTGTCTGTGGTATTGTCTATGGCACCGTACCTGCCTGTCAAATAGTTGTATTTGAACGTGTTTTAAATTTTCTAAAACCAGATTTCGGCTTAGTTTAGTTGTTAGCTATACGTATGTGAAAACTGGTTCAGTGGATTTTATGTTATTCGACCTTAACTGTCGGGCGCGGGTATGGTATTAAGTATTCTTGATTATTTACATATTTTCAAATCACAGTTTTTTTGTAAGATACATGTTTCCCAATAACACTGCGACGTATACTAAGTAGCACTAACTATACCTGCGTATCAGAGTGACAGTTTCGCTAAACCAAAACAAATAAATGTGGTTAAGTAATGTTTACACTTTGATGCGTTTGGTTTGCTTACTGCGCAGGATTGACTAATCGTATCGTATAGTGGATTACCATAGCACAAAGCATAAAATTCAAAATTCAAAATTTTTTGTTAGTACTATCTCATTCATTTGGCATATTCACGTATTTGGGCATTAAATATAAGCTTACGTAAGATGATAAGAACCCATAAATACTAATACAACTAAATGATGAACAGACGGGATAAGGTTGAACATTTTGCCATGACACTTTTTCATCATTTATAGCATACCTGCTTGCATATAATATAATAATAAAAACCATTTAGGTCCCGACGTTGCTATATAAGATGCCCTTTTAGGTCATTTAATGTTTCTCACAAAATCCTGTGAATGAATGAAACCTTTTTTTCATATAATATCATCGTCGTGTCGGGTAAAATAAATTGAATATTGGTATTTTCATATTTGAATATTGGTTATTAATATTTGTTACCAGTATTGAATGTATTTTATCCTATACCAATTTTACAATATTTCCTATAAAAAAACAGCTCCAAGGCATTGAAATCTTATCGAAATACATCACACACGATTCTCGTTCACCACGCACGGTTTACACACTGCTTGACCGATCGCTTTAGCATTGGCAAATCGATTCATCAAACTTTTGTTTATGTAATAGCTGAGAAATGGTCGAGCATAATATTGGATAGAAGAATTCGTTTTTGCGATCATTTTATTTGCATTGAGTTACCACGACTAGGTAAAAAAAGAATCGACACTCTTTATTTAATAACAGACAAATACAACTCATACCAATGCGGACTTGGACTCCGCGTGTGGAGTACGGCCTAAACTTCCCGAGCTTTGGGAAGAAACCCAGTAGTGTGGATGCTAAGGGTTGCTAACATAAATACATGTGTCCCTTCAGTGAGAAAGCTAAGGATTCTTCACGAATTAAACAAAGTTTCTTCTCCTACAGATCTCCCGCCGAAGCCCAGCGCTTCAAGCAGCCAGCCAGCCTCTGCTCACGCACAGCTAAAACGTTTAGTAGCGCGCGTCGTTGAGGAAGCTGCAGCGCTGCCGGCGCTTGCGCGGTATGCTGCCGAGCCGACAACACCGACGGTTGATAGTTCCACGTATGAGGACTTGCTGGCCACTGCTATATTGAATAAGGTGGGTCTAATATTATGGTCTTATTCACTTTAATTATTTTTAATGTTCCTTCTCGTTCCGGTAACACTTCCCGACACATTGAGTGTAAAAGTTTCGAGACGATTAAAAAGAATGTGTAATTCAAAATTTTGTAGGTGCTGCTACTTGAATAAATAACATTTCGAATATGAATTTAAATGAAAACCGCAAATTAAATTGAATAAACTACTGACTGTTAAGTCCTTGGCATCGTCTCACCAGCTGTAAGTAATGATGATGCTGAAGATGGATTAATCTTTGAACCAGGCTTAGAAAATGCCTAACCTAATCATGTCTCGTAAAATTGTATAAGAGAAGAGAGAATCTGTAAATACATAAATTATATAATTAATTTCTTCGTCGAGTACATAGTGTTAGTAATCGATCAATCTGCGGAAGATTTCTTCTTACTGTAGTATACTATTATAAACTGATTTTCTCTATTTTTAGTAGTATTACTCCAGTGGCACAGTATCGTCACAGTATTTATATTTGACGCCGCGCCGCGCCGGTTGGATTTATGAACGTAAAAGGCGAACTTGAAACGAATTTTCGAACTCCTGGAAATTTCGTCTTAGCCGTGCAAATTATCAGTATTTTTAATAGTCTTCACTGGGGTTGAGGATTTACATGCCTGTGATCTAGCCAAATGCATGAATGATAATTAAGGAGCAGCTAACGTGGAATAAAGGAGAAGAACCATTTTCAAGTCAGTCAAATCTACATTATTATCAGAACTTCTGTCTCATCTCTCAAATAATTATTCTCCCTGAATAATTCCCATTGTATTGTTTCCACAAATTAGGCTATTAACTTCAGCTACTCGGACACTTAATCGCACGCAGCCAAACACCAAGTCATCTTTCTTGTTTTGTCTTTGACTTGTTCTTCTCATAATTATCGTCTTGTTCGACTACTTGGAATAAGATTTTACGTAATCAGAAAGTATTTTTGTAATTCAGCGTCCCATTTGACCTCAACGAGGTCTTTTGATGCCAATTATTATACAAAGCTGTACACACATTAAAGTTTTTATTCTCCTTTTTTGCAAAAAGCAAACCTATTTTTAATAGATTACCTAGTTTTTGTACTAATTTGCTTTTTTGCAGCATGTGTGTTTTTATGTAAACATGACTTTTATATTATACTCATACTTACCTATAATGTGTGAAACCTTATGACTGTGTTTCATTATGACGGACACCGCTTTGCCTGCCCCGTTTAAATTAAGGGTTACCACAAAAGTTATGTCCTTGTGTTACATCATCCACGTATGTGACTTTATTTTTATAGGTACCTAGCAAATATCACAGATTGAAATATTCATCTTTTGAAAATGTTGATACGAAAATACAAGTTGTAGATTCCAATGACCCGGAAAACACTGTACGAAAAATGCAGCCAATAAAATGTATATCCTTTATTACCCAACACGTAGATTAAACAACAGCAAGTCGCGCTTAACAAAAATTCTCACCGAATAAAAAGATCCTTTTATAGATCCGCGTAGTACCCAAACAAAATCTGCTTGTGTAAAGCCAGTCGGTGTGATTTGATAACTTATCAATGTTATCGCGATGTATTCTATCTGTAATACCATGTTTATCAGTGATAGCGTTTCACTCAGACTTAAAGTGAGATATAGCTCGAATCTGATCGGTATTATTTTAAGGAAATGGTGGTAAGTTTTTTTTATAATTGTTTTGTTTTAGTTCAGACATGTAATTAGTGCGTCGCGTCGAGTCGTCGGCCATTTTGCGTGAATGCCGGCTAAAAGTTCACGATCGTTATTATTAGTTTTTTTACTGTTTTCTTATTATTTTTTATAATTTTTATATAGTTAATTCTCGTGATTAAGATCTGACTCGATATAATTTTTTAGTTTTTTTTTATGTTAGGTATATAATTGCATAATAATGTTGTTTTATTGCATCGCCTTCGTGGTGTTTCTCTATGTATTAGCAGCAGTCTGTACGGTAAGAAAATAATTTACTTCATTTGAAACTGATCTGAACTCGTAAATTTTATACTTCAGTAGAATCTAAAGGATAATGATTTACATGAAAATTTATGGCCTACTTAATTGACAGTAGGTACTGCTTTCTAACACTATGGACTCCACTTTTTGGCACCAGAAACATGGACATTACTTTTAGTAAAATTGAGCCTGTTCTTTTGATTTTAATAATAAATTTTGCTGAGATTAAAATAGTTGCGTTTAATAGGTATCCCTTTAACTGATTTTTATGCCAAGGTTATCAAGTTTTCATCATAATTCATTCTTGAATATGATTCGATTACCATTCCGAACTTTACTTTGTTGATTTTTAATTATAATAAATAGTTAGGTAATCATAAAAGTTTAAATACTGGCGTAGGTACTTGTCTGTGATGTATAAACGTAGGTACTAATAATAAAAATGTTTTTCCAAAATTATTTCTTGATAGCGCTTCTCATCTACATTATTTAAATATTTTTCTAACGATCACCACACTCTGCAATACATTTCCAAGAACGTCATGGTCACCTGGTCTTAAACTGGGATTATCCGTATTATTACCACATTTTTCAAACTTTGGCCAACCCTAGCCGGCCAATCGTCGCCAACCAACCCTAGGCATTCAGTTGGTTGCAATCTAACCAAGCGTACCGCGTTTGGTTTGCAATTTCGTTGTCACTTATGACTGTGTGATCATTAACTTTTTAAACGGATGATTCGTTTTTGTCCGTAAGTTCTTACTGTGCAATAAGATACAGATTTGAAGTGTGATGATTTTGAAGATGTATAATTTCTTCAGCAACATCATCGGCCACATTTCAGTTAAAGGAGAGGTTTTTTATTTATTATTAATATTTAATTTTAATGTGAATTTGTTTCTGATTGCTTATACTAACTAACCGTTTATTTTCTTAGCTAAAGCCAACTTAAATATCTTTATTTTGTGAATAATCAACGTATTTTTGAATTTACTCAAAAAACCATCAAAGGAAAGAAGTATTTGAGGAAGGTGTGGGTGGCATTGAATCTCAAAATCGGTGATAATAAGATTATTGCTGCTGCTGACTGCTGCTGACTCTGTTACAAATATAAACATAACTATAATATATTTCAATTCTTTTTACATCTATTTTTAAACTTGCCTCCCCATATGCTTCCACATAGCATGGTTCTAAACGCATACATTTCTGCAAATCTAACTAGATCTTCAGTCTACTTGATGGGGAGGTTCCAACATTGTCATCAACTCATCATTTAACAGTTCACGGTTGCCCTTCGGCAACCTTTCATTTTCATCGGCTGTCAGTTTAATATGGCTTAACCACAGACATGCACCGCTCCCCCCCTAGAGGAGCGCAGCGACGATATAAAACTTCTTTGGGCTTAACATACTACTTCAACCAAAGAACTTGTATATCTACTATTACATATAAATTCCTTGACTTCAACTTATCCATTCTATAAACTATGTCAGTAACAAGTAAAGAACCCCAAGCGTAGCTCTCTTCCTCTCTTTCTTTCACCTCAAGTAAGTGACCATGTCTAAGTACCAAAGATTTCAGTCATTATCATACTTCTTATATTTAGATAGGTAAGTACTTGCAACCTTATCAAAATTATTGCAAGTTCTTATCAATATGTAATTAGTGATATAATTTTTAACCTTTCCTTGGAATATACTTATAAATTTTAAAATATCTAAAGTGCTAAAGTTTTATCTAGTAAGTTAGGTTAAGTAACCTAAAATGACAATAAATAATGTCCCTATCAAAGTATGCATACATATTAACCTTTAGATCCATTATTTCGAAGTGTAATGCTCAATAATGATGGATAGGATGATGATGATTGTAGCATTGCAGTGAATGACGCAGATGGTCAAGTGTTTACTATTGACATTCTCAATGATGAGAGAGATCTTTCTTTAATGGATCTTGAATACAGCGACGTAAAGTAATCGCAATTTGTTTGTTTGTGTTGATCCAAGACTGATTGTAAACAAATTTTTAGTTAATGACATGGCCATAATGTGCAACAGTCACACACATAGCTTAGTGATGAACTGAACTGAGTCCTAGCTGGCCTTGTCTATACTATTAGCTATCATAATGCTTGACTTCTTTCATATTAATTTTACTATCAACTAAAGCTAGTACTATCTTTGGTTCTCTAGTTTCTCTTTATTTTGGGAATAATCGTTTAGTATTTTTCTATCTTCACCATCATCATACCTTACTAAAGATTCAGCCACGTTTCGAATTAAATTACATTTATAAATGTAATCACCTACGATACATTGAATGTGGATGGCTAAGAAAAACAAAAACGTAGAATGTCAAGTCTTAGTCAGGATCAGGAACTGTACAGCTTTTTGTATAAAGCGGCATAAAGCTGAAGGCCTCCATGATGAAAAACTGCGAAAGTTGTATCACCAGAGGAGTTATCAGTAACTTGCTGATCCTAGAGCTAAAAAGGAATGCCTCTTATGTCAGCTTCTACAAATCTTATGCTATAATGTTAAGATTTTGATAAATTTTCGCAGTGTAAAAATATCAGCATATTACACGATCCGCATAATATAGTATGTACTCTGCTTAGTATGGCACTAAACAATTTATGGCTTTATATGCATTTATGTTATGTAGAAAGCTTTCAAACATTGACCGGAGTTAAGAAAATGCCGGTGCCGTCGAAAGTGGTATCTCGTCATTGAATGCAACGAATGATACAGTTAGCTATTAATTTGTTGAACAACTGCCATAAATTATATATTTATTAGTAAGCTAAATAGCCGTTTAAAATCGAAATACTGTTCCTGTATATGACAGATAAAACTACAAAGTTTCTGTCTTTAAGTTACGTAATAAAAAGGTTGTTTTATGATTTAACCTGAGATTCATGTCAGGAAGAGACTGTTTAATGCAGGTTTAAAGTATCGGCATAATATGCTCTTATAACATAGGTATCTCCGTTATAAAATATAATAACTATGCTCACCTTTATAAACCTGAGAACTTCTAATATGGTTTCTATCAACCTATACAGTCCTCACTGCAATGCCATGAATTTCTTCCCTTAACTTAGAAGGAAAGGAAAACAGACATTGCGAAACATATAAACATTTATTTTGTTTCTTTTAACGGTCAAGTTTTATGGTGACTTCTTATTTAATAAATTGAATATCATACTTACATTATCTTTCACCATCGTAAGAACAAGTCATGAACTAAGAAGCTGGCTACCGCTAGAACAGCTTATTAGAAATTCGCTGTTATCCATCATTTCTGTGTTCTTGGCGAACAGCACCACATCGATAAAATGTCATCGCACAAATATGATATGATGTGATCTCCGTTAGTCGGTTGGTATTTTAATGTGCGTCCAGCAAATTGCTTTCTTATATGCACTTTGTTTGCTGAGGCAATAACGTTCATGGTGCACTCAGCCACCTTTAACTTGTCATCTTAGCATTTCACTCTGTAGCCAAGCACAGGTTAAATGTGCGGTATCGTAAAATTAAAAAAAAATTGTGCACTTCCGTGATATGAGTGTCAAAATCACTGGCCATTTTAATTTTGTTTAAAAACCGTCCGTGAATACACACACACGGTAGTGACTCGGACCTCCTTGCTCGTAGAAAAGATGGTCGTTGCAGCATTAAAGTTCTCGAGTGGCGACCGAGCACCGGAAAACGTAGCGTAGGCAGGCCTCTCACTCGGTAAACCGATGACCTGGTAAAGGTTGCCGGAAGTCACTAGACCGATCGACGTGGATCTCCTTGGGGATGGCCTATGGCGGGTAACACACTGCTCCGGTGTGCAGTGCGGCGGTTTTTTCACTATGGAAATTGTGACGTAAAACCGCACACCGGAGCGGATTCCGGAGCAGTGTGTTATCCGCGTAAGGTTCAGCAGTGGACGTCTTTTGATGATTTACCTAGTACGCCTCCGTTTCTAAAATATGACGACTATCCATACGACCATCACCGGATTGGTCCCATAGGGGGGAGGGAGGGGGTAAAGTTGTCTTCAGCGGTAGGGGAGTGTCCATACTGTATTACTTTTTAATATGATTTGTTCCGTATTACTGTGCCGCGGATAATGGTAGGTGCAACACCAGGTAACAGCCGCTTGTCCCTTTTAACACGGTTAAATTGTGCCACACAGTTATTCACAGTCAATTTTATAGGTAGGGCAGGAGAAGTAATTTATTTATTTTATTTATGTATTTCTTTAAATCAGGTAACAAAGACCCACATAATATACATACAAACTAATACGGTTATAAAGAAAATCGATAGTAATGGTCACTTACACAATGGAATTGAGCTTGATAGGATCGCTTCAGACGCATACTTGTGTACCTACTTAAGTACTAACAGAAACAGCATTCTCATACATGTTTATTATGTGTTTCAGTTTTCCATAATAAATCTAAATAGTGAATCAAGAATTTGCATAGGAAACTGAAAAAGGTTGTAGCTTGGGTTTTTTCAATATTTTTCCTGTATTCTATACTTGATTCTGAGTAACCCCTTAAAATCTCAAACGCACTTTTGTATACAGGGTTATTTTTGGACCCACCACCAAAACTTCAGAGTGGCTTCAATCATGAAACTGAGCAACTTTCTCAAAATAACCAATGGTCAATTCGCAAAAATATTTTTGGCATCTCCATACAAAATCTCCAATCAAATTAGTATGAAAGGTCCAAATATTTTTTGCGAATTGACCATTGGTTACTTGGGGAAAGTTGCTCAGTTTTATGAGTAGAAGCCCCTGTGAAATTTTGGTGAGGGGTCCAAAAATAACCCTGTATATTGTGCGGCCTGCACAATTATATTTTTGGACCCCTTAGGAAACTGACTGACTCTAGCGGATCGATTTATACTTATTATATTTAGGCCAAATATTTACAATAGATTTAATGTAGTTACTACGGTGGTATATTATCTTTTGCAGCATTTCTAATATTCTGAAACCGTCTCCTAAATTCTTTTAACAATTGTTACAGGTGATCGAGCGCTACCAGAACGAGAATGGCTCTGGTGGTCGCAGCAGTGGCATCCACTCTGTCAGTGCTAGCCCTACTCCTTCAGAAAGATCTTCGCCACGGTCTCTTAACTCGAGACATAGAGATATCTCCCCAGCCGTAAGTTTCTCCCTACTATATGCCAAAGACTAAAGCAATTAATTTTAATTGTAAAAAATCCTACCAAATAATAAATGTAAAAAATACTTCGCGTGGACGGTCAGATAAAAAAGTGCCCAATTCTATTTTGGTAGTAAATATATCTCAGTTAACGAACTCATTTAAAAGATATAAACGTAACAGTAAAGAAATGTCCAATAATATTTCCAGCTTCCAGAAGAAGATGACGTCTCAGATTGGGAAGAAGGAGAAGCTACAGCCTCAGATGAAGCTCTTGAAGTTCCGAAACGAGTGCCTTTTCCCGAGTTTGGTGGAGATATAGTACACAATGCTACCGGTAAGAGGATTTTTATAAAGCTAAATTCATAATTAATGATCTTATTTCCGTATTGATTAACCAAACAAGAGGAAAAGGGTTGGTAAAAACTTTTTAAATTGAACTGAACATAATATTTCATACATATCTCGTTCTTCTTACAGATAATGAAGAACGAGACTTCGATGACGTATCCAGCAGCGATATTCAAGCGGTAGATGGTTCGTGGGAAGAAAATTGGCTGTTCCAGAAAAAGAAAATTAAGACCATCCAATCAGTACCAGTACCCATGCTCGTTCCCAACTCAAATACTGAATACAGAGCTCTTATAGGTGATAGAGATGCCGAAGATACTACAGATCTGTCTGACAACGCCAGTGATGCTGAAGATGAAACAGAATACAAGAGTGACATAAAGAGAGTTCTAGATTCGAAAAATTTAATCGGAGGAAAAACCAAAGTTGACGAAGTTTTAGATTACGAACCCGACAGTTTGACACTGACAGCAGATTTCGATGATGAAGAAGAGGAAGAAGATAAAGTGGTTGACACAGTTAATAATGAAATTTACGAAGCCAAAAATAATAATAACAATATAAGCACTAAGCTGCCTAATGGCCACGATTCAAAGTTAATACTTGGGGTAGACAGTGGTCCTCTACCTAAAGCAGAATTTGCAATAAAAGAAGAAATACACAGGACTCTTATGAATGGAAATTTTGAAGAATATGCAGAATCAGAGATGAAAATAAAAGAAGATGGTAAAGATGTCGTGGACGGATTTACTAGTAACCTTGGTAAATATTGAACCAGACAAACCAGATAAGTTGACTAGACAAACTACATTAATAACTATTAAATTCCAAATTAGTAATGAGTTTAGGAATCCAGTAGTAGAGTTATCATTATAAAGCACTGATATCAATGGATGTTTACCTTGAAAAATATTTTTGTATAATATATCACAAATCATAATATTAATAAATAGACTTGAGACTGATAATACAAAATAATTAAATCTAATCTATTGATAAGAAGAAGAAAATTATAATTGTTTTTTTCTTCCAGGTTCGACAAATACACTGAGTCAACATGAAAGAGAAGGTGAATATGAGGAGACAGTTACTATACCAGTACAGCGATACGCTGATAGCCTGAGAAGAAAGCACTTTGATGACGAACAGTACGTGACTTTGCATATCTTGAAACAAAAGAGTTTTAAAAATCTACCATCAAGTTTTTTCATACAGTTAAAAGATAGGCATTTAGAATTTTTACGTTAAAAATAATCAAACAAAACTAATAATAGTTCATTAACGAAATATTTTTCAGGATTCCAACACGTGATATAGATAAGGAGGATGATTTGATACCAGGTATGTATATATTATTTACACATTTGACCTAGTTAATATCTAAACAGAAATATTCAAGAAAAAGAACAAATAAAAAAGAACTTCAAGAAAAGAGCGTAATTCCATTTCAAAGGCCAGCAACGCACTTGTAACTCTTCTGGTGTTGCGGGTGTTTATGGGCGGCGGTAATCGCTTACCATCCGGTGATCCGTTTGCTCGTTTGCCAGCTATGCCATAAAAAAGAACTAGTTATTACTATTTTTGGCTGCCTTTTAAACGCTATCTTTGTAAAATAGAAATAAGTAGTAAACCACCTACCGACTTCAATATCCCATAATATTTCTTGATTTCTTTTTATTTGATAAATTTGTCTATTAAAAAGCGAAAGTAACTAAAAGCATAAATATTTTATGTGCAGGAACCGTAGCCTACAGAGAACGCAAGAAATGGTTGAACTGTGTCGAAATGCCAAACAACCCGTACTCTCCTGAAGCCATACAAAAAAGACTTTTAGCCAAGAGCACCTCATCCTTATTTGACAACTTGACATCGAGAAACAATGACATGGATGATGATACGAGCGTTAAGTCAGAAGTAGTCACGAAAAGAGAAGGTATCAAAAGGCAATCAGCTGTAACTGAGGAATCAAACCACAATGGCTCGATGAATCTAAGCACGGAAAATATTGTGACGAACGCTACACGATCTAAAAGTCCATCTCCTAAGATTCTCAAAGATGTTTTAGCTGAAGAAGTACCCACATATAAACGGTAAGTTTAACTTTTAAAACTTTTCTGTAAATAAACAATAATATGCATTTTGAATAAAAAAGCTTTGCAGTTTTCACTGTGCTTTGCATTATTAACATTCTATTCTTAACATTTCCTTTTTATTATTTCACAGTTATGGGAGGGATTATTATGTAAGGGAAGCGAAAAAGTCCTCAGGCTGTCGCAACAAAAGCTCCAGTGATTCGAGCTCGCTGTCTTCAATGAACAAATCTACAAGTTTAGACAATTTCGATAGGGAGCTGACATCGCCTGTAAGTGCCAGCAGCTCGTTGAGCGACCTCGAGGCATCTGCCCTTCACCAGAACATCGTCCGCGCCGTGCTCAGCCCCAGAAACGCGAGCCCCAACTTCGCCATTAACCCCATTTTTGAAAACCCTGACAGACAAAACGATAACGCTGACGAAAATCATGCGAAAAACACTAGAAACGAAGCAAACGTAAGAGAACAAAGTAGAACTGTGTGCGATGGAGGTGACGGTTATGTGGAAAACGAGGATATAGTTAGACTTAAAATACCAAAAGTGCCAGAAATAACTGAGGATCTTTTCGAGTCTTATACGGACGTTAGACGGAGCAACACGATGAAAAGCGAGGATCTATACCTCCGCTCTAAGAAACGTCCAGCCCTCAATTACACATTCGGCGGAAGCCTCAGATTAAACAAAGGCTTTCGTACCGATCTATGGTGAATAGCCACCTTATATAGTCCAATAATACACCTCCAGTTCAGCACTTCTACTGACTATGTAAATTTAACTATGGAATCTCCACTATGTGCAATACAAACATAGTTTTTCCGACATCGAATCTTTAGAAGACTTTTAGCTTAATTAAAAACATTCTTCATATCACCATTTCATAGCCACCTTTCATAAATGGTGGTTGTAATCCCTACTACCATTACCTATTCTGAAACAATCTAAGATATCTTCGTTTTACACGCAGTAATAAAGCCTGTTGTGTGTCATAGTTGGCATGAACTTGCTGACTAACAGCACTCTGCACATTAATAAAAGAGTTTTGTATAAGTAGAGTTGCACTCATATATTTGTGTTCTTTCTATTAAACATTTTCAGTTCTCTTACTACAGTAATCCGCAAAAGACGTTAGTGGTGAGTGTTGAGATTTGGTGAATGAATTTATGACTAACTGCATTGAAAGCCTTGCCACTACACTAACTATCTGTTACAAGTTACCTAATCTTTCATATTTTAACCAAATAATTTATTCTAACCTTGTAAATTTATTTCCGTCAGCGTTAATATGCGTATTCTCATTCGCTGTCATAAGGATCTCAAAATTTTACATCAATGCATCACTCATCATAATTTCTTAAAATTGCACGTCTGATTTAGCTTTTAAAAGCACGCGTCGACAACGTATCTTCACGAACTGATATTTCAAATTAGCATAAACTTTCACTTTTCACAAACAGTATGTACTTAATACTTTTGTGACTAATGGAAATCCATCAATAATGTTAGGACACTTAATCATATAATGTTACACTTTCAGGGAATATTAATAAAACAATTCAACAATATCGCATCAAATCAACACTACACGAAATTCGCAGAAAAGAACCAAATACTCAAATCAACAACACTGACAAGTAACAACAAAACAAGCGAAATATTGATAGAATACGAAGACGTTAACGAACAATCACTTTTTTCTGCAAAACCTGTCTATATAGACGACGAAACAGATAAACGATTTGAGGAAATACTTCAAACTGCTTGTAATAATACTACGGTCAATGACACTGAAAGACTACACGATCCTACATCACCAAATCTAGACACATCTTACGCAAGCACCAGCAGTTTAGAAGACTCAATTAAAATCTACAATGTACCAACAGGGGAGATTGTCAAAAGAACGGCTTCAGTTGATAAGCTATCAAAATGTGAGCAAACACCTGACTGTAATGACAACATCGACTTATCAGATAAGAACATCTCTGGTACGGACGATAAACTCAGTGAAAATGGAGATGCCAGCGAAGAATCACTTGTGAATATTGAAATAGTCTATAGTTTGGATAGTGCAAAGGGAGAAAACGAGGAAGTCAAAGAACTGGAAGATATACTGCCTCAGCTGCCAAATGTGAAGGAACTGGCGAAGAAATTCGTCAGTATGGAGAATTTGACCGAGCCCGTACAGGTGAGTTTGACTTTTTAGTATCTTGTAGAGTATAAAGTAAATAAAGATTAGAAAGTGAATCACACAAAATAAACTGCGGCTCTCAGCATCAAATTTGACTGGAATAATGCGAATTTCTTTTATCTTTCAATAAATAAAACTTATTTTGTTTTACTTTAAAAGTCGCAAACTACAATCAAAACTCTGTTGATGGCAAACCCACATTATACTATTATATTGTATAATAGCATTATCTTTACTCGACTGCTAAGTATGTTTTTTGGAAGTCCATGTCATATTAATTTATGTACTACCTGGAGCCAAAATTACTTTATTGTGAAGTGTGAGATGTCTAGTTTTTTTAATCCTCAGATGAAACCAGGGGCTTACTAATTGGGGATAAAAAAAAGAGATAAGTTTTAATGCCGTCACGTTTAAAGTTGTTAAATTGTTGGTGTTTTTAATAATACATAAGTAATCTAATTCCCCTCTTTACAGCCTCTACCCCAACAAATAAAGCAAAGAAAGAAAAGCAATGACAATCTTCTAAACTCTGATCCGAGTGTACGGGCAGAAAAGCTTAAACCAGTCTACATGCACAGCTTAACAGCTAGGAGTATTTCAAAACAGTTCAGGGAAGAGCTCAAATTGTCTATGGCTACTCCACTGACGGTGCCTGGAGGTACCAAGGAGATTCCTGAAGGCGAAGAGGTTATTAAGGAGTCGAGCAGACCAAACAGTCCGTTACCTGAACCCGGCACTATAAAAACAAAACTGGCATTCTTTGAGAGTTTAAAAAATAGATTTAGCAATAAATGAATCTATGATGATGATGTGTTATAGTGGAACTTCATAAAATAAATATAACTTGGAAATGTAAATTTGCTCAATAGTCTTGTTGTTTGTGGATATAACATTGTTATATGTAGTACTTACAATTCCTTTAAGAGAACGGTGGTTAGATTCAGATCCTAACAAAAATCTAATTTTCACAAAAATTCAATACCTACTAGTTGTTTCAGCATGATTTTCTGTTCATTTGCGTTTTACTCGAAACGATTGAACTACAATTTGTTTAATTTTAGTAAACAAGTTCAGTAGTTGCAGGATTCGCGATGTTTTGTGATATCCAATACATTTATTTTATAGTAATAATGTGCAGAATTATATTTTAAGTTGAAAAGTATGGAGGGATTTAGTAACTTTGAGGTAGAATTCTCTTAAAATTAATCCAAATTGTGTGGGATCTACTGTACCTTAGTAGAAAATAATCAGTGTTAACTTAAACATCACTTTCTAGTTTTAATTCTAGTGCATAATGTTAACTATATAGTGGTCACATTATATGTTTATAGATTTTGGTGTAAATATTAATTAGTGCCATTTTTACAAGCTTTTATTTTATAGAAAATTTTAATATGGGAGGTTGTAATTATTATCTACAGTGTGTCACAAAAAGAGAGCAGTATTTTAAAGTAGGCTTATACTCATGTTTTTTTTTCTACGACTTAAAAAGATCTTAACTTTGTAAAAAAAACAGATGGTTCGTCATGATCATCATATTCAGTCAAAAGACGTCCACTTCTGGGCAAAAGCCTCCCTCGTCTCAAGGTCTTGCGTTGCTAGCGCAAATTTTTAATTTGTAATAAACAATATTTTTTTTAAGAAATCAGAAGATGTTCAGTCTCGTCAGTAGTAGACCAGAGTCGACATAAAAATATCGCTTAATCTTTTTGTTACATACTTTATAATTGGCTACAGAAGAAGCAAATTGATGTTTTCTAAAAAATACATGTTCAATCACAAAATTGGCCACGTTACAGAGATTGTTGAAATATTATCACTGTTAATAATTTAATATGTATATTCCGCTAGCTAATGCCAAAGTTGTAAATAATTACTGGGTAAAATTCTCTAGTGGTTGTGTCCATAATAATAAATAATTTAAATATAACACAATAGTAAAGTATATATATTTTTTTAGGATTTCCATTACGACGGATATTCAATAACAACTTTAGAACTTGAGTTATGTGAAGATCCGACCAACTTGAATGAATTATTGAGACTTTTGGGTAGAGGATGACTAAATAATAAACTATTTAAATGAGTAATATTGTGAATTTATTTATTAACTATATTATATAAGCAGTCTTGGAGAAAGTATTAGTGAACTTTAGAATAAGGGTAAAGTTTCCGAATCGTCGTCTTCGGAATGATACAAAGAACCTTCGCCCGTTCCGCCTGTCGAATTTTTTTTTTTTTTTTTATGGCAGAGGTGGCAAACGAGCAGACGGATCACCTGATGGTAAGCGATTACCGCCGCCCATAGACACCCGCAACACCAGAGGAGTCACAAGTGCGTTGCCGGCCTTTGATTTGGGAGTACGCTCTTTTCTTGAAGGTTTGAATGTCGTATCGGTCCGGAAATACCGCAGGCGACAATTCATTCCATAGTTTGGTTGTGCGAGGAAGAAAGTTTCTAGTGAAACGCACAGTTGTGGACTGCCAACCATCTATGTGATGGGGATGAATATGTTGTCGCGTAGAACGATTGCGGAAAGAGGCGGCAGGGATCAATCCGAACAATTCCTCGGAGCACTCCCCATTGTACATGCGATAGAGAATGCAGAGCGAGGCTACATCTCTACGCAGCGCCAGGGAGTCAAGGCGATCTGAAATATCCTGGCAGTCGACGATTCGAGTTGCTCTTCGTTGAATGCGGTCCAGAGGGAGAAGCTGGTACTGGGGTGCCCCTGCCCAGAGATGAGAACAGTATTCCATATGAGGCCGAACCTGCGCCTTATAAAGTTGCAGGCGATGCGCCGCAGTGAAATACCGTCTCGATCTATTGAGCACACCAAGCTTCTTCGAGGCTAATTTAGCCTTACCCTCTAGATGGCCACGGAACTGGACTTCACTCGATATGTCGACACCAAGAATTCCGATACTAGCTGAGGCATTTAGGGGAGTGTCCTCAAAACGAGGTGATACGACAAATGGCATTTTCTTGGCAGTGAACGCGCAAACTTGTGTCTTAGTGGGGTTAAATTGGACCAAATTAAGTCGACCCCATTCTGAGACTTTCTTTAAAGAGGCCTCAATTTCCGACACAAGTTTGTTTCGGCTCTCGATGACGTTTTCCCGAGAAATGTTGGCACGGCCGGTATAGAAGGCATCACCTGTGCTGTCATCCGCATAACAATGGGTGCTGCTGATTTGCAGCATATCATTGATATGCAGAAGGAAGAGTGTAGGCGAAAGCACACAGCCTTGAGGGACACCAGCATTCACAGACATAGAATCTGAGCATGCACCGTCGACTACGACCTTTATGCTTCTGTCTGCAAGAAAACTAGTGACTAGTGGGCTTCCCGAGGAATTATGCAAATGGTTGCATAATTCCTCGGGAAGCCCATAAGAAGGAAGCTTCGCAAGAAGTGCTTTGTGCCAGACCCGATCGAAGGCCTTCGCTATGTCCAAACTAACGGCCAAAGCTTCCCCCTTAGTCTCGATGGCCTGTGCCCAACGATGTGTCAGGTAGACAAGAAAATTACCAGCGGACCGGCCCTTACGGAAACCGTACTAAGCAGCTGGCGGTCCTCTAGGTACCGAAGGAGCTGGCTGTTGATAATGGACTCCATTATCTTTGAGAATAAGGAGGTTATGGCTATCGGCCGGTAGTTGGACGGATTCGAGCGGTCACCTTTTTTAGGGATCGGGTGCACCAAAGCTGTCTTCCATGACTTCGGGACTACGCCAGTGGAGTATGAGAGCCGAAAAAGGCGCGTTAAAACTGGAGCCAACTCTGGAGCACACACCTTCAACACGATAGGAGGGATTCCGTCGGGCCCACTCGACTTATGAATGTCGAGGGAAAAAAGTGCTTTACGCACTGAGCGTTGGTGGAACCGGATATTCGGCATACAGCTCGTGCACCGCGGTATGGTCGGCGGCTCGTTTCCCCCGTCATCCAACGTTGAGTTGGACGCAAAGAGTTTGCCTAGAAGATCGGCTTTCTCCTTTGCGTCGTGGGCCAATGAATCATTTCCCATGTGCAGTGGTGGAAATGATGGCGTGCAGAAATTCCCTTGGACAGCTTTGGCCAGAGACCAGAACGCACGAGTTCCCGAAGGAAGACGCTCTAGTCTCTCGCCAATTCTGCCTATGTGCGCTGACTTTGCCCTGGCAATGTCTCTTTTGAAGGACCTGGAGGCAAAGTTAAACTCCTTTTTTAATACGCTGGTCTTTTCATCCCGTACCTTCGCCGCATTTGCCCAGGCTTGGTAACATTCCTGCTTTCGGCGAGAAGCCTTTTTGCAGGACCGACCAAACCAAGGCTGGGATTTGCCGCCAATGGGGACCACTGAGGATGGGATAAAAAGCTCCATACCCTGCAGCACCACATCAGCGACAGAATTGGCAGCGAAGTTGGGATCATCCGGCGTGAAGCAAACCTGCCCCCAAGGGTAGGACGCAAAGAAAGACCGCATCCCATCCCAATCTGCTGACTTGTAATGCCACACATGACGGCGACAGGCGACTCGCGGTCGCGGCGGGCACGTGAGTGGCACCGTACTCCGGATAAGGCAGTGATCCGAAGAGCCGAGTGAGGTGTCAACGGATACTTGGTAGCCGTCCGGATGAGAAGTCAGCAGAAGGTCCAACAGTGAAGGTTCATGGTTCTCCATATCTGGGATTCGCGTGGGCGTAGTAACCAGTTGTGTCAAACCATATGCCAACGAATGGTTGGTTTCAGGTGCGGCAGGCATTCTTAGTTGAACTTCATATGATGCGTTCGCCGGATTTGGTTGTAATTCAGGTGAGACTTTATCTCGGGGACGTCGTCTATTTATGCATCTTTAAGATATCTCAAATATTAAAAGATAATGAATTTTTAAGTTAAGAGTTGACACCCCCACATCTCACTTATTTTTTAGAGAAGTTTGGTGTAATAATCAGGGACGTGACAACCCCTTCCGCGATTAAGCGCTTAAAATAAAAACCCCTTCGATAGCATATCCCAAATGTATAGGTTACCCAATCGAATGGGGAACCGTTTCATTTGGGTAACCCTTTTGAAAGGGTAACCCGTTCATTAGGCTTATGAAAACTGGGTTTATAAGGGTATTTTTTCAAACGAGGGATCGGGCGGGGCGCGTGTCAAGGTCGTACAATGAGACATACATAATGCTTTATCTATGTCTCATTCTCATGTATTTAGAAGCGGTCGTGACTCAGTGCGGCTTGCGTGGTCACATTGATCACGCATGTTAAGTGACTACAGACACGGTCATAACCTGGATAGGTTTGACTTGTTAGTGGCATTTATCTTGACTGTTTCCGTGCTTCGCAAGGCACGTTAGGCCGTTGGTGCCGGCTGCTATCGCTAGCAGTCGTTAAGCCATGTCAGAGGCCTTATAGAAAAAAGAGGCTTGAAAACTTCTGACACTGGAGTTGGCCACTAGCCCCACAACCTCCACCAATCCGGACTTGGCCCCCGTGTGTGGAGTATGGCCTAAAACCTTCCCGAGTCATGGGAAGAGACCCGTGCCCCTACAGTGGGGACGTAATGGGTTGTTAACACAATGCTTTATTTATGCAAACGAGAGGTGGAAGAAAGATTGTAGGTGAAGAGTCATGCGGAATTCACTCCAGTTTAGCGCCACCGCGGTCTGTGAAGCAGGAAGTGAAGTGAAAAAAAATTTGGATTACAATTAAAATAAAAGATTGTTGTGATGGGGAAGTACGGTAATCCCGCCAGTTTTCGACCAATTAGTGGAGTTGTCAAGTTTGGAAAGCAAAAAACATATGTTGGTGTAGCAATTATGTTGTTAAATTAGCTCTCCATATATGGTACATACACTTAATTTCAATAAAACAAACAAAAACTGTTATTTACTCTTACTGTTGTTGAATAAATCGGTAAAAATACGCAAAATGCCGATTTTACCAGTTTTTGACCAGATGTTCCAGTTTTCGACCAGCTTTGTCCAGTTTTCGACCAGAGACTGAAGCAAAGTATTTATGTAAAAAAAAATTAAAATTTAAATTTAAACTGTTTATTTCACTTCACTTCAGTTTTTTTTTTACTTAAGACTAACGCAGAAATCTTAGAATATGAAGATTATATTGCGCTGTTAGCAGTTACCGCTCGAGGGCTAGTTAATTTATTTGTCTGGGAGTCCATCGCGCTGTACTTGTCCTGTGTAAAAAAACGTTTTAACGCGTTTTTTAGTTTGTTAGTCTTATTAAAGTCTATTTTTTCTACAAGATCTTTAGGCAAATTATTTAAAACGTAGGGCAGGATGCACCTCCAGACTCTTTTTCCATAATCATTATTAAAATTAGGCATGCAGAACAATGGAGTACATGACAAATTACGCATATTATTAGGTCTAACCCTTTTTTTTAATTGAGTTACATTACTATTATACTGAGTTACAATTGCAAGTTTTACCTTATCGTACACGTTTATGACCTTACAGTGTTTAAATAAGTAATCATAATTGTCTTTATATTTATATTTAATTTTAAGTGGAACTATAGTTTTCAATATTCTTAGTTGTAGATCATATATATTTTGTAGGTAGGTTTTATATGTCCTACCGTAGCTAGATATGCCGTAGCTTATTACAGAATCTGCCATTGACATATAGAGTAATCTTAAGGTTTAATATGGAAGTTTGTATTTAAGAATGGTTAGTTTTGCTAGAATAGCTCTTAATTTACAGCACATATGTTCAACATGGGGACCCCAATTAAATTTAGTATTGGTGTTACGTAGAAAAAAGTTTCAAAACAGAGTTTTAACAGTTTATATGTTGCAGGGATATGTTAAAATCAGTAATTTGATCAAATCCCAGGATATGTTAAAATAATAAAACCATTTTATCATATCCCTAAACTTTGGATTCCCCTAAGGATTTCCACACCAACCACTCCTGGGTTGCCTGCGTCCAGTGATTTCTCGTAACTTTCACCAGACCATCGGTCCACCAAGTGAGGGGCTTGCCTAAGTTACGTCTTCCACGATACTCCAGAACTTTAATGCCTTGGGGCAGCTATCTGTTTTACGAACTATGTGCCCCGCCCATTGCCACTTCATTTTAGCGATTCTGTGAGCTTTGTTGGTTGCTTTAGTTCTCCTGCGTATAATAATACCTTTACGATGTTTAAGGGGCAATCTCGCATCTGTAGGCCTCTGGAATCTTTGCGAATGCACGTGCGTATGCTTTTGTCATTTTTATTCGTATACAATGTGCATTCTTACTGCTCAGAGTGCGGCCCTCTAACAATATCATAGCATATGAGTATGACGCTCTGTCAGGCTAAGCTGAATATAGAGGATGACAGAATTGTATCGTCCTAGTCTGAGCTGTTGGAAGAGATTAAGAAAATCTACGGGCAATAATACGCAACCACAGGTTTATCTGTAGCCAAATTACTATATTTTAGTAATTTGGCTACAGATCTGAGAGCCAAATCGAAGCGATATAATGCTGAAGATATCTCTGACGTCAGCCTGTACGAAGTTAACTCTAAAACATCTTAACACTTTGGCGCGCGGTAGCGGGAACACCCGTTTATCAGCTTCCATAAAGTTTGACAGTGCGGGGAACCCCGTTTGTGCGTGACATTCGTCGAACATTAGATTACGGGCCTTAAGGTTGACACTATAACTAAATCTGAGCTACTCATAATGACAGTATTCTTGCTCTTTATATGGCGCTCATTCATTTTGCACGGGGCTTACCGTAGTAATGATAAGAATCATTTAAATACAAACGGGGTTCCCCGCACTGTCAAACTTTATGGAAGCTGATAAACGGGTGATCCCGCTACCGTGCGCCAAAGTGTTAAGAACAACAAGGCACTGGGAGATAAGTGATGATAGAATTACGAAAGAACTTCTGAAAACAGATGGAAAACCGGTACTGCAAGCTATCAGAAGCTGTTTAATTACATTGTAATCAATATATGAACAGGTAAGGGATTGCATGTGGTGGTACTCTTCTTCAAAAATGGTGATAGGACCCTGCTGAAGAACTATAGACCCAAATATAGAACGTAATTTAACTATAGCATTTAATTCTGTCTAGACCAAGGCTGTGCTATAGTCACTCCAGCAGTGACTATCAATATGTCAAAGTGTTGATGTGCTTGTACGAAAACGCTACCATGTTATTCCGCCTCCAGGATTAAAATTGGAAAATTATCCCGCTGCAGCATAGGGTAAGACAGGGATACATTATATCTCCGAAGGTACTCAACACTGCCCTGGAAGTTGTTTTCAAGCTTCTGGACTGGAGAGGATTCAACTTAATTATCGACGGCGAGTACATAGCTTTCTTAGATTCGCTGACGATATCATGGCCTTAGCTAAGACCTTGGAAAACTAAGGTACAATGCTCGATAGACTCAGTAGAGCCTCTCATCAACATGTGGGTCTTAAAATGAACATAAGCTAGACAAAAATATATCATAATATCCTCTGAAGATTGGAGACTTATGATACTTGGAGTTGTTGACGGATATGTAGCCTGGGACAAATAGTCCAGCTGGATAGTTCCAACTCCTAGAAATATATAGATTGTTGAATCCAATTCTGCTGGGAAGTATCCGGAAAGCTCCGCAATATAGGGTTACTTAAAATTTGTTCTTGATACCTAAGGGTGTGCATGTTCGCATGATAACAAACAACTTTCCCTTAGGAACCCATGGTCAAATCGCAAAAAAAGCATACTAATTTGGCCAGTTAGTTGACCTGTTTCTATGGTATCCAAAACTTTTTTCGATTTGACTATGGGTTTCTTAAGGAAAGTTGTTTGTTATCATGAGCACATGCATAGACTTTCTTATCAAGAACTAATTTAAAGTCACCCTTTATATTTACGTCCAAAATATAGCAGTGTCTCAATACTAAGGTACTTGAGCAGAACGTGTTACTAGTGGTAATATAAGCCACTGAGACATATTAACTTACTATGAGCCTCATAAAAAGTATTAAAGCTGTTCAAAGATAGAAAGATAGATAAAACGTTTAATTTAAAGAGCTATGGAGCGTGCTATGCTTGTAGTTTCTCTTAGTGATCGAACTCAAAAAGAGATACTGACTTGGTGGCTAAGTGGTTAGCGATCCTGACCTCTGATCCGAGAGTCGTGGGTTCGATCCCCACACAGGGCAAACTTTTCTGTGATGAGCAGAATTGTTTGCTCTGAGTCTGGGTGTATTATATCTATATATGTATGTAGTTAAAGTATATGTGTATATATATCTGTATCTGGTTCCCAAAATACAGGGAATCCTAGTTTGGGGCCAGATGACCGTGTGTGATTTGTCCCAGATATTAATATTATTATGATATTTTACTCGATGAGCTCTTAACATCTTCTGCTGTTTTAAGAGGCAACAGGCAACCATACAAGTTCCTAGGCTAAAGAAGTAGCCAAATTTTTATTAGCAGTTTAGAAAGTTATCATTCTGTTATGAAGTAATTAAGAAAAGTTGGCGATTATGAAATAATCATGCAGTGATGTGGACGTTTTTCAAATGGTGCATAAATTAAATGATCCGCCGACGTT
The DNA here is from genome assembly GCA_958295455.1 of Coleophora deauratella. NCBI lineage: Eukaryota > Metazoa > Arthropoda > Insecta > Lepidoptera > Coleophoridae > Coleophora > Coleophora deauratella. The sequence goes on along the minus strand of OY282392.1, from coordinate 18,793,242 downwards.
TGCTAGCCATATATAAATTTCAACTTTTTAAATAAACTCGAGCGTCTTCAAAATCTCACTGATCTTGCTATCAGATTTATCTTTTATCTCCGTAAATATTATCACGTGTCCCCGTATTGAAGAGATTGGAATGGCTTCCAATTAGTTACCGTCGTGACCTTCACACCCTGTTACATCTTTATTTTCAAAATCCCCAATTTATCTTAAAGAACGTTTCAACTTTATCTTCTACTCACAGTCGTCCTCTTCGTTCCTCCGATAACCTCCGTCTCCATATTCTTCCTCACTCTACCAATTTCTAATCTCACTCCTTTACCTCATCAAGCTATCCGCCTCTAGAGTCCCCTTCTTGTACCCATCAAACAAGCCCAATCATTGCACTCTTTAAAAAATCGAACATTTTATACATTTATCTATTTTTCATATCACAAAAGACAACATGCATTTTTTCCCAGTAACTACTACCTTAGTTTTGCTTGTTAGAATACAACGGTCGAAAACAGGAGCATTGTTATTCTCTTTCCTGATTTCCACCACGTCATATTTTTGACATTGCTAGTTTTAAGTAATTTTAAATATGGTGGACGAAAACTAGCAGTATCAACCAAAAAGTATCCGACGCTCGGCAGATCGATTTTTATAAAGAATCCAAAAATTTACTGATACTATCGAACATTAAATATAAATTGTCTATTTGTCATATCACAAAAGACAACACATGCATTTTTTTCCAGTAACTACTACCTTAGTTTTGCTTGTTAGAATAAAACGGTCGAAAACAGGAGCATTGTTACTCTCTTTCCTGATTTCGAACACGTCACATTTTTGACATTGCTAGTTTTAAGTACATTTTAAATATGGTGGACGAAAACTGGCAGTATCAACCTAAAAGTATCCGACGCTCGGCAGATCAATTTTTATAAAGAATCCAAAAATTTACTGCTAGTATCGAACATTAAATATAAATTGTCTATTTATTTTTTCATATCACAAAAGACAACACATGCATTTTTTCCAGTAACTACTACCTTAGTTTTACTTGTTAGAATAAAACGGTCGAAAACAGGAGCATAATTTCGACCACGTCATATTTTTGAGATTGCTAGTTTTAAGTAATTTTAAATATGGTGGACTAAAACTAACAGTATCAACCAAGAAGTATCCGACGCTCGGCAGATCGATTTTTTAAAGATTCCAAAAATTTTATGCTACTATCGAACATTAAATATAAATTGTCTATTTTTCATATCATAAAAGACAACACATGCTTTTTTTTCTAGTAACTACTACCTTAGTTTTGCTTGTTAGAACAAAACGGTCGAAAACAGGAGCATTGTTATTCTCTTTCCTAATTTCGACCACGTCATATTTTTGAGTTTGCTAGTTTTAAGTACATTTTAAATATGGTGGACGAAAACTGTGAGTATCAACCAAGAAGTATCCGATTATTCATATTCCTTAATGGTGATACCTAATGGTCTTAAAATTCGCAACACAAGAAGAGATTTTTTTTTTCCACTTTCTATCCATATTATTTCCATATTCTATAAATCTCAGGACACACAGAGGCGGCCGCGGGGCAGTAGCAAAACCGCAAAGGCGGACCTGCGGAAAGCGAACTTAGAGCGGACCCCTTCAGACAGAAATTGCGGCGTCGCTGTAGCGTCGCGGGGGCGGTATGTCTGAAGGCAAAAGCGTTCGGGACCACTTTTTTCGGGAATTTCGTGAAATAGGTATTTTATTATAACTGTTACGATACTCTCTGTACGAAAAGATTTAAAAACTGGTCAAGCTCACACTAACACAATACTTTCTATCTGTAAAACTTATAAAACACAAGAAAAACACTCAAAAATCTGTAATTTAATACAACTCGCAAGCACGCCCCCGCACCGCGCCGCAAACGCGCCGCTGTGTGGGGGGTTTCATATATTTCAATGGAATACAACTGGTCCCGCGCCGCGGCCGCTTTCCCGCTACCGCGCCGCCGCGCCGACACCGCGCGGGATTCGCCAGTCTGTAGGCCCGACCTTCCCGCTTTCGCCCCCGCGCTGGTACCGCATCGGGCGAATCCCGCCCGGTTTTGGTGTAAAGGGTTTCATAGTAATCCGAACATTACAAAAAATCCCGCTCCCGGTACCGCCCCGCGGCCGCCTCTGTGTGTGCTGCGCATAAACGAATGACAGTGAGTAGGTAAACAAACAATCACGCATCAACTTCATTCAAATCAATGCCTACAGTCGCCCGGACCGACTGCATCGCATATTCCATTCTATAATGGTCCGTATGGTTGTAACGTAAGGATCATATTTGTCTAAAAGCTGAAAGGGTTACCCTTTCATTATGGTAAGTGGTTCCAAAGTGTTTAGTTAATCTTTAAAAATACCGCTTAAAAAACCCAAACGAAAGGGTTTTGACGCCTACTGGGTTTGGTAAGCAAACCCCTTGCAGAAACCCATTCAAAAACCCCTGAAGGGCTTACCAGTCCAGTCCCTGGTAATAATATTTCGCTTAAAGAAAAATAAATTTACGAGGTATTAACCTGGAAACGACGTTGGGGGACTTTTAGTGTGGAAACCCTGCTATACCCTTTAAAATCTACACACGTACATTTTTACGTTCATGCCGTCCTGTACCAAGGCAACAAAAATGTATGTAGATTTTAAATTTGATATCCTGATTAAATAAGAAGTTATAGAGTTCTGGATTGTTTTGTGTCGGAAGGCACTATTTAGGCAGAGATTTTTGACATTAGTTTGGTCTCGAAATTCGCTGTAGGTAGTTTTGCTGGAACTATTATGAGGCTGACGATAAAAGAACGCATTCATTTAGCTGCCTCTCAAACCTACCGTTATATCTTGGGTGTTACTGAAGCATTCATTTTGAAATATACACATATACATATTGACGTATAATGAGGCTGCCAGCGAAACGAAACTAGATTTTCTCTGAAACTACGATAGCATATTTTTTTCCTTTTGGCACTATTTGGTACTATAGTTTGCATCACGTAAAAAGAGGGCTGGCTGGCGTTCCGAGGATGCACTCTGATAGCAACTCTTTAGTACCCTCTCTTTTACACTTACGCGATTTATATTATGCTATCCTGTTGTCAGAGTGAACTGTTGTGCCCTCGGAACGCCCGCCAGCGCTCGCTTTTTACGTGACGCGAGCTGTATTTAGGTACTATTTATGGACATAATCAGAATATCAAAATTCGATCATGAGGATTCTTACTAAACGCACACACATTTCTAGTACAGTTTCCCGCCGCGGCGGCTGCCGGTATGGATGGTGGTAGGGTATTTACTGAACCCGCCCGGCTATCTACCACCATCACATTTTATTCTTGCCGCCAAACATAAAAGCTTCGTCACTTACCACTAGGTGAGATGATGGCAACGGCTTACCTATTGTGAATATAAAAAAAAGAGGGGTGTTTTTTTAAAGCCTGTGTGCATCTAGTTGTGGAAGTATTGTACTTTCCTGTGGTATCATATACCTAGCTCTTAAACGAGTGAACCCATTTGAATACTATTTTTTAAAGTATCTCTCATAGACTTCCGCTTAGCTAGCACGTTTATGAGTGATAACATGTGCTCCAACGGCTTAATACACGTAGGAAGGCAATTCAGAACGCTTTAGTGCAGTAGTTTTTAACCTGTGGGTCGCGACCCCCTGGGGGGTCGCGAAACCTTTCTCAAGGGGTCGCGGGTAAAAGAAAAAGTTAGTGTTTATAGGTCCTACACTGCAATGAAAAAATCGATTTCAGTGAAAAGGCTAGGGGGGTCGCAAGATTTTTTTAACTTGTAAAGGGGTCGGGTATTAAAAAAGGTTGAAAAACACTGCTTTAGTGATAGTATTTTCTACAGTGGAGACAACGTTTGGGCAAACGTAGTGTCAGATGCCTTCCGGCTAAATGGAGTGATGATTTGCTTTGGGTTGCTGACCATTGCTGACAGGTGGATACGCATGGCCGAAATAAGGTGTAAATGGTGTGCCTTGGGAGAGGCCTATGTCCAACAGTGGGCTATATTAATATACATAAATTAATATGATGATGATGACAATTTTTACCCTCACAGCAGGATCTAGTCTATTTTATTTTTTAAGTGTGAAAGATACAAACTTGTCAGGTTAGTCTTACCTTGGTTCTGAAATGTAAGTAATATAAGTAGATCATCAAGCCCACCTAGTAGATATGCGGTCAATATTCTGAAAATATTTCTACCCCATAAATGGGTTATTTTTAAATTATTGCGAACTAATCATAATCATAATCATTTTATTGGTAAAGAAATTTTACACGTCATTTTACAATTTTCATATGAATGTCAAAAATAATAAAATAAAAATACAATGAAATAAACAATAAACATACAACTACCTATTGTAGATACTTACTACCTACCTACCTATATTAACTAATTAAACTTGGGCCGACATGTGGTGATAAATCCCACCTCCAGATGGAAGAAGTCCTCAAAGAAAAATACTTAATTCATGAAACAAAATGAGGTTGATGGTAATATTTTAATTTATTCTATTCTATTCTATCAGCCGAAAGACGTCCACTGCTGGACAAAGGCCTCCCCCAATATTTTAATTATTATATTATAATACCTAAACCTCCAGGCCAGACCGCAATCATAACGTGGCCGTGGAGTAAAACTTCTACATCCAGAGCTATTAAATGAACTTTTTGCGCTTTTAATCGCGGCAACACTGTCGATGATATGTCAAATCGGTCGCGGTCCTTAGTACGCATCACAGTATAAGGATATTATGTACGCATACTTAGATTACATATAAAACATCATGATTCTTGATAGTCGGGGATTTAGTGCGATGAACCGTTTTATTTTGGATCCGGCGCTCAAACTTGGCATAGTTATTTCCTAGGTCATTCTGAGTGGATTAAGCCCGGGAGCCACCGGGAGCCATCCCCCGTTTGGTAGGGGGAGGAGGGGAAAGTTTGTTTCTGCCGCGCTCCATTTGAGGGCTTATATCTCCAAAACTATTGGTACTAGGGCAAGTGAGATATCATTTTCGTATGATTCAAGAATAAAATTTTTCCAAAAATTTTTTTGCGATTTGACAATGGGTTCCTTTCCTTGGGGAAAGTTGATCAGAATCAGGAGTAGAAGCACTGACTAAAATATCGGGCACTAATAAAGTAGCACCTTATATAAGCAGTCTTGGAGAAAGTATTAGTGAACTTTAGAATAAGGGTAAAGTTTCCGAATCGTCGTCTTCGGAATGATGCAAAGAACCTTCGCCCGTTCCGCCTGTCGAATGGTTGGTTTCAGGTGCGGCAGGCATTCTTAGTTGAACTTCATATGATGCGTTCGCCGGAATTGGTTGTAATTCAGGTGAGACTTTATCTCGGGGACGTCGTCTATTTATGCATCTTTAAGATATCTCAAATATTATAAGATAATGAATTTTTAAGTTAAGAGTTGACACCCCCACATCTCACTAATTTTTTAGAGAAGGGGTTTGTTTGGTGTAATAATATTTCGCTTAAAGAACAATAAATTTACGAGGTATTAACCTGGAAACGACGTTGGGGGACTTTTAGTGTGGAAACCCTGCTATACCCTTTAAAATCTACACACGTACATTTTTACGTTCATGCCGTCCTGTACCAAGGCAACAAAAATTTATGTAGATTTTTAATTTGAGATCCTGATTAAATAAGAAGTTAGAGTTCTGGATTGTTTTGTGTCGGAAGGCACTATTTAGGCAGAGATTTTTGACATTAGTTTGGTCTCGAAATTGGCTGTAGGTAGTTTTGCTAATTATGAGGCTGACGATAAAAGAACGCATTCATTTAGCTGCCTCTCAAACCTACCGTTTGTTACTGAAGCATTCATTTTGAAATATACACATATACATATTGACGTATAATGAGGCTGCCAGCGAAACGAAACTAGATTTTCTCTGAAACTACGATAGCATATTTTTTTCCTTTTGGCACTATTTGGTACTATAATTTACATCACGTAAAAAGAGGGCTGGCTGGCGTTCCGAGGATGCACTCTGATAGCAACTGTTTAGTACCCTCTCTTTCACACTTACGCGATTTATATTATGCTATCCTGTTGTCAGAGTGAACTGTTGTGCCCTCGTAACGCCCGCCAGCGCTCGCTTTTTACGTGACGCGAGCTGTATTTAGGTACTATTTATGGACATAATCAGAATATCAAAATTCGATCATGAGGATTCTTACTAAACGCACACACATTTCTAGTACAGTTTCCCGCCGCGGCGGCTGCCGGTATGGATGGTGGTAGGGTATTTTCTGAACCCGCCCGGCTATCTACCACCATCACATTTTATTCTTGCCGCCAAACATAAAAGCTTCGTCACTTACCACTAGGTGAGATGATGGCAACGGCTTACCTATTGTGAATATAAAAAAGAGGGGTGTTTTTTTAAAGCCTGTGTGCATCTAGTTGTGGAAGTATTGTATTTTCCTGTGGTACCATATTCTTAAACGAGTGAACCCATTTGAATACTATTTTCTAAAGTATCTCTCATAGACTTCCGCTTAGCTAGCACGTTTATGAGTGATAACATGTGCTCCAACGGCTTAATACACGTAGGAAGGCAATTCAGAACGCTTTAGTGCAGTAGTTTTTAACCTGTGGGTCGCGACCCCCTGGGGGGTCACGAAACCTTTCTCAAGGGGTCGCGGGTAAAAGAAAAAGTTAGTGTTTATAGGTCCTACACTGCAATGAAAAAATCGATTTCAGTGAAAAGGCTAGGGGGGTCGCAAGATTTTTTTAACTTGTAAAGGGGTCGGGTATTAAAAAAGGTTGAAAAACACTGCTTTAGTGATAGTATTTTCTACAGTGGAGACAACGTTTGGGCAAACGTAGTGTCAGATGCCTTCCGGCTAAATGGAGTGATGATTTGCTTTGGGTTGCTGACCATTGCTGACAGGTGGATACGCATGGCCGAAATAAGGTGTAAATGGTGTGCCTTGGGAGAGGCCTATGTCCAACAGTGGGCTATATTAATATACATAAATTAATATGATGATGATGACAATTTTTACCCTCACAGCAGGATCTAGTCTATTTTATTTTTTAAGTGTGAAAGATACAAACTTGTCAGGTTAGTCTTACCTTGGTTCTGAAATGTAAGTAATATAAGTAGATCATCAAGCCCACCTAGTAGATATGCGGTCAATATTCTGAAAATATTTCTACCCCATAAATGGGTTATTTTTAAATTATTGCGAACTAATCATAATCATAATCATTTTATTGGTAAAGAAATTTTACACGTCATTTTACAATTTTCATATGAATGTCAAAAATAATAAAATAAAAATACAATGAAATAAACAATAAACATACAACTACCTATTGTAGATACTTACTACCTACCTACCTATATTAACTAATTAAACTTGGGCCGACATGTGGTGATAAATCCCACCTCCAGATGGAAGAAGTCCTCAAAGAAAAATACTTAATTCATGAAACAAAATGAGGTTGATGGTAATATTTTAATTTATTCTATTCTATTCTATCAGCCGAAAGACGTCCACTGCTGGACAAAGGCCTCCCCCAATATTTTAATTATTATATTATAATACCTAAACCTCCAGGCCAGACCGCAATCATAACGTGGCCGTGGAGTAAAACTTCTACATCCAGAGCTATTAAATGAACTTTTTGCGCTTTTAATCGCGGCAACACTGTCGATGATATGTCAAATCGGTCGCGGTCCTTAGTACGCATCACAGTATAAGGATATTATGTACGCATACTTAGATTACATATAAAACATCATGATTCTTGATAGTCGGGGATTTAGTGCGATGAACCGTTTTATTTTGGATCCGGCGCTCAAACTTGGCATAGTTATTTCCTAGGTCATTCTGAGTGGATTAAGCCCGGGAGCCACCGGGAGCCATCCCCCGTTTGGTAGGGGGAGGAGGGGAAAGTTTGTTTCTGCCGCGCTCCATTTGAGGGCTTATATCTCCAAAACTATTGGTACTAGGGCAAGTGAGATATCATTTTCGTATGATTCAAGAATAAGAAATTCATTTCTGTAACAAAAAAAATAACTTTCCGTATATAAAAAAAGAAATATTTGATAAAACGTTTAAAACATTACTACCTTTTTTCCGCATTATGTGTCGATTAATTTTTAATGGTCTAAGATATTAGCATGAAAAAAATATATTCTGAAAGCCACATTACCAAGAATTATAAAAATATAAATTTTATTAGAATAGCATGATAAATACTTCGCGAAAAAAATAAAATTCAATGCGTGGCAGCGTGGCATAAAACGCGCGGTCCGCGCGGTTCTAAATTACATGAGTTATATTTCTTTTTTTTTTCTATGAAAATTATTTTTTTTTGTTGCAGAAATGAATTTGTCATTCTTGAAATATCCGAAAATGATATCGGACTTGCCCTAGAACATAAAATTATGGAGATATAAGCCCCAAAAGAAGCGCGATCCAACAAATAGATAATGAAGTGTGGGTGGTTTTTTTCCACATACGTGTCGATAAATTTTTAATGGTCTAGGATATTAGCATGAAAAAAATATATTCTGTAAGCCACATTTCCTAGAATTATAAAATATAAATTTCATTAGCATAGCATAATGAATACTTAGTGAAAAAAAATAATTTGATGCTCGGCAGAGTAGCATAAAACGCGCGGTTTTAGTATCTGTTGTTCGTTTGTAAGTAAGTAAATAAAATGAATCAGCTAGCGCTCAAAAATAACTGTTAAGTAACATAATAAAAATAGGTACATACTATTATTATTTAAATATTTCTCGCACGCACAAAATATTTATCACGTAGAACAATATTTTCCTTAAAAAATCAAATATGAGAAAATTCGAAAAATGTGACTATTGTATTTTTCATACGAATTATGGTGGTTTACTATCTATCAGCCGAAAGACGTCCACTGCTGGAAAAAGGCCTCCCCCAAGGATTTCCACACCGACCGGTCCTGTGCGGTTCGCATCCAGCAGCTTCCCGCAACCGCACCAGGTCGTCGGTCCACGGAGTCGGAGGTCTGCCCACACTGCGTCTTTCGGTGCGCGGTCGCCACTCGAAAACTTTATTGCCCCAACGGCCATCTGTTCTACGAGCTATTTGCCCTGCCCACTGCCACTTAAGTCTAGCGATTCTGAGAGCTATGTCGGTAATTTTAGTTCTACTACGTATCTCCTCATTTCTGATTCGATCACGTAGGGAAATACCAAGCATAGCACGCTCCATCGCCCTTTGGGTAACCTTGAGCCTTCTTATGAGGTCTATAGTAAGCGACCATGTATCGGATCCATATGTCGTCTCATCACTGGCGACAGACACTGGTCAAAGACTTTAGTCTTGAGACACTACGGTATTTTGGACGTGAAGATATTGCGGATCTTTCCGAATGCTCGCTGCCCAGCCAAGTCGGATTCGACGATTGATCTCTTTCTCGAAGTTGGACCTACCTAACCGGACCTACCTACCTTCAACAACTTCGAGAGTAGAGTCTCCAACCTTCAGAGGAGTGGGTGTAACACGGACGTTTGACATGATTTTCGTCTTATCCATGTTCATTTTAAGACCCACTTGTTGGGAGACTCTACTGAGTCCATCGAGCATTGCGCCTAGGTCCACCAACGTCTCAGACATGATCACGATTTCGTCAGCAAATCGAAGGTGAGAGATGTATTCGCCATTGATGTTGATGCTGAGTCCTCTCCAGTCCCGAAGCTTGAAAACGTCTTCCAGTGCAGCGGTGATCAGTTTCGGAGATATAACGTCTCCCTGTCTCACCCCACGCTACAGCCGGATAGGTTTCAAATTCTGATCCTGGAGGTGGACCGACATGGTGGCGTTTTCATACAAACACTTCAACACTTCGATGTGTATCGAAGTAAGTATGTAATTTGTCGAAGTAAGCTGTAACACAGCCCAGGTCTCGATCGAAACAAAAGCTTTCTCATAGTCCACAAACGCCATTATACTCTTCGGTCTTCTGTATAATCTGCCGCAGCGTATGTATGTGGTCTATGGTACAGAAGCCTTTTCGGAAACCAGCCTGTTCGGGAGGTTGGAAGTCGTCAAACCTGCGTGCGAGACGATTCGTAATGATTCTCGACATGGCTTGTAGACATGGCTTAGGAGTGAGGTGGGTCTGTAATTCTTCAGAAGAGTCTTATCACCCTTCTTGAAGAAGAGCACCACCACACTTCTGTGCCCTGTGTACCTGTTTTCAGAAGCTCAGCCGCAATTCCGTCATCACCGGGTGCCTTGTTGTTTTTAAGTTGCTTGAGAGCCATTCTAATCTCGCATAGGTTGACGTCTGCGATATCTTCGGAATAGTGTTAGGTCAATCCGGCTCTCGGATCTTCAGCCAGATTACTGACAGGTAAGCATGTAGTCGTGTATAATTGTCCGTAGACCTCTCAACCTCTTCCAACAGCTTGGGCTTGGACGACACGACTCTGCCATCCTCGGTCTTCAGCTTTGTCAGTTGACTTTGACCAGTAGACAGATCCCTTGCTAATACTTTTGACCTTTTATTGCGCTCGATAGCCTCTTTAATACGATTGGTATTAAATTGGCGTCAAGGACTTGGAGATCTGTCTGTTTAGTCACCGATATTGACAAGCATCTTCAGAGGATTTCAGAATCAGGCTCCGTTTTCCTCCATGAGCTTGCTGGTGAGGTCCGAGATCCGATATGTTTTTTTAACGTCTTGTTTTGAAGGCCTTATTCCCAGCCGTTTGGACAATTTCCATAAACCTGTCGTTGTATTCGTCCACATTTTCACATTCTCCTAGGCATTCGAAGCGATTGTGCAACTCGATCTGAATGCTTTCGAGGTTTTGGAGTTGTATAGGCGCTGGTCGAAGCTTCATCAGTTGTCATGAAAATAATTGGACGTGGCTTGCGAAGCACGGAAACGGTTACGAGATTAATGCGCCAATAAGAGTCAAACTCATTATGGTTATGTATGACCATTTCTGAAGTCAGTTAACCTGGGTGATCAACGTGACCACGCAAGTTACATAGTAAACCACCATAATACAATGGAAGTTAGATAGTAAACCACCATAATTCGTATGAGAAATAGTTAGTCACGTTTTGCGGATTTTCTCAAATACGTTTTTATAAGGAAAATTTTTTTTTTTGTTTTACGTGACAAATATTTTGTGCGTGCGAGAAATATTAAAATAATAATATAATGTACCTGTTTATACTATGTTACTTAACAGTCATTTGGGCGTTAGATGATTCATTTTATTTACTTACGAACAACAGATACTAAAACCGCGCATTTTATGCTACTCTGCCGAGCATCAAATTATATTTTTTTTCACTAAGTATTTATTATGCTATTCTAATGAAATTTATATTTTTATAATCCTAAGAAGTGTGGCTTTCAGAATGTATTTTTTCCATGCTAATATCAAAGACGAATAAAAATTAATCGACACATATGCGGAAAAAAGGTAGTCATGTTTTATACGTTTTATCAAATATTTCTTTTTTTATATTTAGAAAGTTATTTTTTTTTGTTACAGAAATGAATTCCTTATCCTTAAATCATACGAAAATGATATCTCACTTGCCCTAGTACCAATAGTTTTGGAGATATAAGCCCTCAAATGGAGCGCGGCAGAAACAAACTTTCCCCCCCTCCCCCTACCAAACGGGGGATGGCTCTCGGTGGCTCCCGGGCTTAATCTACTCAGAACGGCCTAGGGAACAACTATGCCAAGTTTGAACGCCGGATCCAAAATAAAACGGTTCCCATACTAGGCGTTGCACTAAATTCCCTACTATGATCACCTTTGATTATGATAGCATTATCTGGTATTATTTTTATCAATATCACTATCACATTGCCACTGTATAATCTTATACTATAATGACTATGTCGTAAACAGCATAGTAGCGAGTACTAAAATGACTATATGACATTTTGACGTCTAGCATTCGGTAAAATGAAACGTAATACAAATTTTAACCTCAACAAACGATACTTTCAACGGTTTTGCTTTGCAATTTCTTTTTATTTCGCTGTTTTATAGAAAAATCAAGTTATTGAAATGCCGCTAGACGTGCAGGGAACATTCGTATCACAGAAAATAAACAAAATCAGATGGATTCCCGAAGAATATGCCGAAACAAAGTGCTTTGTTACCGGTAGTTGGGACGACGATGTGAATGCCGTTAAAGTTTGGACCTTTGAGAGTGCTTCTGAAGACGAAGAGGTGGAATACCCGAGAATACTCTCCGAATATGAGGTGGACGGTGACGTCACACAGATAAAGTTCGTAGATAAGACAAAAATTGCTGTGTCGTTGTCTGATGGAAATGTTAGGTTATTGGATATCAGCGCCTATGACAAAGAGACACCGTTAAAAGAAGTATTCTCATGGAACAGTTTGCACAAATATGGGTGAGTTTTTTCAATTTCATCTTGGTACTTGTTAATAATTGTGTATGGAGTATGGTCTAACTTTTCCGGTGTACGGGAAGAAAACCATGCCCTAGAAGTGGAGTGAATATTGAAATTTTTAATGAAGAAATGAGGTAAGGCATGGGTTGTTAACAAACCTATTATTGTAAGTTTACTAACAAACATGGATCATTGGTCTGAAATAAAACTATTTTATTTTATAATTTTTAACCGCCTCTGTAGCTTAGTGGCTAGTCCACTCGCTTCACATCAGGAGGTCGCGGGTTCACTTCCCAGCAAGGCCAACTTTGTAGGACTCGGTTTGGTTGGTGGTAGGGCATTTTCTGAGCCTGCCTGGCTAGCTACCACCATCTTATCTAAGTCTTGCCACCAAACATCAATGTTTACAGCATTGATGTGTTCCGGCATGAAGATAAGATAGTCAGTTCCCCATTGCTTTAGAGAATCTTGGTAAGCCCACTTCCATCTTCGGCATCAAACTCAAACTCAAAATGCTTTACACATGCTTTTAAATCGTCAATATTTTTTTCTACGTAGTACAAAGTCCCTACTATGCGGGACTTGTACACTCAACGTTTCGGGAAGCGAGAAGAAAAGATCATCACTTATAATCAGGTTAGATGATGCCAAGGGCTTACCAATTGTAGGTAAAAAATATATATAAAAAATGATGCTCTATCGGCAATCTCATAAACAACCACAATAGATAGATCATAAACAAATAATATTAATAAAAGGGACTTTGGTTGGAGTGCACTTAAGATGACTGCCTTATAAATAAACCTACAGTTGTTTTGCCTATTTCAGAGCAGAGCCATGTTCCTGCACCTCACTAGACACAGTAGAAGGCGATATAGCGACAATCGGTGAAGACGGTGCCGTCAATATCCTGAGCAGTCGCCGCGGAGACATCACGAGAACAATAGCTGGAGCTGACAGCTGTTCCTTACATTCCATTTGCTTTATCAAACATAATGAGGTGAGTGTTGTTAGTTATATTAATGGTGACTAAACACATCTCTAAAATGTAATAAAAATAGATGTTTTTTATGTAAGCAGAATAGTAGATAGGTTTTGTAATTGAAGGCATTGAAAGGCCTTTGCCAAAGAGCAAACAGATGATAGTGAAGATATACAGTAAAACTCGGATAAGTGGGACCTGGATAAGTAAGAAACCTCCATAGCTGGGACTCATGCTGAGATCCCGACTCTTTTGCACTGAATTACCTCTGTTAGTGGGACAAAACAAACCTCTATATCTGGCATTAGTTCTTTCGATTTTATCGCCATGATTACCTCTATAATAGAGACAGCGAGTGTATTTTACCTCTTTTACTGAAACTACACTTTAAGAATACTTTTACTAAATTGTTTCTTTGAACTTCATCGGTAGTAACCTCTGTAACTGAGATAATATCAATTTATTTCCTCTGTAACTGGGACTTTCTTGTGTGTTTTATTAATGTATAACTGAAATAACCTCTAATTTTCACCTCTATAAATGGAACCCTCTTTAAATGAGACAGATATTTATTTATACCTGGATATCTGAGACACTGGGTAAGTGGGATACGTCTTTAAGTGAGACAGAATTGCAGTTCCCTTGATGTCCCAGTTAACCAGGTTTCACTGTATTAGGTTTAGTGAAAAATAAATTGTAAAGAAAGAAATTCTGAAAAAGGGCTATTACGTGCTATTATAATTGAAATTTGAAACTCTGCTGTCATGAAAATTATATATTGTATTAGGAACCGATTCTTGGGGTGCAGTGTATATTTTACCGTTTTGTTCTGCCAATCTTAGCAAACTTAGGCAAACACTGTTGTTATCTAATTTGTCTCATTGTAATGGAATAAATACTTACTTCTTATTTTTTACTTTTTATTGAGCTGCAAGTTTCTGTTATTTACAGGTTATTACTGGCAACATTCGAGGCCACATGAAGATCTGGGATCTTAGATCGACAGAAAACAAACCGGCCGCTTCATTTCTCCTTGCTGGTGACGAGTTAGCAGCCACCTGCATTATCAACCACCCCACACAACCACATATAGTCCTCGCAGGCAGCGAGTCAGGGGCCTTAGCAGTATGGGACCTCCGCATGAACTCATTCCCTACTTCTCTGCTTAATGCGCATGCTGCAGGAGTAACAGAGATGCAGTTCCATCCAGAGAATCCTAATAAACTTATTTCTAGTTCGGTCTCTGGTGAAATCTGGGATTGGAATATGGAGGCCATGACTAAGAGCACGAAAGGACCTGATAATCAGTTGGTTTTATGGATGCCGCTTCAAGATAAAAGTACTATGATGGTGAATTCAGTGATGCCAACATTACATAAAGCGATAAACACACTCCACTGCGATAAAGGAAGAATTCTGTGCGGTACGGACAATGAAGCCATTTACCTTATTAAGAATTTCAAGTATTAGTATGTTAAAGTAAGTGAAAATAAAACATTTTTGTAATTATACAGGTTTTTATTTCAATTATTTGAGTAATACACTTAGAAATATTGTAGAATAAAATTTATTAATACACCAAGTCAGTCTTTACTTGCCTAGTCAAAGTATTGGTAAAATATCATACAAAAACCACATTTAATATTAAGTATTTACAAAGTAATGAATTATTTAGTGAATATGTTTTAAAAATATCAATGAAAAAGGCACCAATTTTTAAACTAAGACAATTTTAGTACTTTATTTTATCCGAAAGGTAACTTTTCACTTTTAAACCAACCATATTATAATGGCACCACATTTTTGTTAGAAATTTTTATTATTAGTCTTTCAAAAGAAAATCTATCACTAAACTGTCTTAAAAACTGGAATAGTTGACATTTACAATTACTGTCAAAAGATTGAATATTATATGGATAAGCATATTTGGCATCTGATTCACATTTCCTTTACCATACCATATTGATAAAAGAAGGAAAGTATACTATCAATTATCAATCATTATTGTTAATTAATTTATCCGCATTGAAATTAATCATAAATCTATATCGAGTATACAAATAAGCATAACTAATATAAAATATATCACTCAACTGCTAAAATTGTTCAGTAAATATGATAATATAATTAATATAACTACAAGCACAGCACAGCATGACTGAAACATTCGACTACGCTATAATACTTAAATGAGCGCCGTACCGCAACGGAATAATTGGTCCATATAATCAGAAGTCTCTGATAATGTCCATATTCGCCCTGACAGCTTAGCCAGCACAGTTAGTCCACCGTTCCAGCCCTGTATTATCCAACTCGAGAAGCGTGACACTTCCCGTGTGAGTTGAAGATAATAATCCTTCTGAAGTCAAAGAGACAACCACTTTTCTGGAGACAAATATAGTTATTTCCGTGGTTACAACTCCCAAATCGATACACTTAGCGATATAGGTACGGAAACGCTTGTCTTTCCAACCTCACTCGACTTGTTCCACACGGAAAAATGTATTTAAGACTACCCGTCGATACATTGGCAGAGGGACGAAAATATCGCTTCTTTATGGTCTTTGTGACCATTACAACTTTTCAAGTGTGGTGATTCCTCCGTTGCTGGTTCGGTTTGCGCTGTGACGCGGCGTGCAGGGAGGCGGGTACCACCCACAGTTGCTCGCACCACCGCATAAGGGCTTCGGTTACGTGGCAGCTGTTTGCCGCGGTGGCCAGTTGCGTCTCCAGGCTGTCTGATTGCTTAATCAGGAGGCTGGAATGGAAAATTAATAGTTGACTAGTTTGTAGTGAGGGTCTTAGCTATTTTTCAAGAGTAAGATACAAATGTTGTTTTATTACTTAATTAAACACCGCCGACAATAAAAGTTGAATAACTCTTAAACCACTGAACCGATTTTCATCATACATAGCTAAGAACACTCTCGATCACTCTCTCACAAAAAAAACTAAATCAAAATCTGTTCGGTTCATCAGTTTAGGAGCTACGAGGCTACAGACAGAGACACACTTTAAACTTATAACACCTCTCTTTTTGCGTGGGGGGTTATATATGACGTTTGTACACGCACACGTTGCGTAGCTTGCGCTGAGCAACAGTCGCCTTCAGAAAGTGGCAGAGGGTGTTCATACTTTAATACCTCTGTATTTCTTATACTATTCAATACTCTATGGCTTCGTACTAAAGAGATCACTCAAGGAGACTCATATCCAACAGCTTTTTTGCTCACCTGGGCGGGAAAAGCGTGGGCGCGATGATCATGGCGACGTTATGGTCGCTCATCTTGTTGGCGGCGCTGTGCGCGGAGATCTGGCGCGCGAGCCGCAGCACGGCGCGCAGCGTGGCGCGCTGCTCGGCCGGCAGCAGCAGCACGAGCAGGTTCAGGGCGCGCCCCTGGCTCGTGCCCGACAGAGCTGGAACAAACGGCGGGTTAG
The DNA here is from genome assembly GCA_958295455.1 of Coleophora deauratella. Lineage (NCBI taxonomy): Eukaryota > Metazoa > Arthropoda > Insecta > Lepidoptera > Coleophoridae > Coleophora > Coleophora deauratella. The sequence continues at coordinate 18,776,373 of OY282392.1, read as the reverse complement.
CGGCCATGATGGTTTTGTATCAGTTAAGAACTACCAACATGATAATATTGAAATTATTCCTCAGACCAAAAAAGTATTTAACAATTATTTCCAATGTTTTTTTGTCTGAGGTTGAGTTATATATTTTTGGTTGCGTATGTCAGAAATAAGGAACTTCCAATAGTCCAACATGATAATATTGAAATTGTTCCACTATACATATTTTTGGTTACGTATTTAAAGTAAATCGTTTTTAATTTTCTTATGAAGTCATAACAAATATGTTCAGTTAATCGATTGGGTAGTTGACTGCATCAATATATGATTATTTTTAAATATAGTTCACTAAAAAAGCTCTTTAATTGATGTTAAGAAAATGGTCATGACTGCATTGTCTGAAAACAGTCATACTTAATTTGCTTTTTTCTTTGTGTTCATACGTTTGTTTATTGGTGTCCCATTATTGTTCTTTAAAAAAAATACTATGTGTAAAAAGTAAGGAGGCCATAGGTCTACAAGTAATTCTTGAATTTTTAAGCAATTTGTAAAAGACTGTTTGTCTCTAATAAAATTGAATAAATAAACATAAAATTAATTGCAGAACACCATACGCCATATGCGACTCGTTCATGATAGTTCGTCTCATCTCCACCCCAGTGGGAAAATAAAAAAATACTCACCATATGTGTGATAGAACAGCCGCATCAACTCTTGCGTCAGAGGCGGCTGAGGCAGTGCGCGAAGCAACCTTTTGAAAACAGCGGCCAAGTCGTGGCTACTGGCGCGGGAGAGTGCAGCTTCCACTACTTCGCGTTCCGAGTACCACTGCCTCTCGATTATCTGGCAGAGAGCTTCGATCTGAAAGAATAAGATACCATTGTCTTCAATGAAGTTGTTGTGCCTGCTGGTTTTTTAATTCCTGCAGAGTCTTAACTTAAAAAAGGTGTATTTACGTCTGGGAAGAACCCCTAACTAAATACGCAATGGCGTCTTATGTGTTTTACCAAAAAAAACCCATGTCTCTTGACCATAGGATAAAAACTCAAAACTGAAGAGACGTCGCATGGCCAATATTTGCCACGAGTTTAATAGAGAGACTATTTGGCCCATTTTGATCCATACTCCACCCAAACGTGATCCTGTCTGGACTCCGTTCTAGTTGCGCTTTACTAAAAATCCTTATTTTCAATACGTTTAGAGATCCGATGGCGAAAGGCAGCGAAATTTCGTCTTTATCGCCACAAATGGCAACTAACTAACTAAATTTTTATATATTGCAGCTAAATACAAAATTTCAGTACCTTCTGCTTGTTTCCGGCAACCCTAAGTAGTCCTTCGTCTCGAGTCCTGTCTCTGAGGGCATCAGCCAAGGCTCGCACCACGCTCGGAACGGAGCTCCACGTCTCCTCCCAAAGGATCATGTCTTTACGCAGTAGGGTTTCCAGTGCTACTCCGAACACTGCTCCCTCTGAAAGAGAAGGTTTTGGGTTACAGATCTCAATGAACTTCGTGAATGTGGAAAAAAAAATTGTCAAGAGCGTAGTTTTTTTTTTGTGTAAGATGACAAAATTGTGACGGCCAACTTGTTGAACCTATGGGACATCTGTAACCCTACAAGTCTGATAAGAATTAAACGCATTCCATTCAAGACTGGAAATATCGAGCGAGATCTTGGTAAGCCCGCTTCCATCTTCGGCATCATCATCAGTGATGATTCATCACTTACCATCAGGTAAGTTGATGCCAAGGGCTTACCGATTGTGGGTAAAAATAATAATCGAACGAGATAGTAATTGAGGTTGATTATGGTACCTTATGTAGATTCTACTGTAGGTAGCATTCGATTCGAAACTTAGGCCTCTCTTGTCCTAATTCCCTGCAAACTCCTTCAATTTTTTTTTATGTATTTATTTATTTAGGACACAAACAGTCTTTTATAAAATTTAGACACAATTTAAATTTTCAAATAGACCTATGAAATTAACAAAGATAAATTTTAGAGTTACAAGCAACAGCTTAGAACGAGATAACTGGTAACATTAAACAATGTGTAGCAAATAATTATGTAAAAAATATGGTTAAATAAACAAAAAAGATAAAACATTATAACAAATAAATTATGAGAGAAATACAAATTATTTATAATTAAGAGTTATTTTCCAACACTTCGCTTACCATTTTCTTGTAAGTTAATAAAGAACTAGAAAAAATGTCAACATTATTCAACGACTTGTTATAATAATCACATGTGCGCCTGAAAAATGTATTTTTGGCATAGTTAGTGTGACAAAAAGATACTGAGAAAGTATGTTGTGAACGAGAGGATGTACGTGGGATTTTGAAACAAATTTTTTCCAACAGTGAGTTTGAAGTTGTGTATAATTTTGTAGAGAAAAACAGTGTCAAGATAAATTCGCCTAATTTGAAGTGATTTTACGTTGTGTCTAACAGCACTACTTTTGTAGTCTGTGAATAAATGACCAGTTCGATAATCAAGGGATTTAAAAAATTTATTTTGAATCTTTTCTATTCTATCCTTATGAACTGCATACTGTGGACTCCAAACCACACTTGCAAATTCGAGAACACTACGTACATAGGCATTAAATAATATTTTCATAGTATTTACATTTTTGAAAGGTTTGCCCAAACGATTAATTAAACCCAGCTGCTTATATGCTTTAGCAATAATGTTGTCAATGTGAATATTAAAGTGTAGCTTGGAGTCCAGAGTGACTCCCAGGTCTCGGATCGAAGCAACACGCCTGATATTCTGTCTGGAAATATTATAATCAAAGGTAACAGGATTGTGTTTTCTAGTAAAGGTTATTACGTAACACTTATCAGTGTTAAGTAGAAGTTGATTTTTAGAGCAATACTTCTCAAAAGAAAGCAAGTCCTGTTGTAACATCAAACAGTCTTCACTCTCACGAACAACTTTAAAAATCTTCGTGTCGTCTGCGTAAAGTAAATGACAGGAGTTTTCAAAACAGCTTCCAATGTCGTTGATATACAGGGTGAAGAGAAAGGGTCCCAAGTGGGAGCCCTGTGGAATACCAGAAGGTATACTAAGGAATCCAGACTGATATCCCTTGAGCGCTACTGCTTGACTACGATTTCGGATGTAAGATTCGACCCACCTAAGGAGTTCTAGTTCTATATTATCAATTAACCTACCTGGATAATAACTGTGAACATACTGTATGGCAATCACTAATAATCTTGTGACTGTCCTAGAAGTTTCGTCATAACACATTTTGATCTCATCTTGAAGAAAATCTTTTAATGCCAAGGGAAAAATTGAGTAGAAAATCTTTTTCATAAACCACTTGAACAGCCTAAAACCCCTCACCTTCTTTTCTCTTCTTCTTAGGCGATTTCCTCTTCTGGAATGGCAGGGAGTACCTATCGAACAAAGCTGTCAGCTCCAGCCATAGTAGGGGCTGTAATCTCTTCAGTTGTGGTTCTCCCACGGTTTCAATATCCACCGTGCTGTCTTCTTCGGGCCAGTCTTCCTCCTGGTCCAAGAGCTGACGGTCCAAGTTGAATTTATGCTCGAAGCTCAGTGGCTGCTGTGCAGATGCAGCGCTTTTGGCGCGTGAAACTGTTGTGTGTTTACTACTGAAAAGAAAGGATACATGGTTAGCTTTGAGTGTCAAATTCTTAATTTTCTCTCAACCTTGAGAACCTTCTCGGCGCTTCGTTGACTCGCTTTCTATGTCAAGCAAACGTCTTGTTTCTTCGTCTAGTCAAAAAGATTGTCGATTGATTGGCCTTTCTTGTTTTATTCCATTGTTGTACTTTTTATTCCCTCTTTCAAGTTAACTTTCTTATACTTAATGTTCTATTGTTTAATTAATTAGTTCGTATTAATCGTTCTTAAAATACTCACATGAAAGGATCATTGTCCTTCAAGATGGATCCGTTGATTCGCTCCTTGCCTATTCTTGGTCCTTGGACTGTGCCGTATCTTTGGTAGCCTAAGAGCTCTATTCCCTCTGAAAAGTAAGCACTTTCAGTTGTTTAATTCTAAAAAACTATACAGAAGCTTTACGTTTGTTGTTATTTATGTACTTATAGACTTCCAACCAATTCGGAGAAAAGAGCTACTCTTGGGGCTCAGAATATTACTAAGCAGCTCATAATGGATACATTAACTGCTTTGCTTATCAGCAGTTGATAAGTTTGTGGTGCGAGAGAAGTGTAATGCTGTGAGACCTCGATCGGGTGCCCGAAGTTCCCGAACAACGCACCTATTTTAGGAATAAGCGGAAGGCCTAAAGCTTTCTTGAAGGTTGCTCTTACCAGTATTGGTAGCAATATCAGCCCAGTGCAGGTCGTTGGGCTTGAAGAGCTCGTGCATGGGCAGCGGGGGAGAGTGCGGCGAGGGGGGCGACAGGCGCGAGCGGCGCGGCGCGGCGGGCGCTGACGGCGTCCTGGCCAGCGGCGTGTGCGCACCTGGTGGGGGGAAGCTGTCGCTGTGGAGAGAAGTTGTTCATCGTTAAACAAAAATTTTCAGTCTTTTAGTTGTGTACAATATTATTTCCATATCTAGATTCTTTTTGGATCCGTTATTCGGGCAGGTATGTTTGGCTTATCCATCCAACCACCTACTTCTAAAAGCACAGAAGTATTAACATGCTTCTCGTAGCGACCTCGTTTCATAGATAGTTTTGTGTCCAGTTCCCTCTACCTAGCCTAACCAAACATCTTGTTCTTATTAGACAGATAAAATACCCCAATGCGTAGACGGTTGCATCTCGGTTACATCTTTAACATTTTACATGTGCAGGTTTCCTCACGATATTTCCTGTTCGATCATTTATTTAGGTGCAATTCTTTGTTTGAAAAGATTGACTAATTTTACGCAAGTTGAATTATTATTACTTATTCTTACAATTTGCAACACTCATTAAGAAAAACATTATTTCATACCACCTTGGTTTCTACTCCTATTATATTAGCGATAGAGAAGCTTTCAATACTTCATCGTGATTTCTATTCATTCTTCGCACAACAAAAAGTAATTACATACCAATCCAGTTGGTCTTGCGATACAACAATATTAATGACCTGATTTCTCCAGAGTTAGCCTTAAGGCGTTTCTATTGCTCTTAATATAAAAAGAAGTTATAAAAGTGCATAAATGTGACGCCATCAGCCGCCATCATTCATCAATCATCTGTCAAGTTGACACGCGTGTGCGCAGCTTGACAATCGGAGCGAATATTGGCGATTGTGAGCTTGAGTGTGCAAATTAAGAAATGAGGATAATGCTCTCGTGAACCATGTAAAAGGTTCTCGAGAACAACGAAACACTCAAAAATTAAAGGACATGTATTCGTCGTCTTCTGAGAAACGTGAGTCATCGTCGCTTTAAAATTTAAGTTTGTCTCTGTATTTTAAATTAGAATCCTTAGGTATGTTATCCATACTAATATAATGCGAAGGCGTATGAGTAATCTTTACAATACGTAATCAAGTGTCCGATACTATTTTCTTTTTATAAAAACAATTCTAAAAGCAGGAAGGGATTTTAAACCTTAACGTCATAGATAGATAAATAGATAAAAGATTTTTAAAAATAAACTCTGTGGTAGCAGCTAGTGAAATGAACATACACGGTAACCCGTGAGTGTCGCTTCTAAACACAATGTGATCCGTCCAAGTAGAATAGTCATGTTACTTGCTAAGAAATGGCATGTAACTTACACGAAATCGGGTGGCGTGACGCTGTCAGCCCACTCTGTGGGTGGACTGCCGGACCCACCGCTGGGCAGCGAGTCCAAAGAGTCCGGGGTCGCACTGCGCGATCGAGGCTCGCTGCCACTTGAGTTCTGCAACAAAGGAGACGGAAGTCTTTAAAATATTGTCTTTTTAAGCTTCAATCTCTTTGAATATTAGAAGAAAAGAGCGACAGAAGATTTAACAAAACGGATGCCACATCATCATCAGCAAAAGAGGTCCACTGCTGGACAAAGGCCGCCCACAAGGATTTCCACGGCGATCGGTCCTGCGCTGTTCGCATCCCACAAAGAGATGCAATTTGTAAGTATACTTTTACACATAGAGAACTACCACAAAAGCTTAGGTTTTCTAAATTATTAGATCATTGCGAATTGCAGTACCTTAATATAATATTAAACTATTGCCTATTTTCGCTTACCAAACAATCAATTTCCTGAGAAAATATGAAACAAAACCAAAAAATATAAATAAGAGAAATAAGAACATGGCGATCAATTCAAAGAGTTTGATTTCTATTTTTTTTTCCAGTCATAGGATTCGAAATTGAATGGAATTGAGAAAAATACAGGTCATATCGGCTCATTTAGGGATTTTATTAATTTGTATTGAATCATTTTAAAACTTCCATATAACAAAACCAAAACATATGAACATGAAAAATGACATGTTCTCTCGCGATAAATCCAAAAAAACTGAAAGAGTGACGTCACTACATCGTAGTGACGTCCATCACTAACTCCGGGGTAATTAAATAAGGAAAGATTTTGTCAGATCAGCGTCAGACAGGCTTTTGTTAGTCTTAACTTAACAGTTATCCGTACTTACGAAAGTTAACTAGACAGCATTAACTCTTTACAGTTACGTAATTCCCTTACTAAACAACTAAACTTAGTGGCGACTATTAAAAGTAGAAAGTGAACAACTTTTCTTCCGCTTTGTAAATATATTACCTATTAGTCAATGCGTTGTCAATCTGAGTAATTACTGTACGCTACTGTTATTTTATTACTTGTAGTAAAACTTAAATGCCCTCAGCCATTCATTACTCAATAAGATACTTGTTTCATCATAAAGGTAATAATGTACATTTCCGTGCCTCTTACACAGACGATTCGCGCCTGATTTTGCTATCCTTCCTTCCTTCCTTCTAATATACCTGAAAAAAGCTTTCAACTTGAAAAAAAAGATTGAAACTAGCCTATTACACAGGTTTCATTATGAACTCATAGGCGGATAGCACACTGCACCGGAGTCTGCTCTGGTGTGCGGTGCTGCGAATTTTTAATTGACACTGTCAAAGGAAAAAACCGCAGCACCGCACACCGGAGTGGATTCCGGTGCAGTGCGATATCCTTATTATCTTATTATCTCTTTTCATGTTTAAAGAAGCGCAAAAATATTTTCCTGCGTAAAAGTAAAACAAATGTGTAAGTTTTCGCAAATGGCAGACAATCTATATACCAAACAAATGCCGTGGGACAACAACTACACGTAATTACCGAGTACCTAGTACTTAATAGCCAACACGACCACGTTAACTGGAATTGTTTCGTTAATAGGAGAAACTGAGAATCGTCAAATTACGTATTGTCCACACCGGGTGACGTGTGGTTACGTAACCACTTAGAAAGGTAGGGAAAATGCGATAATACCTCTACCTACGCTAGCTGTTTTGTCAAGTAGGAATAGGTATTAGAAGTTTAAAATAATTGACCACGCTGAATACGTTAAAAACAACCGACTTCAATCGCAACAACTCCAATTTTGCTATGTTTTTGTTGATTTTCTCAAAAACCGCTGAATCGATTTCGATAAAATTTATATGGGACCACCTGTGAAGTTATACCCTTTTAAACAAAAAAAGAATTTTCCAAATCGGTTCAGGCGTCTTCGAGTAATCAGTGAACACACATAAAAAAGAAAGATTCCGACGAATTGAGAACTAAGTCGGTAAAAAAATTATGAATGACAGTAAACAAAGCCCACGGACTGACGGAAAAGGCCGAGGACCGGTCAGAATCTAGTTATTGCGATAGGACTAATTTGGGCAATGCCAATTAATTATACATTTAATTAGATATTTTATATTGTGTTAGGTGGCAAAAGACTGACAGGCTACCAGATGGAATGCAGCTACCGCCGCCTATGAGCATCTGTAACCCCAGACATAAGAGTTACTTACGTGCAATTTCATACCGACGGCTTTAGCGGTGAAGGAAAACATCGTGAGGAAACCTGCACATCTGATTTCTAGATGTGTATGATGGTCGCGTTGCACACGTCCGTAGGTGTAAATCTAAATGCCCTACACGTGACCGTGATGCGAAGTGCAACACTAGGCAACCGCCGTCTATACCTTGTGGATAGAACGGTTAAATTTACCACACGATACGAAGAAGTGCCTTGACGATCCTTGAAGGATAAGATGGAATGCGTCCTTTATTGCACCGGCTATGTTGCGGCATGCCCCACCCGACGAACGATAGGGCGCTGCTTGGCGGCAGGTGAGCGAGCAGTGGTTTCATCCAGTCTGACTTTGCATATTAAGGTTCTACCACTTTATAATCTTCACGATTTCACAGCTTTCAAAAATTCATGGGTGTAAAAAATACTAGAAAACAATTTCAACTTTCAAACTTTAATTTTCAGCGCACCATTGAGCCTATAAGATATAGATGATCGCGCACACTTACTATCACTTACAGTTCTACTCCTATATGCAATCAATTAAGCTGCATTGCTCAAGATCACGTTTTGCCATATAAGCGTTTGTCGTGCTATTGGGACCGGATGACTGACTATCCCGCTAGCCAAGCCATATCGGTCTGCTGCGGACCGATAAACTACATTTATGAAAACACTGTCGTTTGTAACATATTTGTCTTTTTGATGTAGTTAGGACGGACGGCGAAGATCTGGCAAAGTGGAGTAGATATATCGAATATAATATCGACTGACTCGGTGGCTAAGTTGTTAGCGATCCTGACCTCTGATCCGAGAGTCATGGGTTCGATCCTACTTTTCTGTGATGACAGGGCAAACTTTTCTGTGATGAGCAGAATTGTTTGCTCTAAGTCTGGGTGTATTATATCTATATATGTATGTATGTAAAAGTTTATCAGCCTCTGGTTCCCAAGATACAGGGAATCCTAGTTTGGGGACAGATGACCGTGTGTGATTTGTCTCAGATATTATTATTTAGTCGGAAAGCGGAACCTTTAGGCTGAGATTACGATATAGCATTACGCTCTAGAAAGAAGAGTCGAACTGTCTTTTGAAATATGAATTCCGGTTTACTCCACTAGACTCCAGGAAATTTAGCTTCGTAGTTTCAGCCAAAGAAATATAGACAGGTTGTGAAAAAAATGCGTTTGAAATTATAATATTAGGGGTTACTCAGAATCTAGTATAAAATACAGGAAAAATATTGAAAAAATCCGATCAATTTTTTTTACAGTTTCCCATACTAAATCTAAATAGTGAATCAAGAATTTGTATGAGAAATTGAAAAAAATATATTTTTGTAGATCGGATTTTTTCAATATTTCTCCTGTATTCTATACTTGATTTTGGATTCATCGTAAAGATTATCATCCTACATAAAAACCGCGATAACATTCGATAATTCAGTATATGAATGAAACCCTAAGCGAAGTCAACATGTTATTGTAAATATTTTACGAGAAATCCGTAAACGAGTATCGGTTACCGTCTATTTATTTATTTATAATATAAGAAATAACAGTTGTAACAGCCGATCAGACTGGTGCCACAGAATAATAATATGATATTAAAAGTTACTGCAAGCACTAGAATGTGAAATAACTACCTTCTAGGCACTAACCATTTTAGGTATTTTACTCTACACTGGCTATAGGAACTGGTATATTTTATTTTCAATTTACTCCTGCTTCAATGAACGGCCATTTGCGAGGTAAAGTTACTCCCTTCTGAAGGCCGTCTTTCTGAAAACGATAAGGCTGGCTCATCGATATGGGAAACATTAGATAAGGTTACTCGCTCTGTTTGTTTCTGAACCAGCGTGTTCGTCTTGCGGGGGCTGAAGCGGGGTGAAGAGGGAGGCATGTATTTAAACAAATATCGCCGTTGTGTGATAAGCTTAAGGTTTATGTACTTAATGTTATCTACTAGCGACATCTAGCGACGAGTAGGGAGGCATGTATTTAATTAATGTTATCTACAAGCGACATCTAGCGACGAGTAGCGTAGCATCACTATAAAATGACAAAATATTCATAAAATAACAAGAAAAAAGTGATAAGAAATGTTGCTGTTAGTTTTGTTCTTTATTTTTTTAATTGTTATAGCACATTTCACTGCACTGTAAGACATATTTTCATTTAAATATGGGATGTTTACTCGTCGCTTGTCAGATTGCGAATGGTGCGCAAAAAGGCGGCGCTACTCAACATAGGGGAGCAAACCACTATTAGCGACTACGCAGTCGGGCAGTATTAACCTCATCTAATGTCTCTCATATCGATGGGCTGGCTGTATCTAACCTAACATAATAAAATATTTTATACAAAACATAAAATTCTAAAATCTTTTTCCAATGAATTTTAAAATTACCATATAAATTAATAAAAGTTGTTTTCGTTTTTTTTTTTATTAATTATATGGTAATTCTAATTGTACAGTAGCAAATACAGTTTAATTAGAATCAGTTTATTTGTTTTTAAGAAATTTAAAATAAACTTCGGTATGGGAAACTAATTTCTCTACTGATTCACACTTACACATTTTTTTTATTTAAATAATAATAGAATCGGTTATTTAAGAAAGGGAACATGTCAAAATGACCTTACTTTTTAGGAGATGAAAAAAACGGATTTCTGTTTTCTAAAATGTTCTATTTCTTGTGAAGGTAAGCTTGACGCTTCATATAAGATTCAGACGAATGTTTTTACGTGTTCCATTTCTTAACTATTTCGTAACTTTTGCCTGTAAGAACCAGAAGGCATTTGACTTATTCCCTTTCTTGAATAACTGATTCATAATAATATCTAGGGATAAATCAAACACGGTCATCTGGCCCCAAACTATTCCCTGTATCTTAGGAACCAGAGACTGATATTCATACACATATACTTTTAAATACATACATATATAGATATAATACACCCAGACTCAGAGCAAACAATTCTGCTCATCACAGAAAAGTTTGCCCAGTGTGGGGATCGAACCCACGACTCTCGGATCAGAGGTCAGGATCGCTAACCACTTAGCCACCGAGTCAGTCGAACTAGTTTTACTGTTGCTTATTTACATAACGTTATGCAGCTTAGTGTTGATACTAGCGCAAACAATCAACATAATTCACAGTACCCTATAATCCGAGTAACAAGTCTATAATTTTATTAGATCATTGTTTTCTAATTCAATCGATCGATCGCATCTAATAATCGTTCATACTCATTACGTTGCGTTATTTAACTGATGCAGTTAGCGTGTAATGTGTGGTTTAAAACGTTTTTCTTTTTACTTATGAAACTTTGGATACTGAAAACAGGGTGACTTTTTTAATACTGAAAAAAGGCAAATGTTAAATGCTATTTATGAAACCGGTCAATTTTCTCAATGGAACCTATACAATGGAACCAAAACAAAGACCTTATAAGCGACTTGAAATTTTTTGACACTGGGGTTAGCCTAGCCATATATAGGGTGACTTTAAATTAGTTCTTGATACGAAAGGCTATGAATGTGCTCATGATAACGAACAACTTTCCCTAAGAAACCCATAGTCAAATCGCAAAAAAAAATTTTGACTCTCCATACAAATCAATGAACTGACCGGCCAAATAAGTATGAAGAGTCCAAAATTTTTTTTGCGATTTGACTATGGGTTCTCACGAGCACATGCATAGCCTTTCGTATCAAGAACTAATTTAAACTCACCCTATATAACCTCTACCAGTCCGGACTTGGCCCCCGTGTGTGGAGTATGACCTATCTTCCGGAACTATGGGAAGAGACCTGTGACTTATTACGCTATTGCTTGCTAACTAATTGATCAGTAATTTTGCAACTTCATAAGAAAAGCTTTTCCTGCTTTAGTTTCATAAATTCTAAACATATACATAGATAGAACGTTTAACAGACCGAAAGTGTTGTATAAAATTTTCTTCTGGACCGAATAGTTCTAAAGGCGATTGTCTATACAGATATACCGTAAATCCGTTCATCATCATCATCGTCATCATCAGCTGATAGACGTCCACTGCTGGACAAAGGCCTCCCCCAAGGATTTCCACACCGACCGGTCCTGCGCTGCCCGCATCCAGCGGCTTCCCGCAACCTTCACCAGGTCATCGGTTCGTTCAACCAGTTTTTTAGCTAAATAGGTAGTGGTATCTTTTAAGATAATTATTTCATATTTATCTGTAGGCTATCGATCCTAAGTAACCTAACCACACAAGTAACCGACACACGAGTATAAACGTTACAAATACTCCGTTCTAGACTGGTTCTAGGATATCTATCGGAAGCAGGTACCTATAGTACCATATTTATCATCAATAGCAATTATAATGACGTTAGAACTAAACCGGTCGTAAGTTCCTAGTGACACAGATCAACATACCCGCCCGACAAGAGCGCGCGCAGGTTCTGTTTGCTTCCGTCCGCGCATGCTCTAAAATGGCAGTGATTTGATCAAAGTATGATTAAAGTTATTGAGACATGAGGTAGGTACCTGTGAAGTTTATATTATAATAGCTTCCGGTATTTAAACGCACTTAATTTTTTAATAAAAAATAAAAAATTCGAGCTTTTTCCCCGTATGTAGATTATGGCCTAACCTTCTTCAGCTATAGAAATAGACCCGTGCCGCAGTAGTAGGGACGTTATAGGTTGTTAATGACCTTTTGGCGGATATTGTTCCATTCGCAAGAAGTCCCTTCGAAAAAAAAAATATCTTTCTCAAAATTTCACTTTAAACAATGTGTGAGTGATAGCTGCCCGCGACAACGACGCTTGGATTTTTTAATCTAACATTTAAAATTGAACATTTTTTGATGGCGAGTATTTTATGAACCTAGTAGTAACCTGCAAGCACTACAGATGATAAAACAGCACATCCTTCCAACTATATCTTATCAATAGTGAATTAGTGTTAAACCAGTATCTGAGTTTCCAAAAGAATCTCTAAACAAATGAACACTTTTTCTCCTTTAAAATTAATACAGGAACTTTGCATTAGAGACTAAAAAACTAATTTCAAAAACACTTCTACCTATCTCAAATAAAATACAGAGATTGCCAGATTTGCCCCCAAAGCAGTTACGTATCGAAACGCATTTACCTAAATCGTATAATATTAATCGCACCGAAAAAAAATATTCTTAACTACCAAATTAGACGTATTTAGTAAAATATCGAGCATTCTCGTAGCCCTGAACTAGGAAAACTGTTGAAGTTTCTATCTCCTTGAATCGGCCTCAATGTAAATGTATCTTAACATGCAACTGCGAATTTTGGCTAGAATCTGTTGAATAATAACTACCACACAACTTAATCTGTCTGAGGAATCGAATTTCTAAAATATTATCTCAGTAGATGTCTAGAAGGTCATATAGGGTCCTAGAATTATTGCTAGTGATAGTAATTCATAACTAATGAACAGGACTATTGTCCAGAGGTGTTTACGTGCAAATAAGTTGACCGTCATCAAAGAGAATATAGCCCCCATACAATCACACAAAGTTCAAGGTGACTGACTCGGTGGCTCAGTGGTTAGTGCTTCTGACTACTGATCCGAGAGTCGTGGGATTGATCCCCACCCGGGGCAAACATTTCTGTGATGAGCAGATTTGTTTTGTCTGTGTATGTATGTATTTAAACGTATGTGTATATGTATAACAGTCTCTGGTTCCCATAGTATAGGAAATAGGACCGTGTGTGATTTGTCCCGGATATTATTTATTTATTCGCAATCTTTTTCGCAATCAATTACCAGTTTAAATGTAGTTACATAATTATGTGTGTAGCCATTTTCATTAGTTAAACGCATTAAACCTCATTTTTAATAGCAAGAGTCGTTTATATCGCTAATATAATAAGCATTACAGGCGCCAGAGTGCTGACTAGCTAATATCACCTTAATATTTAGGTACCAATATTTATTGATAAACTATCAAAGGTCTTTCGGAGTAATTCAGTAGCCATTTCTTATCTAGGCATATTTCTATGTACCTACTATAGTTATCGGGCATTTTACATACTTGTTTATCAATAATAATAAATGATGGTCTTATAAGTCATAAGCGGAATCCAGTAGCAGTAGTGAAATTCAGAACATATCTTAGTTGTTACGGCATAATAAGAAGAGTTGAAGGGGCTTGGGCAATATTTGAATGCTGAATAAATTCTTGTTAATAAAACTACCGCACTGTCGCCTTTTTTCTGCATTACAATCTCTTTTGTCGAGTTTATGGAAAAAAGATATTACTTAAGCAAATCGTTTTTTTTTGGGATTGACTGGTAATATTATACGTTCGCTCAATACGTAAATTAAGTTTTTTTTCGTAATCGGTCGTGGAAAACAGGAAAATCGTGTAATGAAAGTTCTATTAAGCGATCTTAAGGAATGCAATGTTACGAAAAAAAATGGTTACAATCTCGGGACAATTACTCTTCTTTTTTCTACCCAGCGCTATCTTGCTAGCTTGAGCCAAAGAGACAAATGGAAATATAGGAATTTATTTATCACCAAGACAAAGTTAACTGTAGACCCGGCACTTGGTTAAATCTGTATCGCAGGAATCCAGCAATGAGAAATGGTGTGGAAAGCAATGCGCTTCTCCTATATAGCCTTAAATATCAAGTGGTTTTCGCTGACCGTACCGCTCCATCGATTTAAAAATCGATTCCGTTTTGTCGATTTTGATATATAATTTTACCTCTAGTTACCTTTTTATGTTGTGTTTGTGTAAGTGTGTGTGTGAGTGTGTAAGTATGTGTGTGTGTGTGTTTTTTTTGTACATGAGTAACATTGATGTTTGTAATGTAACAATCAAGATGTAACTTTTCTCGGGTATTTCGGGTTCGAGATCTCATTCCTGTGATTACCACAACATTAACATTTTTAAAGATTGAAGCTATACGACCATTATGCGACTATAAGCTATAGTTTCTTACCAGTGCCTCAAGATACGACCTCATCATCGCCAGTCTCTTGCAATTCACCACTTTCTCGCACATTTTCAAACGCACCGCGTCACAGATCATCGTTTATATTTTTTATGTTTTTTTTTCCACACTAAACCATATCACTTGACAGCAAGGCAACTGCACACACAGCCACCAGAATGCAGTGTGGATGTAACACTTAATTCACTTTTGAAATTCGCCGGACGCACAACAATTTAGTAAACGTCCGTCCGTTTGTAATTTTAACTAACGAACTGCGCTTGGGCAATATTTGAACGCTGCATAAATTCTTTTTAATAACACTACCACACTGTCGCCCTTTTTCTGCATTAAAATCTTCTTTATCGAGTTTATGAAAAAGAGTACATAAAAAGAGATTACATAGGCGACTTGTTTTTATTTTTCGGAATTGACCGCTAACGCGTTCGTTTTGTGAGTGTTGTTTTCAAAACTGACAAACACAAGTCCCTTAAACCTTAACTGCATATTTAACTAATTACCGGCAGCATTAGTTATCGCGTGGCCTTAATAAGAGTAGCTCTTTGCGTGGCTGCTTTGGATTTTTAAAGGTTTTGTTTTATTTTCTCTATAAATACATTAATAGGTACACGAAAGCAATTATCTTTTCCCAGTAAAGTCCGCCTACGCGATCATCGAATCTAATCTTACCATACAAGTACATGCCATACAAAAACAATTAGACGCTTTTAACTTAACGGTTTTAATACAGTTATTCAGCATGATCTCGTTGACGAATGATGAGTAAGTATCGAGTGTCAGTACATAAGAGAACAACTCTGATTTTATTTCTTCTATCCTTTTAAAATCAAAGTGAAACACATTGCCTTTTGCTTTAGGGTCAACCTTCCTTTGGTAGAGTATTATCTTCGATGCGCTGTGAATGCTGAGTTTCCATCATTAGATACGGTTAGAAAACTCGGGCTCAACAAAATAGAAGCATGTCAATAGTTTGAGATAACAGAGTCACAGATCAGAAATAAAGGCGTAAGTAAACTAAAGCACAATGCAGCTTTCTTCGATTAACCCAGTGAACGTAGCTAACTTGTTACCGCATATAGACCAGACCAATATGTTAGATGGTCATAGTCATCTTGTCTCCGTTTTGTGGTGTACCACATAAGCGGTAGACAATTTACATCAGCATTCGCCCCAGTGTGTTTGATAGGTAAAAGTGTATATGTCAGTAGCCATAACTAATAGAACAAATATAGTTTTGCGTTCTGTTAATGTGTAGGTAAAAGAGAAGTAGTGATCAGTTTGAATAGCTTATAAAATTGGCAAGTTGAAGTAGCAACGGTATAGGCCATATTGCTCGCAGAAGTGATAACCGATCGGGAAAAAACGATCTCTAGTGGCAAACGCGGGCCGCAAGACGTAGTTTTGGACGGCTCCCTACTAGGTGAACCCACCGTTTGTTCCCCTTGGCTCAACTGCGAGGCTCAACTGGTTGAGCCGTTCGGACTTTTTCCCTTAGGCTCAACTAGTTGTGCAGATAAGAAAAATATTTCTCAGCTAGTCCGAATAGGAGTAAGCCGTTGTATGCACGTGAGATCTCTGTGAGAGAGGACTCTGTTCAGTAGTGGGCGTCTTCCGCTGGATATGATGATAGCTTAAGACGTAATCATCAACCGAACGACTCTTATACTACGACTATTGACATTCATACCTACTTACAAAGGTCGATCAGCTGATTAAATTGTTTGAAAGTTTATTTTTATTTATCAAAGTCTTTAAACAAAGTTGTTCAGATTCGTGAGTAAAAGCCCATTTTATTACACCCTGTACAATCATTCTAAGCTCTAATCTGGCGAAACGGTCCTAATCCGCTTTCTAAGCAAAAAAAATTGATTAGCTTAAAACTTACGATCAGGTTTTGTTTTTAGATTAGCGAATTGAAATCGGACAAGGGTGTGTCGATCGAAGTATTATCTTTTTAGGTAATCCTTAATCTTAAACTTTGAGTATATTAGAAACAGGAAAGGAAATATTGGCCATTGCGTTTTATAAAGAAAAACTTAATACTAAATCAATTATTTCTCTACACGCGATAGACGGTCCAAGCGGGCGATATCGCGATCCGCTACCATCTTACTTCCTCTCAAACTTACGCATTTTCACTTCATCTCTAGTTCTGTTAGCTACAAAATAAGGCGTCAAAATCAAACCTGAATGAGTGATCTAACCAGACATCTTGACACGCCAATGTCAAGGCGAAACCAGACTTCACTAACGCTCGGACTGAAACGAATTTCTTTTGAAGAAAGTTTAAGAACCGGCTTGACACCTCTGGGCTGTTTTTGCTGACCCTACAATACTACTCTGTCTGTAGCTCAGTGTAACTAAATGTACGGGAGAGCAACTTCGTTTGATGGTTAATAAGTTTAAGTTTTCAATGGCCCAATTCAATTCAATTCATTTATTTATTATTTATTAAGACCAACTTTGGATCAATCACAATATATTGTTAGTAAATACTTAAAAAATATGTTAGTTATCCTATCTATGTATTATCAAAATCAATTTCTAAATTTAGTAAAAACAGGCCTGGTTACCGCCACATGAACACTGCAGCAGTGATTCATGTAGCAGAAATCAAACCTGTCCTGTCCTGCGCACCAGGGAGGGTTATTTTTTTTTTACTTGCAACCCCGACTTTCGATAGAAACTGAGTACGTATATGATATGTCGTAGTCAGATCGTAGAATTGTCCAAATCATGGAACGACTAGCCATATCGTTGAGTAGTTCCAAACAAATATCTCGGTTAGGTTAGATTACTGATGTTACTGTATAAAGGAGTTCCTTTTTTGGAGCTCAACGGCGATATGGCTAATATCATGATCTGACTTTCTATGATCTAGCCACGACATATACATGGCGACTGGTACATACCCGCAAACTCCTAAACTGGTGACTATATTCAAAAACTGAACAACATTTATTCTTCAACTTAATAATTGTTGAAATCGCAAAGAACGGACCGGAATATTTTTATTTACATCTTTGTTTCACCGATAAATCGGCCACAATTCAGTGCCTGTACACTGCAACAATACTTGGCATTTATATTAACCATGGAATTTCAATATTACACGCTCAGAAGTCATTCCACTGAAATTACGCTTATTGACTTTGAAAAGGCATTGCCATCTAGATTGATGCTTATTTTTTTTTTTTTTTTTATGGCAGAGGTGGCAAACGAGCAGACGGATCACCTGATGGTAAGCGATTACCGCCGCCCATAGACACCCGCAACACCAGAGGAGTCACAAGTGCGTTGCCGGCCTTTGATTTGGGAGTACGCTCTTTTCTTGAAGGTTTGAATGTCGTATCGGTCCGGAAATACCGCAGGCGACAATTCATTCCACAGTTTGGTTGTGCGAGGCAGAAAGTTTCTAGTGAAACGCACAGTTGTGGACTGCCAACCATCTATGTGATGGGGATGAATATGTTGTCGCGTAGAACGATGGCGGAAAGAGGCGGCAGGGATCAATCCGAACAATTCCTCGGAGCACTCCCCATTGTACATGCGACAGAGAATGCAGAGCGAGGCATTACTACTACTGAGTATTATTTAATGTAATCTGATCATTCCAAATTAGCTGGCTGTATATAAAAATATAATAAATAAGCTTTAAATTGTGGATAAGTACCTATATATCAACCATAATTACTTCAGTCACTCAGTCACTTGATCGAGATCTAGAATAGACTTTTTTCTACGCCTAGAAATAACAAGAAGAGTTACAATAAATAAAAAATACAAAAATAAATTAAGGTTACAGTGGAACAGAGAAAAAAATAAATACCTGTAATATGATAATTTTACGACGAATTGACCAAGTTTAGCTGATGCTGGCAATTTAAAAAAATAAAACTGCATTTCGCAACGATCCTAATTTTTATGTAGCACCGTTTTCTTGAATGCAAAATCGGTATTAACATGCTTGTTACCTATATTACCTATAAGTACTTGTATTTTAAAACGAGAATCTACTAGAACCGGTAATCATAGATTAACAGACCTACCAAGGCCGCATAACGAAAAATCACAAGTATTATGAATGACGTACATGTTAAGTACGAATTCTACCTAAACTTTACATATAAGAACATTACATACATAATAACGATACAAGGAAAATTTTAGAAAAAAACGACAAAAATGGTAAAACTCTATGAATAATCTTGTTTAGATAAATTGAGGTGTAGAGGTAAAATGCTGGCCTAATTATCATATTGGAAGTATAGTACACTAGCCCACAGAGATATTTAAACTCCTAAGTTTTTAAACGTAAAATTCGCACTTTGCTTTGAAACATCATCTATCGCATTTTCAAACTGGTAGAAGTCTGTTATCTGTACTCCATCCATTGTTAAATATATGCTTTCCTTATAACCCGATGGTTCTCGTTTTGCTAAAGCTAGTAGTTAAATCTTTTGTGATACAGGGAGGTTCAGATATATCTGTGCCTGTCTATAAATAAGACGAAATTTTTTACTGAAAAAAAGTGGTAATTGGTAGATACTGGCCATGAAAACTGAACTGAAACTTTCTCCAAAAAGACTCCATGCAAAATTGGCAAATCGACTCTTTGTGTAATATAACCAATCAGTTATATGGGAAATCATTTTTTCGCTACTAATATATTTCATTGCATTTTTTCGCTCTTAAGGATTCGGTTGAGCCTGTTCAGTCTTTTCATGCGCCTGCAATGCTAGGTGTGCGCATATATGCTTTACGGAAAGAGACTATCCTTTTTACCTGAAATACATAGACAAAACAACTCACCTCCATATCTCGAAACACATCTCTTATATCTGGCTTCCTCGCTCTCGAAGCGGCTCTCTTCCTCCTGACAGTCCTGTTCAGTCTCCTCACGCGCCTGCGCACTGCGGCCGCCTGTTCCCTTGGTAGGGGGCGGACAGCCTCCCCTAGTTGTGCCTCGGTAACCTCCAGCCCAGCTTGGAAAGGCGCGGCGAGGGATGCCAGACCAGCCGCTTGGAGCCATTCTGCTTCTAACTCTCCCTCTGATGACAAAAAAAGAATAGTTTAAATTTTTGCTTGGGCCGGCTCAGGCATGCTTCATAATGGCACTCACTGTTTTTACAACTCAGACGCGAAAGGTTACCTCTGAGGCTACCTCATGGAAAGTGCTAAGGGGGCATCCATAAATAACGTCACACGAATTTCATGATTTTTTGACCTCCCGCCGTCCTTTTCACAGATGGTCACATTTGTGGGACCACCCCCTCCCTGGTGTGACGTCACATATTTTGCATCTTTTCGCCCAGAATTGAAAAAAAGAAAACAGAAATTCCAAAATGATATATTATTTATTATGTGACGTCACAACGTTTAAGACTCCCCCTACCCATTGTCACATATAGTCACACTTCGTTGACCAACCCCCCCCCCCCTCCCCCTGAACGTAAGACGTAATTTATGGATGATCCCTAAGTGGCTACTGTGGTTTCTTATATACTGTCATACTTTTTATAAAATTATAAAATCGGTAGTAGTCCGAATTTATAATTTTTATTTAGTATTGATTTTCATGTAATTTTTGATCGATTAGAGCTACATTTTATACTGTTTTATTTAATTTTGTTCAACTTCAAGCCACTATGTGCCATTTTGTTTGTTTGGAACTTATCGTTACGTTAAGTATGAAGTTAACAAATGTTTGTTCTCTTTCAAAGAGTTTCTTCAGTCTTTTAGTTTTAAATACTTCTTAAATGATGTCAATTGTTCTCACGGAGTTACAAGCGCTCATTACTCGAAACTCAAATTCATCAACGTAGTTTCGTATTAAGATTTAGGCGAATTAATAAAATTGCTGGAAACTGTTTAGTAAGAAACTGATTACTACCAATAATTCCAACCTATTCTGTATTTAGTTATTTAGTTATCAGATGTAACTAAATACAATTTTTGCGATTTAGTCCTTTTTGCTGATCTAGCAAAAAGGACTAAATCGCAAAAACCACTGAACGTAATGGTGATGAAGATGAACCATTGACGTGTTTCCTCAATACAAATATACGGAAGCATAAACAAAAAGTGTAATGTATCAAACAGCGATAATTGTTTCGTCCTCCATTTCAAGCTCCGACTGACATGTCAATCCAAAATTTTTTGTTTAAACATTGATCTTCCGTGACTTTGTACGCTTGAAGAAAATGATTATATACATGTACAGTCGAAACAATTTCTTGTTGCTGTTGTTATTGATGAACTATAAAAACCGTTTGACAAAAAAATGAAACTCACTCAAATGAAAAGTTCTAAAGATGTAGTTACGTCCAAATGTGTTGTTACGGAATACTTTGTTTTGGTTGGTACTCGCAACAAATTGTCTACAAGCCATGGTTACTGCGCGTTCGCCTGTACTTTGTTTTCAGAGGCACACAATGTTTTTGTAACAACACCACATGAGATGGATTAGAATAGAGAATAGTAACAAAAAAAGTTGAAGGTTAAAGAACTTATTTGCGCAATGAGACTTGTTAGTGGACTTGCTACTTGTTCATAATCGAAGTACATAATCTTAGCAATTCTTCCTAGCAAAAAAGTTATGGCCATTAAACTTGTCTTAAGTTACTTTAATGGCTGATGGATGATACCAGATAATGGTTGACTTCCTGTGTTGGTAATGTTTTGGTGATTTTCCAAAATTACTGAAAGTATTATGATTATGAGTAAGTAATCGAAAATTATAGATACAAAAAGGTCCGAAATTGATCACATGTTAGTATGTTTGTAAGTTGTATTGTAACGTCATCTTGTAGGCCTTGTAGGCCTTCATATACACATACATGTTATATGAAGAAATTTGGTTCGGACTAACAGTCATCCTATCCAACTACAGGACCCTGACTATTCCTATAACAATATACTTTTCCGAGCAAAAATAAAGGATCTTTTATTTAAGTGGAATATTGTTAAATGAACAGGACAATAAAGAATGAAAATTTTATTAAAAAGTTTAATTATTTCTTAATTAAGAAGCCGTCTTAGACAATTGAGCAGTTATTAGGATTTTGTTACCAATAAGTACTTAATTTTACTTACCAGTGTACATTTTTATTTTTCATGCTCAAACCAAAAAAGTGTACAGAGATACCTACTTCGAAAAATATTTATTTCATTCATTCAATAAAAACTCAGCTTTGCCACAGGATGGTAACATCTGACATGCGTCTGCGATGCACTTCTAAATATAGTAACTCTGTCTGCCTGCAGCTGAGTCAGTGGTTGACGCCTGCGCCTGCGTTACACACTACTAATCAGTTTTGAACTTACAATTTTATTTTATCCTTTTTTAAACTGCCTTAAGTCATTCTGGGTGGTCTATTCAAGTGGTTACTGGTTATGGGAATCCAGAATGGTTTTTCAATTCTTAGAAAGTTTTGAGAAAATAATAAAGGATGAATGCTATTGAATATCAGTTGTATTCTGGCAATCCGCGTAAAGACAAATGCCTTTATAGTATATTTTTCTAGTTCTATCTATCTTCTGTTACCTTTCCTATCCTATTTTTGTGATATAAAATAGCTAATGTGCCTCAATAAATTATTTTCAACACAAAGCGTTCCTTTGTCTTCAAATCTTCCAGTGACATGTTGAGTTACAGAGCAAAAAGTAGTTACCTTCTTGCGTAGGAGTTCAAAATCAGACCCGCGTGCTTATTTGGTGGGCCGAAGTGTTCACAACTTCCAAAGTCCGTTATGTTGCGGTACAGTACACCAAGATAGTCATTACATGTTCGTTTTGATTGAAAAAGATTACATTGTATGGTGATTTCATCGATATGTGATGCAATGATCTTGACCGCAATTGCTCTTATTTTGTGACCGATTATAGTCTATCTTATACCGTTGTTACATTGTACTCTTATATTACCTTTAACTTGACCCCAATTATATTGGGTTGTATCTGTGCTCAAAAATATTTTTGGTCAAATTGGTTACCATTGACGTCATCTTACTCTTGAAGATGAATTAAGATAAATTCCAAATGGAAATAAATAAGCTGTTCAATGGAGACACCAATATTTTCTATTGAACAATATCGTTCATGTTCTCCGTCATCATCAGCCTGTATAAGTCCACTATTAGACATAGGCCTCCCCCAAGGCGTGTCATCCGCGATATCTACTCTAGAACTCGCTTTGTCCAGCGGTTGTCAGTTTTACGCACAGAACATTTAATAATCGTTTATTAAATGTTCTGTGGTTTTACGATAGATGAGTAGCCACTTGAGTATGCTAAGGCTCTGAGCAATGTCGGTTACTTTTGATTTGATCCCACTTTTTCTCTGTACCTTTGTTTTAAACTTCAGCTATTGGCTATCATTGCGAGTATTTTAATTGACCAGTTATCCTATATCTAAAGGTATACATCTTTGTATTGGATTACATTAAAAAAAACATCTGATACAGCGCTTCTTATATCGTCTACGTATCAATTAACAATTGTTAGTAAGTAGAAACCAAATCACGTGGAAAATTTGTAAATCTTGTCTGATGCACGTATAGACTATCTCGTGTCTCTAATATTCGTCGCGTCGTATTAATTGCAAATAACACGGGAAATAACCCAATACCAACACAATATCTACATAAAACGTGTGAAATCTCCTTGATTACCCATCGATTTGCTCTCGGCCATGGGACTTCCCGTAATATGGGAACCAGAAGTCGCTCTTCCGGTAAAATTGAGCACAAAGACATATTCTCATCATAAATCAATTTTATTTTATGATGAAGAGAAGCGATAGTGAAGATAAATGTATTTCTTTCAGGTATTATTGTTATTGATTGCCTATCGAAGAATGAGCGTGAAAAGATGGTTCATTCTCCACTCTCCATCCATTCATTCATACTGTTAAGATTTGGTGTTTCTTTTAAGCTTGATTTCCCGAGACTCTTGCCCGAAGGACCATCGGCTGCTTTATAATTCAATATTATACGCTAAACAGGGAGAACATTTATATATTTTAATCTTTATACGTTTTTATCCACGGACTATAGGTACACACTCATCTTGTTTTTGTTTGTAAATCTATAAAGAAATTTACTTACACGGAACCACAGCATATACAATGTAGTGTTAACATTGTAGTATTAAAAAGGATGTTAATGTTGTAACTTTACATCGTTACCAATTATCTAGGTACCGTACATGGAAACGTTAAATAAAACAAATGAAGACAAGCTAAAGTGTTTGATTAACACATCCGTTTTAAGTTACATAGTAGTAACCTAACCTAACATGCTGTATAGAGCTACAGCATGTTAGGTTATGTTAGACCAGATATTTAGTTGAATTTACTGATGATATTGCAGTAAAAATATGACTTAATTATACAAATCAATCAGCTGTTATTTTCGAAGTTTATTTTAGAAATCAATGTTTTTCTCGTTTCGCTAAAACTTTCCAAAACTTTGAGCGTACTAGCGTTCCCCGTGGTAGGAACGTTGTGTTTGTACTAGGTAGAAAAAAAAAGTTTCGAGTTTAACTTTTGAGCTTGAATGGTGCAACAGTAGTTTTCCACGGGTAGAAAAAAAAGTCTACTGAGTCTAGTCTATGTCTTGAAAGTTCACTTACTATATTTTACTTCCCTAACACCCTGTACATGCGCGTGCGCATTAGTTAACTATAAATAACCGGAGAGAGCATAAACAAACAACATCCTGTGGCTCCGTCTGCGCGCCGATAGACTCCACTTGGTAACACTATCGCTCTATAAACAGAACCAGCTAATTACTAACTATAGTTAGCCAGACACTAGCAGCGAGCGACAATAGTTTAACTGGCTTATACCAACATGTTCGTAATTTCGTATATCGTAGGCGCTGATGTAGTTTAACAACTTTTAAGAGCTGGTTTTTTAATCATCTTCCCAATTAGGAAACTGTATAATTATAAATAATTATATTCGATAATTTTGAATTTATACGGATATGTCTCAGTATAAAAAAGCGGCCAAGTGCGAGTCGGACTCGCGCACCGAGGGTTCCGTATGAATTCATAATCACACATGTCTTGAACTCTATATTTTTTATATTTGAGTTGATTGAATGAAAGGTAATTTGTGGTTTACGATTTATGACGTATTAAAAAAACTATTTACTAGATTTCGTTCAAAGCAATTTTCGGTGGAAGTTTGCATGGTAATGTACATCATATATTTTTTCTAGTTTGATCATTCTCTTATTTTAGAAGTTACAGGGGGGGACACACACATTTTACCACTTTGGAAGTGTCTCTCGAGCAAACTATTCGGTTTAGAAAAAATGATATTAGAAACCTCAATATCATTTTTGAAGCCCTATCCATAGATACCACCCCACACGTATAGGTTTGATGAAAAAAAATTTTTTGAGTTTTAGTTCTAAGTATGGGGAACCCCTAAAATTTATTGTTTTTTTTCCATTTTTGTGTGAAAATCTTAATGCAGTTCACAGAATACATCTACTTACCAAGTTTCAACAGTATAGTTCTTATAGTTTCGGAAAAAAGTGACTGTGACATACGGACGGACAGACAGACAGACAGACATGACGAATCCATAAGGGTTCCGTTTTTTGCCATTTGGCTACGGAACCCTAAAAACCGTATCATTACAAAAATCCGGTTAATTTTGGATGTTTATTCTAGTTTTTACACATTTTTTTTAAATTGTTTACCCAATTAGGAAATAATAAAATTACAAATGAAAAATTTCGACAATTTAAAATTATATATGTCTCATTATTAGGTATCAAAAACCGTATAATTGCAAAAAAAAAATTTTTCAAAGCATCCAGCTTTTTTGCATTTATTTGTGTTTTAACGGTAACATATAAAATACCAAGCTAATAAGACGATATCCAAAAATACGGTCAGCATAAGCACGTTCTCGAATTCGTGTACAAGCAGTTTTAGTTTTAACTCTTAAAATATTCACCGTTAGTATAACGCAAATTCCCTTAAACCGAAAGGGAGTGACTGAGCTATCAAAAGTGGTCGTCAAACCGGCGTTGCGTACGCGTCGATTTAACACTTCACAGTCTGTCGCAACACTCGATAACTTTACGATACACTCGAGTAACGCATAAAATAAAGTTTATTGGATTTTGAGGAGATTCAACACCTGGATTTAATGGAGTAGCTCAGAAACGCCTTTACTATTACATATTGTTGACAGTTAATTGTCAAAATGGGACTTTTTCGTTCCTGCCACTAGGCACAACTACTAGACTCAACTGGTTGTGCCGTGAACACTTTTGATTCCCTTCGGCACAATTAATTGGTCCGCTGGGAAAAAAATTACCTATGGTCCAACTGACAAAAACTGAAATCGTGGCTTATTTACGATTTCAATGAACAACTTGCCAACCAACTTCAACAAATTAATTTCGAGACACATAGCACAATTCCACTTATTAGTTTAAAAACAAATGACATATTTACAACCTCATTCTTTTAAATATCTATTGTATGTGAGGCATATTAAAACGAAGGGAAGAGCAGAAAGAAATATTATTGAAAACGACTGACTCACACAAATGAACCGAAGCACTTGTGAATGGATACAATACAATGCTTAAGACGCAAAGGAAACAGAAACACATGACAGGGAAAAAACACAAAAGATAAACAAGCTCTTAGAAAAGGAAGGGAGAAATAAAGTTATACTTACGAATAACGAATTTGGCTTGAAATCTACACAATACTCCCATAACACACATAGAGAGTGAGCTAAGCGTCACATGAACACGAAAACTATAGTTAACGATAATAGAAGGTATGATACTGCGTATACTATGATGGTGCTCATATTATTGGGGGCACGATTATCTTTCGATTATCTAAATTGACTTGACGATGAAACAAAAATAATTGTAAAAACACTAACAGCCGGTAATAATGATTAGTCAGATGGTATAAAAGCAGTTTTTGCTAATTTACTTCCTAAAACTATAATCGATGACTTTTTCCATAATACTTTTAATTTTTCAACATCGAAAACCATCACTGTATTGAATGAAACTTGTATTATTGTTACGATACACTGCAAAAATCATAAATCGATCCATCAATCATATTTATCAAACAAAAATTCTTCAAGGTAAATAAAAAAACTTCCAGTTTCCCTTCACAAGAGATCAAGAAGGGGAAGTTAACGTTTTTAACACTGTCCTTTTCTAACGCCTAATTAAATTGACGACAGATGCAGCTGTGACGTCATGGGCTTCGCGCAGAGCGCATCGCGGCGCGCGGAAGACTGCGCCAGCGCTCACTTTGGGAGCTTTTGGCCTTTTATTAATAGAATCAATCGAAATTCAGAGTTTACTGTTGATAGTCATTTCCGTTTAGACGATTTATGGGATTCTGGATAAGTGTGAATGGAAGTTAAAACAGACTTGAAGATAAATCAACGAATTTAATAGATTTAGCTAACAAGCAAGATTTAGGGAGACATTAAAAATAATATAGTGGTTTTGGATTACGTAGTCTTAAAAGATACAAAGATCTTTGGGAAAGTAAGTTAACTGAGTTCAGTATTTTACTAACTACAGTCCGGTAGCAATCAAATTTGGGTAGAAGGATACTCTTACTTTCTTAATTCAAAGTAAAATAAAGTAGTAAAGGAAAAGGTCCCAAAAAGGGGGAATTGTGGATTGTTGAAGAACACAGATGAAACCAACTCATTTTCATAAAATATAATGGTACGATTTTGAAACTTACCGCAACCTGGTAAAAACAATGATGAGCTAGACTTAAATCTTAATAACACCACCATTGTCTCTTCACTTGAATCCAGATAGAAAGAATTCACAAATTTTGTCAAAAACACAAACACACGAGCAATTCGTTAAGGTCTTATGAACTCGGAAGCACGAAGTAGACTAATGCTAATGAACCTTAAAGATAGAGAAGACAATTGAACCCTTAGGATGATAAAAGATAAATTTGTATGCAGCGCACTAATGAGAGTAAAGTTCTTAAGGAATGTTAACTAATCATGCGCGCATGAGAAAATTACGATTGTAGTAACTATTTTAAAATAATTTTATCGGATTAGAAATATAAAATAAAGCAAAGACTGAATCTTCCATAAAAGTAATGAGTTGACTAGTACTATTTAGAATAACTGTGTCTGTAAATTGTTGTTACGCGTCACGTGAAGTGCTCAATGCTCATATGATAGCGTAAAATGAAAACCACTAAGGTTTTAAAGGAACACATTTAAAAAAATCCTTCTAAAATACAACTATGAAGAAAGTTTTATAAATTCGCAAATACTCACGGATCGCAGATATAGAAAAGATCAGCATTCTTACTAAATTTGCTAACTATCCTCTTCAGAGACTTCGATTCAACTAAATATCTAAACATTGTCGTTTATTTTGCTGCGCATAAATTGAGATAAATACGATCTAGATTTGCAGTAACATTTATCAACATTGTCAAAAGACAAAAATAAAACTGATAAAACTAATATCAAATAATTCTGGAACAGGTAGCAATAAAGATAAAAATAACAACAAGGAAACAAAACAAAAAGAAACGTTTCTTAGTAACTTGTTTGTTAAAAATCTTTTATATCACGTATGGATCTAAAACCACATAACTTACTAAATGTCAATGACAGACAGATCCATATATACCCATATACCAATTCTAATTCAAAATTGAAAAAATTTATTTTGAGGGCTTACCAATATGTAGTAGATAAAAGTAATCATTTCGTGCACGTACAAACGGTATTTATTAATGCTTATTATATTATTCACGTCCAAGTATAAAACGTGTCGCTATTGTGTGAATGGACGGACAATGAAAAGTAATACATATATGATATAATAAACTGTAGGTTAGAACACTGCAGAATATCAATGGATTTGTTACTAACTGCAGAGCATGGACTTTCAAGTAGAAGAAAAGTAATGAAATAGATGAAGGGCGGAAGCTTCCAGTTTATAGAAGAAAATAATAGAAGATGTTAACGGTAAAATATAATTTAATGAAAGAAAAAAGAATGATTCTTGCACAGACACACACTGAAAGAATAAAGAGGTTTTAAGAAGCTACCAGGCTTTATATCGACAAGTCTAAAATCATTCATTCATTCATACAAAACTTATAATGGTGAAACACAATTTATTTAACATATTTTTTATATCAAACCTGCGCACTGAAAAATAAATTATGTTTAAAATAACATCTTAAATAGAGCCTTACAATGGATCTATTTCTAAGAATTTGTTTAATATCTATGTCAATTAAGGGATTCCCCACCTAGAAGTATGTTATGTATAATGTTACCGATAAACAAAAATTAATTATAAAATCCGTAACTCGATTGACATAAAACTAGCTACTATAGAATTAAATTAATAAATAAAAATAAAATTTGGACCAAAGAAATCCATAAAAACTACTAAGTATTGAATTAACCTTTGAATACTCTTTGAATACTGATATTGCATATTATAATTTCTGAAAATTTAAATAAATATGTTTGAAATTATGAAGAACAAAAGTAACTGCAATTACAGAAACCTGTTTCATTCCCACAAATATTATGTTTCTAGTTTCTAACCTTTTTATTTGCATAAAATGTTTGTTGTTACTAACAATACAAATGTTCTCCGAGTCTCCTTCAAAGGAGGTTTTTCGCCCCTCAGGATACGGAGGTTAAGCACCGTCATGGGTTAGCGCGTCACTATGACAAGCTTGGTATCGGTTTGTGTGGGAAAGCAACCATTGGTCGTCACCAACGAAGATAGGGAAACAAAATCGTCTTCATATCTATAATTGCCTCTTCCGTTAACATTATCACCACATTTTTCAATTAACCTTTCCGTTTCCCAGCCAGAGCTTCTTAATCTAAAAGCAAAAACTGCGAAAAGATCGCTAAATGCATGTAAACAGTAGATTCACAGGCACAGTCGATGAAAGTATAGCCATTATGAACAATAAGACAATGCGCAAGCGCCGGTCACACGCGAAAGTGCTTGTTTATGCCATTATATGTCAATACCACTACTGCACCTTTGTTAGCGATTTGCGATTCGCAAATATTGATGGTTGGGAGTTGAACGTGCTAATTTATAGCCTTCCACCGATATCATCATTCTTATATCGATATCGGTGTCAGGTACAGTAAACAAATGACGTATTGCCTTTTGTTGGCTAGCAGCCTAGGACTTAATTAAAATAAACAAATGACATCAAAACTTAATACCTATAATAATAAATTTAAATCCAAACAACAAACAATACTTGTAGCATAAGCTAATAGCTTAAAAAGCCATAGGTTCATCAAATTGGAGACTCACTAACAAACCACAGTAAAATGCAGCAGAAGCACAGAACAGTCAGGTGGGGGTTGAACCGTTGAAGGATAATAAACGTAGGTACATGTTGAAGGATAATAACACCATAAGTATTACAGTAGAACTCTGCCCTCAGTACGGAATCTCCTTATACTTTGCGGTCTTCTTTATTATGAGGGCAGAACTCAAATCCGCTGTTTAGGTCAAAAGCAACAGCTGTGTGTTTAAAGACGACGCAGAAAAATATTAGAATAGGAGTAAAATCAGAAATTTAAATTAAACATCGATGAAATGAGAGATTATGATAAAATCCATTTTGATTTCTGATATTTTATCGCCACGAGTTTACCTTGAAAAGCCGGTGCGAAAGGAAATGAGATACATATGAAAATTTTATTGTAATTCTACCTTGTTGCGTGACAGCAAACCAAATCTACTTTTTAGTGAAAAGTCTGGAGAAATTAACACAGATAAAGACGAAAAGATCTTTGAAAGAATAATCTGAACAATTTAATTAGAAATAAATAATCTGACTAAATAAAGATATATGCTATGACATATAGGTGATTAAACCGAATCTAAAAAGATATTTCACACTTCAAATTACATAAAGCCGCACAAATACAGTTATTTATACATCCGAAAAACATAACATTCTGCTGTCTCTTAGGAATAAACGAATCTGTTTTAGGGAGATTATGTTAAAGAGTATAAAGGAGCTGAATCGCTTATAATTAAAAGTCTGCACCATTGCACATTTGAATAGTTGGTGCATTTTAATAAACTGTATGTCAGTGTTTCGAGAGAAATCTCAGACCTGAAAGGGGAAAATACATACGTTGCATCAAAAAGATTGCTATCGGCTATTTTTTTTATTCCTCGAACCGGTCGTACGGTGCATGCTTACTGCTTAAAATTTTGATGTCCGCTAATCCTAGGAAGTAGGCAAACGCATTTATCACTGCTAGCTGTCTATTATTAGTCCTTTCTATGGTGTTATTTGCTGTGTGGTACTAAAACCTCTATAGGTAACGCCTTCTTTATACACTTAGAAGGTATTATTTCTACAAACATAGAAGGAAAAATACTCGAAACGAAAACTATTGCGTAGGTTATTTAGTGATCGACGTAATCCGACTGACATCATGATACTTTGACGCCAAGTCTTTCTCAACTATTGACATAGCCTAGATCTTATAAATATTAGCATGTCAGCATGGCTTAAACCTATAACATAAGACTATTATTACTTAACCTGTTGAAGTATCGACGCCCTAATGCCTTCAAACAAAAACGAAACTCATCGATAATTCTCACACCGGATCTAATTGTGGAACATCCTTTTGCTATCAAACATCATTGATCACCGCATAATTGAATATAATGACAAAATTAGTATCAAACTTGTGTTTAAGTTGCAAAAGGCCTGGGGCAAACAGGAATCTGAGAGGACGGCGTATAGGAGGCAGGATACCGCAAATTGTTAATAATTACATTAACCATGACATAGGATAGGCTATTCCAGCAGGTGCCTTCAACAGCTGTAATGTCATTGGAAATATCATACATAAACATGATGATCGTAACATTCATACTTGTTTAGAAGGAAGATGACACTTACGGATGCTACTGGTGTTTTAAAATGATAGTGTTTAAAAAGTAGCGGATGGGGGACCAAGACTTAAACATTTAAGTTATACAGTTATACCATGTTGTATAGATATTTTCATTCAGTATCTCATAATGGGATATTAAAAATGTGAGAGAATCTATAAAATATGCAAGTTGTTTTTGTATAGTTGAAATTTTTATTTACGATCCATAATTTTAACACTACATATTTTGAGAAGTAATCCAAATAAGCAATTTTGTCACAGTTTCATGCTTGTAAATTCAATGTGATCAGTCAATTAATAAAATCCTAATCATAAATAAATAAAATGGGCAGTATCTTTCCGAACTATAATAAGATGACATATCTAATTAAACATACATAAGCTCGACGCCCACACATGCCAAAGATTTTAGATTGATTCGAATACAAACTGCGCAAACAGTGAAAAATTAAATAAAAATGTTTTGTACAAAATCAAGGAATAATAAAATAATATCAACTTCTGCATCGGCACTATTTTTACGATAAATCCGTTTAGTGTTCTATACCGTTTGAAAAGTCATCTTCCTACCTTAACGAAAACTCAAAAATATACTTAAATATCTTTTAATTTGCAATATTGTCATCACTTTTGAGTGTTTCTAGTAGTTTCTACGGTTCAACATGGTTTAACTAAGATTTCAACGATCTATAATATAGATATAAATCTAGTATATAAATATAGATTCTATATTTATATACTAGATATGTACTCTATAGTAATGTAGATTAAATACTCACAAAATACCTGAGTTTCCATAAAGCAAGTTTTCATTTTAGAATTCCACATGAACAAGACTTATTTTTGGCTAAAAATATAGTCGATATAACTACACATCAGATAAATAACAGAGTTGACCAACTCCTATTTAGACAATTGTCTTAAATTATATGAACAGCTGCTGTCCAGAGCAAGAATATGAGTAATTGTTTGTATGATCTTAATAGAAACGAATGGTTTTAATCAATTAGACGGTATTATTGAAGAATATATTTTCTTTCATAGTCTACAGTCACAAAACTCGTGGCTTAATTCTGGGCCAGCACGATTTAGATTGCTATCGACTCGATGAGAAAAAAAAAACACCTAAGACAGAGTAATCAAAGCCTATAAGACGTGGC
Source organism: Coleophora deauratella (assembly GCA_958295455.1). Lineage (NCBI taxonomy): Eukaryota > Metazoa > Arthropoda > Insecta > Lepidoptera > Coleophoridae > Coleophora > Coleophora deauratella. The sequence goes on along the minus strand of OY282392.1, from coordinate 18,743,344 downwards.
ATACAAATTACACACTATTAACATAAAAAAAGAAGAAAACCTATGAATGTTCACTTAAAAGCAAAAGGATTTATAAAACTTTATGTATGTATTATTTATTATTGTTGTATTTTAGGTTGCAGGAAGCCGCTGGATGCGAGCCGCACAGGACCGGTCGGTGTGGAAATCCTTGGGGGAGGCCTTTGTCCAGCAGTGGACGTCTTTCGGCTGATAGATAGATAGATAGATAGATAGATGTATGTATTATGGTCTATAATAGAAACTTACCAAATAGTTGACAAAACCTAGAATTCACATACAAAACTAATACAAATAGCAATAAATCAAATGAAAATAATCTACAGGAAATAATTCATAAGATGTCAAATATATCCGAACATTTAATCATAAACATGAAAACAATAGAATGTAGGTAACACAAATTCATCCGGTCACTTCTGCATTGTTTGTTGCTAAAGATTTAGGTCACAATAATGAACTTAGCTAAAGCTTAGGTGATAAATCACGTATGTACAGACGCATGACCAAACAAAGCCTAGAATCCAATAGAGTAGACAACACTCAGAGAAAGGATTCATCAAATACAAGCAGAAAATAAATGATTAATAATAGTTGAGATTGGTAAAAAAGCCTTTGACAAAACGGAACACTGCGAACAACTGCAATAACAACTACACAATAATCTAAAGGATGAATACATTAACACGTTCACAGTCCACGACTCCAAATGGAGTCGTAGTCTTGGCTTCGTCCTGGAGTCGCAAAACATATGCGTCTTGCGACTCCGTCTGGAGTCGTGGACTGTGAACGTGATAATCCTATTGTCATATGCATTACTTTTATAACAATTGCGCCCGAAAGAGCTTTTTTGCCCGCAACATGAGTCCTGATTAAGTTCTTCGTGTATTTTCATCATGTATCGTATTTAGGTACACAATTTTTTTTTCGTAACTTTCTGAAACTCTTTAACATAAATATTTTCTGCAAATGTGATGTCATTGTTTGAGGATCTCAAATGAATCGCCTTGATAACTGCACTTACGTCATGAGGTATTTCTTCAGATATAAGGACAATGTGTGAAATTTAACATATCTCGTCATTACTGTAATCTTTAAATAAAACCCAATAAGAAGTTAGCCTTGCGAACTTCTGGAACTTTTCTTTCATTTTCAGAAAGTGAATAAACTACTGTGCTGTAATTAATTACACTTTAAGATATTATTTAATTGACCTGCTATAAACATCCAAAACACGTTTAAAAGTTAACAGGATTTCTGTGCACACCAAATGAAAATGACTTCAAAGATATTAAAAATAGTAGTTACATTTGGCAGGCAATAATGTGAATAGACCAATAAATAGCTCTAATCACAAAGCAATTTTATTTATCGAATCGTAATTGGCCTGTTAGAATGACACGTATTTACTTATAGCATTACGTCAATACACTCGTGTGAGATCTAACCTCTAATTTTCCTTTCACTGTGCAAAGCGATTTTACTATTTTTATTATACTTTCTATTTTATACTCTACGTGATCACCTATTACGGAACTAAATGGCTTAGGCGAAATAAATCAATCTAGGAATTGATATGTCACTCAATGTGGTCAGGTCTGATTTAAATTACTCTTTCATGTTCACTGAAATAATTCCAGTCTGAATCATTTTTTAAGTTTGTTTGGCTTCATGTATGTTGATTCATTATTTCTTCAATTTCAGGTCGATGATTTTCAAGCCTCTTCAACTTAACAATAATATATTCATATTTATTAACATATTTTCTTATTTGATATAAGTAAGTGCAATTTTCTTGCCTGTAGAAAAATCACCAACTTTTCCTGTCCTCAGCAGCATATTTCATCATTTTACTATCATGAATATTAAATTCACCTTTTAAATAAATGACATTTGAAAAACCGACTAACAATGCTCATGCTCAACTTGCCTCATTTGTTTTTAATAATTCCAAACGATAGTTATCGTTAACAACCACAGTTATCGTATAACTGTCTAGTGACCGCCAAATTCACTTAACTATGTTGTAACCGACTTGCGCAAGAGATCTTTTTGACCATTAACGATTGTTGGACACGAATAGCAAGCTGTTTCGATTCGCACACCGATCAATTCATTCACAGACACTAAAACTTCATTCCATTACGTTTCATCGGAGAAATGGAATGTTTTCTAACATCCGTAACGGCGTCAAGAATGTATTACATAAGTCTTACGTGTGAATTTTTTAAGGTATTTGTATACGTATTTAAGAAGCTAAGAGATGTAGATGTTGATTACGGAAGATACGCCTCCACGTATGAACAAGTTTGTTGGTGACCATTTTACACTTCTGCCCACTATCCTCTTGAACGAGTTACATCAGAGGACACAAAAAGTGCCTCTTTGAACACACACCATTCATTTGAATCTGATTTATTGTAACTACTGTATAATACTGATTTATATTGTCTAGTCTGGATATTTATCGTATGTCCATGTCCACTTCCACGAGCAACTTTTTAGATTTCCTTTAAGACAAGATACGACCTTTTTTTATCCGTTTCTTTTCTCAGAAATTCTGTCCATTCATCCTTACTTTCATATTTATCACCTTCAACCACTCTATGATGACAATGTGTTTTTAAATTACCTAAGATATTCTTTATCTTATTGAGATTGTTTTACAAATGCTGTACGTAAGTTAGGTGCCATCTAACCTTGAGAAGTGAAAGTGTGGATAAAGATGTAGAAAATTAGTTCACATGTGATCCTAGTCCTTATATTATGTTGATGACTTTCTTAACGAAGGCATATTATCAAGCAAGAGGAATTATAAATGATATGTGTTCTGGGTTTCAAAGCAATTTATTGATCGTTTATAATCTAAGATAAATGATAGAAATCAGAATATAAATATGACATCAGTCTTACGAGACTGAACTACGATTTCAACAAAGTTGTAGAACAAAAGTTGTTCAGTTTGATGAGTAAAAGCCAACCTTGAAGTATTGTCACACCTTTCTGTTACACCCTGTATATGCTGGCTTAGTAGAAGCAAAAAGTGTTTGTTTGTTTGTAGTCTCTTTATTTTTTTTTGTTTTTTTAGTGTTATTTTTATACTTTTATAACTTTCTAAGTTTAATATTTACAAAACTAATTTATTTATTTTAACAACATTTTAAACGAAACGTAACGGATTAAAGGATGATCACAGCATTTGAAATTTAGAGATAGCGTGCAAATTTAAAGTTAATCTCCGCAAAAAAATATGACTGTTCCAAGTTTTTTCAAGTTTCGGAAGCTGTAGACGCCAAATACGTCTTTAACTGTTCATTAACATTAATTTGTCATGGTTATCTTTGAAGACCAGAACAAACTCCAATTTTGGACGTCAAATGCCTAATAAATTTATGTTAAAATGTTATTCTCCCAAAAGAATGAACACATAAGACACGCTCAAACTATTAAGCCTCCAAAGGTTAATGACTTTATCTAACAAAATTAAATTAACAAATTAACTCCTAAATTGTTACAGTTCAGTCGTAAGCGCCCATTAACTTCTAATATCACCTACAATCAAACCCACGCAAGTTTAGAAACCAATGTAATGAAAGCCCGAGCAAATTCTCATCTATTCTCAAGGTGTTCTGGTCAAAATTGTGGTTCTATTGCGACTGTTACTAATTGGAGACAACTTCAAGGCTCCTGTCATTGGCTATTTGCATACAAGTAACAAGCTAACTACTTGTACAGTCACATCACTAATCAAGTTCAGATGTGTTGGAGTGTTTTTTTGGTCCCACGTACTTTTCCGTCTTCTACTTATTGTGTCTCTGTAACTCTAACTCAGCTCATTGTTTCTGAAATTCTGTGATATGAAACAGTGTTCAGTGTTGAGTGTATAAGTTCCGCGTGGTAGGAACTTTGTACTAGGTAGAAAAAAAAGACGATTTAAAAGTATGTGCAAAACATCTACTTACCTAAATAAAAAACATTTTGATTTTTTTTTAATTTTATAAGAATTAGATATTAGTTCTTTTATTGTGCATCTATAAAAATAATTATTATTTTTATATGCGACAGAATCCGTTCATTGCTTATTAACTATTTGTTTATTTATTATTTAATTTTGTTTAATTTTTGTTTATTTCTCAAGTAAGATGAAGGCAATTGTGGACAAAAAAGAATATAATCATCAATAAACAAAGTACCTACACAACTTAGTAATATCTACGCATTTAAGTACAAAATATCACTTTGTTCGACTTTGTTTCTATGTAGCTTTATTTAGAACATCACTATTCGCTAGTGCATGTGGCCACACTGAGAGTTCATTACGTATGCTGTGCTGCGGCAGTGCAGGAAGAAAGTCTGCAACAATCGGGTCAGCAGCCAGCACCGAATCGGCAAACGGTCTGTTGATACGTACGAGCGTAGCTTTCAAAAACTCTTATAGGAATCGGATACATGTTCTAATTTGCGGAAAGGACAATCAACCAGAATTTGTTTAAAGAATACCTTTTTAAACTTACAGATTATAAAAATCTAGTTATGTGTTCTTAAAGTTACTTGACTTCAAAATATAATAGAGACATCAAGAAAACTTTTGTTAGAAAGAATATACCTGATATTAAAGTAACAAGGTCTAGGAGAAAACTTCAAAATGTCTTATAGCAAAGAATGATGGCGAGACGCCATGTATTTTGGGACCCAGTCTTTTCATCAACGTGCTTTAATGATACATGGTATTTCTGGAATATTGGATTACAAATAACAAAAAAGTAAATTGTGTGTTTATTGTACAAGTTGGGAGAACTTTGAAATAACGATGTTTGACATTTAACATTTTTTAGGTTATACCTGGGAGACCGAGCTTAACCTATTGACCTCTACACCACTCTTTGGCAAATAGTGCCCCCACCGTCAACGTTGGCTCCAGCCAACAAAAATGTATGAAAATCTCAAATCTTAACCATGGCTGACTGTATCATTATTAGCTTATTATTATACTTTAAAAATCCCTCAAAACAATAACAGCGTCTTAACGTCTGGCAACACTGATTCCTGAGACGCGTTCCGAGAGTGCACTCTTACAGCAACCGTTTTGTATCTTCTCTTTCACACTTACGCGATTTATATTATGCTATCCTGTTGTCAGAGTGAACGGTGGCTGTCATAGTCTATTGTCTGTTGTACCGTTGCGTTTTTTTGGTACATTGCTGCGTTTTTGTTGGAATTAGTGTGGAATCAAGACGTTTTTAAACTATTGATTCCCTGCTTCTGCTGGAGTCATTTTTTTTTAATTTACATACTCATATATTTAAATATAGAATGGAAATAATTTCGTAACTGAATGGGTCGTCTTTGATTTTTTTTATTTAGTGGGTCCCAGTTCGCCATACTTCTTTAAAGCATTTCAAATTAGCAACGAAGTCTTAACTGAGACTCAAAACCCAAAATTAAGTGTTTCACACTAACATTTTAAATCATTTAGAATGTAAATGCATAAATTTTGATGCGGCTGGAATCGCGGCCGCGACCTTGTAACCTGGCTACAAGAACACAAGATCAACATATCAAATTATCAAGTGTCGTCGCAGGCGCATGGTCCCGTTACCAAGAATCTCATTCCAATATAACGGGTCGAACACGACGAGCGATGCTCCATGGGCTCAAGAGCTGGACATAGACAATCTTTTTCCTCTTCTTGAGTAAACACTTGAGTTAAACAGTTGAGTAAACACTTCCAAAATTGACAATTTAAATTTAGAATTGTAGATTAAGTTTAGACTCTTGGGCTGTTTGGCTATTACGCCTTGGCCTTTCAAGATTGACAAAAAACTTCATTGAGTTATTGTTATTAATCAAAGAACTTGCATATCTACTATACTACTACTTTGTAGGTACTACATAAATTCCTTGTAATTAATACACATAATTTTTTTTTGCATTAGTTATAAGATTCAGACTGTTTAACATGTTTTTTTTTTAATAATAAATTGTCTATAATATACAACCAACATTTTTATTCGCTGACAAGCGGCAAATGGTAGGTAAGTTGATAGGTTACTGTAAAACTTTTCTAATAAATTGGACTAAAATTATTTTGATTGTGGGAAGTCTAGTCACTAATTGTTAATAGTTGATCTGTTGATTTGCGAACTTCAAATTTAGGTTTTCCTGATTCTAAAAGTAACTTGTGGAAAGTTGTTCAATTTCATGAATAACATCTACCGTTTGCCGTTTTTTAAATTTATTTATTTATTTAATTTAAAGTCATCCTTTCCTTTATTTACTGACGCTACGTTTAGTCTATCTGCCGTCTACACCTTTGCAGAGTGTGCGCATTTCAATAAGAAGACCGATATCAACTCGCTTATAGGGATAATTTTATACATTCCCATTCATTCCCAAGTGATCCTATAACCATAATTATATCTAATCTTCATAACTTCCAATATAGGTAGACTTGCTCCACCTCCATCCATTCACGTCAGGCTTCTTCGCAACTAGTTGGCATACTTAGAGATAACATAGTCGGCATTCCCAGTGTGGCCGTGTAACGGGAGAGACCCTCTGATTGCGTCGTGATGCGCAGAACTTGGTACTTAGACGGGTGTACTAAGACTAGTGGTCTCCGGTGACTTTACATACATGCAACTCCCAGAACCAAACTGATTGATTGAACCCAGAACCAAGTTGATTCCCGGTTACTCATAAGTCATAAAACGAGCCCTTCACAAAATCAGCGATTCTCGTTTGCATTTTCATTTCAATCAAGGTTGTCTAGAAGAGATCGGTCTTAGCGATGAGACCGCTTAAGTACCTGTATACTGTATAACATTTTTTTCATGTATATTTTTTATATTTTCCTGTTTGTGTTGTGAAATAAAGTGTTTTCATTCATTCAATCAAAGATATTTCATAAATATTTGTGTGTTTCATTACAAACAAACACACAAACTTTCTACAGCTGTATGAGATAAGTACCTTTATACCTTAGCTTTGCGGTAATTGTAGGTACAGCATTCCAAGCTGATGTTATCTTAGGAAACATTTACAAGTGGTCAGTTATCGTAAATTCGTTGTTGCCCGAACCGTTCTTTACATAATCTCATTCAATATTATTGTTATTTTCATCGATAGTATCAAGCGTAGTCTCTGTATTTACAAATTCTTCAATACATTACTGTTTGCTTAAATTATCTTAAGATGTAGAAACATTCGTGGTTTTTATTGTACCAATAAACGTATCTTTAATTTTATCCCGTCATCCTTAGCTATTTGTACTTTCGATAATCTGTCTGTTTACACTTCCATTCTTATCTATGGTTGTGTTCGTAATCTAGTTAATATTTGTATATACTTGACAAGAGTCTGTCCCTTTCACGCTTAAAATATTTACAATGGATTATCCTAATTTCAGGGTTAATACTACTATCTCGCATTATTCATTGAGGAACTCAATACTAAGTGCGTCCTGAGTATTGATATTCAGGAAATCATTTATTAAGGACAGTGGTCACAATGAATCTTCGCTGTAATCTGTAAGGTTATTTCAGTTTCTTTTTCCTTTAGACCAAAGTAATAATCAATCCTATCTAAGATATGTTTCGGAACGAAACCCTTGTATCATAGCTTCATATCATACAACCCATGTTTTTTTTAATGTGATAGGTGGCAAACGATTTGCGGGTGGCAGGACCTTGTGCGAGGTCCGTCCGGATCGCTACCACCATCTTACTCGTTAATCCTGCCGCTAAGCAGCAGTGCTTGCACTGTTGTGTTCCGGTGTGGAGAGTAAGACAGCCGAGGAAATTACAGGCACAAGAGGCATTTCATCTTAGCCCTCTAGGTTGGCAACGCATCTGCAATCCCCTCCGGGGTTGCAGGTGTCTATGGGCAGTGGTGATCACTTACCATCAGGTGACCCACTTGCTCGTTTGCCTTCCTTATCAAATAAAAAAAAAAAAAAAAAAAAAAAAAACGAGCAGACGGATCACCTGATGGTAAGCGATTACCGCCGCCCATAGACACCCGCAACACCAGAGGAGTCACAAGATCTAGCTGATTCATTGTTTTTTTGAACAAGACAGTGCAGTGAATGTTGTTATGAGTGTGCGCTTGATATACACAGTACTTGTGAGATGTTGTTTAAAAGTTCCCTTCGTGCTTCAAGTCTAGAAATAGATACGCGTTAATATTCTTTCAACAAAGAATTTTAAAACTCTTCATAACCGTCCACCGCATCCCCATAAAAACAACTTGAGATTTAATCACTGCAACTGCTGAAAGTAAAAAGACAAATTCCTTCGCAATTATGAGGAAATATGCAATATGTGCGCATGCAGTGCGCATGGCCAACGAAAGTTCTTTAACTTGTAAAAAGTCTATTCGATCAAAAAGTGTGGCTCCAGGAATTTAACTAGGCATAGGAACCATTGAACTGGGCTTTCTAGTCATCATATTGAACGACTTTTGTTCTACTCAGACTCAGACAAATCAATTAGCTGATTTGTCAACTTTGTACGGGAGGCCAATTTTTTTGTACTATATTTTCTTGAGTAAAGTTGTTGAGTATGATTACTGGACCATACACTTAATGTGTCAGTAATCAAACAACACGTCATCGTTTAAACATATTTTAATATAGAACATGCACTGTTCCAGAAAGGGTGAGCGAAACTGTTTAGTCAAACGGACTTTACTTAAAGGAAAAGACGTTGTCAACGAGCTGAGTTATCTATGTGGCAGCCGTTTCTCCGGCGAAGCGTCCGGTTTTCTCAACAAAACAAGTTGCTCGTGAGAGGAATGTCGGAACTCGGAACAGCTGACGCATGCGCTGTGTGGACTGGCCATATAGTGCTGCCGTGCTTACGATAAGAGCAGTAAGTCTGTGAAATACACTTTCGACTTTTCGTCACATTTTTGCATTTTCCGAATTGTTTCTTTAGATTATTTTAAATACAATTTTTGAAATGTGTAGCTCAGATTCTTTATTTTTATGCTGCGTTATCATTTATCTGTCTTATTTATTTGTTCTTACATAATTAAATGACAAAATTGGGTGAAGTTACTGCTTTTAAAAATATACTTACTGCTCTGATCGTACGGCAGAGTGTTGGACCTCAAATTTTATAAATCTTTGGTTTTAGGTAAGAGTACTTTAATTTCTTATGGCTAGTTCTCAACGACAAATGACAAGCGAATAATTAACTAAATATTATGTCTTTAAAAATGTGTATTTGTTGACGCCTTAACGCCTCAAAAAACAGGAACTACTACTTATACTTTAGGCCTATATAACCATGCTAAAATTCACACTGAACTACAAATTCATTAATTCACGTAGACTGCGTAGCGGTAGTTACTTTTCCTTGCCATGGCCCATCTACGCCTTAGATGACAACAAGATATATGATACCATTGATGATAACAATGACAAGGACATACACCCGTAAACTAAAAACTTTACAAAACGATTGGGCAGTCGAGTCATAAGGAAATCTTAGTCCTGTCATGGCCGAAATTTAATTAAATCGGTAGATATAGCAAACCGGACATTCCATACAAATCTTCCGGGTTATTTACCTACTATAATACGTACAACCTCTCTTTGCAACACAAAGCCGAAGGAGTGAGAGAAATAACTGAGAGACGATTGTGTCAGATCGGACCTTCACAAAGAGACAGGGAGTGTCCACTATAATATACCATATACTATACATGCTACTTTATTAGTGCCTGATATTTTATTCAGTGTTCTACTCCTGATTCTGATCAACTTTCCCCAAGAAACCAAAAAAATAGTCAAATCGAAAAAAAATTTTTGGACTCTTCATACAAATCAATCAGCCGAGCGGCCAAATTAGTATAAAGAGCCCAAAAAATTTTTTGCGATTTGACTATGGGTTCCTTGGGGAAAGTTGATCAGAATCAGGAGTAGGAGCACTGACTAAAATATCTGGCACTAATAAAGTAGCACCTTATATAATATGTATACTGTGCTGATTACTGCTGATTTGATAGACGATGCGCAAGCGCGCTGTTTCACGCGAAATTCTCGTAGGAATTCATCGTGGCTCGCTGCAGTTGGAAACTATACTAAAATCGTCAGTAAGTAATTCACTTTCGTCAATTAAGCGCAAATGTAATATTTCTCTTTAAATCGTTTTAGTAATTACTGTTACAAATAGCTGTTGTAAAAGTAGAGGATTTCTTAATATTTGTCTCGAAATCTATTGTGTTCCTGGACAATGTTTTTACATTTAATCTAGCTAGATTAAATGTAAAAACATTGTCTTCGTACGCAGCTGCGTACGAAGACAGATTAGTTATTGTCTTTTCTGCTTTACGTAAGTATTTACCTAAAATATGTGTAAAGCTGAAAAGACACAAAAACAAGATTTGCAACTCTGTAACAATCTGTATGTTTGTGGTTGCAAACTAACAAATTGTTTGCTTTGAAAACTAACAATCTGAAGTCACGTTTGAATGAAATAAAGATTTATTTTTTATTATTATTTGTGGGAACAGTGCTAACTGCAGTCGCGGCAACTTAATTTCTCTAGCGTTGTGAAGTTCTCATTCTTTAATGTTTTTTTTTAATTTACGCGATCTCTTTGCCTAACCTAATTGAGAAAAACTTTTTACATTCTTACTTCTTACAGGATTACTAAACCCAGTTTAACAAGGACCCTTATTAATTAAGATCATCATTTATCCATCTACATCTTTAAGCTGATTATTCCAAATCAGCTGCCACTCCACCACGTAACGAAAATCTACGTGATTCTCATCTGATGTATAGACACGTACCTAATAGTTATGACGACTGTGCAGAAAGCACAATATATCACGATGTTTGTATGAAAGAACATTGCGATTAGATGCTTAGAACTATAACTAACTAAATAGCGAGTGAATACGGAGGGCTAGTTGTTATCGCCCCTGAAAACGATAATGTGGCTTCCAGGGACGGCCTGGCTTAGCCAGCTGGGCCGCGTAACGCCAATTAAAAGATTAATCCGGGTTGCGACCTACCAAAACCACTTACAGGAAAGGACGGATTACACATCATCGAATTTTTGAAAAAAATACAAGCTGTAGTAGCCCGACTTCACCTACCCCAGTTTTTTTGCTTCGATTGTGTAGGTTCATTAAGGAAACTTGTTCTGGTTCATGAGTTACATCTACCAATTCCCGTTTGTCGACAAATAAAAAGTCCACCTGTAGTTATCGACTTTTTACAAAACTGCAACTCGCCCACGTCAATCACAGACCAATCAATCACATTCCTCTACAATTATCAACTTTTCGACCGTATTGTGAAACCTTTATAATCCAGATACGTTAATTATGTTCATTAAATCATGTACAGGTTATAATTAACCAGTTTTCAAATTGCGAAACAAGTGACATTGGTTACGGAGTGTTTGAAAGTCAATGTTGATGTTGTACTAACTGGTCTTGATACTTGCAACTTTCCAACTACAGCGGTCGCGATGCGAGTGACGAAGGATGATGTAGAAATCGCAGACTTTATTATTAATAACCAATCCTTCAATGTTTTAAAAGCAATATCGATTGGCGAAACTAAACAATAGAACGAATCTAAAAGCTTCGTCATCAGAACTCAAATATCACAGAAAAAAGATGACTTATTTGGCTATAATTTATTATAACCCCAACTTAACAGTGGCTATTATAAATATCTAAATAGGCCACTCCTAATGAACGTAGGTACAATATATAAAACGCGAAATTAACTACATTCCAAATTTTTTGGCCCTAATTTTTATGTAGAGTATATAAAAAAATAGAGCACCTACATTTTTCATTTTTGAAATAATCTCAAATTTCTTGAGATGATTTGTTTTTTCTAAGGCTGTATATTACGACAATGTTTCTGAAGATTATATCATACACTTACTAGAATTTAGCGTTTTGATGACGTGGATAAAGTACCATTAAGATTGGCCTTTTCATTTTCAAGAAGAATTGTAGCTTCATATGGGGAGGACTTCTTGAACGTTTCCCTATCTACAACAGTAGCCAATATTTTGCTGTAAGTGCAGAAGCTTCTTACCTTCATAATGGTTGTCGTCTTCATCATTGACGGAGCTGATCTGCCGGCACAGGTCCTCGTACTCGGCCCAGTAGGCCGCTAACGAGGCGGGATCAGGCGCCCGCGGCGGCATCGGCAGCGCCGTGCGCACCTCGGGGGACTCCTGGGAACACAATATTCCTCGTTTAATACAATAATTTCTGGTAGCGTATTTTGAGCTGGATTTTAGCTAAATACGATATTAACAACTAAAATCTAGTTGTTGCTTAGTCATATGAGAGTTGCTTTATAATTAACTATTAACTGTGTTTCGTTCTGTTTTTTTTTTGTGTTATTGACTTGTGATGTCATAGTATCAGATCAAACTAGATAATATGGTAAGTTAATATGAATTTAATATAAATTAAATATTAAAAAGTTTGATGTTCTGCTTCTCTGGGACACATATGATATTCTTATTTGTATTTTGTTTTTTTATCATTTTATTTTTAAAGCAGTCACTAGCCGAGGACGTGTAATGATGTTTAACGGTCAATTTAAAAAGCCCATAAACCTATTTGCTGATTAAAACTTTTTTATTATTTATTAAATCATTTTTTTAACATTTCATATTAACAATAGTCTTATCTTACCGAATAGCCGGCAAACTTAATTGTCAGTCCGTCACTAATAAATATAATTTTTCATTACTCAAACTCGAAATGTTTTTTTATTTAAGTAAATGCTTTAAAATCGAAAATTTTTTATAGCTAGTACAAAGTCCGTACCACGCAGAACTGTACACTCAACGTTTCGGGAAGTGTTTATATTTTTAGTGAATAATATCTTATTTTTACCTAGATATTTTGAATGTAAACTTATCCAAAGGACATAAAATTGTACGAAGCCTTTTTTCGATTTCAGCAAAATTTTCGTTTTATTTTTGTATCGCCACGCCTTTATTGCACCTAGAAATTTTATGATTTCACAATACCTACTGCAATGAACACACTTAAACAGCAGAATCACTTAAACATTTTCTGGTCAGACACCGTATAAATAAGCGAGGCCTTGCAATGGGAACCACGGTCCCATTGTGGTAGATATCCCCCCATTTTGCTCAGATTGGGTAACATCGTCGTTGCTAAACTCATGCGCATATCTTATTGTTTGCATTGAATGTCAAAAGAATTGTCGTGCGTCGTCTAAGTTATTATATTTTATTGTTCTGCAATCATCGCATTTATCATTAGCCAATTAGATATATATTGCATTGGAACTCTTTTTTTTATTTTGTAATATAAAACAATGCTCATGCTGTTTATTATGGATACATGCAGACTGCCTAAATTGCTAAAATTTAGCCTACTTTGGATTATTTCTTTGAATTTTTGGACGCAATAATAAAACAACGTGCAATTCGCCTTCGTTCATATTCAAACTGATTTGACTTAGGTTTAGCACAGTCTTTATTACTTATTCCAGGTGATAATTAAAACAAAAACCATAACATTACCTAAAGTTTTATGGCAATAACCTATGAAATCAAGTTCATCTATCCGATTTTCTTCCTCTGTGCCCCTAAGCGTATTCTGTGTACCTTTATGATGTTTATCTATGGAAGTAGGTCATAGTAGATGGTCAGGTCTCGTGTAATGATACTCCTGGTATCAGGTGCTATCGGGTAATAACGCGTTATCTACGCGCAGCCGCAGGCCGTTGACGCAAGCTGGGCCGGCACGCCTTTCCACCGCACCTCGATAAGATAAACTTTCTTTTAACATTGGATACACTGGATTTTCCATGTAAAATGGGGAAATGGACAAAAACTGATCATAATCTGTATACCTTTTTGTAAAGGCCGGATCGTAAGAAGATAGAAAGATATATTTTATTATCAATACATTTATTATTTATTAAGAACCAACTTTCGCAACAAGTTTCAAAATTTTTTAAAATAAGCTGAATCATGCTGATTTCGATTCTGTCGCAAAAAATATGAATCGCTCGCAAACTATTTTGGTTATGCCACGGGAAACATCGAGATTTTCCTTTTCCACTCGGAACTGCTCCAGCGGTATTAGGTGGCAAAAGGCTTATGGCCACCAGACAGAAAATAGCTACCGCTAGGGATAGGTGCAGAGGTTTTAAGGGGTGGACACAAAAGATTCCTCTGGGTCGAAGTGTCGCTGCTTAGGCAGCCTCCATCAACAAGATTACATTACCACAACCTATGAGCATCTGTAAACATTGTATTAGTAATTAAGTATTATTTTAAAAAATGTGTTGAAGCGAGTTTCTTGTGGGCTCGACGTTTCTTCTCGCTTCAGAAACACTTCCCGTAACGTTGAGTGTACAAGTTCCGCGTGGTAGGAACTTTGTACTAGGTAGAAAAAAAAGACGATTTAAAAGTATGTGCAAAACATCTACTTAAATAAAAAACATTTTGATTTTGATATGAGTTATCTGTGCCATGCCGATCTTTGAGCTCGTGTGCTCCCAGGACATGCCAGTTGCCCATAGTTCTTCATTAAGTGAGTGCTTTCAGGTTACTTTGGGACGACCTAGCTTCCGTTTTCTACCAGTAAAAAATCTGGAAATTTGCCTTAATTACTCAATGTTTACACTCAACTGCGACGTTTCAGGAAGTGATTGTGAAACAATTATACACAATAACATTTGGATTTGGAGAATCGAACTTTTTCCTGAAAACTTTATGTTAAACAATTAACAACTAAACAATTTTACAGCTGTTACAATAACTTTTCATAGTTTTCGTGAAATATATTATGAATGACAATTATTTAATGAGTTAAAGTAAGAACGAAAAATATTCAAATTGTTAAGAATCTTTACTTTATTAAAAAGCCTTTAAACTCAAGGACATACGGTTCAGAAAGGCTCTTTTTTTTTTGTTTTGTTTCTGTTTTGATTCTGTGGTGTTGACTTTGTATTGAACCATTGACGTACACAAAGCTATTTATAGCTAGTTACATACAAGTATCTACAATATTAGGATTTTTCTAAAACTATAAATATATATGTATATTTTTTGAACTTATTTAAATACATTGTACTCGCAAAAAAGTTGAAAAATCCGATTAAAAGCATTCAGCCTTTAAGACCAAAGAAATAAGGAGGCACTGCATTCTCCATCAAATAATTTAGACTGCAGACTAAGGGAAATTAATAGACATACATACACTCGAAAAAAAACATGACATCCTTCTGATTCAATGAAATTTACTCAATACGGACTTAACCTCTTTTGTGTAGACTGTAGAGTGTAGTTTATTCTTCCATGGGTGATGGATGATCCATAAAATAAATTAATCATAGTTGCTCTCTGATTCCAACTATAGCGATTCATTTTTTAATGATTTAAAAGTTATTATCATGAGACGATATTCACACGAATATGCTATGCTACATGTGCACACAACAGTATTATTTATATGATATTTGTTCAGTGGCGAACCATTGTATTTGGACCACAAGTTACTCGGACGATTCGTTTTGCCTGATAAATTATACTTGTATACCGTATAAATAAACACTGTACTTACTTACATGAAATTCTTATATTTTTCTTTGTTTTGTAGACTTTATCTATCATAGTTGTGCACGATGGCAAATCTTTGTAATCTTCGTTTGTTTTACACTGAAAGTACTCGCAAATTAAAATTAAATTCAAAATCTATTTTATTTAAGTAGATACTTTACACATTCTTTTGATGTTGCACCTACTCTACTAAAGTCTGATGATGGTGATTATAAAAACCGACCAAGTGCGACTCGGACTCGAGTACCAACAAGAGTTCCTTACTGACCGACATACAAAATAAGTGTTAAAACAGGCTAATATTGGCACCCTTTGTATACGGAACCCTAAAAACGAAACACACAATTATGAAAGTGACATCTTTATTTAAATAATTAAAAACTTTCAAATAACTCAAAAACCTCATATACCTATATAAGCAAGGACGCAATTTATAATTTTTACTTGATTTTACACACTCAGTTATGTAAAAAAACCGGATGGAGTTAGAATATTAAGGCGAGGCACTCACGGATGACCCCATGATGTCACCGCGGTCCTGCGTGTGTCATTTTAATAATCTTGACACCCAGCAACATGCAATACCATCAATAATGCATGCTCCATGCATTCTTTTTTAACTTCAACAAGGAAGTGAAGAATGAGTGTCAAATTAATCACGATATAACCAAGGAAATTGTATGCGGAGACATCAGTTTACAAGTTAACCTTTTTAAGAGAAGAAATTGTTATTTATTATATTTTATACTTGTATATTACAACTACGTTTAAAGGACAAATAGTTTCCTTTTATTGTTTAACATTTTACGCGCGACTAACGTTTAAATTGTTAGAAAGTCGGTGTTAAGGTAAGCGAGATTTTTAGTAACAGTCATAATGTCAATTTTGTGAAAATATCGTTTCAGCTAAGTCCTGCTAGTTATTAGCAGTTATTTACAAAATTTGAACGTAATTAGCTTCTGTATGTTTGTTTATGTATCTCATTCCGGAAAATAGTGTTCTTAGATAGGGGCAACTAATCACAAAGTAATATTTAAGCATATTTTGAATCAATAACTTCTGATTGGTTGTATTTTTTTGTTATAGTCTGTGTAGTGCTTGCAGTAAGCATATATCCATGTATCTATCTATGTTAGGTTATTAAGGCCGGTAATTATCACCTTATCACTACCAACGCGTAAGGGGGTCACCTCATATTACCTGATACGGTTAAGCAACGCATACAGATGGGTGTGGCAATACCTTTTCAAGTAAATTAATGAGTTAATTGCAATAAAAATACAGATATGAATACTTTAAAAAACACTGGGGCTGGCCACTAGCCCCACAAACTTCACAAATCAGGACATAGCCCTATGTGTGGATTATGGTCTAATATTCTTGAGCTATGAGAAGAGACATAGGCCATGGAACAAGCCTCCAGCAGTGGAGACACTGTGGGTTGTTTACGTCACATACTCGTAAACTATACGTAAATTCAGGATAACGAAACTGTTACAGCACCTCACTCATTATACGTATTTATAAAGGATTTGTATCTTTTTTATTCGTAAGGTTTTAGTTTTTGCGTATCGTATCTTGCATAAGCGCAAAACGATTAAATAACATTTTTATAATTTGCAATTTTTAAATTAACATGCATAGGTCAATTTCTAAAATTAATTAATGTATTTCCTATATTCTCAGTTAGACTAGATATGAACTAGATACATGCATGAGTGATAAAAGTTAAGTAACAAGCGATACATAACATTGCAGTGTGTGAGGCGAATTAGTGATAATTATACGATAATTACAAAAAATAACATATTGACGTAATAGTACGTACAATATAGTTATGCTAATTTGATTTTCTATTTGTAACAGGTGTGACATAGCATTTTGTGCTAGACCTACCTATATTCCACATCCCAGAGAGTAAATATTCCGTTCGTCAAATATGAAGTCGTCAAATGTATTAACATCTAATGCAATAGAAGAAAGAATACTTGTGCATACTGGCAATGTGATAAAATATTGGACAACGAAATCGAACAGAGCTTTAAATCAGAGTAAACCAATGATATTTGCTATAACAAAGACAATTTTTCTTTTTCAAACGCGACGCGAGAACATTATAATACACCGGTAAAACTTGGCCAAGCGCTTACATGGTCGCTCGCATAGAAGCACGTCCACGACACAAAACAGTGCGAAGCGCGAGCGCAGCACTTCACAGAATCTATAGAATTGCAAATACATACATATTTATTTATTGCAAGACCACTCCTTTACGTACACAGTATTCACTTGACACATGGCTAGAGGAAAACAAATACTATTTACGAGAATTACCATAAAGGTTTGCTTCGTAAACGTGACGTATTATAAAGGATTGTGACAGGCTTGAGATATTTCGTTGAAATAGTTACTGTCAGAAAAAATGTTACCCATTGAGAGCTTCGATGTTCTGTGACAAATCGTGCCCCCAGCGCAGCCAACAACGGCTACAGCCGACAAAAATGTATGAAAATCTCAAATCCTGGCGCCTGTGGCACGGAAACCGGTTGTCGGCCCTAGCCGACTGTGGTGCTCAAAGGGTTAATTAAAATAAAATAACACTGAATTGAGGATGAAGAAGATAAGCTGCACAGAGAAATAGAGTAATGAGTTGAGGAAACGCGAAGCCTACTGAGAACCATAGAAGAACGAAGTGAAAAGACGATGGGACATTTGGTGCGACACGACACCTTCAAAACTTCCTGTTCCTTTATGTGATCGTCTTGTTCCCTCAGTACAACACTTGCGCCTAAAGACTTAGATTTCAATCATAATCAATAGTTTTATCACTTAGAAGTATCAGTAACATTATCCAATCCCCATTCTTCGTCTGATGCATTACGTTCTCAATAATTATCTATTTTGGCATTATCGTCTAAATAGATTAAGATAAGAGTTGTATTGTTTCAATTTTTATTACAATTAGATTGCTTAACGTCGCTGCGTGCCATTTTTGTTTGTAAATTTTGTTTTGTTGTTTGTTTATCGACCTTGTAGGGGTCTGTCAGTTGATTGGTTAATTGATTTAGGCACAAACGGGCAAGTTGATAAAGTGTAAATTCATGAAAAGTTTCCGATAACTCCACATACAATATGATGAGTTCATCAAAAATAAATTATGAAAAGTTGTTCACTTAATTACTATGTATTTTATTGTGAGCACAAATTTTCAATCACATGGAATTTTTAAATTTAAACATTTCCTTATGAGTATGGAAAGGAATATTAAATTAGACGCCATAGCAAAAGCTCAGAACATCGAACATTTTAGAACAAAATGTCGTTTTTGACATTTGAATGGTATTCAGATCACTTGCGGCCAGGAGTGTTTTTGGTTGGTTGCCGGGACTTGTACCGAGCACACGTCTGCTGAGTTATTTTTTTAATTATTACCGTTTTAGAGTAGTCTCAACATTATTTTTGTGATGGGAAAATAGCTGTGAAACCAATTCAGTGTTAAGCGGTCATAACAAGAGGATTAACTCGGGAGACAGCTCCGTTTTTCGAGTTCCAGCAGCAAACCACCACGTGGGTCGTGGAGCGTCTTTAAGTGCCCATCACCCTTAGGGCCGCATCTTTCACTTGACATTGGCGTTTCGGCATTTTTTTTATTGAAGATTCTCCTATTTTTCACTTGACTTCTACACAAAATATGAAATAATAAATATGTAATATAATGTCTATTTGCTGAATAGGAATGAAATATTCGTTAAATTGCTGGCTAGTTTCCATTTAAAAGGTCCAAACACAAAGAAAGAAGGAACGAAAATACAGTAACAATTACAATATTTCACGGAATGTAAAAGTAATATCTTATCATGTGGCATAACTGTGATATGGGAAGGGCAAACAAGGTAATTTAAACAAGGTAAACTCTCCATGAAAAACTGGTAACCATTAAACTTATTTGACAGGACTAAACTTAATTTAAGCGTCCTGTCCTTGTCATTTCGGTGTAGAAAGAAAAATACAGAACACTTAAATTAAGTTTAATCCTGTCAAATCAGTTTAATCGTGAAAGCCGAATCGACACCATTATATGAAAGGTCCAAACGTTTTATGTGAAGTCTACGAAGTCGTAGAACAAAAGTGTGTTCCTTTGCATGAATAAACCGGGTCCTGCTCCTGCGCCTACTTCGTTATTGCCTGAGTATACCTGTGGACTTCAAGTTGTAAGGACTTTAAGTGCCTTTAGTTTTTGTTGAACTGTGATGTCAAACGCCATCGTCATGGATATAGATTATGGATATTGACGTCACGCAATAAAGGCAAAAACTGTTCTATCACTGTCCTATCATTGAGTGACTCGGTGGCTCAATAGTTAGTGCTCCTGACCAGGGCAAACATTTCTGTGATGAACAGATTTGTATGCTCTGTGTCTGGGTGTGTTATATCTACATATGTATTTTAATAAAAACGTAAATGTGTATGTATATCAGTCTCTGGTTCCCATAATACAGGGTTTTTTTTTGGGGTCAGATGGCTGTGTGATTTGTCATGGATAGTTATTATTATTCTCATAAGCCACAACTAAATACCATAATATTATCTATAGACAAGCCAACTAATTGCATATCGGTGGTACGCAAGACTGATCGGATAATAGTTGTCAATGAGATTGGGCACGCGCCTGCGTCGCTTGCGCAATATTCACGATCGCCGATTGTTCTAAACTAAATAGACTGAGACTCATTAGGACATTTCATAAGAGTTAAAAAAACACTCTAGAGATTTTATAAATGCTTTGGTGAAGAAAAACTCCAGTTCAATGAGCATAGGTTACAGCTACTATTTAATTTATTAGGATATCGAAGAGTTCTTATGCTTTCTCTTGGAAAGAGGATTCATGAAGAATAGTAAAGATCAATCAAAATGAAGAAGATAGCTGATATCGGTCAGGCATCCGTGGCCCAATAGCGTGACCGCTCGCTTCACATTAGGAGATTGCTGGTTCGATTGCTGGCGGGATGCAACTTCGTAGGACTTGGTTTAAAATGAAATTTTAATAGCATTAATGTGTTCCAGCATTAACATTAACTACCTTCTTACATCTTTGTTTTCATGATTTTGTTCTCTAAAGTTAGAATATCTGAATACAACAAACATATTTATTTTAAGAATATCTTGCGAAAAAACTAAAAAAAATATCAGTAGGTACGTTATGTAAATAGTCTTAAGGAGTAAACATTATCACCTACTTCATCTTCGGAATTGCGTCACAAAATTTTACGTTTTATCTTTTACATTCTCTGATTTGATATGATCTTCGCATATACTCACGATAATATCATCATTCATTCCAATATTCCCAATTTTACAATCTAGTTTTTCAAGTGCATTGTTTATTTAAATAAAACTGTATGTCATCCATATAATCTTTACTACCTACAGATGATCAATCTTTGCGCCCTAAGATAAAACTGGCAGTCGTATAGAAAATAATATTTTTATGATTCATCTCACTCACATCATTTTAACTTGAGTATGTGAATGTAATAGTTACTTTATTTCATTGTTAAATTTTATCATTTAGTTAAGACATTAGACTTTACGCCTTTTGATATATCCTTGGCATTCTTAAATAAATGCATAATATAATTATTGAAGAACTATAATGAAACTGAGTGCATTACTTAACTTCGAAATATAAATGTGAGAAGAGTGATGGTTCGGAAAATCGTAGGTATGACCAATTGATTGTTGAGAGATTGCTTGAGCGATTACCTACGAAGGAATGGTAGTGCGATGAATGTTGAATCTACAGAAGTTGGATATTTATTTGGTGTGTGGAGTGTAGACTCATCTTCCCGAGTAACGGGAAGAGACCCGTGCCCAGCAACGGAGGTTGTTAAAGAACTATTAAATATTTATTTATTTAAGTCTGCAATAAGAAACTAGACAAGGAGACCGAACGCTCCACAGATACCAACAGAGTGGACAACGATGATGGGTTTGTTACTGTTCAGAAGAAAAAACGAACTCGTCCGAACAACAACAAGTGCGATACGGCACCGACTGGGCTTAAAATGATGTGACTTTTTGTTGCGCGCCGCAGTGCCTACTACTCTGTTGTGCGTATCCCGGCTGCATTACTCCACCACTCCTGCAGACCTGATGGAGTATATCAAGGTGAAGACCAAGTTCTGCTTGAGGGTGACGCCGTTGGAGTCGCGCCACATCGTGAACTTCAAATCGTTTGTGGTGCGAGTTGCGACGAAACATCTGGAGTCCTGACAAAGGAGGAATTCTGGCCGAAGGGTGTAGTGTTTCGGAGATTCCGAGGAAGTTTGCCGACCACTGCCACCGAAATAGTACCGACACCTTGTACTACTCGTAAATAATATGATATTTTTAGTTAGTTAATATTAAGTATTTATGTATAATATTTTAAGTATAAAATGTATATTATTGTATATGTTATATGGGCCTCGTTGCCTGAAATAAACAAATAAATAAATAAATTTATTATTCCGTAGTCATGTTTTTTAAAGTTTTTTTTTATATTCTATCACACTATATTTGGAAACCCCAATATTCAAATCGGTTCTCAGAAGATACGAGTTTAAAAAACAAAAAAGTCAAATCAAAACCGAAAAATAAAAATACGTATAATGTCTCAAAATATCTACTACGCTGTAAGAACGTCATGTTATTAGCATTTATATGCTAACACCATAAATTGTGGAAGTCATTAACGGTCCTCGAACAGGTCCATTTGCTGCTTATTTTCCTCTCAGCTGCGCGAGCGCAAGACTTCGCCTTGATCTTACAGACCTCATACAGCGACACAACAATAAACAGATGTTAGAAACCAAAAACAATACGAATAAGGTTGACATTTGATTGCTTGGACACCAAATAGAGATTTCATTTAATAAAACAAAACTAATACATATTTGAATCACGTATGTCTACAGTTTGTATGGATGAGACATAACTTTGAGATATCTGTCGTATGGTAGGTATTGGAACTGGTGGACCTGTTGAATTTTAAATAAGTTGTTAGCATTTCCAGCGAATTACGAAGTTCTATTTATGATTTTGATAGAAGTATCAGGATCCTAGCTATCTACACACTGGATAAAAGATGATGATTTCGAAATAGGCAACTTTATTAATAAAATCTACTATTAACTCAAAAGAAGCGAGTTCTACCAAGTTCTGCTGAAAAAAAAACTAGTTTTGTAAGAAATGCCATCGTAACGAAATTTCAAGACAGACGCTATACTAAAAGATTTTTTTTTAACAAAAACTACAAGGAACCTATGTATGTATAGGTACTTACCTACCTTGTTATTGCATTACCTATGCTTTGTAATTTTTTTTAATAAGCTACTATTTTAATTTGAACTTGAAATCAATGAACGAATAATTGAATCACGGTTTATAATTTCTTCAGATATTTCAGAAGGTTGACAACCTTCAAAACTATCTGACAACAGCCAGAAGCCAGAACTAGCCTAGCCAATTTTGAAATTTTGACGTAACATGGGAAAAAGTGAAACAGAAGTTGAGAGAAACTATACACATTGTCAAAGATTCGTCAGTAATCGGCAGTAATATTCATGTAATGCATGATGTTCTTTTCTAGCCGTCTAGCCGTGCGCCTGCGCCGCCACCGTGATATGACAGACAGCGCACGCGACGAACGAATGTAAAAATACAGCAAAGAAATGGGTAAGTGGAGCAAACAGCTGAAGTGTAAACTTAAAATGGGCGAGTGAAATGAGAAAAGTAAGTAGGTAAGTCTTTGCACCAAATTTTTTGCAGTGGGAGATAGCTAGGTACGAGTGATTTTGGTGGCGATTATTTAAAGTTAGAATGGTTGACATAGATTTGTCATGGCGTGGTATTTTCGGTTAGAATTTGCTTAAAAGGGCTTCCTAAAATTTGTGAAAATAGGTATATCTTTAAAAAGGTTTTTTATCCCACTATTAGCCACTACTATTAGGTACTATTAGCCAAGCCTCTCAATTGTTCTGTGCTCTCAACTCTCTATAGAGCACCAGACCGGTATTTACGATCTAATTAATAGTTTTTCTAAGACAACATATTTTTAAATCATTGAATACATACCTATAAATACATAATTTGAATTTAGCCACAAAAAGATGTACTGAATTTTTAATTTGTTTTCGAACTTCTCAGGCATTGTTTTTATAAGCGTTTTTTATATTATAGCCGATAGGTCATCTGAGGCACTTTTTATATCAAATGACAAAATCCATATTTTTTTTATTTGGAATTTTTAACTATGATGTCATTATTCAGTATGGTATCGATAGTCATTTCTATGCTATTTTTAAAATACAAGTTGTAATGCTAATGACAATCCAAGGGTGTGAATTTTTTTGTAATTTCCTGAAGATTACCAAAGACACGAGGAAGGTTTCTTTGTTATTTAAGTACATGCATAGAATACGTCTATGTAACATCTACTTAATTACCTACATACCTACTTTCGAATATCTTAAATTTGTTTTTTATTGCAAATTAATCCAATATAAGTTTGCCGTTTACGATAGTAAGCGTTTCGCTATCAATATCAATGTCTATATCGATGAAACAAGAAAAATCGATTGCTAATCGTAACATAGTACCTATCACACTTGGGAACATGTAATCAACGGAGTCATTGATTCTGTAAATGTTGATAACTTAAGTGCCTACACTGTAGGCATAGAACGCCTGTCGTGTTGTGGTCGTGTGTCCTTACGCGTGAACAATGCGCAATGCGCAAGTCACAAAGTTAAAAACAAGGATAACGATAATTGGCTTGTTTGGTTCTGCATATAGGAAAGATGCCAATTTTTTTAATAACTTTGATGTTTTGTTAGTTAGGTAGGATATGAAGCAAGTGGCAAACCCCAGTGTCAAATGTTTTCAAACAGCCTTTATTATTTGGGACCTTAATTTTAGTTATAAGCCCTAAAGGCCTCCAAGTCCTCTAACACTGCTTAACAACTGCCATCTAGTGATGGCAATCGGCACCCATGGCTTAACGTCTCTTGCGAATCATGGAAACAGTCAAGATAAATGCTACTAACAGTCAAACCCATCCAAGATACGACCGTGTATGTTGTCAGTTTACTACAGTTATAGTACTTTTATTATAAATTTAAATGCAGACTCAGAAGCAAACAAACCTGCTTATCATACGAATGTCTGCCCTGCGTTAGAATCGAACCCACAGACTTTCGTTTTAAAGACAGTTGTGCTAACCACAACGTCACAGGGTCAATCAAAATTCCAAACAGAAGAGTTGAGTTGGAAGTGCACTTAAGAGGGCTCCCTAGGTAAATCTTAAGTGCACCCCGACTTTTCATTATACCATATATTATGATCGAAGTACAAATCATTGTAGACATCTTGATAGCAAATAAAGCTAATGCAAAAACCGTCGTTGACGCTTACAGAATTAATAGCCATCATTAGCAACTTAGCGCAGATGTAAAGCGTAAAGTGATCTCAACGTTTTTCATCAAAATGAATCATGAGCAACTTACCAATTTCAACATCCGTCTGCTTTTAACGGCTGCTTCAAGAACTGCTCACAAAAGACTAATAATCTAGTTCTAATTGAACCATCAAGCGTCCACACCACACACACTCACTTTTACCAAACTAATTATCGGCTGAGACCACTCGAACGCGAGACGAGAGTTTGTTTTTGTGTTCCGCCACGCGTCCGACAGGTTTCCGACAAAAGCACTTGTTCAAGTTACTTACAGCACCGATCGATTTGTTATTCGAAGTTTAGAAACAATGATTCGTTTGCGTTTTTGTTTCGGTTTGGTTTTTTCAATCACTCAAGTTTTTTTATCACGATAAAACTTTGTCAAATGGGAATGCGGCGCGGCGCTGGCGTCGGTGACAGCGGTCGGAGCGGCACTGACGAATTACTACTGGCTGGCTGGTTGGCTGGTTGGCTGGCTGGCTTAGTCTTGGTGGCTCGGTTCGAGAAATCGTGTTGAGAACGAACGAGTGAGTTGTGATCGTGCCTCTCGCTCTGTCGCATCACAGCCTCGCAGACAGGTTGCCCCCTGATTCATTTCTTACGACCTCACGTTCCCAACCTTTTTTTACTGAACCAGGTGGAATCGAGTTTCGAATCACAAGTTCGAAATTCAAGATAATTTAAACTATCCGGGGCGAAGGACCAATTTTTTTAATATTTAAATTGTTGGTTGGCTGCAATTTTCTTCATTCACGCACTGATAAGCGAGGCAAATATGTAGGTTTCGTTTAGATTACAGCCACCTCAGGAGTCTAACAACAATGGTTCGGTGGCTGAATGGGTTCAAACAATGGGACAGATAACAATTAGCAGCACGAAGCGTACGAGTTGGATACAAAACATACTAAAAATATAGACGCATAGAAACCAAAACACTTGAATTAACAATGAATCATGAGCTCATGATTGTTACACATTACATTACGAAGTAACTAAAACAACTGTTGTAGTAATAAGTTGTACATAAAATCATCTTCATCATGATGCAATTTATTTTACAGAGTGAAAGAACAAGGATAAAAAGAAAATTCAACGAAAGATTATAATATTACTCATACTTTTTGTAAAATGATGATTCAAGCAAAGGTACTGATACTCTAATCGGAATTCTAAACGAAACTGTAGTTAATTAGTTTTATTTATTTTTATTTATTCATAAGAAGGTACACAAACAGAAATGTAGGAATATGCATAGTAAAACGTATTTAAATCTAAATCCCTACATCCCAACAGCGTGTCCCGCAATTGATTAACAAATAAAAAGCGGATCCGCACGATTGGAAATTTTGGAAAACAATTATTGTTATTCCATGAATAATGAGTTAATAACATATAAATGAAACTGCGCTTTTACATTAGCGGAAAAGTTAAATAAAATCTAAAAATGAGTCCTGACAATGTAAATAACCTACATTATAAAGGAAGAAAAAGAAGAGAGGAAAAATTCAGAACTTCAAATAACTACATCATTGCTGTATTTGTGGTGATCTAAAAATGATTAGTGTCGAGGGATTACAAAATTCAAACAATTTTACCATTTCTGACCTTAAAATCTGTGAACCACAGACAATTAAGCTACTGGTTGTGCAATTTAAAAAAAAAAGAATTCAAATCTAACTATCCGTTAGAGCTCAGACTTATAAAACACTCGTTTTCTTACGTTGAAGATTAAAAACATCAATCTGCATTTTATTATTGCGTTCCACGACGAGATTGTTAATGGAAATCCAAATCTTCAGCTATCAAAGCTCTCAAGATAACTCGAAAAAGGTAAGATATCAATGGAAAATACTACGTAACAATTACATTGCGAAAAACCTAAGAATACAAGGATTTGAATGGATTGGAATACCTATGATGATAGTGGTAGTCGAATAAATGGAAATATTTTAGAGAGGGGAAAACCAGAAAAGATGTATGAACGGTGGCAAAAATGAGATTTAAACGTCGACAATGATTTAATTAGTATGATTGCAGAAATTAATATCAATCCAATCATGGTGATGGTAAACCTGAATGGAACTTAAAACAAATGAGGCAAGGTGAAAACGTTAGGAATATATTAGTAGGTAATGAATGACACGTTACTTCTACGAAGAAAGGTAAAGGGAGGCGCTGTGCTTTAAAAATGGGCATATGAAATCATATCGCAAATGCCAACTTGTGAGTTTTTCAGTAAGACAGCATATCGAGGGTTCACGGGCGACTTGTATTAAGCGACATTTTTGGAAACACAGGTAACCTCTACTTTAAAAAATTATTTCTTACAACATACCTCACAAAAAATAACTTCTGAATAATATTTAAATTATTAAGAATATCGAGAATCTATATAATACTAAGAAGTTAAGTTTTAATGATTATTTTTCTAAGAAATATTTTTTTAAATCAGTCTCCTGAACATTTCTAAAAATGTCGCTTAATACAAGTCGCCCGTGAACCCTCGAATGATGTCAAAGAAGAGGTACATTACATCAGCCTGCACATTTCTCATAAACGTAATCTATTAAAACAGAAACACAACAAGATCACTAAATGATTTCGGGTCATTAAAATTTAGTTTGTTAGTAATATCAAAGAACGTGGACATTTATGGAAATTGTATCAATAGAACCAAATAGGTTCCGTTAA
This sequence comes from Coleophora deauratella, assembly GCA_958295455.1. Classification (NCBI taxonomy): domain Eukaryota; kingdom Metazoa; phylum Arthropoda; class Insecta; order Lepidoptera; family Coleophoridae; genus Coleophora; species Coleophora deauratella. The sequence goes on along the minus strand of OY282392.1, from coordinate 18,715,549 downwards.
ATCACTCTAGCGAGACGATAATTTGGAGACCACCAGACAGTTTGGTGACCGCAGTTGTTTGATTGCAAACTTTTTGTGGAAGCCACGATCGAAGTAGTTTCGAGAAAACCACAGTCTTTGAGTCCGATACTCAAACGAACAATTGAACAGAACAATTTAATAAATAAATAAAAAACATAAGTAATCGATAAAAGAAGAACAAACGAACTAAATTATCTTTAAAGAGGTCGGTATAAAGAAAGGACACATATTTCATAAAATTAAATTAATTAACAGATAATTATCTTTTAATTCGTATTTTTTTTCTCTGGTGTCCGGAATAACCATAAGATTTTTCAATTTGATAAGTTAACTTCAGTTTTATAAGTTTCTTTTGTCTTAAAACAGGTAGTCATTTAATAGTAATCGACCGTTAAAGTATCTTATTTTTGGTGTTTTATTCTGCCTATAGTGAACATCTCTCAAAAAACCTTCCAACAACAATATCTACTTACCTACTTACGCAAAGCATATAGAAAAAACAATTAACAATGCTTTTTATTGACTAACTTTAACGGGTTGGTCTAATAATATTGCCGTTAGCTGTTGAAATGCCTCTGAAACCCCGCTGAATGGCTGTAAACAGGCATTGTGCGATTTGAACGACTGCGTTTGCGCATATCCGTCGTAACACCAACCGATACATCCGCCGATTGAAGCCAGAAAACCCGTTATAAGCCAGGAGCTAGAGCTGACAAATTTTACATCAGTTACGTAGAAACTTAGAAAGAGTAGTGAAACTTTAAGATACTAATTTATAAAATACTACATATACAACAACAATTAATAAGTAAAACACACACATCTCCACAATTGATAGTGGTGATGTGGTCTCAGAAAGTACCAAAAAGAGAAACGGAAACGAAGAATACAACAGAATGGAAACGGCAATATAGAACGCAAAATTTTGAAAATGCATGTGAAACTGAAATATAGTGCGTCATTAAACTACACAGTAAGTATTGGAATCTCTTTCGTAATGTATAGCAATGATTCAGTACCTTATCATCATCATCATCATCAGCCTGCATTAGTCCACTGTTGGACATAGGCCTCCCCCAAGGCACGCCACTTATACCTATCTATATTATACCTATCAGTACCTTGATGTCTCTAAAAAGAAATCACAAAATCTTTCCTAAATACGTATTAAAATGGAAAATAAAGACTATTAACTATTATATTATTATTATTAACTATTATTTTTTAACTATGTTACTAAATACGTCTTTCACTTTTGTATCCTACCTAACCCTATCGCATACCTGTTTCATCATAAAGCTACAATAAAATTTGCAAATTCAATGCGCATTGCGTATTTGATTCGCAGTTATGATGCAAAATATGTAGTACAAAGCATCAAATTTGTAATTTATAAATTAAAGTTTTAAGAATCTGGCGCCAGGCCTACAATGTACTAAAACCTACAATCCACATGACGCAGTACAAAACCCATTGTACCAATTCAGTGTAAGACCTGGTGTTTTGGCCACTGTTTATTTCCTTTAATTGACCCATACTCCATTGTGAGACCATGGGCCTTGGGCCTTGACACTTTTGACTGTACCTGATAATAAGCTTAACAAATGTTAACAGGTTCAAGACACCTTTGTGTTTTTAATGTTCTTGTATACCTCTGTCATTTAAGTAATACATGGTGAATTTGCTTACGGGTCGGTAAGTGATATTAAATCTTAGGTGTTGCTTTCTCCAAGGATTCCAATAGAATTGGAACAAAAACAATCCTGGTGACGATAGCGGATAGGGTGAACTGCCCTTTTTTGTCGCATTGCTGTGACCTGCATGTCACACGCTCACACGCGATAAGTAATCATGCCGTCTATTTTTAATTATTTTTTCAATAGTAGTTGTGACAAATATGTACCTATTTTACTTTTTTTTGGGATTTTTCTGACTCTATACAATAATTTAAAAATCTGTAGGTACAAGATAACGTATGCCCAAAATGTAAAATAAAATGAAATACGCTTTTCACAAATACGCTTTTCGAACCGCCTCCGTAGCCCAGTGGCTAGTCCTCTCGCTTCACATCAGGAGGTCGCGGGTTCGATTCCCGGCTGGGTCCAACTTTGTAGGACTCGGTTTGGTTGGCGGTATGGCATTTTCTGAGCCCGCCTGGCTAGCTACCACCATCTTATCTAAGTCTTGCCGCCAAACATAAATGTTAACAGCATTGATGTGTTCCGGCATGAAGATAAGATAGCCAGTTCCCCATTGCGTTGGGGAATCTTGGTAAGCCCGCTTCCATCTTCGGCATCATCGTCACTTACCATCAGGTGAGATGATGCCAAGGGCTTACCAATTGAGGGTAAAAAAAAAAAAAAAAAAAACCTATTTTTTATTATTTTATCTCGTTTAAGAGAAAGTGAGTAATCGATGATAGACATAACAGGCGTATAAATTACGTAAACACGAAAATAGAAGCGCAATTTTTTAGAACCTAATATAATAGACACAGAGACTGGCTAATTGATTGCGCAGTTTTTCAGTTTTGCGCGCGACTCTCGCGCATTCTATACTGTTTGGGCAGCCATAAACCATCTTTAGTTAGTTAGCTGTTAGTTAGATATATAAATTGTAACGCTTTCTGATCTAGCGACGACTACGATGCAGCCTGGCCTGTGTTCTGTTCTGTGTAGTGGATAGTTACACAGAGTGTTGGGGAAATTGTGTAAGACATACAGCCTTTTTCTCTGTACTTATAAATTTTCCCACTCGAGACTTTTCATAAATTAACATGAAAATTGTAAAATAACATTCTGAAATACCGCCAAAGAGAATAAGAAGCCAAATTTTTTTATCGCCATTTCATGAGCGAGTTTAAGTAATTTCATTTTTTTATGCGTTTTTTATATATTTGTTTTGTTTTAGCTGATGTTATAATACCTTTATACAGGTAGTATTTTAAAAACCTCATCAAACTCGCCCTCGACAATAATTTTTACACCCTGTGTAACGTTGTTTCGGTGTAAATCAACTTGATGAATTATTATATCGGCTGTTCGTCACGTGAACACTCATTTTAAAATAGCCGTTGGACGTTACACGTGAAGAATGGAAGAAGAGAAATCAAAAATGTCTAACATTTTTCTAAATTTTGTATTATTATTAGAGCCGTCTGTCACGATTTTCTGCATTGATAACACCAGAGACAATTTTCTCTGATAACACTGAACAACATTAGCAACCACCTGCTGCTCAGCAGGTGGGTGCGAGTGGTGCAAGTACATTGTAAAATAGAATTAGGCACGAAATGCATACTTATACTTTATTTATTTATAAATTGCTTACTGCGTAATGATGACGAATGACTGTGTGCGGACAAACTCTTATGGGTTTTTGCTGCACCGGTATTGTATTAGACATGGTTTTGTATCTTATTGTTGTTTTAATAAATAAATAAAAATAAAAAAAACACATATCGTCGCCACTGCAGGGGTATGGGGTCGCTTCCCTAATCTAAGCAAGGTTTGACCTTACTCCAAACATAACTAGAAGAGATCCCGTAAGGGATAAGTCGGCCCTTATATATGCTTTCCTGTAACTTTGATGTGTTGTACTAGTTTTTGATTTCAATAAAGAGTTTACAAACAAACAAACAAACTTTTGTTTGACTTTATATAAATTAACTATAAAATTTAATTAATTGAGCCTTCAGAAATGTGATAACATTGGTTAGGTCGGTTAACTACTAGGGAAGCATTTAAAACTCAAAACAAAACCTAAAGAACCCTGTTTGAAAAAGACGAAACAAATGAATATTTTAACGAATGTTGTTATTTTATTACTTTGTAATTGATAAATCTCGCCCAAGGAACGCATCCATCGGTCAATTAACGATATCTCGTAATATTTTATCAAATTGCCGCACCGCATATGCGCAAACTGCGGTAAAAGTACCTCCAATGAAGATCAGTATCGGCCATTTATCACGCAATCTCGCGCGTCGCGGATTGGTATGATACGTCGAGATCTCCGAATGTTGGTAATGAGTCAGAAGAAGTAAATATGTGTTATGTAATACTAGCTTCCGCCCGCGACTTCGTCTGCGTCGACTTCAGAATTTGATCCAGAGAGAAAGAACATGTTAAGGTGCCGCCATCTAGTGACAAAGTGGAACTTTTGAGTTTTTAAGCGTTCCTCCGGGAATCTTTAAGTTTTCGGGGATAAAATCCTGTGTGTTAGGCGAGTGCTTTATCTATCTATCTACCAAACTTCATCCAAATCCGTTTATTAGTTTCGGCGTGAAAGTGAAACAAACAAACAAACATCCATTCTTTCGCATTTATAATATCAGTGAGATGAGATGCAATGAGATACAGGTGCAATAAATAGGTGTGGGGCCCTGTATAATGTAGAGACAAAAAGTCTGCTAAAACAATTTAAATGAGGGCCTCTACTACAGTTACTAAAAACCGTTTGTTTTGTGCTAATTTTGTTTACTTTGTACAGGTGGAACAATATTGGTATAGGACCCATTAACTGGGGATTCTACTCATCGTACTGAACAATTTTTGTTCTACGACTTTGCTTAAATTGCAAAAATAAAAAAATTTTTGGGCTCTCCATACAAAAATGGCAAAACAAATGATCAATTTGTTATTTGTTGTCCAAATTTTTTTGGTGATTTGAGCGAAGTCGTAGAACAAAAGATGTTCAGTACGATGAGTAGAATCCCCAGTTAACGGGTCCTACACCAATTTTGTTACACCCTGTATAACAAAGTGGCGACCACTACCATAAACGTCTGGTTCATGTACAAGATTAGTTTAACATAAGCAATTATATTGATAGTACAGATAATAAACCAATCAGTTAATCCATGTTTTCGTTAATACATATCTCAAATTTTGAACGGTCATTTTATCCTTGGACTGTGCTTGAAAAAAAAAACGAAATATAAAATATGAAATATTGGCATTACGAAGTTCATTTTCGATAGCAAACCGCAACCTCTCGTCAAGCTAAGCAATAAATTCTAAAGCTCACACGCTATAAGTAAGAAGTTCATAATCAGAATATTAGAGCACCTGCACAACAAAAACTGATTGTCTTGCTATGATTTTTAAAATATTGAATATAATCGAGGGTTCACGGGCGACTTGTATTAAGCGACATTTTTAGAAATGTTCAGGAGACTGACTTAAAAAAATATTTCTTAGAAAAATAATCATTAAAACTTAACTTCTTAGTATTATATAGATTCTTGATATTCTTAATATTTTAAATATTATTCAGAAGTTATTTTTTGTGAGGTATTTTGTAAGAAATAAATTTTTAAAGTAGAGGTTACCTGTGTTTCCAAAAATGTCGCTTAATACAAGTCGCCCGTGAACCCTCGATATGATAAATATACGTAAAAAATCATACATACGAGGTTATTTTTGGACCCTCCACCAAAATTTCACATTGACCTCTACTCATGAAACTGAGCAACTTTTCCCAAGAACAAATGGCTAATTCGCAAAAAAAAGTTTAGGCCTTTCATACTAATTTGATCAGGTGATCGGCCTACTTTTTATGGAGATGCCCAAAGTTGTTTTTCGAATTGTCCCATTTGTTCTAGGTAAAAGTTGCTCAGTTTGATGAGTAGAGTCCACTGTGAAGTTTTGGCGGGGGGTCCAAAAACAACCCTGTCTAACTAATGCATTTCAAAGCCGCAAAGATGATATAGGTACACGGAGTGTTAAATATTATACCTGAAAACCTCTTAACTGGCTAATCTACTTATGCAACTGAACTATTGCTGCAAAATATTTTTGAACGAAACCTTCATACTCTTATTAAGATCGAATTTCACTTACAGGTGTAAGTTTTTATTTTATATTTATTGTTCAGGATGATATTTATTGTTCAGGATGGCAAAAATGCTGACGACCCTCCTGATGGAAAGTGGTTAACACCGCCACCGCGCCGTTCGCAACACCAGTAATTCTGTAAATGATTTGATCAATGCAATAAATAATAGATAATCATAAAAATCACTTTAAAATTTAGCAGATGATTAAATACCAACCTATTATAATAATATTGTAATGTATAAAATAGGCAACAATAAAAATTTAACACCGAGCACAATAGAACAGTATAATAGAATACAGTCAAAGTTGATGAACGAGACCTTTCTTCACGAGAAGTGTTCGCCGTAACAATGCACACACCTGCGCCGAAATGTTAACTCAATTATGCTCTTGCGCAGGTCACGGTCAGTTCGCACTCTGCAGCCTAGAGCTTAACCAACGACGTGTGTATCTTTTAGGCTCCAACATATTATTAATATTTGATTTAAGGGATAGCATCAGAATACTGGTAATGATTTTGTATAGTAGGCTTTACTACAGGTTGTTAAAAAAGTGCGTTTGAAACATGGTTTCATACATAACAAAAGTTATCTTAACTTTGGCGCCACAAAAAGCAGTTTCAAAGCCAATAGCATGTACTTTGATTTAATGTCTAAAGTCATTTTGGTCGACGGCTAAGACGCATGCGCGGTCAAGGAAGCCCGCTGATTGAGGCGCCTCACAAGTGCTTAGTACGTCCTATAGTAGTTATTGTGGGATAAATAATAATGATTATGATATTATAATGTGATTTTGAGAGCTTATCTAAATAGGATCTGTAATAAAATCGTATATTCATTATATGTATTTCTAAACAAACGTAGTGGTAGTAGATTTGTACGCTATATTATGATTTTCCAATAATTAGTAGTATAAACTAGTGTGTTTAATATGTTCTAATTTATTTAAGAGATAAATATGTAAATGGCAGTCGTTAAGCCATCCAATCCAATCCATCGTTCCCTCAATGCTGAGGATCGTGACCGTCATGGCCTCGTGAAGGCGCAGAGTGCTCTCCATCCGGCTCTGTCGCTCGCTGCGTGCACTGCCTGCTGCAGCTGCAGATTTGTGGCACTGGTGACTTGGCTGCACCACTTAGCAGGAGGTCTGCCTCGAGCTCTCTTGCCCTCGATCTTTCCCGTCATTATTTGATATTCTAGGCTGTTTTGTCGGCGTGCGCAGTGTCCAAAGAAAGAGAGGGTGCTTTGTTTGCACATTGTTGAGAGGCGAGATGTAACTTTCAGCTCTTCTAGGATAGAAAGGTTGGTCCTCATATCCGTCCATAACAAACGACGCCAGCACCACATCTCGAATGCATCTATCCTGTTTTGCATCTGTTAAGCCATGTCGGTGACTATATAGGCGGCTTGAAATTTTCTGACACGGGGTTGGCCACTAGCCCTAGATTAAAAAGTATGTGCAAAACATCTATTTAAATAAAAAACATTTTGATTTTGATTTTGCCAACCTCTACTAATCCGAACTTGGCCCCCATGAAGTATGGCCTATCCTTCCCAAGCTATGAGAAGATAACCGTGCCCCTGTAGTGGGGACGATAGGGTTGTTAAATATAAGTAGACGCTAAATTTAGTCTCACTTTTGTCTCACATCACTCTATCACAAATTATTCCTATCATTTCGATTCGTAGTGCGAATGATAGCATTTCGATACATACATACATAAATAGATACAATACACCCAGATACAGAGCAAACAAATCTGCTCACACAGAAAAGTTTGCCCTGGATGGGAATCGAACCCACGACCCTCGGATCAAAAGCCAGGAGCGCTGACCACTGACCCACCGAGTTAGCCAGTACTCATCTCGGACTAAAGTCTTTATTTCATTCATTAACCCTTGACAGGGGCTATACATCATAAGATTCATAAACGAGGATGCGAGTATGGGTCGAGGTGGTCACGAACTTCTGATGATTTAAGATGAGCAGTAAGCAGTAAGCTTGTCTCAGTGTTAAATCAAATGTAATCAAATCAAACTACCTATTCGTGAGCCACGAATTTGTGGATGATTGCAATCTTATGTACCGTAATTAAACTTATTCCTTTTTATCATTTTTATATTATGTTTTAGCTTCTGTGGCTACTAATCCATTATTTATATTTTTTCTGTGGCTTGGATTTTATGTGCTTACTGCTTATCACTGGCGCCGACTCCATAGGGCCTGGGGATGCCCGTGCCCCCCTAATGACATTATCAGCGGTGCTGAGCCCCTAGTGTTGCTGAGCAACTAGTGTTGCTTTTTTTCTCGGGATGATTTTATTCTAAAAATACTCATTTCCATGCACGCTCAACGATAATCTCGAAAACTATACCCACCCACTAAGCCGTGACCGAAAGCTAATTAGGAAATATTAGGATTTTTTTTTTTTTGCCGCCCTAGCCCCCCAATATTTTTATGAAGTCGGCGCTTACATAGAGAGCTCATAACCTCTCTGCATGTATATCGGGTCCTTATAAAAGACACGAAGAAAATTAACCACGGCCTCTACTTGTAAAACTTTAGATGTGCAAGTTGTTTTTATTAACCGACTTCAAAAAAAAGGAAGAGGTTCTCAATTCATCGGAATCTTTTTTTTTATGTAGGTATGTTCACCGATTACTCGAAGACGCCTGAACCGATTTGGAAAATTGTTTTTTTGTTTAAAAGGGTATACTTCACAGGTGGTCCCATATAAATTTTATCGAAATCGATTCAGCGGTTTTTGAGAAAATCAACAAAAACATAGCAAAATTGGAGTTGTTGCGATTGAAGTCGGTTGTTTTTAACGTATTCAGCGTGGTCAATTATGCATTAAGCAGTTCTCAGCCATAATTACAGATATTCGAGTATGCAATAAAACTCACACATTCAGTTTTCAAAGGCCGCCATGATATCATACCGCTAATCGCTGCATCATATACTTCCTGAAACAAAAGCATTATACTCATGCATTAATTGTACACTATTTAAAGACACGAAATTTCATCGTCGTTATCTAATTGTGGATAAAATAAGAAAGTTTAAGGATAAAGTTTTCACCCGTCCCGCTAATGGGTGAAGCAGAAATATTCTATCAATTTACAACATTCGAAATTTTATTTATACAGCCTTACCTACAAAGAAATAAGTTATTATCTCGAGAAATGTGTAACTTAAAAAATGTGTTTTATTTTTGTACAATAAATAGTAGTGCACTAAATAGAGGGTGTAAAGGTGAGTCCACTCCCAAAGAAAATTTCAAAAGATAATTGACAACGATGAACACGTTCAAATACGACTTCAATCGTAAACATTACAATTTTTTTATATAAAATTTTTATGGAATTACCTCTGAAATATGACCTACCAAACAAAAAAAGAATCATCAAAATCAATTTATAATTGGCAGAGTAATCGAGTAACATACATACAAAAAAATGAAACAAGGCTAATTGGGAACCTCCTCCTTTTTGAAATCGGATAAAAAAAATAGTTGGTCAATCAATTTGTATGAAAAGTCCAACTTTTTGCGAATTCTGTATAGACTCCATAGGAAAAATAGGTATTCAGTTTCATGCGTTTAGGTTTCGAGAGTAATTTTTTTACACCCTGTATACAGGACATAAGAAAAAGGCGTGATAATACTTAAGATGGGCACCAAATGCCAAAAGGCATCAAATTCTACAGTATCTGTTACGTAAGTAACGTGACAACCCTAGAGATGCGAGGGCGCATTGCTTTCGCGACTTTCTCGACGTTAACATTCGACGCAAGCGCCGACGAGCCGCGGTCTGGCTACTAAGCGCTACTGTTATCTAATATTCAGTGGATATATCTATTATGTTTCACAGTGTCTAAATACAGCTTCAACGTGCCAATATTTGACTTCTAACGAGTCCAAATATAAAGGGTTAAAGAAAATCGGTGTAGAACAAGGGCTGGCTTATTTTCATTAACAAAAGGTCCAAACTAATGTTAACTAGAGCTTTTATTAATGAAATTAAAACAGCTTTTGTTCTACTAGTTTGCTGAAATCGCAAACTCAGTTTCATGACTAGATGCTACTATAATATTAACATTAACATAAAAAAAACATTAAATTTGGAATTTACTGCATTCATTTCAGATTTGTATGCAACTGCAATGAATTTTAGTTGTTAGAATATCGACGTAGAAACAAACGTCGATGTGTTAGAATCATTATTATAAGATATGAATTAGGAAAACGTCTCGAAATCTAAATATACAACTTTCTATTCTATTATAATAACTTATCAGGTACATATTTATTAGTCAATTTTATCGGAAGAGACAAAAACAACGTATGTTCTTGACACAATTCAATTCGTCAGTAATTTTAAATATTTAATATAATAGGAATAACAATTTACAAGCCAAGGTAAGTGATAAGGTTGCAAGGTAATTAATGAAAGGTAAACAACAAAAATCAAATGTTGTTTAAATGTATGACTTTAAAATATTACTACTAGTGAATAATATAAGTATTTTGTTTACTAGGAAGTAAGAAACTTTTCTAAATAACTTTTATAGGGAGCTTAAGAAGTGGTTTTGGTTCCGTGCCGCGCCGCTTACGTGATTGTTCAGCGGTCAATATTTTGCTAGACGTATAAAACAGATGTACGACACTTGAAATATGGAGCAATGTATCTACGATAAAAGATAAATTATTTACATACACTGTAGTGGAGGTTGTTAACCTAGTAAGTCCTGTTCGCTATCAGAATTCTAAGTTTTTAAAAGTAATAAGTACCACAGCACACCAAGACGGGTCTCCGTGCACTTAGCGTAGTTTAATCAATTTTGCGGAACCAAAATAATTTCGATTTTACATTTACGACATTAACAACCTATATCGTCCCCAGTACTCGGGCGCTGATCTGGGAAGAGATCAGCGCCCGAGTACTTCAGGAATTTAAGGCTAAACTCCACATATGTACGGGGGCCTAGTCTGGGTTGATAAAGCTATAACAAAGTAACTATGAATGGGGCTATGGTCGACTCGTGTCAGAAGTTCTCAAGGTTCTATCTTACCCTATTGATAACAGACGGTACCGACGGCTCAACATAGCTTATGAAGCACGGGAACGGTCGAGATCTATACCACTGACAGTCAAATCCATCCAAGGTATGACCGTGTCTGTAGTCAGTTAACCTGCAGGATCGCCACGACCTCGTAAACCGCATTGAACAACGACAGCTTTATGTTATACGCGCTTGTAATAATAATAATATCCGGGACAAATCACACACGGTCATCTGGCCCCAAACTAGGATTCCCTGTATCTTGGGAACCAGAGACTGATATACATACACATATACTTTTAAATACATACAAATATAGATATAATACACCCAGACTCAGAGCAAACAATTCTGCTCATCACAGAAAAGTTTGCCCTGTGTGGGGATCGAACCCACGACTCTCGGATAAGAGGTCAGGATCGCTAACCACTTAGCCACCGAGTCAATCAAAGTTATAATAAATTCAACAAGAGGCTATGCACAAGCAGTGTAATACACGTTTCTCGTGAGCTAAGCTGACTCATGATGTCATCGATCTCAAAACAATATCCAATTCTGGCCAAAGCAAAAGCCATGACGAACGTTCTCAGACGGATTTCAATTTCAATCGCTCAGTATACAGGATCGTAAAATAAAATTTTAATAAAACATGAAACGGCGCCTACGCACAACCAACCAATCTCACAGTTCCTTGGGATATTCACCGACTCGGTGGCTTAGTGGTAAAAGCTTATGACACTTATCTACGTGTGGTCGTGGATTCGATTTCCATCCAGATTTGTTTGCTCTGTGTCTGAGTGTACTATGAATGTAGTTAACCGTACAATATAATGTGTGTATATATATCTCTAGTTCCCATAATACAAGGGACCCTTGGGATATTAACCGACTCGGTGGCTCAGTGGTAAAAGCTCCTGACACTTATCTACGGGTCGTGTATTCGATTTCGAATATAATTTGGGGCCGGGTGGCCATGTGTTTATAGTTTCTCTTAGCTGTAAAGTTTCAATTCTTACCTGAGTGTTAATGTTAACTTTTAATAGGACTTATTGGAGTCATTTAACTTGCTTTAAATAAAAATAAAAAAACGCGTATAATTCCGAATTCCAAGCTCCGGAACTCCGGATTGAAAGCCCTAGGCGTCAAGAATTTATCTTTAATTCTGTCAACTAGCCAAGTTGTTTGTCTTCCTTTCACATCCTGTATCCAGTTCCTCCGATATTCAGTTAAACACTAGCTCGGTACTCCGACGATTTGTTCCAGCAATTTAGCCACCAAATTACCGTAGAGCCAGAAGGCTGCCGCAAATGGCCCGGAAACAATCCAATCGAGAGATGTGTGAAGTTGAGAAAAAAACGTAAATTACTTCCTCTGTGAGTCGATATTTGGAATTTTATTCGCAGATAAAAATTGGAGATAAATTAATTATACTGCAAGTAGTTGTAACCGATCCTAAAATCTTGTATATTCACAGTGATTGTCAAACTCGTGAAATACAATTACATGGATTTTTGCCAATCGCCTTCATTTCTTGCAATTTCACATACTCGTTTCAGTGAAATTATATTTATACCGAGCAACGTATGCAATAAGTAACTGAACCTTTTTTTTGCATTCATAACTTTAATTGCTTTTACTTGGCACAACAATTGACTGACTATATCTGTGATCGAGGCTCGTTTATGAAGGGACTAGTCAATTACCCATCACATCGTTCACATAGAGTTTAGGTAAAATCAGTTCCAAATGCAAACTGTATGGAAAGTGAGAAAACTGTAAAATTTGCTGACATCTATAAATTTTCCAACCGGTACGTCTATTGATACCTTTTTTAACTATAAAAATCAACAAAAAGACATGGCAAAGACATATAAATGGTGGCGTATCGGGAGCCGGGTCGTTTCCTTCCCTCAAATATAGTTTAGGGGAGCGATGGCTGACTCTCGCTTTATACTCGTGATCGGGTGCTAGCTGTCCGTGTGAACTGACCTGCTCTTGTCATTGGTTTTTGTAATTGTTAGTCATTAGCTACAAATAACTTTTATCTCTTTTGAATCCTTTATTTTTTTATTCTTATTATTTTTATTTACAGACATGACATTATATAAATCATCTCTTGACCTAGCATTAAGATGTAATAGAATTTAAGACTTTCAAAAATATGTTGGAGGGAATTTCTTTACGGCCCGTCGTTTCTTCTCACTCCGCAAACACTTTCCAAAACAGCGGGTATACGAGTTCCGAGTGGTAGGAACCTCGTATTAGGTAGATAAAAGAATGACGTTCGAAAAGTGTACACTGCTACCTACTTCGAATAAATAAATAAAATATATTTAAACGTGTCTGATATCAGCTGATATTCAAAGAACTATGAATAACATAGGAGTGCATCTTCTGGAACTAAACATACCTTACAGATTACAGATGCAAAGAACTTTATTAAATGAACATCAGGACAGACTGTAGTCCTTGACGGCACTAGACCCTAGAAGACCCACTTGTAGTCCTCTCATAGATCGTCCCACTGCTGGGGCAGGGTCTCTTACTCGGGAAGTTAGGTCATACTCCACACACGAGGGAACAACTACGGATTGACGGGTGTGAGGCTAGTGGCCAATCGAACTATCAGAAGTTTTCAAGTCTAGTTTTATAGCTACTCAAATATTTTATGTTTCAATTTCACTTAACCTCAATTTCGTATCAAATTATGTGCACTCACTGACAACGAAGCAGGAAGGAAGCAGACCGCATGGTTAGATAACGAAAATCAACAATGCTATGTAGCTCACAATCAACATAACATAATAAACCACGTTTCCGAGATTAGCGTTATTTTCTACGCAATGCGCATAAGGCATCTGACTTTAAAAACACTGAGAATGTAAAGAGCCTTCCACAAGGAAGTGTTTTTGGCTCACTTTGTTATTTATTCAGAACATGAACAAGGAAACGCAGAATTTGTGACGGAGGCAGAGAATTTACAAAGTCTACTAAGAAAAACATGAATTGAAATGACCGAAATTAGACCCGATGTAAAAAATGGCAATGTAAAGTACGTGGTTTGTATATTTGACACATGGCAATGTTTTTAAAACTGAAATTTTGGGTCACCATTATTACGCAAAAGACCATATAGGTGACTTGACACTTTAGGGCCAACCCTATAGTGACCAATCGCTATCTCTACAACCTCCACCAACCCCGTGTGTGGAGTGTGGCCTAACCTTCCCGTATTAGCTCTATGGGAAGAGAACTCTGCCCGCAGCAGTAGGACTATGGGTTGTTAACTAGTAATTTTTCTCGAGTTTGTTTAAACAACACTTTTCTTCTGGTACCAGAAAGACCGGAAATGCATCTGTTATCAAGAAATTTACTTGAATTCAGAACTGCGCGCTTGCGCATATTCTGTTCTGTTCTACATATAACGTTGCGTAATTCTCGATTGTTATCGCGCTTCGAATTACGACTAAGTATTACGTCACGGAGATGCGTAATTTGTAACGCATCGTCGCATTCATGCCATTTTTTGTTTATTCAATTAAACAAAGCGTGTTACAAAAACAAAAAAACATAAAAGTGTGTCAAAGGGTCAGAGTATCTCAGAGGGTTGTTCGTAGTTATCTGATTAACTTTTCATCATCTATGAAAATCTACATTATGTTTTGTGGAGTAAGATGTCATTCTTTACAGACTCTTTCTCTCTTGTCATGTGGCACAAGGTAACCGTTCTATTCACAAGATATAGACGGCGGTTCAATAAATGTATACTAATTTAGAAGTATTTAAAATACGGTTAGGATTTATATTTCAACAGGACGGCAATTTCGCGTACTTCACCTTTTTATTCTGTAGCAGTAAAAGCTATACCTTAAAAAGTAACATAGGCCTTGGCCTAAGAAGCGTATAAGATTTTAATAATATAAAATGTTTACCCCGTATCTACTGAAAGTGCAAAATTTCGCAAATATAGTGTTGTTCGCAGATGATACTTCTCTTATTTTTAAAGTTGATAGAAAATCAAACAAAACTGATGAAGTAAACAACACTCTTTCAAAGATACTCAACTGGTTCACTGTAAACAATCTACTTTTAAATGCTAAAAAAACCAAATGTATAAAATTCGCATTACCAAACGTTAGAAATATTGACGCTAGTGTAATCATAGATAGTAATGAATTGGAATTTGTCAATAGTACGGTTTTCCTCGGTATAACTTTAGATGCTACATTGCAATGGGGTCCACATATAGAAACTTTAGCGGGAAAGCTTAGTTCAGCTGCTTATGCCGTCAAAAAAATTAGGCAGTTAACAGATGTAGACACTGCACGGCTAGTATATTTTAGTTATTTCCACAGTATTATGTCTTACGGAATTTTACTTTGGGGACATGCAGCTGATATTGAAACTATTTTCGTTTTACAAAAAAGGGCAATCCGCGCAATCTATCAGATGCGATCCCGCGAGTCGTTGAGGGATAAGTTTAAGGAAATTAATATTTTAACGGTTGCTAGTCAATTCATATATGAGAGCATTATGTACGTCCGCAAGAATCTACATTTGTTTCGTAAAAACAGTGACAGGCATGATTTAAACTTAAGGAATATAAATAACATTGATATTGCCTATTCGAGACTGAGCAAAGTTAAAAAGTCGTTTGTGGGGCAATCTGTACGATTCTATAATAAAATACCAGAACATGTAACAAATCTGCCTGAAAACAAATTCAAAACGCATGTAAAAAAATGTCTGTGCTCAAAAGGTTATTATAAGATAATAGATTATGTGAATGACAAAGACATTTGGAAATGTATTGCTCTTCCTGATAACTGTATTATTGATAACAAACATTGTATTAGTAATTAAGTATTATTTTAAAAAATGTGTTGAAGCGAGTTTCTTTTGGGCTCGACGTTTCTTCTCGCTTCGGAAACACTTCCCGAAACGTTGAGTGTACAAGTTCCGCGTGGTAGGAACTTTGTACTAGGTAGAAAAAAGACGATTTAAAAAAGACGATTTAAAAGTATGTGCAAAACATCTACTTAAAAATAAAAAAAAACAACATTTTTTTTGAAAACAGTGGCCTTTTTATTTTTAGAAATAATTTGTAACTTCAGTATTGTTTATCGCGTACTAAAACAATACATTTTGTTCGTATTTTTCGTTAATTTTCATCCACACAAAGCTTGTCTGGTTGAGATCGCTTTTAAGCGATAAAATTTTATACAATTTTTGTTTTCTTTTACGCAGTAAAATAAAGTGTTTTTATTGCTTCATTTATTGTTTCTGTAAAGTTTGTATGATATGCAGAAAATAAACTGCAAATAAAATTATATTTAAAAATATATATTTTCACAGATATCGTGGTAGTCTGATAAGATGCGCTTATTTGTCATCTCTGCATCTGTAATTTTCCACAATTTTATGACTGCAAAATTCTTCTGTGTCTAGATAAACTTGAAAGCCAAGTTGACAAAGATAATGTCACCTACAATATTTACCTACCAATCCAAGAACAGCCAATGTTTTTTTTAAAACTGCACATACCTGTATACTCAGTAAATAATCCTACAAGTCCTAGTTAGAAATTTTACTGGTAAAAAAACTGAGGAGATTTTAATTTACTATTATAACGACAGCTGTCAAATTCATACAACCGATGAAAGTCAGATTTTATTCAAAAGGACACGTTTCATTTTGTGCCTGGACATGTACGTAGTACAAAAAATATAGGCTTTCTAGGAAAAATAATGAAAAAAATATTAGAAGCAAACTTGCGTGGTTCAAGCATAATGTTTTGCATCGATATGAGAGACATTAGATGAGGGTAATAGTCCCCGACTGCGTAGTCGCTGATAGTGGTTTGCTCCCCTATGTTGAGTAGCGCCGCCTTTTCGCGCACCATTCGCAATCTGACAAGCGACGAGTAAACATCCCGTATTTAAATGAAAATATGTCTACAGTGCAGTGAAATGTGCTAAAACAATAAAAAAATAAAGAACAAAACTAACAGCAACATTTCTTATCACTTTTTTCTTGTTATTTTATGAATATTTTGTCATTTTATAGTGATGCTACGCTACTCGTCGCTAGATGTCGCCAGTAGATAACATTAATTAAATACATGCCTCCCTACTCGTCGCTAGATGTCGCTAGTAGATAACATTAAATACATAAACCTTAAGCTTATCACACAACGGCGATATTTGTTTAAATACATGCCTCCCTCTTCACCCCGCTTCAGCCCCCGCAAGACGAACACGCTGGTTCAGAAACAAACAGAGCGAGTAACCTTATCTAATGTTTCCCATATCGATGATGTTTTGTCAGCACTTTTTACAATATAAATGGTAACACTGAAGCTTGCAATAGTAGGTCACGTTCAGAAATTACGGCTTCGTCCACATATTCCTCAGATGCTTTCTCTGACTCTGACTGACTGAACACCCTTCTGTTCTGTTCTGACTTCTGAGTCTGACATTGGTGTACGATTTTTAAAATCTGCGGATATGCCTTGCCTCTTTTATAGGCATAACAGCTGGTTTTCGAGTTACTTGTCGGACAACTAAATTATTAATTTCAATGGTATGTACAAAATCTAGTTTCTGAACGTAAAATGCTCAAAATTGCGCTCGCTTCGTCATGTTGGGTGATTTATGTGTTGCGATTGTTAAATCTGAGAAACTAGATGAACCTCGTAACGAAGCATCGATATGAGAGACATTAGATGAGGTTAATAGTCCCCGACTGCGTAGTCGCTGATAGTGGTTTGCTCCCCTATGTTGAGTAGCGCCGCCTTTTCGCGCACTATTCGCACTCTGACAAGCGACGAGTAAACATCCCGTATTTAATTGAAAATATGTCTACAGGGCAGTGAAATGTGCTAAAACAATAAAAAAATAAAGAACAAAACTAACAGCAACATTTCTTATCACTTTTTTCTTGTTATTTTATGAATATTTTGTCATTTTATAGTGATGGTACGCTACTCGTCGCTAGATGTCGCTAGTAGAGAACATTAATTAAATACATGCCTCTCTACTCGTCGCTAGATGTCGCTAGTAGATAACATTAAATACATAAACCTTAAGCTTATCACACAACGGCGATATTTGTTTAAATACATGCCTCCCTCTTCACCCCGCTTCAGCCCCCGCCAGACGAACACGCTGGTTCAGAAACAAACAGGGCGAGTAACCTTATCTAATGTTTCCCATATCGATGTAACGAAGGTAAATCGAAGGAAATGTACAGTTAAAAAAGACTATGTTTCTAATTACTTAGTTATGATGTTTTTAGTACACAGACCAGGTCCAAGCTCTATAGTCCCGTGAAACGTCTCCTTTCTCAATAACTTTTACGTAAAGAACTTAGATAAACTGTGTCTAGGAAAAATAGTTTTACCTAAATATTTTACAAAAGTTTCATATAATTTTAAAGTCAATTTTGTGTATTTTAACATACTTTTTAACCAAATATTCTCTAAAAAAACAAATGTACTCAATAAAAACGGTTTAGGCGATCGGTGTCCACTTCTTAAAATGTATTCTTCTATCATAGATTTGACCAGTTGTGTACCCGCAAACCTTACAATTGTTGTTTTTATTTTTGAAACTGACCAACTTTTATTCAGTCTGGCTTTTCGTACACACTTCGATTTTTTTATGAAAAGTCCTAAAAACTTTTTGCTATTTCAGAAAAGTTGTTAGACAAACTTTGTTTTTTAGTCTTATAAGTAGAAACACCTGTTACACTGCTCCATAATCCGTTCCGGTGTGCAGTTTTACATCACAATTTCCATAGTAAAAAAACCGCCGCACCGCACACCGCAGTGGATTCCGGAGAAGTGTGTTATCCGCCCTAAGAGCTTTTAGACCAGTGATTACAGACATACAGAGATAAAGCAAATGAAGGAAACTGAATAAAACGTGGTCAGTGATCCTGACTTGCACCTCAGTACGTGTGTACTTACAACCTATTTTTTCCGAGATGTCGAAAGAGACCCGTGCTCTTAATCCACAGACAAGCGAATCCACTGTTAAGTAATATTTTTTCTTGTTCCTAAATTATAAACAAGAAAAAGATGCATTCGTCTCATAAAAGCTGCTGATAAAATATTGCAAAACATTTCAAAAGACATCAAGTTATGCAACGAAGACACTCGCCTGACAAGTCTTGTGATGGCCTGAGTGATAAGCTGTACGTAGATGAATCTTTATAACTAGCCTAACATACTGCTTAACTAAAAAGTAGAACAAGATAGTACGAACTTTAGTAGTAGTAGTTCAAACCTTCAAGAAAAGAGCGTACTCCCATATCAAAGGCCGGCAACGCACTTGTGACTCCTCTGGTGTTGCGGGTGTCTATGGGCGGCGGTAATCGCTTACCATCAGGTGATCCGTCTGCTCGTTTGCCACCTATGCCATAAAAAAAAAAAAAAAAAAAACGTAGTACTGTGGAGAACACTGACTTTAAGTCGCTGCTAAGTGACTTTATTTTATTGACGCAGTTTAATAAAGAATTAAGGTAAACCCCTGACTGTGAAATCGAAGGCTCGAAACCACTAAATCAATTTTCATCAAATATAAGTAACTTCATTCTGCCGCAAAACACCGAATGTCAAAAGAAAACACCTATCGGTATAAGAATAAACCGCATTAAAATTGATCGGCTTCGATACAGAAAACACACAAAAGCTTCAAACTCGTAATAGCTTAGCTGCTTTGCCTCAGATGTCAAGGGCTATTATAGAACAAATAACTAATCAATTACAAACTAAATTTTATAAAAAGTCAGGTAACTGACTACCTGAGAAGGAGAAGTAATGTTTTCAGGTGTATTAATGAATATACCCACTTACAAATAATACTTATTATATTCAATGTATTTATGATGTGTTGAGAAAATAAACTTCAAACTTCATTATATCTTGTTCCTGTATATTGAGCTAAGCTTGAGCCTTACCAGCTTAATGGCTTTTGGAGTCCGAGGTTTCTTAATCTCCTGAGTGTTATAGATTTTTAAATTTAAATTGTATGCTTAGGCTACTTATATGGATTGTATTAAAATACCTTGCTCTGTCCTCAATCTCTTTGGTGAAGCTTCCGTCGCTTCCTTGGTAAAGCAGTCTTATTGTCATTAAGACTTATGTTAAGTTTCTTGTCCACCGCTTAGATGACGAGAAAGATAAGACGGCAACATCGGAAGTTACGGAATGTCGGTCAATGGCGACTCGTCTGCCGTAACGGGGGTAATGACGGAAACATGTGCTGACGCAGATGGTCTAAACGTGCTGTATGGACAGCACAGCAGCATGTGCCAATGTTTGTGACCTCTCTAGGTGGACTAAATCTAACTCTAATTCAATTAATAATAATCCAGGGAAGGTCATCCGGCCCCAAATTGGTATTCCCTGTATTATGGGTACCAGTTAAACGTTTAAAAATATGCGTCGTCTCATTTACACCATATTTTGTTATTAAATACCTTTTACAAATAAATAAATTATTATTATTATTACTAAACAAAGCGTATAACAAGAAAAATTTGGTAAAGTGTGAAAATGAGGAATTGTAGAGCAGTGCATTACTTATAAATATAACGTCTACAAACATTTTTAATAACTATTTGTGTTTTCTTGATATCAAGTATTAAGATTTTTACAGTCAAACTACAAAGACATGACAGTGTTGTTAACATAACAATGCGGTAAATTAATGCGCAGACTATAATTTAAAGATTGGCCGTCCTTTATAAAAGTTAACTTCTTACTAAATATATTTAAAGTACTAAGAAATTGAGGTCAAATTAATGTTGCAGGATGCGTGGGTTGATGGGACTGCTGGTTGTGCTCGTTACACCAGAATTGAAGTTAGTAGTTTTTATTTGGTAATTATCTTAATATTCAACCAAAATATAAGATTGTGCAAACGTCACTATACATCATCAAGGCTTACCTTTAAATTTTTAGAAGCTGCATACTCTAATTTAGAACAAAAGAGGAAATATTATTGGACACGATGACTTCATAATTAATTTCATGAAGGGAAAAATAGAAGGAAAGAGCGGTAGAGAGAAGCCGAGAATAAGTTACTTCGATCAAGTAAAGGCAAAAGTCAACGTTTTTTCGAGCCAGGAAATCAAGGAGTTGGCGAGGAGTAAGAGAGAATGACAGTAGCTCCACCGACAAGAGCCTATCTATCTTTTAAGAAAAATAAGAAGAACAGCAGGCTACAAAAACGAAAATGTTTTTTATACTCATGCTATAAGCCGGGCACCGCACGATGGGCTGACCAAGATACCGCTGGAAAGATGAAGTTGCCAAGACTTAAAAGAGCTGGAAGTGACGGACTTGTCAAACTTGGCACAAAATACGAAAGAATGGCGCATTTGGAAGTCGGAGGCCAAGATCCACTTCAGGTCGCTGAGCCAGCGAAGCATATTATAATGCTTGGTAAAGGTACCTAATCTGACGAAACTCTCAGAATATTGCTTGCAGAAGATAATTTAGAATATAAACAGACTGTTTAATCCTTTTTAAAGGCGATTGGATGGATTTCACTCAGTTTAAAACACACTGGAGCTGATAGGGAAAGTGGACCGACAAAACAGTCTCAGCAGAAATTACTTCAAACATGAGAGAGTATTAAAACAATGAAAATACCATACAAAAAACAAGAAACGTCTTTCTGTCTGTCCAGGAAAAAAGATAAAGAAGTTATAAAAAGTCATAAATACTGCTAAAGATGTCAAGAGCAGTTTTCGGAAAATGCCTCTTTTATATTATACATATTAATGATCCTTTAAAGAACCAGCTAGGATTTACATTTTCTGTGTATCATTGAAGACTACGGATCAAACCATGGTTTTTATTAACTGGCTGTTTGCTGTCTTGAACAAATTCACAAGGCATGTCTACATAACAATTAAATTAGATATATACCTACATCAATCACTATGAATGCCAATTGATGCTATCAACAGCATTGCGATGGTATGACACAAACCACTGCGCGAATGAATAGATGACTGCTAATGTGGGACAGATATGGATCTTGATTGAGACATGAAGACGGGATTGATAGAACTATTCGAAATCGAATTTAATTTTCATATTATGTATTTGTGGCTTCACAGAAAACCAGTGTCGCTGCACCTTCTGTGCTGATTGGAAATAGTTTGTCCAATAAAAACCCTTTTGCAAAAAAAAAAATACGGGCACTTTAGATTTTTTTCTCTATATCAATAAATATTACAAGAAAGAGGTTTTATTAATTTGACGATGTATTGGCATGTTATTTGGCATCCTGGCATGCACAGACATGCACCCCGCTCCCCCCCGGAGCGACGATATAAAACTTCTTTGCTGGCATGATTCCTTACGTTCCAAATAAAAAAATTAAATTAAAAAAAAATGTTAAATTGCGGAATCGTAAGGCGTCAAGTGTGGATCTAAAGAAAAGCCTAGAAGGAGTAAGAGGAGTAGAAGTTAGCTTGTGGACGGTCAGAAGGAGGCTTTTGGCTGCCAATATCAGCAGTTACTCCTTGAGCACCGTGTTGCTCGAGTTCAGTTAGCTAGAAACTGTGATCATGGGATCTGGAGGACTGGAACAAGGTATAGTTTTCTAATGAACCCAGAATCTCTTTGTGTGGAGAGGAATGACGCGGGCGAGTGCTGCGAAGACCAGGGGAACGCTATGCAGATACACTTAAATTCGATGTAATTAACTTACCTTAGAATGTAAATTTCCTTAAGTGCCCGTTTTTTTTTGCAAATCAGCGTATATATTTGCATTAACCAGTAAGTGGAAATATTAAGGATTTTTCTGTTTTATATGTATAAGTTGCTAACGAAGTAAATTCAACATTTAAAAAAATGTACTTACCCTCAATTTTATGTCTTTAATGTTTCTTGGCAGTTGGCAAAATATCCTAACAAATTAAAAAAAAAAAAAACAAGAAATAAAACAGAAATATGTAATTATTTAAAAATATATCTATTTAAATATGGCCGTAATATTTTTGGCACTACAAAAATTACTTATAAAAATGGGGGGGGAACGTTGTAAACTTTAAGGAAAAAGTTGAAGCACATACGTACGAGACATGCCGCAAATCGCTCCGCTTTCTGCCATAGTGTTGCGGTCCTTGAATGACCCTTAAAACATCAGTTACATACTCAAACTGAAGAGTCTTTATTCCATAAAGACCTAAGTTTCAGACATTCATTTTGAATCAATCAGTGAATGAAATGGCCTTTGCATTTATAGACGATTCACTGCAGTGTATTGACGCAACGCTTTTGATAGCTTTATATAGCTTTTCAGACCGATGCAAGCGCGACAGCCTTTACCTTTCATTCATTTAATGAAGGGATTATCCTTTATAGCTTCGACTAAAGATTTTTACTGGGTTTACGGCTATCTCAATAGAAGATGTCGTGCCTGCATCCCTCCCTGTCTTTTGTCTATCCATTAATAAACACGTGCGCGCCAACGCAGTATAAACAATTTGTTGTCTCAATTATAATAAACGCTTCTTATACATAGTTATATAGTATAAGCAAAGCAGGTAGGTACTGGTAGGTACTGAGTTATATGAAAGCTGCATAGGGGGTATAACAAAATAGGTGTCGATGTTCTATTCTACTTTACTCTGCTCTATTTTATTAACCGACTTCAAAAAAAGGAGGAGGTTCTCAATTCGTCGGAATCTTTTTTTATTTTTATGTATGTTCGTTCACCGATTACTCGAAGATGCCTGAACCGATTTGGAAAATTCTTTTTTTGTTTAAAAGGGTATACTTCACAAGTGGTCCCATATAAATTTTATCGAAATCGATTCAGTGGTTTTTGAGAAAATCAACAAAAACATAACAAAATTGGAGTTGTTGCGATTGAAGTCGGTTGTTTTTAACGTATTCAGCGTGGTCAGTTATTCTTAACAACTCATATCGTTCTCACTACTGAGGCACGGGTCTCTTCCCATACATAAGGAAGGTTAATAAGTCTTAATACATACTCGGGGGCCAAGTCTGGAACAAAATACCTATTTTGCCCTTGTCTTACACCTGTCTTCTTCTTCTATTTAAGAGCAATGCTCTTGTCGGTGGAGCAATCTCCAACTGTTCCTGTCCTCTGCTATCGTCTTGACCTCTCGATACGACCGTACAGCAACCTTCTCCTTTATCTGTTCTATATAATTTCGTCTTGGTCTTCCTCTTCCTCTTCTCCCCTCTACCTTTCCTTCTATCATGGTTTTAAGGAAGCTATCGTGTCTTATCAGGTGTCCTATCATATTTCCTCGTCTATTCTGAACTTATTATTCTGGTCTTACACCTGTAAGACCCATCAACTGGAGCTTGTCTTAACCATGCTATACAGGTAGTGTTTGTGCGACGACTTTACTGAAGTTGTAAAAAAAAAATCATCCCATACAAAGTTTGTACAAAAAGTTCAAATTCAGAACAAAGATTGTGTTTTTTTCGTATTTATAGCATACACGGAAATCATAAAGGTACTGACACTATTTTAATTACGGCTTCAACTCATGAAGCGAAAAAGGTTCCTCAAGATATCCATAGTCAATTCGCGTCAAAAATTGTCTTCTTGGCCAAATTAAAACGACGAAAAATGAACAAGTCAGAAAAACGCTCTCGTTGATGTCTTTTGTATGAGAATTACTTCTAAACATAAGTTGTATCCTTGCACATAAAACAGTATTAGCACCATCCTCTGAATATGTTCATACAAACGATAACATAGAAGCAAACAAGTCAGAGTGCCAACAACGACATACCTAGTTCCTCGGTATTCCCGCTGTAGAGATGTTGACTTGTGATGCAAATATGTGAATACGAGGCCGTGGCTTGAATAACTAAACTATGTAAAGCGAAGACGTTAATTATTACTTCGTAAGGACAAGTCCGTCGATGTTTTAGTAGTCTGCTAGTCAGTCGAAAAACCAAACTTGACTCTAGTCAATTTTGGTTGAAATTTAAGTATTTTTAAGGGTATAGGTAATAAGACATTATTAGGCCTACGTCTTACATACGTTTTTCTCAAATAGTTCAAGCAAATACTCAAGGTTCTACCTAGCTCTTGCTCTACGATTTACGATACTGAGCAACTTTTGCTCTACGACTTTACTGAAAACGCAGACAAGTTTTTAAAATTTTCATAAAAAAATATCACTTGTTTAGCCCATTTGTTTTGGAGAATCAATTTTTACGATTGTTTACTAGTAGAAGCCTAGACGCTAGAGCCCCTAATAAACGGTTCCTACAACTATTTTATTACACCGTAAAAGTTATCAGTAAAAGTTGCCATTAATAAGGGTTAAAAGTCATTTTAATTCAGTTGATAAAAAAAGTTGAAATCAATCTTTCAGTAGGTCCTGTCCTTAGAAAAGTGTCATTAATGTAAACTAAGCACAATACCTAATACAGATGCCACAACTCCTACATGACTGAATGCTGTGCATTTGAATTGTTAAGAGAAACAAAGAGCCACTTAACTCAGTAAATCGTGCTAAATTAATGCGCATAAGTTAAGACACATTTAAGATTGAATCAAACAAAGATTCTACATCAATTTGTCATGTTATCTTTCGATAGCACAATATCTGACCGACTAACGCTACGCCAGATATACAGATTTTAATATTCACTGAAAATATTCAAAGCGATAAATGGAAGGATCATAAAAATTTGATAGCTGATCACATCCATGACTTAATGACAGCTCCTAAAAGTTTTTCATTTTACCACTATTTAGTTTGAGTAGAAACTACTGTGAAGCTTTAAATAGAGAGTATTTTTTTACCCTGAATGTACTGAGGGGGGTGAGTGGCAAGAGTATTGTAGAGATTACCTATAGGTAATGTAAGGTACTCTACATTAGGGGCCGTTCATTAATCACGTGTGGTTTTTAGGCGATTTTTATACCCCCCCGCCCCCGTTGGTGATACGTCGTGAGGTTTAAAACTACCCCTCCCTCCTCCTAGTATCACGTGTATTTTTATTGAAAAATTGACATTTTTAGATTTTGTTTTAATAAAAAGTTAAAAACATTAAATTATAATATGAAAACCATAAATTAAAATTTAGAATTTATTAAATTAAAGCATTTTAAGCTTTAAGCACTGTGATCATGATCAGAGATATTTTTTTCTACGACTGTTATAAAAGTTTTCAGTCTGACATGAGGGTTGCAAGTTTGCAAACCGAAAGTTACCGTTTAAAAATATTTTACCCGTAAAAAATACACGTGATATTTCACTACACCCCCTTCCCCCCTTGTGATATTTCGTGATTTTTTCCGAACCCCCTCCCCCTCCTTAGAAGCCTCACGTGATCAATGGACGACCCCTTACCTATAGGTAACCTCTACAATAGATAGATAGATAGATAAAATGTTTATTTCACTCAACCTAGCACAGTGTAATGAAAAAAATGTAATGTAATGTAGTGGAATGTGTTTAATAGGTACTCTTTCAGTAATTAATATGTCGGTAAGCCCGCTTCCATCTTCGGCATCATCGGCACCTACCACCAGGTGAGATAATGTTACCAATTGAGCTTACCAATTGAGGATTAAAAATAAAATAATAATACAAATTGTATGTGTAAATCTTCACAACTTTAAGTACACCTGTCTAATCACTATATCCGCCGCTTACATTACGTACACTAAACGAAAGCGCGATATTATATAATGTTATGGACCAAGTGATTAATTGGGCATTATACATAATGCCCAGGCATTTTGAATAATGACTAATATGAGAGGGTAATATGATAATTTCTATTGAAATGATTAAATTTCCCGGGCAGTATACATAATGGCTATCACCTATTGGGTAGGGTGATAAAAATATATGTTTTATTACTATTATTTTTATTTCCGACATTAAATCAAAATTTCAAATACAAATAACATAAAATCTTCGTTTAATAGATGATTTTAAAACTTCAAATGAACTAAACTTTAAAGAGTGTTGGCATTTAAAAGTGGGGACAATAAAGAGTATTTTATTTGATTTGATTCATTAACTAATATATTTTTTATTCAATTAATTTGATAAATTTTAATCAGATTAAATTAATCATGATTAAAAATGTAATTTAATCATGATTACTGGCGTTAATCGTTAATAATCGGTTAACTTTATTGGCTAGATTAACTTGACTATAAACTAATCAATCAAACGAGGGATCAAGCCGGGACCAAAGGTGGGTTAGGGAAGGATCAAAGGGAATCAAGGTGGGTTAGGGAGGGATCAAGGGAGGGAACAAGGGGGATCGAGGGAGGGATCAAGGGGGATCCAAGGGGGTTTAGGGAGGGATCAAGGGAGGAACCAAGGGGGGTAAGGAAGGGATCAAGGAGGATCAAAGGACAGATCAAGGGGGTCAAGTGGGGTCATACATTAAATCAACTTTAGTACTGCAATCCTTAGACAACAAGCGACAGTGGCTCTGGCGCTTCGATCGCTCGTCATGCGCCTATATCAACCTAATAACAACAAAGTGTTGACCTCCCTTGACCCCTAGACTAGACCCCCATTGACCACCTTGACCCTCTTGGTCTCCCTTGATCCCCTCTTGATCCCACAATGCCATTTGTCGTATCACCTCGTTTTGAGGACCTAAATGCCTCAGCTAGTATCGGAATCCTTGGTGTCGACATATCGAGTGAAGTCCAGTTCCGTGGTCATCTAGAGGGTAAGGCTAAATTAGCCTCGAAGAAGCTTGGTGTGCTCAATAGATCGAGACGGTATTTCACGGCGGCCCATCGCCTGCAACTTTATAAGGCGCAGGTTCGGCCTCATATGGAATACTGTTCTCATCTCTGGGCAGGGGCACCTCAGTACCAGCTTTTCCCTCTGGACCGCATTCAACGGAGAGCGGCTCGAATCGTCGGCTGCCAGGATATTTCAGATCGGCTTGACTGCTTGGCACTGCGTAGAGATGTAGCCTCGCTCTGCATTCTCTATCGCATGTACAATGGGGAGTGCTCCGAGGAATTGTTCGGATTGATCCCTACCGCCTCCTTTCGCCATCGTTCTACGCGACAACAATTTCATCCCCATCACTTAGATGGTTGGCAGTCCAAAACTGTGCGTTTCACTAGAAACTTTCTGCCTCGCACAACCAAACTGTGGAATGAATTATCGCCTGCGGTATTTCCGGACCAATACGACATTCAAACCTTCAAGAAAAAAGCGTACTCCCACATCAAAGGCCGGCAACGCACTTGTGACTCCTCTGGTGTTGCGGGTGTCTATGGGCGGCGGTAATCGCTTACCATCAGGTGATCCGTCTGCTCGTTTGCCACTTCTGCCATAAAAAAAAACCCTTGTCCCCTGGATCCCATTACATTATATCAAGCACAAGTCCGATCATGTGTGGAGTACTGTTCACACCTATGGGATGGCTCTGCCTACTACCAGCTTGAATCCTTGGAAGCTATCGACCGACGCGCAAGGAGACTTATATGTGACGATGAGCTTGTTTTAAATAAGCTTCAAAGCCTTGAGCATCGCCGCAAAGTCGCCTCTTTATCGGTTTTTTATCGAATTCATTTCGGAGAGTGTGCTCAAGAACTTCATGACCTAATTCCCCCAGCTCCATTCCACCTTCGGTCAACTAGGCGTAGGGAGGCCTTTCATCCCTTTGTAGTTGACATTCCACCTATTCGCACGAAGCGATATGCTTCCTCTTTTATTATGCGAACTGCGAAGGAGTGGAACTCCTTACCTGCGTCCGTGTTTCCCGATTCCTATAATTTGGGGGTCTTCAAGGCGAGAGTGAATAGGCATTATTTGAGTTTGCGTGTACCATCCTCGACTACATCGTCACTTTCCATCAGGTGAGATGTAGTCAAACGCACTCAAATTTTTAATTTAAAAAAAAAATCATATTTCATTTCATTTCCCTGCCTTGGTTCCCCCCTCCTTTATCCCTCCCTTGACACCCCTTGATCCCTCACTCGATCCCACCTTGATCCCTCGATCCCCCTTGATACCTTGCTTGATCCCCTTTGTTTCCTCCCTTGATCCCTCGCTCGGCATCCCTTGATCCCTCCCTGGAACCCCTTGCCCCTCCCTGGAACCCCCTTCACCTCTCGCTTGATCCCCATTGTTCCCTCCCTTGATCCCCGATAGTCCTTCCTTTCATCCCTCCCCTGATCGCCCTTCATCCCTCCCTTGACCCACTTTGATCCCACCCTTGACACCCCGTGATCCCTGTCTTGATCCCTTCCTTGATCCCCCTTGATCCCTCGAACCCCCTTGATCCTTCGCTTGATCCCCTTTGTTCCCTACCTTGATCCCTCCTTTTGAGTAATCAGACTCATAACTTTTACTTATAAGGAAGGGGTTCTACGTTTAGAATCCACTAGTTCTTAGCAGTTAAAATAAAATGTAATAAAATCAAATTAAAATTATAAGACAAATAACAAATATTATCAAATTGCCCGACTTAGCAATATTCATAATGACCAGACAGTGTGATAAATAATGATGTTTAGATAATAATTAATCACTTTGCCCAATGTAACTTGTCATTATACATAATGCCCGGGCATTATGTAAATTAATCACTTTTTCCATAATACATAATATAATACATCGATTCACTTGACATTAATACATGTGATTTGTAATTTTATTGTGACTACAATAGAATGGGATGTTACATAAGTTACCACGGTTTCTTCGGGACATGCCATCGACATCGTCTCGTCTTCGAGATGACATCACCGAGATAATTGAAACACGCAAGTGCGTACGCATTGAATTGGTCATGGGTTTGTTTGTATACAGTGTGGTAAATTATTGTAAACGGGAACACTAAATAATTTGACAAAATTCAAAATATTTGATACCCAATTTTTATGAGTGTTTTATGAATATGCTCAAATAAAAGACTCATTTTTACTTCTCGCGTTAATTATTTTTAGAGATCTAGACGATATTATTACTATTTTTTAATTAAAACAATTGTTTATGGGGTTTAAGACTATACTCTGTACAATAATAAAGATGTATAAAAAAAACATAATTATTTACTAGGGGTAATTTTTTACGCCATTTCTGGAATATGGAAATCTTATCGTCTTCACATATCTTCCGAGATTTATTTTTATTTTTTTTATTATTTTTGAAGAACTTTACTCAATGTCCATTCCTCGAATAAAACTTAAACCTTCACGTCTACAACCACCACCACAAATCAACTGTTTGTTTGTACCCCCACAGCAGTACCTTTGTTATCAAAATGGCTCCACCTATCTTACTTTAGTTTGGATTCGGACGGTAAAGTCCCATTCGCAAAATGTCCCGCTCCTAAAAACGTTACCCTTTCGCAAAATGCCCCGTTCTCCAAATGACCCATTCGCGGAACGTCCCTTTCGCGAATTGTCCCGTTCTTAGTGCAGTTGTTTGTATGTACTAATAATTATAATAAAGCACTATTTTATCTTAAGATGTTAACCATGTAGGAAACTAACTCGTTTGATATCTCTATAGGGTGACTTTAAATTAGTTCTTGATACCAAAGCATATGCATTTGCTCATGATAACAAACAACTTTCCCTTAGAAACCCATAGTCAAATCTCAAAAAAAATTGGTCTCTTCATACTAATTTGGCCGGTCCATTGATCGATTTGTATGGAGGGTCCAAAACTTTTTTTTGAGATTTGACTATGGGTTCCTTAGGGAAAGTTGTTTGTTATCATGAGCACATGCATAGCCTTTCGTATCAAGAACTAATTTAAAGTTACCCTATATAGTTCGTTGCTCCGAGATTTGGGCACACGTCAAAATCATATGGCAGATAATAATACGCTTACGATCCCATAACGAGCACGAGTGGGCATGAATCGTTGTTATTATACAAACTGATGGTATTATACAAATATTATACAAATATTAATCGTGTTATACAAACAAGTATTATACAGGGTCTAAGAAAGTGTGTTTGAGATTTTAAGGGTTTACTCAGAATCAAGTATACAGCGTGTAACAGAAAGGTGTAATAATACTTCAAGGTGGGCTTTTACCTATCAAACTGAACAACTTTTGTTCTACAACTTTGTTGAAATCGCAAAGAAATTTTCGGACTTTTCATACAAACTTGGTTCGCCAGCTGAGCTGATCGATTTGTATGAAAACTCCAAAAAAAATATTTGCGATTTGAACAAGTTGTAGAACAAAAGTTGTTCAGTTTGATGGGTAAAAGCCCACCTTGAAGTATTATCACACCTTTCTGTTACACCCTGTATAGAATACAGGAAAATATTGAAAAAATCCGCTCTCCATTTTTTTTTTTCAGATTCCCATACTAAATCTGAATAGTGAATCAAGAATGTGTATGGAAATTTGAAAAAATTGAAGAACGGATTTTTTCAATATTTTTCCTGTATTCTATTCTTGATTCTGAGTAACCCCTTAAAATCTCAGACGCTATTTTTTAACACCATGTATACAAGTCTCTCTACAAATTATAGTACTGCGGCTCAGAAATATGTTAAATTGAGCCTACGTGCAAGGCTTGTCATAGACATATCTTCGCTCGAGAGAGCGGGGTGCAAGTCTGTGGCCTATGTTTTGGCCTATGTTTTGTCTACAGGATGTAACAATGACATAGAATACATATGTACTAACCTATTGTATACCCGAAAACACATTACCCTCTTATCGGGCAATCAAGTAAAAACAAGGTGCGAAAGTTCCAATGTGCGTAGTATTCGGGATGCGCCATTTTTTATAATTTCTAAACAAATCATAATTATTAATCTGGGTGTTGTGTATGATATTTGAATACTTAATCTAAATCCTTTTAAACTGTGTAAACTTCCTGTTGTATACCTACACACTCGTTTAAATTTTGTTACAAACAATGGCTTGTTATCATTGTTGATAAGACAATATAGGCCGGGCAATCAGACAACCCCACATGTTTGATCATATGATCATGGAAAAACACAGTGTGGCCATTGACGAATGTAATCAACTTTCCCCCAAGAAACCTAAAATACCTATGCGGAGCTTCTATATTTTCCTTTCCTTTGCTATGTTGGATAGAAACTAGGGAACTAGCGTAGATTTCCATGACCTGTCTACCATAATACTCTATATTAATTAATGAAACAGCTACAAACAAACAATAACTTATAATATAAGTTAGTTTCCATTCATACCTGCCAAGAGTCCAATTCACTCTGCAACATCGTATATCACTGAAACCTTGTTACAATTTCCAAAAAAACACTCAAATATTCTTTCAAAATCCAGTTCTTAGTCAAAATGCGAGTATTTCAGCAATAGGATCTCTACAAACTAAGATTTGAGAGATGTTGTTCTTCGCGATATCAATGATACCGGTTATCATTTCACCATTTCTGTTATTATCAGTCATATCATATAACATCCTAATAAATATTTCTCTATTGTTAAGAACACTTATGAGTGTTTGCACGAGTCATAAAAAGTAAGTATATGTCCTTGTTTCCGTTTCGATTCGCGATTATAAAGAAAGAAAACAAGTGCACATAATAATATATCTGTAAAACCACAGTGTTTCCCCCTCCTACTGAAATTTAGAAAACCTCTTATTTAAATGAGTTCAGTAATATTGGCTGTGCGAAGAAACTTAAACATCTATAGTTCATTCTAATCAAAAAAAGCAAAAGGTAAACAAAGATAGTATGCATCTAACATTGACATGTGTCAGTTAAGTTTGTTTACCTTTTGCTATTTTTTTGATTGGAATGAACTGTACGTACTGCATGGCCTGTGAGATTTTTAGATGGTTTTTCTTTTCGATTTTTCGTAGTCGGGTATAAAGAGCTGTAAGTTACAATCAAATGTTCCAGTGAAACATTCATAGCTTGCTTCAGAAATACATGGTGATTGGTGCACCGTGTATCGTCAGTTGGGTTAGATACGTACGACACGACACGACAACGACGTCAGACAGGAAGCGAAACTGCTTCCTGCGTGAGAGTCTATCACTCGCCAACTCACCACCCGTCTCGTTAGAGTACCCTTTTAGAAAGCTGGAACCGGATAGGGTTGGAAATAAATAATATTTTATTTTTCATCAAAATTAGAAAATCACAAAAATTATTATTTTATCTACATGTTCAATATACAGGGTGGAGAAAGACCTCTCCCAGTAACGGAAACTTGTCATACTGAACAACTTTCAGCAAGGAATCATCTGAATTCTGAAAATAATTGGACCTCCCATGTATGAAGGATTGATTGATTTGTAAATCAGTCAGCTTATTGACCAACTTTTTTGACAAGTCAAATAAGTTATCCCACGTGGATAGACTCTACTGTACTTAAGAAAGCATAGATAGTTCTTTCCAAAGCGCAGAAAATAGTTTGAAAAGCTTAAAAATGACCAAAATTCAAGACGTTTCTAAAATAAATTTTAGCGTCGCCGACAACCCTAGCCTCTTATGGAAGACAGTTCTCCGATCAAGATCCAGACGGAAATATCCGTCAACGGCAGACGCTGCGCGAGACAGGAAAAACCTATTACAACTACAAACGCCACGGGTCGGTTAGAACTTATACTAAAAAAATATATATTAGAAAAATCTTATTACCCAGCTCAATCAACGTGACGTTAGCTACTAGTGGTATGTATGATGAATGTTTGGTTCTTTGCTTAACCTGTGTAAACGTCCCAGTACTATGCTTTTTACCGCCTCCTCCGTGGCGTAATGGCTAACTCGCTTCACATAAAGACATCGTGGTTTCGATTGCCGCCGAGGTTCAACTTTGCAGAACCCTTTGCAGAACCCTGGTCAGTTGGTAGCAATGCCCGTCTGGCAAGCTACTACAATCTTATTTCGCGTTTTTGTCGACTAACAACAATGTTAACAGCGAGGATGTGAAACGCAATAGACATAAAATAGCCAGTTCCCCATTGCGCTAGAAATCTTTAATTTAATCCAAAATCTTTAATTTAATCCGCGGATAATGGTATGGGCTATGTACTTATTAACATAAGTTAATTATCCCAAATAAATGAAATAAAATAAAATCTTGGCTAGACAGAATCTTGGTAAGCCCCCCCCCCCCCCCCCGGTTTGAGATAATTCAAGGACTCATTGCAGTTATGGACAAAATGAAAAGCGCACTCTTTGTGATCAATCCTTAAACTCCCGACAACAAATAGAAAGATCTAAACTCCAGACAGAAGATGACCATAAAAAGACGGTATCTATCAGGAAATCAATCATCGACGTTTAGAAAGAACACCAGTTTACACACAACCATCTATCACAGCTGCATGCACTAAAGCCTCCAATTTGGACCAATAAGGAAGGAGGAAATCGCAGGCTTTCACAGTCTGCGTGCGATGGCCGAAATGCTAATGTGAGCTATTAGAAGTTAACTGTTTGTTGTGGGTAGTGAACAGTACTGGTTGACCTTGTGGGTCCGATGGTGTGGTTGAGGAGCTAGGAAGTGAACTCGAGAATTTAGATATGGTAAAAATACATCAATAGATTTCCGAAATTTTAAACAAACTCTCAAACATTAATTGATGATATTAAATCTAACTAAGTATAAGATTTCGCAATAGAATTTGACTGGCACGATTGTAGAGCTTTGTTTTTTATGAATTTTATTAGGTTCGTTATATTGTAGAACTAAGGAATTATTTTTTAAAATATTTTAGACATACACCACATCCAACAACCATGATTGCAAAGATCATTTTCCAATTGCAACACTCCGCCATAGATTGATGTCGAACGGAAAAGGCGCGCACGCGCACGTCTCCACGCTGGTTTCCTGCGCGCGCGCCGTAGCCTTATCGAGCGCACCGGAAACAGTCGCGCTGATACCGAGCGATCGGCTACGATACTCTCTTTTCCGTAAAAGGTCATAGTATGTTTTGTAGATACAGTAAACAATAATAAATATCATAACAACAATAAAAATTAAATAATAACAATACCTACAGTATAGTATAGAGTCCCGAAACGTTGAGTGTACAAGTCCCGCGTGGTAGGGACTTTGTACTAGGTAGAAAAAAAAATTGAGACGATTTAAAAGCATCATCATTAAATAATTGACCACGCTGAATACGTTAAAAACAACCGACTTCAATCGCAACAACTCCAATTTTGCTATGTTTTTGTTGATTTTCTTAAAAACCGCTGAATCGATTTCGATAAAATTTATATGGGACCACCTGTGAAGTATACCCTTTTAAACAAAAAAAGAATTGCCGAATCGGTTCAGGCGTCTTCGAGTAATCGGTAAACATACATAAAAAAATAAAAAAAGATTCCGACGAATTGAGAACCTCCTCCTTTTTTGAAGTCGGTTAATAAAAAACATTTTGAGTTTGAGTAAGAAAGTTAATGAGACTTTTCTTTTGACCGTTCAGTATACAGTATGCTACAAAAAATAACTTGCTCTCAAATTGATTTCAATACCGATTTTAAAGCTTCTTTTATTTTGTTTGTTTCGCTTACCATTAGTAATAGTGTATTATATCCTCTTTGATTAGTAAGTGCAAATCCATTTCGATTAGCCGTCTCTACAATTTTTATTTTTAAAGGTGTTACAAAATAGGAAAAGTATTTATAATAAAACTTATTTTATTTTTAGTGTATGCTTCTTATCATACTGAACAATAAGTACGGTCTTATAAATCACAAAAATACGATACATATTTTAAACTTCTCTTTGACTTCCCAATTTTTTTATTTTCATTTCAGCAAAGGGGCCGTCCATTAATCACGTGATGTTTTTTAGCAACGTTTTAGACCCCCCCCTTCCCCCCTGGTGAGGTTTTAGACTACTCCCCCCCCCCACCCCCTACCCAAAATCACGTGTATTTTTTTGGTAAAAAATATTATCTTTAAACACAGCTATAATGTAATTTATTTCTGGAAAATTAAACACCGTAATAAAAAATTACAGACAGGTTGTTCCTGACTGCCTGAAGCCGTTTCGAACCTTGGGAAGAGTTAAAAACAACAGTCCGACGTTTGGAAATTACTCTAGAAATGGTGCGTCGAATGAAAAAATAAATACACGTGATATCTCAGTACACCCCCCCTTCTCCCTTGTGATATTTCGTGATTTTTTCTGAACACCCCCCCCCCCCCTTTTTGAGTCTCACGTGATTAATGGATGGCCCCGAAGTTGTGCAATACAATTTGTATGAGAGGAAATCCCACGTAATAGGAACCTACGGTAGGTAGGTACGGTGCCACTCACGTGCCCGCCGCGACCGCGAGTTGCTTGTCGCCGTCGTGTGTGGCACTACAAGTCAGCAGATTGGGATGGGATGCGGTCTTTCTTTGCGTCCTACCCTTGGGGGCAGATTTGCTTCACGCCGGATGATCCTAACTTCGCTGCTGATTCTGTCGCTGATGTGGTGCTGCAGGGTATGGAGCTTTTTATCCCATCCTCGGTGGTCCCCATTGGCGGCAAATCACAGCCTTGGTTTGGTCGGTCCTGCAAAAAGGCTTCTCGCCGGAAGCAGGAATGTTACCAAGCCTGGGCAAATGCAGCGAAGGTACGGGATGAAAAGACCAGCGCATTGAAAAAGGAGTTTAACTTTGCCTCCAGGTCCTTCAAAAGAGACATTGCCAGGGAGAAGTCGGCGCACATAGGCAGAATTGGTGAGAGACTAGAGCGTCTTCCTTCGGGAACTCGTGCGTTCTGGTCTCTGGCCAAAGCTGTCCAGGGGAATTTCTGCACGCCATCATTTCCACCACTGCACATGGGAAATGATTCATTGGCCCACGACGCAAAGGAGAAAGCCGATCTTCTAGGCAAACTCTTTGCGTCCAATTCGACATTGGATGACGGGGGAAACGAGCCGCCGACCATACCGCGGTGCAAGAGCTGTATGCCGGATATCCGGTTCCACCAACGCTCAGTGCGTAAAGCACTTTTTTCCCTCGACATTCATAAGTCGAGTGGGCCCGATGGAATCCCTCCCATCGTATTGAAGGTGTGTGCTCCAGAGTTGGCTCCAGTTTTAACGCGCCTTTTTCGGCTTTCCTACTCTTCTGGCGTAGTCCCGAAGTCATGGAAAACAGCTTTGGTGCACCCGATCCCTAAAAAAGGTGACCGCTCGAATCCGTCCAACTACAGGCCGATAGCCATAACCCCCTTATTCTCAAAGATAATGGAGTCCATTATCAATAGCCAGCTCCTTCGGTATCTAGAGGACCGCCAGCTGCTTAGCGACCGACAGTACGGTTTCCGTAAGGGCCGGTCCGCTGGTGATCTTCTTGTCTACCTGACACATCGTTGGGCACAGGCGATCGAGACTAAGGGGGAAGCATTGGCGGTTAGTTTGGACATAGCGAAGGCCTTCGATCGGGTTTGGCACAAAGCACTTCTTGCGAAGCTTCCTTCTTATGGGCTTCCCGAGGAATTATGCAAATGGGTCACTAGTTTTCTTGCAGACAGAAGCATAAAGGTCGTAGTCGACGGTGCATGCTCAGATTCTATGTCTGTGAATGCTGGTGTCCCTCAAGGCTGTGTGCTTTCGCCTACACTGTTCCTTCTGCACATCAATGATATGCTGCAAATCAGCAGCACTCATTGTTATGCGGATTACAGCACAGGTGATGCCTTTTATACCGGCCGTGCTAACATTTCTCGGGAAAACGTCATCGAGAGCCGAAACAAACTTGTGTCAGAAATTGAGGACTCTTTAAAGAAAGTCTCAGAATGGGGTCGGATTAACTTGGTCCAATTTAACCCCACTAAGACACAGGTTTGCGCGTTCACTGCCAAGAAAATGCCATTTGTCGTATCACCTCGTTTTGAGGACACTCCCCTTAATGCCTCAGCTAGTATCGGAATCCTTGGTGTCGACATATCGAGTGAAGTCCAGTTCCGTGGTCATCTAGAGGGTAAGGCTAAATTAGCCTCGAAGAAGCTTGGTGTGCTCAATAGATCGAGACGGTATTTCACTGCGGCCCATCGCCTGCAACTTTATAAGGCGCAGGTTCGGCCTCACATGGAATACTGTTCTCATCTCTGGGCAGGGGCACCCCAGTACCAGCTTCTCCCTCTGGACCGTATTCAACGGAGAGCAACTCGAATCGTCGGCTGCCAGGATATCTCAGATCGGCTTGATTCCTTGGCGCTGCGTAGAGATGTAGCCTCGCTCTGCATTCTCTATCGCATGTACAATGGGGAGTGCTCCGAGGAATTGTTCGTATTGATCCCTGCCGCCTCTTTTCGCCATCGTTCTACGCGACAATATATTCATCCCCATCACATAGATGGTTGGCAGTCCACAACTGTGCGTTTCACTAGAAACTTTCTGCCTCGCACAACCAAACTATGGAATGAATTGTCGCCTGCGGTATTTCCGGACCGATACGACATTCAAACCTTCAAGAAAAGAGCGTACTCCCATATCAAAGGCCGGCAACGCACTTGTGACTCCTCCGGTGTTGCGGGTGTCTATGGGCGGCGGTAATCGCTTACCATCAGGTGATCCGCCTGCTCGTTTGCCACCTATGCCATAAAAAAAAAAAAAAAAAAAAAAAAACCTACTACCTACCTACCTACCTACCTTATTATATTACACCCTGCATATTCAAAATAGAAAGGCCTACAACTAACTGCTTTATTACAGATGTCCATATATTTAAGATACTACTTAGTTATCCAGTCTACGCTCCAAAATAAACCTTTCTACAGACAAAGGCATAGCAATATCCGATAATCAATTCTTAATTCAAATGCATATGCACTCCTACCTAAGCTTGTTATGTTAACTATTGCAAATAATAGCAAACACTTTCCAAGTTGCAGCTGCATCGAGTCGCTCATTAATAGTTATAAGTAGATCCTGTAGCTGACCTACTTGCGCCCGCGTCGAAAATTGACCATACTTATACAGGCTGTTAGAAAATTGCGTTTGTTTCAGGGGGTTACTCTGGATCAACTATAGAATACAGAAAAAATATAGCAAAAATCCGATCTTCTATATATATATTTTTTAGTTTCCCATACTAAATCTGAATAGTGAATCAAGAATTCTATACTTGACCCTGAGTAAAAGGCATTAATGAGGAATTTAACTGTAGCGCTAATCAAAATAATTCAACGATTAACGCAAACTGTAGCGCACAATCAAAATATTTTAACGAGAACTGCAAGATGTAGCCATACAAAAGACTTCAATGAAAAACGCACCTGATGGGATTTTACAAAAGAGCTCAATGACGATATGTGGTCTTTCAGACGCTTTGAGAGATCTTTGTTACTTACTAAACAGAAAACTAATAATCTATTTATTGGAGATCATAAATTAAATTACTAATCTAATCTAAGTTAAGCATTGTAAAGGCAACACACTGAACTTAAAAGCACTGATTTAGCTAGTAAAGTGTCTAACCAAACAGATTTTGACTGACTAACCGTTAACTGATTTTGACTTTGTTGAAATCACAAAACAGTATTGGAGTTTTCGTACAAATCGGTCATCTGACTTACCGACTTTGTATGGAACAATTTTGTTGGCTTTTTCATCAGTCTTATGGACAATATTTGATAAGTGTGATCCAAGTTCCCAGCTAATGGGCTCTACACCTATTTTCTACTTGTAAAAAAAATGCTTTGACTTTCGTCATCCACATCCAGATTAAAGATAAACAATCACATCACAGAGCACCGAAAAGTCACAAGAACTATAAAGCACTTGTCCAGTAAGACAGGTCCCGATTAAGGTCTTCCATAAAAGGCCATAATTGTCACAATGTTGTGTCATTGCACTCTCGGTTTCGAAGTAGTGAAAGTGTGCCCGCGGCTGTCGAACCTTGTAGCTTGTAACCTACGGCCCGATGAGCCATCTTTTCTGGCTACATGCAACAGACGCGCATTTAGTAAGTAAAAGTTTATTCTTATACCAAAGAAATAACAGAAAAAGAATGTAAAAAAAAATGGGAGGAATATCAAAAAATATTAGGAATTAGGAGAGAACGCTCGATTTTTATGTGGGTTTACGAAGTTTTCAGATTTAAGGATGTCGTTTTTTTTTTATTTGAGAATTATTAAAGCCCACATGACAATTTTGGAGGGGAAATATTAGATAGAAAGGCTGCATATTTAATCGATATAATATTATTCGATGGAAAAAGACACAAAAGGCGATGGCCCTCTAACGATATATAAACTACATGAGCAATTAAATAAGTTTATACTTTTTTCTATGCCTAGGTACTTAGTGTTCTCCACGCCTTTAAAAGGACGATAGTATGACTAGCCACATCTAACTACATATAGTAATAGTTTTTAGATATTAATTAATGTTTTCCATGCCTTTTTATTACTGTCACACTCACAGTCGTACAATTTACTAGTGCATACTATATTATCTGTGGTCGTACTTTTTAATATTAATATTTAATCGTACTTTTTACTATTTTTAACATTTTTAAAAGTATACATTTACGAAGTTCAACTTGCGAAACATCTTAGAGAACAACTACGAGTATAATTCTAGCTAAAAGCCCTTTTCCGTTTCCTCGATGCGTCTCTGTTCGTTCTTTGAGTACCAAAGCTAAAACGTGTGGTCATGGGCCCATTGATAAACGCGGATGTGGCGGCAGATAGAAAGCTATCGCCGGCGCATCAATAGGCTTTAGGCCCCAATAACGGATTAGTCAAAAATTAATTGATAATAAGAAAGAAATTGCCCTTTAAGTACATAAATCGCTAAGCCAGTGGCTTGTCCGCTCGCTTCACATCCGGAGGTCGCGGATTCGATTCCCGGCGGGATCCAACTTTATATAACTCAGTTTGATTGGTGTAGGGCATTTTCGAGCCCGCCTGGCTAGCTACCACCATCTTAGTTAAGTCTCGCTGCCACCAGTGTTAACAGCATTGATGTGTTCCGGCATGAAGATAAGATAGCCAATTGGCGAATCTTTGGAAGCCCGCTTCCATCTTCGGCATCATCATCACTTGCCATCAGGTGAGATGATGCCAAGGGCATACCAATTAAGGGTAAAAAAGGTACATAAAGACCACTTCCTGAAATGTCTGTCAATAATATACCCACATCTAAAATGTTTCGTTTCATAAAAATCTACTCTAATTCGTCTAGTAGTCTAGTGTGAAGGTCCGGTCGGAAGGGTCGGCAAGTTAAGAAAGTTTCACAGGTTAAATAAATTCAAAAACATTTATACGAAGTATACAGGTCCCGTCAAACTTTAAGATCGCTGAAGGGTACTGAGTGGGGGAAGTGTGCGTTCACTTAGAATCCTCATGCTCGAATTTCGAAGTAGTTCCTTGGTTCCAGAGATGAGGCTGCCAGCGAAACATTCCGCTAGCAGCCTCAGTGAAAAACTCGATTTTCTCTGAAACTACGATAGCACATTTTTTTTCCTTTGGGCACTATTAGACAGTAAATATTGGCATAATCAGAATATCAAAATTCAAGCATGAGGATTCCAAGTGAACGCACCCTTCCCCCACTCAGTACCCTTCAGCGATCTTAAAGATTGGCGCGACCTGTACCACTGTACTTTTCGAAAGCCATGTTTTTGTCTTTTTTAATACTTAATTTGGAGCTCCTCAGGTGGGGTTCGTAATCATCACACACATATTCGAGTAATGAAAATGATTACATATAAGTAGTAAAAGTAATTACCCTAAAACTAGGACAACACTATTATAAATCTATTAAGTGTCAAAAAGACAAAACCTTGTCAAGTACCTAAATTTTACAATTTATCTGACATAGTTTTCCTCCTCTCAGTAAAATAGTTCGATTTACAATAATTACATGTTCATTTGATTATATTTAAAATCCTCTAATTATAACTAATTGGTATTTTTACGGTAACAAATAAAAAGTTGTAAAATAGTGGGTTATAAATTCATTTATTTATAGCATAGAATAAACACATTCGTAAGCTACAGTCGAGTTCATAATTGGCCATAGCCATAACGATCCAACTGATTTAAAGTAAGTAAGGGATAATGTACTTTGTGTCAGTTGACATACAGTTTATTATCCCTAGCTTACTTTAAAATCAGCTGGAACGTTACGACATAATTACGGCCAATTATTTTCGGGTATCAAGAACACGGGGGCAACCCTCTTATCAACACGAAGATTTTTCCAATTTAATTTGCTATCTGATGTCATAACATCAGAACATCAGCGCTGAACCCATATACACTCATGGACAAAAAAATCGACTCAAAGTTTCATGCACGACTTTTGGAAAATTAACTCAGTCTAGCAAAATAAAACTAAACCAAAAGTTCAAAAACTGAGTGTTTACTGTTTATGATTTTAGTTTGATGGTTTTCTAGTTTTTTGCTTTTAGTGTTTAGCAGTTTTGTAGACTGAGTTATTTTTTTAAAAGTCGAGCAACAAATCTTGAGTCAGTTTGTCTTGTTCGGTCCACCCCACCAGTGTATTTTCAACACCAAAAAGTATAAGAACGCTACTGTACATCAAAGAAATATCCAATGCTTACAAACAACATAGAGTTATAAATAATATGTAGGTATTAACAATGTCAAAAAGTTTCTGATAATTCCAAAACGACAACTTCATACCTAACTAGACAAGACATTTTTAAATTAAAATTTCAAGCTTTTTTGTCGTAGTCCGAACTCAAAAATACAAATCATTTAAATATACCCATTTCATTGTATTTAACAAAGTCAAGGAAAGGGGAATATTTAAATGATTTGTAGACTGGCGCGTCCTCGTTGAAAACTGGTTGGAATCTGTTCGATAATGTCTCTCATAGAGTTGAAGGGTCATTTTCTTTAAATTGATTGGGTGCAAATCGTAAAAATGACGATGTATTGTCACGGCATACCGTTACAAAATAGACACAGAAGGTCCGCTCAATACAAGCCACTAAAATAGTAAGCATATACATGCTTATAGAAATATACGGTCGTACGAGGCAAGGTCACGATCGCACAGTATCTTTATTTGCCTACAACGACCGTATAAGTCTATAAGCATGTATATGCTTAGGATTTTAGTGAGCGTATTGAACGGACCTTCTGTATCTATGTATTTTGTGATACCGTGGAGAGCGTCTATTAACGAAAGGTGCTAAGTTTATTCTTTACTTGACCATTGACCGCCACGCTACTCCGGTGTCGGCCCTAGCTGTGGCATTTCTTTATACATTTATGCCCACGTTTGTAAACAAACCATAGCAATCCTTTCGCCGCTGAGTACTCCTGCTACCTCTGTATGCAGGGTTTTCACTACATTCATACAAACAATAATAATAACAAGTAGTTACGTATATAATATGTGTGTGTGTCTATCACAGTTTAACTGCGGTTGTAGCGGTTGCCCCAGCCGCGCCGATGGTCGTCCTTATACTCGTCCATATTGCGTTGCCGCGCCAGCTCTTCGGGATCGTCTTGCTCCGCCAATTGTTCCTAAATATACACAAAATGTTAATTATCTAACTAACACATTTAGGGAATAGATAATACAATAACCTCACAACACAGGAAATCCTAGTACGAAATCTAGTGTGTAAAGCTAAAAACTGCTACTTAATGCTTCACGCAAACATATTTTGGAAATTGATAAAATACTCTGACAATACAGGAAATCTTAGTAGGACATCTAGTGTGTACAGGTGATAACTTTTACTATGCTTTACGCAAAAAGAAAGACATAAAAGAACTACATACTAGTACTAGAGGGCGCCACAATGCCATAACAAAAACAATTAGTGCGGTAAATGGTTCCTTCATTTTTGCATCGTAATGCATAACACATACTATTTACTATGTATATTTTCACAATATTAAGAGTACAATTTTGATATACAATCATCAAATTCATCATTTTTACCTTCTTAAAGAACAGTGGCACCTCTAGCGGTAAAAAATGGCAGTACGTTTTTTAATCAAACTTATTCACGGTAGCTAAACAGTAAATAGTCGGCAAGTTTACCTTTCTTATTTGCTCTGCCTCATCCCCATCCTCTTCTGTGTTCTGTATGGTCTTGTGCGGTATATTGGTACAGGACCCCGGGAATCTAAAATTTTTTAAACTTTTTTATAACAACAGTCACTTCGCGGGTTGGCCAGTATAATACTTAACTCTGTTTCTTTCTGTATTTATAGGCATACAAACTTTTTACAGAGGTTACAAAAGACGTTAGCAATGAGAATTTGCTTTATTTCGAGATCAAGCTGTGCTACTATCGTTTTGAGGAAGCGAAAATCACCTTTAGATTTCTTTATTTTTGCTTGCAACTCGTTTTGACACCGTCAATAATTACTACTAAAGTTTGACTGCTTTCGAGTAGTTACAAATGAGCGTTTTTCCAGTGGTAGTACGAAGCACCACTAGATGGCGCAAAACAATAAAAATGTAAACAAAATGTGTCTAGCAAGAAAAACGCTGTAACCTTGTCAACAATTCTACCACTGCGAAGATAATTAATGAACAGTTCTTATCTAACTAGTTAATATTTTATGTACCTATTTGTCTACAAATCCTATCGATACTCACATGCCCTCCTTGACCCTCTGGTC
This sequence comes from Coleophora deauratella, assembly GCA_958295455.1. NCBI lineage: Eukaryota > Metazoa > Arthropoda > Insecta > Lepidoptera > Coleophoridae > Coleophora > Coleophora deauratella. Next base: position 18,671,077 of record OY282392.1, on the reverse strand, counting down.
GTAGAACTCCTCAACAGTGTACGTGGGGATGGAGGGGTAGCCGAGGCCGTAGATCGCCTTCTGCATCGCATCCTTCGTGATGATAACCGGCTTGAGGGGCGGAGGCCGTGGTCTGTCTTTTGGCTTTTGTTCTAGAATATATACAATAAATAGTAAAATATTATAACGTTCTGATGAGAAACAAAGGGCCTAGCCACAACATCATGAAGGCACATGAATAATCCCTATACAGGGTGTTAAAAAAGTGCATTTGAAATTTTAAGATGTTACTCAAACTTAAGTATAGAATACAGGAAAAATATACAAAAAAAAACAAACTCAATTTCCCATACGAATTCTTGATTCACTATTCAGATTTAGAATGGGAAACTGAAAAAATAAAATTAAGATGACATTGACATGTGTCAGTTCCATAGTAAGTTTGTTTACGTTTTGCTTTTTTTTTATTGGAATGAACTATAGATAGGATTTTTTCAAATATCTTTCCTATACTCTTCCTATACTTGATTCTGAGTAACCCTTTATTTCAAATGCTTTTTTGTATACAACACTATAAATTCAGAGTACATTTTGACCTTACCTTTGGCATGTTTGGCCATGTACTCCAAAATCGGTTTCTCCTGCTCAATACTGCTCAGCTCATCCAGGGCTTGGTTCACATAGGTCTTGATGAGTGTGAGGAAGTAATTCCTCTTAATCTCATCATCTGCGTTCGAAGACATCGCCTTGGATAAAGTACCGAGCTTGTCTTTGAGTTCCTTCGCCTCTTTATACCTTTTGATCTTTGCTTCCCTTGATAGTACCTGATAAGTGTTAAGTTCATGCTCAAGACTGGCATATCTGGCAAATCTTAACAGAGTTTTCACCGTTCAAAGTATATGATCATTATAATAATTAATAATATTTAGCTATGTATTTTAGTTTTATTATTTTCTATTTTTATTTTTACGAGTGCAGTTTACATGAATAATGTACCCATAGTATATTCATTTATAATATAATAAACTAGTTACAGCAAATGAATTACATATTTAGATGAATTGTGTTACAGTCAATTAAATTTAAATAAACTGTTTTATGTAGCATTTCAGCTCATAAGTTGGAACAGGGAATGATTGGTGCACAATCACAATCATAATCAAAACCACAATTGCAACCACCTGTTCATAGCCTTTTAAAAATTAATATACAGTCCTTCCATGTGCTAAGGTTGTCCAGAAGAAATAGCTTAAATTGATTATCTTGGGGAAATCTACCCCAATCGTAAATCATGTTAATATTGAGGCCTTTGACAGAGGCTGGGTATCTCCTTTAACACTATAAACCATCTATTCACCTATCTATTTCTAATAGTTTCGAAACGTTGAGTGTACAAGTTCCGAGTGGTAGGAACTTTGTACTAGGTAGAAAAATATGACGATTTAAAAGTATGTGTAAAGCATCTATCTATCTATCTATCAGCCGAAAGACGTCCACTGCTGGACAAAGGCCTCCCCCAAGGATTTCCACACCGACCGGTCCTGTGCGGCTCGCATCCAGCGGCTTCCTGCAACCTTTACCAGGTCGTCGGTCCACCGAGTCGGGGGCCTGCCCACACTGCGCCTTCCGGTGCGCGGTCGCCATTCGAGAACTTTACTGCCCCAACGGCCATCTGTTCTACGAGCTATGTGCCCTGCCCACTGCCACTTAAGTCTAGCGATTCTGAGAGCTATGTCGGTAACTTTAGTTCTCCTACGTATCTCCTCATTTCTGATTCGATCACGTAGGGAAACACCAAGCATAGCACGCTCCATCGCCCTTTGGGTGACTTTGAGCCTTCTTATAAGGCCCATAGTAAGCGACCATGTCTCGGATCCATATGTCATCACTGGCAACACACACTGGTCAAAGACTTTAGTCTTGAGGGACTGCGGTATTTTGGACGTAAAGATATTGCGAAGCTTCCCGAACGCTGCCCAGCCGAGTTGGATTCGACGATTGATCTCTTTCTCGAAGTTGGACCTACCTAACTGGACTGTTTGTCCCAGGTATACATATTCGTCAACAACTTCGAGTGTAGAGTCTCCAACCTTCAGAGGAGTGGGTGTAACACGGACGTTTGACATGATTTTCGTCTTATCCATGTTCATTTTAAGACCCACTTGTTGGGAGACTCTACTAAGTCCTTCGAGCATTGCGCCTAGGTCTTCCAAGGTCTCAGCCATGATCACGATATCGTCAGCAAATCGAAGGTGAGTGATGTACTCGCCATTGATGTTAATGCCGAGTCCTCTCCAGTCCAGAAGCTTGAAAACGTCTTCCAGTACAGCGGTGAACAGTTTCGGAGATATAACGTCTCCCTGTCTCACCCCACGCTGCAGCCGGATAGGTTTCGAATTCTGGTCCTGGAGGTGGACCGACATGGTGGCGTTTTCATACAAACACTTCAACACTTCGATGTATCGATAATCAATTTGGAACCGTTGGAGAGACTGCAACACAGCCCAGGTCTCGATCGAATCAAAGGCTTTCTCATAGTCCACAAACGCCAAGCATAGTGGCCGATTATACTCTTCGGTCTTCTGTATAATCTGCCGCAGCGTATGTATGTGGTCTATGGTACTGAAGCCTTTTCGGAAACCCCCAGGAGGGTACCAGCTGCGCTAGCGCTGGAGAATCCCTCTCTGGACGTCCATGCTCAGGATACAATGTGCCTGAGCCTGGACGTCCAGGCCGCCCCTCGTCGTACTCTGGGGGGGGCATAACAGCGCTCCATCATCCAGTTGCACAAGGGAAGGGCAAAAACACCTTGGCACCCCCTGCCACGCTGGCCGTGGACTTCTGCAACATCAGGGGCTTACACTCAAACATTAATGCTGTTCACTACCACCTAGAGACAGCAAAGCCGGCCTTGCTCTTCCTGACCGAGACACAGATATCGTCCCCAGCAGACACATCATACCTCTCCTACCCTGGGTATGGACTGGAACACTCCTTCGTGCCTAGGGCTGGAGTGTGCGTGTACGTTAGAGACGATATCAGTTCTCGCCGTCTCAGCAACCTTGAAGGTAGGGACCTCTCCACCATATGGCTACGTGTAGACGGCGATGACCATCCCCGCGTCTATTCGTGCCTATATAGGTCCCATACCGGCGATGGCGAAACTGACCGACTCATTGAGCACATCCAAATGGCTGCAGATACTGTGCAGCAGCAGATCCCATCCGCTGAGATCGTGGTACTCGGCGATTTTAACGCCCACCACGCCGAATGGCTCGGTTCTAGCAAGACCGATCATGCGGGGAGATCTGTTCACGACTTCGCCCTGGCATATGGTTTGACACAACTGGTTACTACGCCCACGCGAATCCCAGATGTGGAGAACCATGAACCTTCACTGTTGGACCTTCTGCTGACTTCTCATCCGGACGGCTACCAAGTATCCGTTGACGCCTCACTCGGCTCTTCGGATCACTGCCTTATCCGGAGTACGGTGCCACTCACGTGCCCGCCGCGACCGCGAGTCGCCTGTCGCCGTCGTGTGTGGCATTACAAGTCAGCAGATTGGGATGGGATGCGGTCTTTCTTTGCGTCCTACCCTTGGGGGCAGGTTTGCTTCACGCTGGATGATCCCAACTTCGCTGCCGATTCTGTCGCTGATGTGGTGCTGCAGGGTATGGAGCTTTTTATCCCATCCTCAGTGGTCCCCATTGGCGGCAAATCCCAGCCTTGGTTTGGTCGGTCCTGCAAAAAGGCTTCTCGCCGAAAGCAGGAATGTTACCAAGCCTGGGCAAATGCGGCGAAGGTACGGGATGAAAAGACCAGCGTATTAAAAAAGGAGTTTAACTTTGCCTCCAGGTCCTTCAAAAGAGACATTGCCAGGGCAAAGTCAGCGCACATAGGCAGAATTGGCGAGAGACTAGAGCGTCTTCCTTCGGGAACTCGTGCGTTCTGGTCTCTGGCCAAAGCTGTCCAGGGGAATTTCTGCACGCCATCATTTCCACCACTGCACATGGGAAATGATTCATTGGCCCACGACGCAAAGGAGAAAGCCGATCTTCTAGGCAAACTCTTTGCGTCCAACTCAACGTTGGATGACGGGGGAAACGAGCCGCCGACCATACCGCGGTGCACGAGCTGTATGCCGGATATCCGGTTCCACCAACGCTCAGTGCGTAAAGCACTTTTTTCCCTCGACATTCATAAGTCGAGTGGGCCCGACGGAATCCCTCCTATCGTGTTGAAGGTGTGTGCTCCAGAGTTGGCTCCAGTTTTAACGCGCCTTTTTCGGCTCTCATACTCCACTGGCGTAGTCCCGAAGTCATGGAAGACAGCTTTGGTGCACCCGATCCCTAAAAAAGGTGACCGCTCGAATCCGTCCAACTACCGGCCGATAGCCATAACCTCCTTATTCTCAAAGATAATGGAGTCCATTATCAACAGCCAGCTCCTTCGGTACCTAGAGGACCGCCAGCTGCTTAGTGACCGACAGTACGGTTTCCGTAAGGGCCGGTCCGCTGGTGATCTTCTTGTCTACCTGACACATCGTTGGGCACAGGCGATCGAGACTAAGGGGGAAGCTTTGGCCGTTAGTTTGGACATAGCGAAGGCCTTCGATCGGGTCTGGCACAAAGCACTTCTTGCGAAGCTTCCTTCTTATGGGCTTCCCGAGGAATTATGCAAATGGGTCACTAGTTTTCTTGCAGACAGAAGCATAAAGGTCGTAGTCGACGGTGCATGCTCAGATTCTATGTCTGTGAATGCTGGTGTCCCTCAAGGCTGTGTGCTTTCGCCTACACTGTTCCTTCTGCATATCAATGATATGCTGCAAATCAGCAGCACTCATTGTTATGCGGATGACAGCACAGGTGATGCCTTCTATACCGGCCGTGCCAATATTTCTCGGGAAAGCGTCATCGAGAGCCGAAACAAACTTGTGACGGAAATTGAGGCCTCTTTAAAGAAAGTCTCAGAATGGGGTCGACTTAATTTGGTCCAATTTAACCCCACTAAGACACAAGTTTGCGCGTTCACTGCCAAGAAAATGCCATTTGTCGTATCACCTCGTTTTGAGGACACTCCCCTAAATGCCTCAGCTAGTATCGGAATTCTTGGTGTCGACATATCGAGTGAAGTCCAGTTCCGTGGCCATCTAGAGGGTAAGGCTAAATTAGCCTCGAAGAAGCTTGGTGTGCTCAATAGATCGAGACAGTATTTCACTGCGGCGCATCGCCTGCAACTTTATAAGGCGCAGGTTCGGCCTCATATGGAATACTGTTCTCATCTCTGGGCAGGGGCACCCCAGTACCAGCTTCTCCCTCTGGACCGCATTCAACGAAGGGCAACTCGAATCGTCGACTGCCAGGATATTTCAGATCGGCTTGACTCCCTGGCGCTGCGTAGAGATGTAGCCTCGCTCTGCATTCTCTATCGCATGTACAATGGGGAGTGCTCCGAGGAATTGTTCGGATTGATCCCTGCCGCCTCTTTCCGCCATCGTTCTACGCGACAACATATTCATCCCCATCACATAGATGGTTGGCGGTCCACAACTGTGCGTTTCACTAGAAACTTTCTGCCTCGCACAACCAAACTGTGGAATGAATTGTCGCCTGCGGTATTTCCGGACCGATACGACATTCAAACCTTCAAGAAAAGAGCGTACTCCCAAATCAAAGGCCGGCAACGCACTTGTGACTCCTCTGGTGTTGCGGGTGTCTATGGGCGGCGGTAATCGCTTACCATCAGGTGATCCGTCTGCTCGTTTGCCACCTCTAACATAAAAAAAAAAAAAAAAAAAAAAAAAACCGGCTTGTTCGGGAGGCTGGAAGTCGTCAAACCTGCGTGCGAGACGATTCGTAATGACTCTCGAAAACAGCTTGTAGACATAGCTCAGGAGTGAGATGGGTCTGTAATTCTTCAGCAGAGACTTATCACCCTTCTTGAAGAAGAGCACCACCACACTCCTGTGCCATGCTGTAGGCGTTCGTCCCTCGAGCATGACGGAATTAAATAGCTTCTGAAGAGCTATAAGTACCGGTTCTCCACCTGCTTTCAGAAGCTCAGCCGTAATTCCATCATCACCCGGTGCCTTGTTGTTCTTAAGCTGTTTGAGAGCCATTCTAATCTCGTACAGGCTGACGTCTGGGATATCTTCGGTATAGTGTCGGGACAATCTGGCTCTCGGGTCTTCAGCCAGATTGCTGACAGGTAAGCGTGTAGTCATGTATAATTGTCCGTAGAATTTCTCAACCTCTTCCAACAGCTCGGGCTTGGACGACACGACTCTGCCATCCTCGGTCTTCAGCTTTGTCAGTTGGCTTTGACCAGCAGACAGATCCCTTGCGAATACTTTTGACCCTTTATTGCACTCGATAGCCTCTTTAATACGATTGGTATTAAATTGGCGTATATCACGGGTCAAGGACTTGGAGATCTGTCTGTTTAGTCGCCGATACTGACAAGCATCTTCAGAGGATTTTAGAATCAGGCTTCGTCTTTCCTCCATGAGCTTGCTGGTGAGGTCCGAGATACGAGATGTTCTTTTTAAACGGCCGGTTTTGAAGGCCTTATTCCCAGCCGTTTGGACAATTTCCATGAACCTGTCGTTATAATTGTCCACATTTTCGCATTCTCCTAGGCATTCGAAGCGGTTGTGCAACTCGAGTTGAAAGCTTTCGGGGTTTTGGAGTTGGATAGGCGCTGGTCGGAGCGTGGACTTCATCAGTCGACATCTTTCTAGCTTTGTTTTTAGATTCAATGTGCCTCTTACCATTCGGTGATCGCTTCCTGTCTTCAGCGAGTTGATCACAGAGACATCATTGAATATTTGCCTTTTTGTCGACAAGATGAAGTCAATCTCATTTTTTACTACGCCACTGGGATGCAGCCATGTCCACTTGCGCTGTTTTGGCTTTTTGAAGAAGGAGTTCATCATGAAGAGGCCCTCCTTCTCCATAAAGCCAGCCAGCAGCTGACCCCGCGCATTCCTCTCTCCGTATCCAAATTTCCCCACTCTCAGCTCGTTGTCCCTTCGTTTGCCTAGTTTCGCGTTGAAGTCCCCCATCACAACGGTGAAATGGGTCCTGGAGCTATGTATGGCTCTGGAGATATCCTCATACATAGCCTCCACCTCTTCGTCGGGGTGTTCCGCGGTCGGCGTATATACCTGTATGACCTTCAGCGAATACCGTTTGGTGATTCTGAGTATAAGGTACGCTACCCTCGTCGAAACACTCTCGACCTGGACCACGTTGTTGACTAGGGACTTGTGGACAATAAACCCGACACCACCCTGGGACAGTTGGTCGCCCTCCCGGAAATAGAGCAGGTTTCCGGACTTAAGGATCATGGTGTCCTCACCCTCTCTTCGGACTTCACATAATCCCACAATATCCCATCGTAACCTGCTCAATTCCTCCTCCAGTTCAGCGAGTCTTTCGTCCGTTCGCAGTGTGCGCGTGTTATAGGTTGCCAGGGCCAAAGGTTTTTGTTTTTGGTAGCCTGGCCTCTGCCGGAGATTCTTCGCACCCCATGCCCCGCCGTTACCGTGGCCGCTACCGGAGTCAGGAATAGCGGGGCTGCCGGGGACTAGGGGCCGTTGTTTCGGGTTCCTAATCATATTTGGGGGGTAGTTGCCATAATCGCCACGCTTGGCATGCGGGTTGGCGATCACAGTGTGGCAAAGCATCTACTTAAATAAAAAAGATTTTTGATTTTGATTTTGATTTTGATTTTGATAGGAAAAGTATTTACAAATTCCCAATTTCATATCCACAGGATCAACCAAATGTAAATAAATAAATGACTCCATATTGAATTACTCACCATACTGGCAATCTTAGCCTGTTCCGTAGTTGGCCTATTGGAATTTGATTCATTTGTGCTACTCTCTGGTATTTCTACATCTGTTATTTCATAGTCTTTGCACCTCTGTAGGAAGTCTCTGAAATATATTACAAAATTTTTTTGTTTATGTGTGCACTTTATAAGTAAATGAATACCCCTGTAAGGCCTCGTTAGTAGTAGTTCAGACTTAACTATGTAAAATGAGAACTGATTTTTGAACTCGTATTATGATTTGAATATTGACTCCATTTCTGAATGAGCCACATTTGAGTTCAAGTGTTCGAGTAATTCTTTTTAGGTCGTTGGGCCGCAATGACTACCTGCCTAAATTTAGCTTGGGCCTTACGAGGATATGAGAGTAGTCGCTAAGACACTGAAGTTTCACCACAAACAATAAATTCAATTTTTGTAAGGGTTCAAAAAAGTATGAAATTTAACAAAAAGAAAATACTCACTTCTGCCCCAGAGTCACAAATAATCATTATTATAGGTACATTTTCTACGATTTATGCAAAAGTCAGGAGAAAAAGTTATAAGATTATAATTTTCTCCATCTTAAAAATAATATAAGTGGGAACATTATACAATGAATTGAAAACCAATATGAAAATACTTATCTATCTATCAGCCGAAAGACGTCCACTGCTGGACTTAGGCCTCCCCCAAGGATTTCCACACTGACCGGTCCTGTGTGGCTCGCACAAAAAATACTTACTTAAAATAAATTTCAGCAACATGTATAACATCTGACCGATCCCTTCCGGTCAATTTCAAGCTGAGTGTTCCAAGTAGTGCTGGCAAAATGAGGAACTGAAGTGATTCCGTTGGCAACTCTTCAACACTCTCATTCTTGCTGAACATCCCAGACATGGAAACCAGATTTGTTGCCTTCTCGAACTTAGCAATGGCTAATTTAATTGACATCTGAGGAAGAAATGGATACTATGGATAATGGCCAAGAAGAATGTCCATAAAGACTGACAACTTAAATGTTCATAATAAAATTACAAATAGTCTTAGTCATTTTTATTTTGTAATGTTCTCCTTGTGTGTAATAAAGTGTTAGAATAGAAAAGTTTTTATTCAGCACACAGTATTACAGTATAGTAACTAAATCTACTACTACCAAACTAATTGCTTAAAAATAAAAAACATCATGCTTACAAAGAATGGTATACAAGATTAAAATAAAAATACTGTGCACCGAAACAGTACTGACTCAGCATTTGCCGCAGTGTGACCTGTGACGCTGTTATTCTGCCAGAAACCACTTAGGCGAACAAGCGCACGCACTTCACAACAAAATCTACATAGATCTACATACTACGTTCAATGTTCATACATACATACAAATGTTTTGTAGATATATTAAAAAGATATACTGGAAATTCAAAGAAATCCAAAATACATTATGCTAACATTTTAACACAGATTGTATGCTAGGTATGCAAAAATTGCATAATTCACATATAGATCAAACGCCTTATACAAATATTCTTTAGTTGCGGATCCTCATAGAGTTAGTAGCAGTAGCGGTTGAGACCGGTAATAACCACAACCAGTTTCACGACATTTCACGAATGCTGGATTTTAGCTTCCTCTAAAAAATCTTTCGCAATTCACAGTGCTAGCAATGAAGAAACACTACACCACGTAAGAATGTCATTAAAAAACTTGTATTTATCGCCAAGTCCCTCAAGAACTCAAAAATAGATGGAAAATTCTGGTAAACACCTCCGCCACTCACCTGCACTTCGTCACTGTTTGTCGGTTCTTTGCCGGTTTCAATAAGGTCGAATAACTTAATGCCCTGGTCGAAGATGTCTTGCAGCTTGTCCTCGTCTGTGGAAGCTCCAGCTTCGTTTTGAGCCATGTTTATTTGAAGATTTTTTAATTTAAAATAAATTCATGCGGAAACAAATTCACAAGCCCGCACGCAACGAAAAGCGAATTTGTTTTTTTTTTTTTTTTGTTTGGTTCTTTCCTGCTTTTGCAAGGAAAAGGCAAAGGCTTCTCTGGCCATACAGCCTATTCTTACGTAGTTTGCTCTTCTCTAAATATTTTTCTATTTCATTTGAGTTCTCATTTATCAATTTCTGTCGTCTTTAACTTTTTCTCTATTCTTCAACAAACAAAATGATAGCACTTTTGATGAAGATTTCATGGACTTCTTGAGAGCACTCGAAACACAGTCTACACACTTTTATTTCATTATCCTACATATTAGACACTTAAATGGCACTTTATTGAACAATACACTATCAATATTATGCATTAAAAACCACGATATCTATTTTTTCGGATAATAAAACAAAAATAACAAACTCTTGCCGCGAGTTCCCGCCAAAAAGTCAGCGAATTTGTTTTGTTTGACGTTGACATTGATTGATATTGATAGTTCTGTAGATTGACATATTACCTGTTGGTGTTGCCATATTTGAAATATACCAAATCCTCTATGGACACAAAATGCGTTGAGAAATGTTTATAGAGCGTGCCCGACCGCAATGTATAATTGCAATAATTTGCTATATTTTCAAGTTTGATAAAATATAGGCTACCTCCAAAATAGATTTCCTCCATGATAATTTGTAGTTTTGGTTTGGTCTTGGTGAAATGTATGTAAGGGTATGGCAATTTTCGTTCAGAAACATGTACAGCCTCCAAAAAAGTGCCCTCTCATTGTTATTCAAACCGTCCTTCGCTTGTCCTCCGATTCCTACAACGCATAAGAAAATAAAACAACGTAGCCCGCGCGCGCTCTTTGATTTAGAACATTTTCTTTTCTGAAAGTGGCAAGTGAAGTGACTGAGGCAAGTGCAAAAAACAGGTAAGCACACATTCTATCTAACGACGCCTGAAATAAGTTTTAAGGCAATAGCCATAAGATAAATCTGAGTCCGTGAAATTGCTTCGGAAAAACTTTGAGGCGCAATTGAAATATAAGTTAAAGTTTGTTTCATGAATAGCGCTTTTATATCGTTCTTTTCTTGTTGTTAGTAGCCTCGACATTCCCATTTATTTTTCTACACACAAACTAACGATGCATTTCGGGATTCTACCTATAAGTAGGTGAATTATAAGCTCCTTGTTTGGGACAAATGTTATTACGGATACGAAACTGAATAGGTAGTTTAAATAATTTTAAACCTCAAATAAAAACCACAATCACATTTTCAGTTTAAAAACCGTTTTATTCATTTGTTTTACGCTGACTGTTTATAAAGAAAATAAAATCATTTTTTTTTTCAACATTATACAGACATTGATACTTACATCATACCTACCTTCAGTTTTAATACACACATTGTATAGATATTAAACACCTAGACGCAGAGCAAACAAATCTACCTATCACACGTTTGCCCTAAGTAGGGATCGAACCCACGATCCTCAACTTAGAAGTCAAGAGCGCCAACCACTACAACGCCTACGAATCAGTTTGGACTTTGCCCTTTTAATCGTTTAAACCCCTATGTGTACATATTACATCTAATCCATACGAGGAAAGGTAAACCTTGGGAAACCACACCTCAAAGGAAAAATAGGGTAAGTAGCGATTTAATCAAGTACTTTAATAAAAGTGACACACCTCTTTTTTTCTCGGTTTTTTAACCGACTTCAAAAAAAGGAGGAGGTTCTCAATTCATCGGTATCTTTTTTTTATGTATGTTCACCGGTTACTCGAAGACGCCTGAACCGATTTGGAAAATTCTTTTTTTGTTTAAAAGGGTATACTTCACAGGTGGTCCCATATAAATTTTATCGAAATCGATTCAGCGGTTTCTGAGAAAATCAACAAAAACATAGCAAAATTGGAGTTGTCGCGATTGAAGTCGGTTGTTTTTAACGTATTCAGCGTGGTCAATTATAAGGTACCTGCACCAATTTCGGTCACTATCTAGTTTCTTCTGTGCACTTTCTACGTTTAAAAATAATTTAGTAGTTGCAAGTACTTCAAGTACGAATAGTAGTCGTTCGTTACAATATACGCCTTGAAATTAACGGTGTGGTTGGACCGTACGCATCGCATCTTCTCTTCCATTCAGCCAGCTCAGCTCAGCTCAGTACAGTAGTGTTTTTCACGCAGAATACACGTCTGTCAGCACGTGAGTACCACCAGTACAACATTGTTTACCAAGTTCGCCGGCACGGAAAAAGGCTCGGTCTCGCATTATAGTGCTATTATGATCTCGCTTATTCAGGGACATGATTTTTATTGCCATTGTTGTGTTTTTAACGGAATTGTTGACAAAATCGCGGTCTGTTCTGTGTCGAGTATGTATTATTATTATTATCTGCTTACTTGCAGTGTGATTTTAAGCCGGTTAGTTAGGTGATGTGTGCTATATGCAACAAAATGGGTGTAGGCTGTAATATTCGTTTACTGGAGCTTCTGTTTGTCATGTGGAACAACTTTTTTTTTATTATAGGTACAACTTTGCTGAAATTTCCATTTTTGAAATTCATAAACAATGTTCTCAAATCAGCTGATTGAAACGTATGAGAAAGATGCAATGAACTTATAAGTGGTGAAAGATACCTACTATAAGTTCTTTATAGAGAAGTACAATATTTTCTTTTTCTATTCAAGCCAAGACCTAGAAATGAAATTGTTCAGTATATCGTAGATAAGCAGAAATTCCAGTTAACGGCTCCTGCGACAATTTTATTATAGCTTTCATTGGTGACATTCTGGTCTTCTGACTGATAACGATGACATGAAAATGACAATACAGGCTGACCAAATTTTAACTGTGGCTTCTAGGTATGACACTGAACAACTTTCTCAAGGAATAAATTCAATCGGAGCTAAAAAAAAAATTTCTTTCTATACAAAGTTGGCTCCTACTCAGCTCATCGATTTGTATGAAAAATCCTTTTTTTGCGCCTAATGAATTGGTTACTTAGAGAAAGTTTCATAAGCAGATACCACAGTTAAAATTTTGTGCTCGATTTCAATATCAACCTGTAGGGTTATCGTTACCTATGATAAGAGTGTTATTTTCATTCGTTCCTTTACTCGTATTATTCTTAGATTAAACAAATGCCGATACCGTATTTTGGAAATTACCGTAACTCATTGAATGTACTGACATGACCTGTCTTAACTCTAAACAATTATGACGACTCGAAGTTAGATACGCTACCCTACTCAGAAGTTATGACACAAATACTTTTTAAGGTTCAGAAAAACCTAAGTCAAAGGACTTGGAATGTTTTAGTATGAAGGCTGGCCTACCTACTGTCCTCTATTTTTTTTTGCAAGAGTAGCCACCCACGTAACTTAAGATATGAGCTATCAAAGTTATACTAGTGAAGATATCAGTGGGCAGATTAGCTTATTTCTCGTAAACGTGACACTTCAGGAAAACTTCCTGAATGTCTATAAAATTTTTAATTGTATTACTGTCAGCTATCGATTCATGCAATTTTCATGGGTGGTCACTATTTTACAAAAAAAAATGGCGGACAATAGGTAGACCAAAATATTCAAAGCCCTTTATACCCTTACATGCCTAATTAAAGCAAAAGTTAGCTTCTGAAATGAATTCGAATTATAGGTACTTATGACAAAACAGTATTCATTCTACCACCCACCACCCGGTTCAACTCCCACCCTAGGGCCTCGCTAACATAATTTAGGCAGACGTAAACAAGTCAGTCTGACAAGCTACAACAGGATATGTAGCTACAGAGTGCATAGCCTAAGTGACTACAAAGTACTACGATGTTATTGTTATGTTATTCTGACATGTCTAAGATACATAAATATAAGGTGCTACTTTATTAGTGCCCGATATTTTAGTCAGAAGAGTCAGTGCTTCTACTCCTGATTCTGATCAACTTTCCCCAAGGAACGCATAATCAAATCGCAAAAAAATTTTTGGACCCTTCATATTAATTTGGCCGCTCAGCTGATCGATTTGTATGAAGAGTCCAAAAATTTTTTTTTGCAATTTGACTATGGGTTCCTTGGGGAAAGTTGATCAGAATCAGGAGTAGAAGCACTAAAATATCGGGCACTAATAAAGTAGCACCTTATATTATGTAGGACAAACCGCTGAAACTAGAACCTAGATCTTGAGCAATCAACAGGAAATATCGCTAAGTTATTGGAAAACTTCCGAAAATATATATTGAAAATAATAAAATTAAATTAAATAGATGCTATAACTAAGGTCAGGGATCAGGGGCGGATCGTGAATTTGTGGGGCCCTGGGCTAATACTACTTAGGGGCCTACCTAATAAGTAATTACACACTCAACTAATTGCCATTTTGTAAAAAAAAACAGTTTTCTATAGTGATATAGAGAAAAAAAGACAATTAAATATTAAATTTTTATACAGACTGAAAAAAAATGATTATAGATCGTATTTTTTCAATATTTTCCCTTCACTTCTCTGTTACTGTTGTAGTAAAAAAAAGCCGCGAGCGAAGCGAGCGCGGTAATTTTTAATATGTAAGTATAAATTTTTAACATATCTAAAAATATTACTCATAAAACCAACAAAAACCCTTTTACTTGAAGCGCTTCGCTCAGCGCAATTTCTGTTAGGGTAGGTACCCAAACTACCAGGGTGCTTAGCGCCCCTATGAGCTCAACGCTCGGCACAGGGCTTCGAGCAAACCCGTACAGCAACAGCGCACAGTCACTATTTTACACAGGCAGGGCTGGCCTTTGACTGTCACCCCGGGTGGCACGAACCAAAGGCCGGCCCTGCCTGTGTAAAATAGTGACTGTGCGCCGTTGCTGTACTGGTTTCATTCTTCATACGATAACATTTGTTTTCATGACGTTTTAGCTGGGTCATATAAATTTGAATATTTTTTATCATATATTCCGATCGCTCAATTTGCCGCCCCCACTAGGTAAAAAAAGACGGCGCTCGCCGCCCCTATCCATGTGCCGCCCGGGGCCATGCCCCCCCCCCCCCCCCCCACGCTACGCCACTGAGTCACTCCACTTAATCTCAGCTGGAAACAAACTTTGAAAAAATGCCCTCCTCCCCCGCTTAGCTCAGGACACCCTTCCCCCCCCCCCCGCGCTTTGAGGCTACCCTTTCGGCTTTCGCAACAAACAACTTAGGAAATAGACAAATCTCTGCCTTTGCTAAAACCTCTATCGAATTGGACTAACACTTTGGTTAAGGTGTAACTTTACGTGTTTGCATTGCTCAATTTGCTGGCTATAAAAGTCCCCACTTTGCGAAATTAAATCACTTTTTTTGCAAATAACAGCGTAATATTTTGATGACGCAGATTTCAAATGCTTTTTCCTTACGTCTATAGATATGGTAACTTTATAGAAATAAATTAATCTACATTATAATAAGGAAATTAAATATTGTATCACTCCGACGACTATAAGTAATTGATTTAAACATCTAAGTAGATAAATAGGTAACTGTTAGTTTCTTGAGCTTGAACTTAACAAATATAATAAATAAAATAACTTAGAATGCTGTGCCTGTACCAATTTAAATTATTATTATGAACCTAAAATAATATAATTAAATTATTACTTAAAATAAACATTATTAATAAATAAAAAATCTATGTATGTATTGTTACCATCAGAAGGTAATATTTTAGCGAGTATCTAGCTATTCACGTATGTCTGTTTATTAAAATAGATTTTGGAGTGCTGTATCGTTAAGACACTTCTATTTAGCGGTCATGTTTAATTAATTTAATATATTTGTCTATTAAATACAGTCGTTTGCTCAATAGTTTACCAATTTAACCTATTTCCATATTAGACATCCTCATGGGTGTTGATAAAACGCACAATTATACTTAAGAACTGTCAACAGTTTGGCCACTCCCTGCCCCCCTCTAAAGGCGATCTGACCTCTTCTGCATGACGGTTGCTCAGCGAAAGGCATTAACACATGTGTGTATACCATACAGGGTTATTTTTGGACCCCCCACCAAAACTTCACAGTGGCTTCTACTCATGAAACTGAACAACTTTCCCCAAAGAACCTATACTCAATTCGCAAAAAAAATTTGGGCATCTCCATACAAAATACGCCGATCACGTGATCAAATTAAGTAGTATGAAAGATCCAAAAATTTTTTTGCGAATTGACCATTGCTTACTTGGGGGAGTTGCTCAGTTTCATGAATAGAAACCACTATGAAGTTTTGGTGGGGGGTCCAAAAATAACCCTGTATAAACATCATATTTTTTATGCAGTTGTTGTAGTACTGAATAATTTATAAGGTGACAATTAGTTGGAGGTTGTGCTTAAGGTCCCGGTCCATTCGATTAACCTGCCATTAATAAATCGGTAACGTAACCCTTAAACTTTTCTTCAGGATCCATCGATCAGCTGGAACTCTGTAGCCTACAAATTTTTTAAATTACTTTCTCTCAGTGAATAGGTATAAGAGTCAGATCACACTAGGCTGTCAGTCTGCCGATAGTTGGTCGCACAATCAGTATGAAGGTACATAGAAGTGCATGTATTTCAGATAATATCGGCTGAATAAACTTATGATAACGATGCCAATCCAACTACTGGCCGACTATTAAAAGCCTGTAGTGCGCTGTGCCTTACGGTTCAAAAGATACATCCATACAAGTAGGACAGAGACGCGTAGGCTTAGGAATAGTGTCCGTCGGCATCCTATGGGTCCGTACCGGAACCCTAAAAGTTTTATTCTTATCGTAATCTACGGATAGCCAAGGAAGAGTAAGACGGCTTTGTCGTTACATTCAAATGTAAACCCTGAAGGCAGAGGCTTTCACTGGAAAGTCTTAATTTCTTTGCTAACTAAAGACGTGAAGAGGGAAGTTTGCTACGATCGTTGAAATTTACAAGGTTTCAAGAACACCATCGACGTCACGCTTACAGAGTTATTTCATAGATAATATAATAGTTACACATAGCGTTCAGCTTAACTAATTAGCCTTAGGTCGGCATCAAACGCTGCAAATCTTAAATATATTTGAAAAAAAAAAAAATATGTTCTTGGAAATGTATTTTATGAAGCAGACTATTCGGTATCAGCAATTTGTACGAATTGTCTATTCAGAATTCGGAACATTCTTCTCGGTACAGGCATAATTGTTGGCTTCTTTAACATCTCATATCGTCCCCACTGCAGGGGCACGGGTCTCGTCCCATACTTCGGAAAGGTTAGGCCATACTCCTCACACGATTTTTTTTTTTTTTTTTTTTTTTTTTATGGCATAGGTGGCAAACGAGCAGACGGATCACCTGATGGTAAGCGATTACCGCCGCCCATAGACACCCGCAACACCAGAGGAGTCACAAGTGCGTTGCCGGCCTTTGATATGGGAGTACGCTCTTTTCTTGAAGGTTTGAATGTCGTATCGGTCCGGAAATACCGCAGGCGACAATTCATTCCATAGTTTGGTTGTGCGAGGCAGAAAGTTTCTAGTGAAACGCACAGTTGTGGACTGCCAACCATCTATGTGATGGGGATGAATATATTGTCGCGTAGAACGATGGCGAAAAGAGGCGGCAGGGATCAATCCGAACAATTCCTCGGAGCACTCCCCATTGTACATGCGATAGAGAATGCAGAGCGAGGCTACATCTCTACGCAGCGCCAAGGAATCAAGCCGATCTGAGATATCCTGGCAGCCGACGATTCGAGTTGCTCTCCGTTGAATACGGTCCAGAGGGAGAAGCTGGTACTGGGGTGCCCCTGCCCAGAGATGAGAACAGTATTCCATGTGAGGCCGAACCTGCGCCTTATAAAGTTGCAGGCGATGGGCCGCAGTGAAATACCGTCTCGATCTATTGAGCACACCAAGCTTCTTCGAGGCTAATTTAGCCTTACCCTCTAGATGACCACGGAACTGGACTTCACTCGATATGTCGACACCAAGGATTCCGATACTAGCTGAGGCATTAAGGGGAGTGTCCTCAAAACGAGGTGATACGACAAATGGCATTTTCTTGGCAGTGAACGCGCAAACCTGTGTCTTAGTGGGGTTAAATTGGACCAAGTTAATCCGACCCCATTCTGAGACTTTCTTTAAAGAGTCCTCAATTTCTGACACAAGTTTGTTTCGGCTCTCGATGACGTTTTCCCGAGAAATGTTAGCACGGCCGGTATAAAAGGCATCACCTGTGCTGTCATCCGCATAACAATGAGTGCTGCTGATTTGCAGCATATCATTGATATGCAGAAGGAACAGTGTAGGCGAAAGCACACAGCCTTGAGGGACACCAGCATTCACAGACATAGAATCTGAGCATGCACCGTCGACTACGACCTTTATGCTTCTGTCTGCAAGAAAACTAGTGACCCATTTGCATAATTCCTCGGGAAGCCCATAAGAAGGAAGCTTCGCAAGAAGTGCTTTGTGCCAAACCCGATCGAAGGCCTTCGCTATGTCCAAACTAACCGCCAATGCTTCCCCCTTAGTCTCGATCGCCTGTGCCCAACGATGTGTCAGGTAGACAAGAAGATCACCAGCGGACCGGCCCTTACGGAAACCGTACTGTCGGTCGCTAAGCAGCTGGCGGTCCTCTAGATACCGAAGGAGCTGGCTATTGATAATGGACTCCATTATCTTTGAGAATAAGGGGGTTATGGCTATCGGCCTGTAGTTGGACGGATTCGAGCGGTCACCTTTTTTAGGGATCGGGTGCACCAAAGCTGTTTTCCATGACTTCGGGACTACGCCAGAAGAGTAGGAAAGCCGAAAAAGGCGCGTTAAAACTGGAGCCAACTCTGGAGCACACACCTTCAACACGATGGGAGGGATTCCATCGGGCACACTCGACTTATGAATGTCGAGGGAAAAAAGTGCTTTACGCACTGAGCGTTGTTGGAACCGGATATCCGGCATACAGCTCTTGCACCGCGGTATGGTCGGCGGCTCGTTTCCCCCGTCATCCAATGTCGAATTGGACGCAAAGAGTTTGCCTAGAAGATCGGCTTTCTCCTTTGCGTCGTGGGCCAATGAATCATTTCCCATGTGCAGTGGTGGAAATGATGGCGTGCAGAAATTCCCCTGGACAGCTTTGGCCAGAGACCAGAATTGCCAAGTCCGGATTGGTGGAGGTTCTGGGGCTAGTGGCCAACCCCAGTGTCAAATTTTTCAAGCCGCTTATAAGGCCTCCGACATAGCTTAACGACTGCCATCTAGTGTGATAACGGCCGGCACCAACGGCTTAACGTGCCTTGCGAAGCACGGAAACGGTCGAGATAAAAACCCGAAACCAAACCCATCCAGGTTATGACCGTGTCTGTAGTCAGTTAACCTGCGTAATCGATGCGTCCACGCAAGCCGCACCGAGCCAAGACCGTTTCTTGGTTATCATTATCATGCAAAAATTCATCAGCAAGCTTCATCACAAAGAAATAAATATACTTATAAGTAATCAGCTACAGAGTCATACCTATACTTATGTTAAGTTGCCTCCAGCGGAATAAACCACAAAATAATTGACCACGCTGAATACGTTAAAAACAACCGACTTCAATCGCAACAACTCCAATTTTGCTATGTTTTTGATGATTTTCTCAAAAACCGCTGAATCGATTTCGATAAAATTTATATGGGACCACCTGTGAAGTATACCCTTTTAAACAAAAAAAGATTTTTCCAAATCGGTTCAGGCGTCTTCGAGTAATCGGTGAACATACATAAAAAAAAAAAAGAGATTCCGACGAATTGAGAACCTCCTCCTTTTTTTGAAGTCGGTTAAAAAGATATTAAGCAATATTTATGATGAATTATTTGTTTTCTAGAATCTAGATTTCAAGGTACGTATTTCGGAAGAATCGTTATAGTTTGTTATCCGCCTTAGTTTAACAATTTAATGCAATCATGCACATGGTTCATGCAGATTGCAGACAAAGGTAATTTCTTCCACTTCACATACCGTTGCGTTGGACCTTTACGAGTTCGATTTCATTAGCTAATTATGGTAGTATCTATTATGTATTCTTCTATAAATACTTCTCTAACTTCTATTTCGATTGAATAGGTACATCATTCACAAAACTAGGTATTTTACACAGATTGAAATAATCGTTTAATTAAAAAAAAATGGCCAAGTGCGAGTCGAACCCGCACACCGAGGGTTTATACGGAATGAATGAATTTATACGGAAAATTCATAATCACACATGTCTTGAACTCTATATTTTTTATATTTGAGTTGATTGAATGAAAGGTAATTTGCGGTTTACGATTTATGACTTATTAAAAAAAACTACTTACTAGATTTCGTTCAAACCAATTTTCGGTGGAAGTTTGCATGGTAATGTACATCATATATTTTTTCTAGTTTTATCATTTTAGAAGTTACAGGAGGTGGACACACATTTTACCACTTTGGAAGTGTCCCTCGCGCAAACTATTCGGTTTAGAAAAAAATATATTAGAAACCTCAATATCATTTTTGAAGACCTATCCATAGATTCCCCACACGTATAGGTTTGAGTTTCAGTTCTAAGTATGGGGAACCCAAAAATTTGGGGCTACGGAACCCTAAAAATGACAACTTCTTGGAGAGTTTCCAAAATCTATCAAACTGTTATAGAAACAACTCATCCAAATAAAAATACAATGCAATACATCTGAAATACAAACTATCTGAAATACTCGTTAATGCAGTAAAAATACTGATCATTGTCGGCTTTCTTATAAGCAATATGCCAAAGCCACAAACGCGACAATAACAATTCGCACAATTAAGTTATAACCACAGGTTATAATATTAGTCATACGCCCAATGGAAAACCTTAATCGTGCCAATCAAATTAATCTTGAATCAGGACAGTCTAAGGTCAAGTTCACACTTCACGCACACACACCACACCTCACACCACCCGCGTGACCCGCGTCCAAAACTTAAGGCGTTAAGTATCGCTAAATCGCAATATTCAATTCCAGTTCTTGAAATAATGGTTAAAGCTATCACCATGGAAAAAACATATAACATACTTGAAACAATAAAAACAAATTGCCTTGAACAGACTCATAAAAATCACAAAAACTTTGATGAAAAAAAAAACCTGCAAACCCTGTATTTTGCATCAATTGCAAATTCTCTCGGAAACATAATATTTGTTTATGTTGAAACCAACACACAAAAATCGGCCATTTTAATACCTTCAATTTACCTTGAACGGATTTTTTTTAACTTATTTGAAAGCCAAGAAAAGTAATAAAAACATCGAAATCGCGAGAATTTTGCCTTCGGCCTTGACGTAACCGAAGCGATGGTACCCACACTGATCTGACACTCCTAAACTTTGTTATTGAGTTAATGGTTGGAATGCTATTACAATTTACTTGGAATCCTTCGAATTTACCCAGGACTACTGGTGATGTTAGGGAAAAAATATTTGAAAAAGAGTAGGTATATCCCTAGCACATTGTTGTCATTTATGGCATGGTCAATGGTCAAGCCTCTACCTTTGAATGAGAGTACACGGCCTAACCCACGATCATCTAATCGAGTTCGCTTCTAGAAAATTCTGGCGGGAAACGGTTCGGCTCGTGCCAGTAGTAACAGGATGGCGGCTATTATCTCTATTGTGCCGTTGACAATGTCGGTTAATGCAGAACTGTCTCGAATTGACCACAGTGTGGACAGGAGCTTTGGAAGGGTGGGACGAGAAGCGACGGTAGGGTGGGACTACGGGGGGTTTTGAGGAAAAACGATTGTGAAGGGTAAAAGGGTGAAATGACGTCGACTTCCTTAATTACCCTTATTATAAAATTTTATTATGAAACTTATCTTTTTGAGCGATTTTACGGTTATTCTATTAGGTATAGGCATTTATTTATTTTGCTTCTGATGAATATGTAAACCTAATTATACAAAGGTACAACTTATCAATAATTAGATTTTGCCGTCGTTTTTGGAATAGTTCATCTTTCTTCCAGCTTTAAAATTATTGTGCGATAAAAGACAGCACGAAATTAAAGTCCCCTAACTGTCATTGGTCAGACTTTTCGCTTTATTGAATAATCATGATGACCCACAAGTCTGTAAGCCATAGCATTATGCTGAAACTGCGGCGGCGGCGGCGGCGCCTGTTTGGCAGTCTTTATTTGTAAGCCTGAATTTGTGTAATTTTTCTTTGATTTTATTTTTGTTTTACTATCAAATAAATGTATTTTGTTCCTTCTTTCTTTTTTTCTTTCTGTCACCTCCACTCTAACATCTCAAGTCCTTTGAGTTTTTAATTTGACTAATTTAATTGAGCGTCGAAGGCTACCGTTGCCCGAAACCCGAAATCAATTCGCAGCAGTCTTTCTGAAATTCGTAGCGTTACTTTCCGAACTGAAATCGATTTCAAACTTTGAAACGAAACCGAATTCATTATTTACGTGTAACTTTTTAGTAATTTTATCGATCGTACGTTCTTTTTGTTTTACTCGGAAGCTCGAAAGCTGTGCATTGTAATAAACGTTATTTTATTATAAGTAAAATAAACAACAATTTCGATAACGGATCAACCATTATCTATGTAGATTCGAATTCCGAACTAACTTTCTGAAAGTAGGTAAATAAAATATTTCTTTCTCAATTTATAGATGCAAATTGAGGTAAAGTAACTATGAAACTTTTTAGGTGTACCTCACTTTGTACAGAAATATAAAAGGGACCTACTACATACAACCATCAAATGGATTAACAAAGGTGAACTGACACAAACAAGTTCAGTTTACGAGATCATACTCGCATGCGCGTGCGCGTCTAATCATTGCGATTACAATCAACTGAACACCGTCGTCGTCGCTGTATCGTCGCTTCGCATAACCCTGTTATTGTTAGCAGATGCAATTATCGACAGATGTCTAAAATCAACGTGTCAGTACATTACAAATCGAGCAGGAAGCGAACTGTTATACCTACTTTATGTTATTTTCTAATGAGAGCCCTATACTTCATCGAAATAATAATTACGTTATATGAGAGCAAGGTTACACGCTCAGTCTGGCGTCAGTCTGGTCCATCAGTCTTGACTGACGCCAGAATGATGGATGATTTTTCACGGTACACGGTTAATCTAGACTGAAGGCAGACAGCGGTTTACACGGTCATTCTCCGATCATTCATGGACCAGACTGACGCCAGACTGACGCCAAACTGACGCCAGACTGAGCGTGTAACCTGGCTCTTACATCTATCTATACTCGTAAAGGTGCATAGATAATATTATCTCTGTTCGGAGTTTGGGACTTGGGTACTGTTTTAGATCAACCGCCTCCGTGGTCTAGTAGCTAGTCCGCTCGTTTCACATCAAAAGGTCACGAGTTCAATTCCCGGCGGGGTCACACTTTGTAAAACTCAGTTTGGTTGGTGGTAGAGCATTTTCTGAGCCCTTCTGGCGAGCTAGTCTTGCCACCAAACATGAGTGTTATAGCGTTGATGTATTCCGGCATGGAGAAAAGATAGCCAGTTCCCCATCGCGTTGGGGAATCTTGGTAAGCCCGCTTCCATCTTCGGCATTATTATCACTTACCACCAGGTGAAATAAGTTGGTTTTCACTGAGGCATTATTTACCGACAGACGAGTCAGTAACAGCAGTTAACAGCTGAATTTAATTTTAGATATCCTTGTTTATACACGCAACGTTACGTTTCAAAATTGTCATCTGTGTAAACTAATATTTCTGTATTAAGTATACACATATCGCAGTATATTCAGAAAACCACGTATCATTGCAAAATGCCAGGTGATTGAAAAAACTGTATGTAACTCTTTTTTTTTGGGTACCACCAAAAAACACCTCACCTAACCGTCCATCCTTCGTCTGATTTCGTAGTTTTTATATCTCACTATCTCACTCGTATTATAAATGCGAAAGTATGGATGCTTGTTTGTTTGTCAGTTTGTTTGTTTGTTCCACTTTCACGCCGAAACTACTGAACGGATTTGGATGTTGGTAGGTAGATAGACAAAGCACTCGGCTAAGACATAGGATATTTTTTATCCCGGAAAACACGAGGGATCCCGGAGGAATGGCTTAAAACTGAAATTTTACTGTGTCACTACATCTCTCTGGACCCAATCGTAAGGGAAGTCCATGCAGACGAAGTCGCGGCCGGAAGCAAGTATATACTATTTCCAAATATGTAAAAATTACGATGTTTGCAAATAATATCCAACTTTTTTTTGTACTAAGTACGATAGGTAACTCGGGTTGGGTTCCATTCACGAAACTGAACAACTCGTGAATGACCCGTCCACCCACCAGTGGGAAACTCCAGTGGGTGGACGGGCCGGGAGGGCTTTTCCCAAGCCATACTGAATTCTCACGAATAGAACATGCTGTAAAGTTTCCAGGAGTGGTATTTTTACACCCTGTATTTCACCGTTCTCTTTTATCCTTGAAGAAGATATTTATTGTATCTTATTGATCTTCATCGTCAAAAATTGTCACCACTGTTAGAGTAGGTAGATTCTCTTCCCAGATCGGTGGAAGTTCATGTCACACTCCTCCCAATCCATTCACCGATACCAAAATCTTGATCGATGTCGTCACCTTAAAGATAATTAAAATCTTATCTCAACAACCAATGTTATCTTCAGTTCCAGGACTAATGGCTGGCACACCTTAAAGGACCACTTCCTCATCATGGCTCTCAAGGCACTAACTCTCTTCTTCATCGCTATCGGCTCCAGCTTCTGCTTCAATGGCGACAGCTTCGAACTAGAATGCCCTGATGAGTGCGACTGTCACTACTTCCGTATCAATTGGGTCACTGACTGCTCTGAAAGCAACCTGACAGAAGTCCCTTACGATGAGCTGAGTCTCAGCGTGTACATCCTGGATTTGAACGGGAACAACATAACGAAGCTAAAAACCTTTCCAAATGACATCAAGATGAGGAGGTTGCAGATTGCTAATAATAGACTGACGAGGGTGGACAGGGAAGCGTTCGCAGGGCTGGAGTATCTCATTGATGTGGATTTGTCTGGGAATAACATCAGCTATGTTGATCCGGAGGCATTTCTGTAAGTATATACGATATTTAATTTTTATTATCCATAACCTCTAAACCCTTGGCATCATCTCACCTGATGTTATCTGATAATGCTGAAAGATGGAAGTGGGTTTACTAAGATTCCCTAACGCAAGAGAGAACTGGCGAAACTGCGTAAAATGGTAGCGATAGGTAAAACTTAGAACAAAAAAAATATGATCACAAATAATGTCAAGATCACGTGACCAAGGGTGATGATAAGTGCAACACCAGGCAACCGCCGCATAAACCTTGCGGATAAGACGGTTAAATTGTGCCACACGATAAGAGAGAGAGATCTGAAACCCTCTGAGTGCCGAATCTTAGATAGGTAAATGATACCTAATAAAAAACACAAACAATATTTTCAATCGGATCAAAGAGCAAGTTAAAGTAGTAACTATTAGTTAATCTGTGGTCGCAGTCAGTACAATAGCAAACGCAGAAACGTAAGTAAGTAGATACAAATCTTTTGTAATGTGATTTATCGTTCGTTGACTTCTATTTTATGACAAACAAAATTATCGAATAAAGCAATGCTAAAGTGCAATAACATTTCAATAATCAAAGAGTTTCTACACAAACTGACATTGGACAGATTAATTTCAAAGGTATCACGATACTGAACATGAGTCACTGTTTACCTCATATTATAGAATCATATTCCCATGGAGCCTATTGTTTGCCGTTTGCTCCACAGTGGCCAGTCAGGGGCCGTCCAAACACAATGCTGATGACAAAATTGAGCCAATTACTCCTGGACTTGTTATGTGGCGGCAGACGGCAAATTGCCTCTCGTGATGCTGATATTAGATAATGACGGCTCAGAGAATGCAAATAGAATTTGCCTAGCCCGTTTACATATTGACATTGCTTGTGACTACATTGTCGCCTGTTTGTATAGTTTATAATCGGTGCCCAACAAACTTCAGTTATACTGCAGGATACTGTTACTGACGATACAGTCGAAAGCAATAAGTTTTGTATTAGAATAATCATAAAAGTTAACTGACAATCATTTATTCGTGTTTCTTTTCGTATCGAATATTGCGAGAATTTGTGTGTTAATATACATACACAGACCGCCCGGGCGTGATAATCAACTAAAATGTTATAATTATTTTTGTCCGAAAACAACAAATCGGTAACGATTTTTCTTTAAAATTCCAGGGATTCACACGGCCTCCTCAACGTGGAACTCCAGGACAACCCAATCACCAACGTTGAGGGTCCCTTCCTCATATCCGGCACGCTTCAGTTCCTGGACATCAGCAACTGCAACCTGTCCTACATCAACCCCCAGTTCTTCGACAACACCACTTCACTTACAACTGTTGACCTATCGAAAAATCCTCTTAAAACCCTTGAAACAGGCATCTTTGATGTTTTGACTAGCCTAGAAACTCTAAAACTTAACGATTGCAAGTTAACCAGCATATCAGAAATCACTTTCATGAACGTCGTAAATCTGAAGAACTTAGAACTGGCTGGAAATTACTTAAACTCCATTGATTGGCCGGAAATACTGGGCAAGTTGACTCACCTCGAATTTTTAAATTTAAGAAAATCTGGCATCACTTCTTTATCTGAAGACACATTTGCAAACTGCTCTAACTTGGTAACACTAATTCTAGCGGACAATGAACTGCGTGATTTGGATGTGGCTGCTACTTTAGGCAATAGTCTGAACCATTTGGAAGTATTAGATCTATCAAACTGTAAGGTACAAGGTCCTATCTCCGGAGAAGCATTTGCTAACGCGACTAGATTGAAAATCCTTTATCTATCTGGCAATCCTCTGTTCGCACCTGACTTACAAGAAGCTATAGCTCCTCTACCGAAACTGGAAAGATTATTCCTTAGCAACTGTGGTCTTCACAATCTACCCGACAACTTTAATGTGTTCGATAACCTACAAGAGCTAGATATTTCACATAATCCACTTAACAACGTCTTTACAAGACTACTGGCTCCGCTTGAACAGTTAGAATACCTTAACATGGGATACAGTAACCTATCCTTTATTGGACCAGATACATTCTCTAAAATGACATCAATGAAAAGGCTTGTCCTCTCTGGAAATGACCTATTGTCACTTGAAGCAGGACTTTTTGGAAATCTTACACAATTAACAACTTTGGAGCTAGAATTTTGCGGTTTAAAGAGACCTCTAAATTCAAATGCTTTTTTCAAGAATCTCACCTACATGGATTTGAGAGAGATTAGACTTGGTGGAAATCCTTTAGTTATACCTGAATCAGGACCAGTTTTTCCAAGACAATTGTCTCAAGTAACTATTTTGGATATGAGTAATTGTAACATCAGCTCTTTAAACCCTGACGCTTTTAAGAACACTGAGAATATAACTGATTTGAATTTAGCTGGAAACCGACTCAGGTCTCAAGAAGGAAGTCTAAGTTTCTTGGAAAGATTGCATCACTTGGAGAAGATAAACCTTAGCAATAACAACTTGACAACAATTGATCCACAGATATTTGTGAACAACCCTAAACTCCATTCGTTGAATCTAATAGGCAATCCATTTATATGCGATTGTAAGATCGCCGAAATGTGGGACTGGGCTAATATGATCAAGGGTAACTTGGACGTTTTGATCGGAGCCAAGAGCGCGGAACAAGACATTGTCGTCAAAGGAAACAAAAAGAAGAAGAGTTTGTATTGCCACTACAATGAGACTACGCTCCGAAATGTAACTTTAACAGCCAATAGGACAGTTCCAGGAAGAAGACCATTCATTAAACCGAGAGAATTGACTTATGCTAATAGAACATGGGCGAAGTATGTGAGAGAGTCGGGTTGTGAGCCCGTCGTCAAGATACTTAGGCCAGTGGCCTTAGTGGCAGAGTTCCTCGGTCTCGATAAGAGTGCTTACATTTCCACAACCGTTATTGTTCTGGCAGTCGTAGCACTGGCTCTCGGCTTTACTACATTTATGATGACTATCCGGCTTTTCAGAAGGAGCATGAAAAACACTGATACGGAACAAAACAGAAAACAGAGATAGCAGTTAAAAGTGAAAACTAATTAGTGGACTAATTAGTCAGTTGTGCCACATGAACAATTTCAGGTTTGATAATGTAAGTGAACCCGATTTATAAACTACTACTTTTATACTTAGTATCCTTGAATAAAATATGGTGTAAATTTTAAATGTAGGTAAGTGTCTATAGATTATATTATAATTTGTAACTGAGCAGAGGATTACGCATTTTATACTAAACCTTATAATACGTTACGCCTAGTCAATTTGTTTTGCAGACAATTCGAATTTTGAGGGTATGATTCTCATATCAGATATATAAATTAAGAAAGAAATAAGCTTTATGTTAAACTATCAGTATTGGACATTAATTTATGAATAAAAATCATTCCGATGTTAGTATTATGCTTGTATTTTTTTAGTCCTCATCCGTAATATCTATTTACATTTCATACCTGGGGCATTAAAATTCTCGAGTGGCGACCGCGCACTGAAAGATGTCACGTAACCGGGCCTCCTTCTCGGTGTACCGATGACCTAGTGAAGGTCGCGGGTACCCGCTGGAAATCTTTGGGGGTCTTTGTCCAGCAGTGGACGTCTTTAGGCTGATGATAGATATCGTAATAAAGGTAACATCCAGACAGACACAGAGCAAACAAATCATATCATCACAGAAATGTTTGCCCTAGGTGGTTATCAGTCAGTCAAATTTAGATTGATCTTGTTAAATATTTTATCATTAAGATTGTGTTATTTTTAGCGTTCCTTATCTCAAAAGGAAAAAAATAAACCCTTACAGGATCACTCGTGTGTCTGTCTGTCCGTCTGTCACAGCCAATTTGCTCTAAATCTACTGGACTAGTCGAAACTTAGTACACATATAGATATCTGGATTCAAACACGGTCGTGTAACGGAGTTCCGGGTGGTCGTGACTTTTGGAAAAAAATATGACGATTTAAATGAATGTGTAAAGCATCTACTTGAAAAAAAAATAACATTTTGAGTTTTAATCGAAATAAATGAATTTTGAGTGGGCAAATCAGATTTTTTTTGCAAACTGTACCGTGTGACACATTAAATGTAATTTAGTGTAATCAATGGCTTTGTTGTAAGGATCTTAAACACATAGAGGGTAGGCCATTTAGATCGGTTAGTACGAGTATGGGCAAGTCTGAAACTATGAGACATTTTATAATATAAGATTTTAGTGACAAGAAAAACTGTATTCATTTTTTTAAAACTTGTACTCAGTTCGGGAATCGAACCCGGACGTATTGAATAATATAACTTACATTATTTCTATTTGGATATCAATTGTGTAGGTCTTAAGCAGTAAATGTTACTATTGAAACATGATATTATCTCAAATGAATAAATAAAATGCATTGTTTTTATATCCTTTTACATTCTTCGTATGTGTTATAGTTTCAGACTTGCCCATATTTACTGACCGATCTAAATTAAACACCCTGTATATATATTTTTTATAATTGAAAATAAATTTTTGCATAATTATTTCAGCAAATAAACAAAAATTTACCAACTCCCCATATCTCCGAAACTACACTGCGCCTAAAATTTTGAAGAAAATAAGTACGGAAAATAGTTCTTTACTTAGAGGTAAACAGGAAAACTAACAAGAAGTCTATTGTCTTAAAATAAGCTGGTGAAATTCCCAATATTATTTGTTTGTAAGAAACCCTCAGTGCGCGAGTCAGACTCGCTTGTCCGGCTTTTTTTTTATATCTGTCAATTTAGTCACAGTTTTTTGTACATGTTTCTTCACAGCTTGGTTTCCTAGCCAGCGGCGTTCATAATCGGCTATTGCTCAACTGACCGACACAAAACATCTCGTTTTATTGTAGGGGAAGGAATTCATTATAGAATTTAAACTGAACAGCATTTAAAAAAGTAATTTCTTTAAAAAAAAAAAACAGGAAAATAAAAATGAAGTTAGCTAACAACTATTTATTTCCGTAGGATTGCGTGATCAGTTTCCATATCCGCTTCAGTTATGAACCAAACAAATTATTCCAGCGACTTTTTGTCGGATACAGTGGCTGACTGCACAGAATCACCATCGCTACTAGCTTACGTTGTTTTTTTTTATTATTATTAAAAGAGAATAGCAAAATTGGAACAAGAAACAGTCTTCGTCACGTAATGTATTGATCGATAGCGAAAGTCACATTGCGCAAGATGAGCTGAGTAATTTTTTGTGCAGGACAAAATTAAACACAAATAAAAAATAAAAAAAACATTTATATGCTAATGGACTTATAAAACTTAAATATTAAATAAAGAATAATTTAATTAATATGTTATCAGCTAGGTTTGCCACCGGTTGTACTAGTTTTTTTAATGTACCAATTCTCTTTGTATATTTTCTTTCTCATCGGCTTTTTGCTTTCGGGACTATGGTTACTGGCCATCGCTGCTAGTTCACTGTCCAGCACCAAAGGAGCTGTTATAGGCGAGAAACCATAGTGAAATTGTGGTTCCACGAAATGTGTTTTATACTTTCTGAAGGGCTGCGACGATGACGCAAACGGGCTGTTGTCCTGCGGCGATCCTTTCGAGTAGTCAAACTCATATAGTTTTGGAGCAGCTTTGTACTGTATAAAGAACTGCTTCCCTTGTTCTTTGGGTTGGAACACAGACGAAGGATATGTGAAGGAGGGTGATGCAAGTACATACTTCTCCTTTTGCTTTGGCTTCTCTTCTTTGTTGCCAAATAACTTCTCAGGCCTATTATGTTTGTATGTATTGTAATAATCTTCCTTCTTTCTATAGTGATCGGCAAAAGTTTGTGGCTTGTTGACAGCGTAATCCAGGAAATAATCTTCTTTCAATTTTTCTCTAGCGTCTTTGTAATTTGAGCGTGTGGATTTTGGGAATTCGTCCCCTTCTTGCTGATACTGTTGGAAAGGAGTGTTTTGAATGTCGTAGTGCGAATGAAATTTAGGCACTCCATACGATTCTGGGTCGAATATGTCTTTTTCTTCGTTATTATTTTCTTCATAGGCTGGGAATCCAAATGCAGAATTCTTGTATGCCTTTTCGAAGTCTTCTTCGCTGTCGACCTCCTCTATTGGTTCTGATTGCTCCTCGTCGTCAGCATTCTCATCAACGATCTCTTCTTTTATAATAACTCCTTTAGATTTTTCCATAACATGTGGTATAGGACCTTGAGGTCCTGATGTAGGTCTAAAGACTTCTTCTTGTTCATCTTGTGAAACTTTTTGTGGAGCAGGCGAAGGAGGCGAAGGATTTTCTCTAACATGCTGTGAAGGGTCTACTTTTATCGGTGCATTGGGTTGATGCGGCTTTAATAAACGTATTTCTTCTTCATATTCGGGGCTAATAGCTTGATACGCGTTTTGTACGGTAAAAGTTAGCGGTGTTGAATAGAACTGAGGAGTAAGCTGTACGACTTCCTGTTGGACTTGCTTGTTGGGAAGATGATGGTGAACTTGTTCTCTATGTTCTGGTTTTAACTGATGAGATTGTCTTGTATCGTGATGACCGCTTGATTGATGCATTTTTGGAGGAGGGCTACTATGATAAAACGCCTGCTTAGTTGGTGGGGCTTCTTGGTAATATTGTGTCTGTCTGGGTGGTTCCTCATGGTGGCTCTGGGGTCCTTTTTGATAATTAGAAGGGCCTTCATGGTGATGTTGTTTAGAATCATGCTGATTTTTTGGAGAGTCGTGATGACGAGGCGATGAATCGTGATAATGTTGCGGTGATTTATGGTGATGATTCGAATTTTCGTGATAATGATGTGGAGCTTCATGAGGTTCAGAGTTTCTCGGCGATTCTGGATGATGTTGTGAATGAGGCGCTCCGTTTTGGTGTCCCTGACTTTTGTGATGATTTGGCGACTCTCTTTGATGATTATCATGCAAAATGCGCTGAGGTTGCGAAGGTTGGTCATCGTCTTCATCTTCGGCTGAAGATTCTTCTGAGTGTTCTGATTGGCGCGGTGGTTGTCTTACCTCTTCATTGTGCTCGTCTTGATCTTCAGGACTAAACGTGTAAATAAGCTGTTTAGGATTTTCAGGATTACTTTCGTATTCGACGTGTTGTACCTTTAAGGGTTCCTTGGAACTGTGAGAGAAGCTATATGTTACTGGTTCTTCTTGCTTTTTACTGTGGTAAGTGTAGGTTACAGGCTTCATGTTAGTCTGTTTATTATAGCTTACTACTTGTTCGTTATAAGTTTCTCTGTGATTCGGTGAGTTTATTTCGTAAGAAAATTCAGGACCACCGTTGGGGTCCCCAGAAACTATTATAGTTGGTTTTGCAGGCTTATTTTGTTTCTTGTTTGCTATTTTCTTTTTTGGCGCTTCTACTTTGGGCTTTCCAACAACTACTCCACTATCATAAGACTTAGTTTTTTGGATGGTGAATTGTTTATTATATTTTTTCTTTCCATCATTTATATTTAAGTTAGGTAATTTGTGATATGTGGCGTCATTGATTCTGGGCAAGAAATTCTGCACTTGAGGCACGACAGGATTATCAAATGTTAACGGTTCAAGGAGGCTAAGATCTAACAAAGGCAAAGGTGGTTTAGTTTCTAAAGTCACAATAGTCTTCTTTCCATTTACAATGGCAGTAACACTTGTTTGGGCAGGTTCTGCTTGAATTTGTCCTTTTTGATTTGAGTTCTCCTGTTTGGTATCCTTGTTGTTATCATTATTGTTTGAATTTGTTGAAAAACTGTGAGGAGTATGAGAGCTGTGTGATTGCTCGGAGGCGTGAGATAATTTATAACTTTGTTCATAAACTTTTGGTTGCCGGGAATCTGGGTGATTGCTCTGGGTATTTTCCGGACTTGCTAGCAATCGCTGGAATTCTGCCGGAGTATTCGACTGGAATGATGTCGGTATATTCGAATGGAATGAAGACGGAGAATTTGAATGATATGCACTAACACCTGATTGCTTTTGAGATGTCGCGAAGCCGGGTACACTAGCATAAAATCCAGATGTAGAAGGCGCAAAGCCTCTTATATTTTCAGCATATACAAGAGGTTGCGAGAAACTTCCAAAGTGTGTAAGAGGAGTAGGCGAAGCAGATGACTGTGAGTGAGATGGTATTCTATAAGGTTGCGATCCAAAAACATAGTGTGGCACTGCTTGCTTGTATTGGAAGCTGGGTGCACCTGCTATCGCCAGGGGTTGTGACAGATGAGCAGGGAGCTCTTGCAGTTGAATGTACTGTTGTGGGTAAGCCATCTTGTAAGGCACTTGAGACGGCGACACAAACTTTCCGTACGAGTCCTTCAAGTCCTTGAGGTAGCCACGCGGGGATGGTACTATAGCACTTTTCACGGGGTTTATTTGGGAGCTTGCGCCGGTAGGTCCCCTGACCACGATAGGCGCGTGGAATGAAAAGGAACCGTGGGGCGCTGCACTCGCGTACACCCCGACAGGGATGTTTTTGTATAACCGCAAGCCACTTTCAGCACTTTCATTGTCCTTTACTGAACTTTTCACTGTTTTCTCTTCACCGAGCGTTTCGCAGAACGCTAGACAGCAGATCGCTGCTATAAGTGCCTGGAAATAAAATACAAGTGTTTTAACTTTCACTTTTTTGGTTGAATTTATAGTTTATGAATATATTGGTATAAGTAAATAATTTAAAGACATCCTACCTGTCTCCCCATGGCGAGCGACGACGCTGAGAGGCAGCGGGAGAGGCACTACGCGGCGCGGGCGGCGCTACGCGCTTATATCGTTTCTGCGCGAGCGCACCGCAAGTTGCATCGCGCACCGGTCACCTAGCGCTTTTCCCAAACTCCCATTATATCACCAAAACACTAAATTGAACAGATGCAAACTAGACTTATTCGATTATTATTTGATTGTTAACACAAGATAAATTACTTCCTCGCTGACTCTATTCATCGTATTTCTTGGTGCGGACCGGCGACAACCAGCGACAATAGATTTGGGAACCCAAGTTACATAATATGAAATTAGGTGATGGATTCGGTCTTTGCTTTTAATTTTATAATTATCACACTTGAGACTTTTAATCAACAGTTAGTATTAAAGACAATTTCTTTTTTTTTATTGGACGAAATCTATGGATGCGTATTTTCACGGTAGAGCAAGGTGTTTGAGAAACCACACCGCAACGGCGACGGTGTGACAACAGATCGCGGATTTTTTTGCAACGGGAAAATTGATTTAACTGTTAAGCTCTGAAGATTAAGCGGCCTTGGGTGGGTTGCAATGCAAATCGTGTGGTAGGTAGGTACGTGCCCGACACTAGGGCTGTGGTAAACAATTTATTTAGCTATTGCCGCAGATTACATAATTTATAGTATTGCACCAACGGCCTCACTAGGATCTAGAGTTTGAGTTTTCAATACAAACCGAAACTACACTGTAACTATTATATTATATCTATACCGAAACGTTTAGTACACGCCGCGCCGCACGCACCCAGACATTATTATATCTATATATTAATGGATAAATGTTTTCTACAACGAAAAAACATGAACTTTTTGAAAATATTTAGGTTTTAACGTGCCCATCCCATGCTGAATCTGAAATGTGTAATTAGAATTAGTGATAAAAATTAAAACTTTTCTATGTTTTTCTACAACACTGTAAAGAAAACTCCTTGGACAGAGTTTACATGTGTTGTATCTTGTTACCTATCACTTTCCTAGCCTAGTTAGCCTAATGACTTTCATCTAGGCTGGTCACGGTCGCCGACCATAGGGTGTACCCATGAAACCACAGTGAAAGTAAGCATATTAGTTGCCTGGAGAGACAGCCTGTTGCTATTCTACATGTATGTATAGTTCATTCCAATCAAACAAAGCAAAAGGTAAACAAACAGAATGCAGATGACATTGACATGTGCCAGTTCCAGTTTGTTTACGTTTTTTTATTTTATTGTAATGAACAATATGTGATGCCAAGGGCATACCATTGAAGAGAAAGAAAAAAAACAGTGATAAAAAATACAATATTATCATCACCTAAGTATATTACATATACACATTTATAGTATATACACACATATATAGTATACATTTAAGGTGTTAACAAATTAGCAGGTATTACTTAAACTGGGGCTTCTACTAGTGAAAATGAACAAATTTTCCAAGGGAACCGATAGTCAATTCGCAAAATTTTACTTCCTATACTTCAGCTTTTTTTGAGATTGGAATGAACTATACAATTACAATACAACAACTATACAATAACATGCAACAAATGTTGTTAATATTTTTTTCATTTTCATTATGGGAACGCGAAACTGATTTAATACACCCAGAAATAGCAAACAAATCTATTCGTCACAGAAATGTTGATTCTGGGTGAAAATCGAACCCACGAATCAGGAGCTCTAACCACTAAACCACCGAGTCAGACACATATTATGAGTTGGACAGGACCGACCGCGTTTAGACAAACCCAGTGCTAGTGATAGCCAATTAGCCATGATCATACGTTCTTCTTACTCCTCAGAGTTAACGACTTAAAATACATATATAGCTCATTCCAATCAAAAAAAAGCAAAAGGTAAACAAACATAGTATGCAGATGGCATTGACATGTGTCAGTTTCATAGTAAGTTTGTTTACGTTTTGCTTTTTTTTGATTGGAATGAACCATACATACGTCATGGCCTCCGACGAGACCCTGCCACTTCGAACGAACCTGAGCGATTACTGGCCAGTCTATACAAGATGTTAAAAAAGTGCGTTTAAATTTTTAAGGGGCTACTTACTCAAAATCAAGTACTGAAACAGGAAAAATGTTGAAATAATTCGATCTAAAACTTTTTTTCAGTTTCCCATACAAATTCTTGATTCTCTTCACTATTCAGATTTAGTATGGGAAACTGAAAATAAAGTTATGGATCGGATTTTTTCAATATTTTTCTTGTATTCTATATTTAATTCTGAGTAACCCCCCTAAAATTTCAAACGCACTTTTCTTAACACCTGTATATGAGCACATTAATCAGCTACTTTAGCTAAATTACTGCCAAATACCAACACTGTCGCTCAATAAGGCAAAGTGGCAGTTCATCACGCAAGTTCCTCACTTCCGTCCGTCTTCCCCTTTGAATGCTGTTATACCTGGTTACACCACAGATAATGATAGTGCATCGCTAAACACAGTAACAATTATATGCAGATTAGTTACAGGGTATTGAAAAAAAAACGTTTGTTTTAAGGGGTTGATCACAATTAAGTATAGAATAGACAGGCGCTAATCCAGGGGGAGGGAGATGGGTGCAATTGCCCCCCCCCCCCCCCTCCCCCCGAAGCCTGACCGAAGTACTAAAACTTCTATGAAATGCAAATTAACTATTCAAAAATTTTTTATATTAACGGTCTATTACCATCGACCGCTTCATAAATAAGGGTACACGGAAAATTTGCCCCCCTCCCCTGACTGAAATCCTGGATCCGCGTCTGAGAATAGAACACAGGAAAAAATTCGATCTACAATTATTTTTTTCAGTTTCCTACACTAAATCGGAATAGTAAATCAAGAATGGGAATTTTATGGGGAACTGAAAAAATATATATCTTAGACCGAATTTTTCCAAAATTTTTCCTGTATTCTATACTCTCTTCTGAGTAACCTCTTATTTCAAACGCACTTTTTTTAACACCCTGTATAACTTTCGGCGCAACGACTGCGGAACTAAATATTGATACATTTGACTGACTAACATTTTAACCGCCTCCGTGGCCTAGTGGTTAGTTCGCTCGCTTCTTATCATGAGGACGCGGGTTCGATTTCGAGCGGGGTTCAAGTTTGAAGTACTCGAATTGGGTAAAGCATTTTCTGGGCCCGCCAGGGTAGCTACTAGCTACCATCATATTATATCGACGGTCCCAACGTACAATCCCATAAGTGGTAGATAAGTGATTTTCAGTTTATGTTTCCGATTACTAAAAGTTTTGATTTGTCATCTGGTAAGAAACCCATGGAAAAGTGTAAAACGTGGTTATAACTGTTGCTTATTGATGTGGTTCAACGTTTTACAGTAACTATGATTTTGCAAGGCTATATTTAAAAAAAAAGGCTTTGATTTCATATACGCCTCTAATAATGCTTACAGAATACGATGCGTTATTAATTAACAACAGAAAGTCGCAACAAACTGGCGTTACTCACTGGACAAGTACTGTAAATTGTTTAACATAGGGTTGTTTGTGCCGTCATAGTGCCGTCAGATGATATAAAAATTACATTCGCCAATAGGCGTTACTTTATGTACGCCTATAAGTCACGACTTTTTTTACTGCTTTTTGAGATAAGCCTCACGAGTATTTAGAAAACCAAAACACTAAGAGTTACACCTCTTTGCGACGACATGGATCTTAAAAAGACGAACATTTTGGTAGTTTTAACTAATTTCTGACTTTTTATGAGATACGCCTGTTTGTGTCGTTTCGACGAATTTTATCGTTTATACTGAAGAACATTTTCAAGGAACCAATACAACGGAGTAAACATTTTTTGGACAAACTTTGCTCCGATTGCATGGTTTGTTCAGATTCATCAGTAGGATAAAATTATAAGTGTATAACCCTGTATCGATACATAAAATTCCTCCCCCTATATTCATAACTAAGTTAGGTGCAATACCACAGACCAGTGTCCCTGACCCAGCAAGCACTTTTTTTTCTAGGGCTCCTAGAAGAAACCTATATACCTATCTCACATTTTAGAGCATAATTAGAACAATCATCATAACAAGTGAAAAAATTTGAGCAATCCCAAACACACTTTTCGAGATACGAGCGCCAACTGGTACACAAAAAATTAACGGGGAAAATCAGTTTTTAGCGTCTACCGCTGTAACTATATAACGTTTTGGAATTCTTGTTTTTTTTTAGCAATTGCTCTAATTTTGCTCTTAATCGGGGCACAAAAAACAGTCGTGTATTCATATTAGGGTGAGTGGGGGAAGTGAAAAACGGGGTAAGACAAAAAGTCTCCCCTATCGCCTAATTCATGATGGTAATTTTAGTGCTGGTAACATTGTTCAGAGCGCAATTTTGTTACGTCTGGCCACACAGTTGGCAGTTACCACTAGGAGTTCGTGGATGTGTCTTACGAATTAATTTGTGTCAGGTGGTTTTTCTCAAATCAAATGGTCGATTTTTAATCTTACCCCGTCTCATATAACTTGGACAAGAAACTATTTCAAACTTCCCCGTCACCCTTTCATCTTCCCCCTGATTCATTTTTATGATAAAAGTATTTTATATGACCTTTTATTATACAAATTGGGACAGCATTAACATAATGTTATAGACAGAATATCAAATTAAAACGTTTATGTTGCTTTCTTACATTTTGTTTCAACAGAAGTCAATTAGGTTCTGTGACACCACAGACCACAGTTTATTAAATAGCATTAAGTACGATACATAACAGACACTCTCTTGTCGTTCTCTGAAGACGACTTCACCTATTCCCCCCCCCCTCCCCCGTACGCGTACGATCTGGTGACGGTCCATCTCGCTCACACTTGCGTGTTAGAAAGGGAGTCGTAGTCGTAGTAAATAATTCGTACTTTTTGTATGGAAGGGAGTCGTAGTCGGTAAATAATTCGTACTTTTTGTATGGAGTATCGGGAACGAGCAATACATACTGAGAATTTAATGGAAGAGATAGGGCAGTGTGCACTCCAGATATAGACAGCAAATTAAAAGAATACGTTTTATTTAATTACTTTATATATTTTGTACAAAAACTTTAATTTTTTATTTATACAACACAAAAATCTTAAATGAATTAAAAATACTAAATAATTACAACTTGTGGTTTAGGACAATATTTTGTATGTCTTATATTTAAACACATTTTAAGAAAAACATTCATTCGAGAGAACAAGACACTCTTTAAAATATTATTTACACTCTTGATCTAAACATCTTCAAATCGAGAGTGAATAAACATTATTTGAGATCACATACAAACCATTCACTCGTCGTATCAAAGCTTAAAATCTGGCGATACTGAAGTCACAGACTTTCAATCAATCATATATAAGGTGCTACTTTATTAGTGCCCGATATTTTACTCAGTGCTTCTACTCCTGATTTTGATCAACTTTCCCCAAGAAACTCATAGTCAAATCGTAAAAAAAATTTTGGACTCTTCATACTAATTTGGCCGCTCGGCTGATAGATTTGTATGAAGAGTCCAAAAAAATTTTTTACGATTTGACTATGAGTTCCTTGGGGAAAGTTGATCAGAATGAGGAGTAGAAGCACTGAGTAAAATATCGGGCACTAATAAAGTAGCACCTTATATATAGCGGAAAAGTGCCAGTTTAAATTTTATTAAAGCAGAATTAATGTTGTTCACAAAAAACGTTCACAACACTCTATGTTAACTTGTCAACACTATAACGGTTAGTTTTACTTATACGAATTAAATTATACAAGATAATTATAACAAAATAGGTATAGGAGCCATTAAGTGGCTCTACGACTGTGCTGAATTTGAAAGGAAGCAGATCGATTTTTATATCATTTTGTGATTTCATTCTGTCTTAGTGTTATCATATCTATACAGGGTGTAACTAAGAATGGTTTCAGAGATCCGCGCTTCGGCAGCGCTGTTGAACAGCGCGCGTTTCACCAGTGTTCACGCGTGAAACCAGCCAAAATTGGTGTAGGACCCGTTAACTGGGGATTCTACTCATCGCGCTTAACAAATTTTGTTCTACGACATTGCTCAAATCGCAAAAAAAAATTTGGACTCTCCATACAAAAATGGAGATCAATTTGTATGACATATCCAATTTTTTTTTTTGTGATTTGAGCAAAGTCGTAGAACAAAGTTGTTCAGTGCGACGAGTAGAATCCCCAGTTAACGGGTCCTACACTAATTTTGTTACACCTGTATATGTATGGTTCATTGCAATGAAAAAAAAGCAAAACGTAAACAAACTTACTATGGAACTGACACATGTCAATGTCATCTGCATACTACGTTTGTTTACCTTTTGCTTTTTTTTTATTGGAATGAGCTATATGTATTTAAATGAAACGCATATATCGTCCCTCGCACGACTAACACTCCTATCTCATTTTTCTTAAGTTTTTAAAAACAACCCTATTTCA
The DNA here is from genome assembly GCA_958295455.1 of Coleophora deauratella. NCBI lineage: Eukaryota > Metazoa > Arthropoda > Insecta > Lepidoptera > Coleophoridae > Coleophora > Coleophora deauratella. The sequence continues at coordinate 18,631,131 of OY282392.1, read as the reverse complement.
ATTACATAAAGTCCAAACTCAATTCACCAAAAATTTTAGATACGAGAGTTAGTCGTGCGAGGGACGATATGTCTATTTAGGTATATAAGTTTCTGGTTCACATAACACAGGGAAACCTAGTTTGGGGCCAGATGACCGTGTGTAATTTGTCCTGGATATTTATTTATTTATTATTATAAATTAAGTATGATGAGTAGAATCTCCAGTTAACGGGTCCTGTACCTGTTTTGTTATACCCTGTGTATACTAGAAACACTTTATTTTTCACTTGTCATGCAGTCATATTATGTATTTATCCACTTTATATCACTGAAAAGTCATTTCTTAGTCAAATGTCAGCTAACAAAAATCTCTCACCAACTTCACACCCCAAGCCTATTAAACACGTTTCTAGTTATGGTTAAGTTATTTGCATTTTTAACTGGAGGTTTGATTGCATTCGTATTTTTAGGTATCCCTAGCCTTGCCTTAACATCGCTGACTTCTGGCATAGACAATCTCCTTTCTGGTTTATTGAACACTGGCGTGAACTTTGGCTTCAGAATAACTTTTTTTATTGCTTCGATCTCCTTGTAATCAACCCGTTTGGCGAACTTCACAGATTTCGGAGCAGTTACTGGCAACACTGACTTAGAAGTGTCTACTTTAGCAGCAGTTGGTAGCGCTAACTTTTCTTTAACTGAAATGGGCTCTTCATCAGCCCTCATAGTGCATTCCATTGCTATTCTCCTCACATTATTCTTCGTAGTAGTAACTTTCACAGTTTTCTGTAGGACTGGTGGACTTTTGAGGATTCCCTCATATTTCAATGCATCTTTTGGTACTGATAACTCTTTGTCGATATCTTGTTTGGAGCCTAGACGAGAATATATTGGTTTCACCTCCGTTTTAATTGCTGCGTCAATCTTCTGTGTATTGCCGAGTCTAGCAAAAACTGTTTGTTTGTTGGATGTACCTGGAAAGTGAAATTTGGTATTTATCTAACTACATATGGGTGCAAATCATCATCAGCCAAAAGACGTCCACTGCTGGACTAAGGATTTCCGCATCGACCGGTCCTGCGCTGTCCGCATCCAATGGTTTCCCGCAACCTTTACCAGGTCATCGGTTCACCGAGTGGGAGGCCTGCCTACGCTGCGTTTTCCGGTGCGCGGTCGTCACTCGAGAATTTTACTGCCCCAACGGCCATCTGTTCTACGAGCTATGTGCCCCGCCCACTGCCACTTCAGTTTAGCGATTCTGTGAGCTATGTCGGTGACTTTGGTTCTCACGGGTGCACATAATGTACCATTATCTATGGAACTACTAATTACTGCTACATACCTTCTCTAGCTGCCTCTTGTTGTTTTGCCTCGAAGCGTATAAGACGAGACTTCTTTATCTCTGTTTCTGATGTATTTACACTGTGAACAAAATGTTTTGAATTCAAGTAAAAAAAGTAATTTGTATGTGGGCCCTCTCGTGGATTTTAACGTTTAAAAAAGACTTCTTTCTCTATATGGCACCTTTTCAATTAATATCAAAATCCACATAAAAACCATGTAAAAACTCAAAATACCAAAACCAATTTTGTCAAGAATTTCAGAACTAGGTCTTTGGATGCACTTCGAGTGAGGGCAGGAGATCCATGGTAGGTATGACTTTCGGAGAGCGCTTACTTTGCATTTTTTTTTATTAGGTGGCAAACGAGCAGACAGATCACCTGATGGTAAGCGATTACCGCCGCCCATAGACACCCGCAACACCAGAGGAGTCACAAGTGCGTTGCCGGCCTTTAAAGTTTCTTTCGTAGAGCTACTTTTCGAATACTCAGCACGCTAATTCTGTAGCCTGTGATCTCAAAATTATCTAGCACTATCAACTAAAATATTTTTTCTTTACAGATTAATTCACAACCATCCTTACCCTGAGTCAGCAAGCTTCCTCTTGGGCGGCGACGCGTCCGGCGCGGGATTCCGCGTGTAGTGCTCCAGTATGCGGGATGCTGCTGTAGAAATAAAACATTTGACATTTACATTTCAAAATTCTCAACCCATTTTTCTCAAAAAATATTATTTACACCTACTACTTTACTAGTATACTAGGTGTTGGTATGGGGATTGGCTTTGCTAACACACCACCAATTTAAAAATGTTTTTGAGGCTAGTGCTCTATACCCCTGTACAGCCTTAAAACACTTATATTGGTGTAAATTTATTACCCATACCATACATCCCAATAATTGACCACGCTGAATACGTTAAAAACAACCGACTTCAATCGCAACAACTCCAATTTTGCTATGTTTTTGTTGATTTTCTCAAAAACCGCTGAATCGATTTCGATAAAATTTATATGGGACCACCTGTGAAGTATACCCTTTCAAACAAAAAAAGAATTTTCGAAATCGGTTCAGGCGTCTTCGAGTAATCGGTGAACATACATAAAAATAAAAAAAAAGATTCCGACGAATTGAGAACCTCCTCCTTTTTTTGAAGTCGGTTGAAAAGTTATTCAGGCAAAAAATCATTATACTGACAAATATGTAACTATTTCAATGCTTTTGTTTGTTTTAGTTTACCTAATCTGTTTTTGTAACACTCATAATAATTGTGTGTAAAACAATTTAAAATTTTGTCAATTTCTCCTAGTCTTGCTGTTTATTCTTTCTATAGATTACTGAAAAATTGGTTTCTCTTTATTAATTTTTATTTGGTATTCCATATCTATGAAGTCAATCTCAAGCCGATCTCAAGTACTTTGTATTCTATTGATTTTTGGTTTCCACATCCTATTTGGTCTATTATACGTGGGTCAAATAGGAGTCTAAATGCAGAACCCAGCTCCTTCCAGAAGCACAGAAGTCTCCTGGAACATTCACAGGCTTCTTGGAGGGACCTTACATCCTGAAGGATTTTTGTCCGTAGTATACATACATTAAGTGCTTGATACTTACGTGATGAGGGCTGCGAGGCGGTGGCGCGGCCTGTCACCGCGGCTACTGGCACTTTGTTAGCTACAGTAGCTGTGCTGAGTACCTTGTCCCGCGCTGTACTCTCATGCACCACCTTTGCATGCCTGTAACAGAATACAAAGTTATTTTGACAAACAAAAAAAGGCAGTTGCGGTCAGACTGCTCTGTTGTCTACTATTAATATGGAAATAGATGGCGCAGAACAATTTTGAAATGCGCTATCGTTTTGTAAGGCCTGAGTCGTATCAGTCAGTTTATTTCACAAATGAATTCTCTCTCTCTTATTGTGTGGCACATTTTAACCATCCTATCCACAAGGTATAGGCGGCGGTTGCCTGGTGTTGCACTTATTGGGCACACGTGTAGGGCATTTTTAGATTTATACCTATGGACGTGTGCAACGCGACCATCATACACATCTCGAAATTTGATGTGCAGGTTTCCAAATGAATTAAGAATACTACAACACCGATAATTACATTCTTAAGAACATACTCAATGCATACCCATACAAAACACATGGGCACAAGTTACCTTCTTCCTCCATGACATAGCCATAACCTTTTTTGAACCTTTTGAACTTTTTATTATAAATCTTTTTTCATTTGCTTATCTTTTTCATTTATATTTTATTACAATATTTTATGATGTTTACATTCCCGATAACAACTGTCTACGCTGATCTACTGAAGATTCCAATCTAATGTAACTCTTAACTCTAAATTAATTTATTTTGGTGTAGATGTGACGCCTTGTGCATGAATGCCTTGAGATTAATCGGCGGCGGTAATCGCTTACCATCAGGTGATCCGTCTGCTCGTTTGCCACCTCTGCCATAAAAAAAAAAAAAAAAAAAAAAAAAGAGATGCAATTGGCATCAGGTGAAAGACCAAGTCAGTAAGAAAGAGCAATAGAATCTCTATACGTACACATTTGGGTTCTCTCACAGTTATCTGGCAGATTTTCTTACAATGCCTTGGTGAGATTCTGTTAACTACTTTAATCAGAGTCTTGATCACATTACCTAACATATGTTCCAACCAAAAAAAGGAGAAACGTGAAAAACCTTATCAGGAAATCTACTATTTCAAAACATCAATTTTTGTATGTGTTTGTTTATTCATTGCTTTCTTTTGGTTGAATCATAATTTATCCAACATAGTGCCATAAGATCAAAGCGATACATAATAAAGATCCACATTCACCTCAGGATGGCAATAACATCTCCCATCCTGGTTATGCCCATGTCTCTCAAGTATTCCTTGTTCAAGTCTAGCAGCATGTCATTTTGTATGCGGTTCTCCGCGAAGGTCAGCGCATAGGTAGCTGACACGTCCGACGGGATCCCGGCAGCAGTGAAAAAGTTCACCCACATACCTATAAAGATTGCATTCAAATAAGTTTCCAGTGGTCCTATTTATGACATTTTCACATCGTGCGAAATGGTTTGCATAGAATATTAGTTTTTTAATTTTTTTAACAGCTACGTAAAGTCGGCCAGCTTGCTCAATGGACTACAAACAAAAATACCACGGCTGAAAAGTCAAAAATAACCTTCGTGAGTTTGACTATAAATATCAACAAAGAGCATCAAAATATAATTATACAAGAGTATATTTAAATATTACCCGTCAGATTGGAATCCAGTCTGTTATTAATTGAAGTCATTTTTTAAGAAAAATATATTTTACTCAACAAAACATCAAACCCAAAGAGATTTTTTTTTTTTTTTGTTTGGTTCTTTCCTGCTTTTGCAAGGAAAAGGCAAAGGCTTCTCTGGCCATACAGCCTATTCTTACGTAGTTTGCTCTTCTCTAAATATTTTTCTATTTCATTTGAGTTCTCATTTATCAATTTCTGTCGTCTTTAACTTTTTCTCTATTCTTCAACAAAATGATAGCACTTTTGATGAAGATTTCATGGACTTCTTGAGAGCACTCGAAACACAGTCTACACACTTTTATTTCATTATCCTACATATTAGACACTTAAATGGCACTTTATTGAACAATACACTATCAATATTATGCATTAAAAACCACGATATCTATTTTTTCGGATAATAAAACAAAAATGACAAACTCTTGCCGCGAGTTCCCGCCAAAAAGTCCCAAACCCAAAGAGAATCAAAGAGAATATAATCACTAGAAGAGAATCACTCAGCACGTCAACCAAACCCTTGCAAATGAAGTTACGAAATCGGTGTTACTATTACAAAAACCAAGAAATGCATAAAATACAAGATGAAACATTACACCGTCGCGCGCGCCGGCCGAAATATACTTAACTAAACTAAACTTAGTTACTCTTTCGATTATTATAACTAACCCTTTTGCTTTAATTTTATAGGTATTTATTAGCTTAAAGAAAAGATATAAAAAAAATTAATTAATGATTACAAGCTATTGATTGCCCCTGATTTCAGTAAATATTCTGTTAAATAGCAATAGACAAACGATTGACATTTGTCTTGATGTTTACGTTCCTTTTGTACAAAAAAAACTGTGATCTTTGAAATACAATACAATAGGTAAATTCCCTATCAATGATCGATCACTCAACTTGTTGCACAAGATCAAGAGTAAAGAGTCAAGCAGACCTTATTATCAAGACAGAATGACAGAATACTTCGACTGCAAGCCAGGGCAAGGCGGCATGGCGACGACATGGGCATGGCGGCAAGCATGGCGGGGATGTGGGCGATCTCGCCAACTTTCTCAGTATGCCTACTTTTAGAACAGTCATTATATACTTATATACAAACGTTCCTTTAATGGGTATTATCTCATCACGTTCCATTTTACGAAGATATGTATATCTTTGTTGACCTTCTGGTGGAAGCTGTCAAATCAAGGTCCCGCTCCAAAGTCATTATTATTTTTTAGTTCATCAATGCTCTGACCCTTTCACACATTTGAGATTTACAATAGGCTATCCTAGTGCTAAGGGTAATAACTACTGTCTCGGACGTGTTTTGGAAAGAAACCCAATTACAAAAATAGTTACGACTTGCTTTTTTATTTTTTGCAAATGTTTTTCAACGAATGCTACTGCGTAAAATAACCCAATACTACCTCAAATCCTCACCTTTTATCCGCCAGCAGAAATCTATTCTTGCAGGTAAGTAAATCGACGGCGTTTTTGTAATAACGTGACGATACAAACTAACCTAGTCTCCGAGGATGAGCGGTTGCTTTAAGTACATATATTTTTCAGTGGATTTATCATAGTAACCCCCATATTGTCCCCATTGCTGCGGCACTGGTCTCTTCCCGTACCGGCAAGGCTAGACCTTACTGTACATATGGGAGCCAAGACCAGATTTATTTTAATCTAATCTCATCCATTGGTTAGCTTTATACATTACATGTATCACAGTAAAATTGTATTGTTTCAGTACTACTATCATCACAAAGAGTGAGTAACATGTCAGCAGCACTCGATGCACTGCCCAAAGTGGACATAGACCCATCTGGAGTGTTCAAGTACATACTTCTCAAGGTGTATGACAAAGAAGAGAATAATATAGAGCCATCGGTTGTGATTGTTAGGGGATATAAGAGGTGCAACTACCATTCAGATATTTATGATGAGGTAGGTTGGGATGGGAGACATCTGGAAGACATCTTTGATCATCCTTTACTTAATTATGGATTTTATACTGGTAGTTTAACTGGCACCATTTCAAATTTTTAACCCTCAATTTGGTTGGTTGCCTGGACTCGGTACCGAGCACATGTCTGCTGAGTTAATTTTTTAATTATTTCCATTTAAGAGTAGTCTCAACGTAATTTTTGTGATGGGGAATAGCTGTGATTCCGATTCAGTTATTATAAGCGGTCATAAGAAGAGGATTAACTGGGGAGACAGCTCCGTTTTCCGAGTTCCAGCAGCAAACCACCACGTGGAGCGTCTTTAAATGCCCATCACCCTTAGAGCCGTGTCTTTCACTTGACATTGCCATTTTGCAATTTTTTTAATTGAGCATTCTCCCATTTATCACTTGACATTGAAATCACTCCTTAAATAAGATGTGGAATGCCAAATAGAAAAATAGAATAGAAACCCTAAATTTTAATGTTTATTTTGTAGAATATTTAAAAATAAAACACCCACATTTTTTATGATAGTTATATTTCTCGACATATGTATTTTTTTTTTCCATTAGGGTTTTTAGGGCTGCATGAACATAAGGTTTTTAGCTTTTTACAGACGTTTAAGAGCCTTTACAGACTTGGTAAATCAATTTATTTAAAAAACTACTTGTGAACCATTTATTCAGATAGGCCTTTAATCAAAGCTATAGCCAACATTATAAAATCTGTAAATTTCTTTTCATCTTTCCAGGTCCAAGAAAAGCTGAAACCTCTAGACTGCGAGCCGTTAGGAGGTGGCAGGATATCACATGAACCTGACAACAAGAAGATCCACATTTACGGGTACTCCCAGGGCTATGGGAAGGCAGACCATGAAGTTACTGCCAAGCTAGTAAAAAATACCTTCCCCGGCTATACCATCACTGTTAGTGACGAGGGGTATTAATAGTTTAGGAAATAAGGTCTGTAAAATAATATTTATTTTATATCTTGTTTGCAGTAAAACTGTAAAAAGTATGTTATTGTTTTATTTCTTACAAAGAAAATTACTTTTTTTTTATTTTAGTTTTTCAAAGATAATATAATTTTGAACTTACATTTCAAAAATCTTTGGACTGATTTCAATATGACAACTGTCAAAAGAATACGTCATTCTGTCAGTTTAACAGATGCTACTTTCTAAAATAATTAAATACTGCTCCAAGCCTTTATCTTTGATCAACCAACTGAATCCTATTCCTTTAGGTAAGTAAATTGATTCATTTATAATATTGAATTATTCAAGTTTCTGGTTCACTATTGACTTTCTAGTTACTTTACTTAGGTACTTTTTTTACTAGTTAGCCCACTATTGCGTGGGACTTCGTTTGTAGAGCGCACTTTCAATTTTAGCAGTTATTTATTTTTTTCCAGTATCTGTATCCCCAAAGGTAAGGAACATGTCAACAGCACTCAAGGAACTGACCAAAGTAGATATAGACTCATCTGGAGTGTTCAAATACATACTAATCAAGGTGTTCAGTGAACAAGAGAGCACGGATCCGTGCTGCGCTGTAATTGTGAGGGGATACAAGAGGTGTAACTACCATTCAGATATATTTGATGAGGTAGGTCTAGTTAAACTTATAAAGATTATTCTACAGAACTGTCTTCAGTTCATTTCTCATTTTTACCTACCAAAAAATATATCAAATTCTTAAAATCGTGGTAATTTATGTATGTATTTAAAACTATATGTGTATGTATACTTCATTCCAATCAAAAAAAAAGCAAAAGGTAAACAAACATAGTATGCAGATGACATTGACATGTGTCAGATCCATAGTAAGTTTGTTTACGTTTTGCTTTTTTTTGATTGGAATGAACCATATATCTCTCTCTGATTCCCAAGATTCAGGGAATCCTAGTTTGGGGCTAGATGGCCGTGTGTGATTTGTCCCAGAACTTATTATTATTATTAATTTAAAATTTTAAGGTCCGAGAGAAAATAAAACCTTTGAGCTGTGAGCCACTAGGAGGAGGAAAGATATCACATGAGCCTGAAAACAAAAAGATCAACATATTTGGCAAGTCCCAGGGCTATGGGAAGGCTGATCATGAAATTACTGCCAAGCTAGTGAAAGACGCCTTTCCTGGCTACACAGTCACTATCGGTGATGATGATGAAGGCTAAGTATGTACCTGCGTACCTACTAACTAGCACCTAACTACTACCTAGTAGTTTTTTAGACTTTGTAGGAATAAAGTTTTATTTTGTAGGAAAATTATTATTATTAAAAGTGTCACAAAATTTTTGTGTTCCATTTCTGATTCCCTTTTTTATTTATGGATAATCTAGCTAGTTAACATAAATATGCTTTATTGCACACCAAAAGAATAAAAATAACAAATCTTTAAAATTATTGATATGCAAAGGCGATCTTATCGCTTAGAGCGATTTCTTCCAAACAACCTTTGGCGAATGGAGGAGACGAGAAGTGAATCAAAAGCTGGTGGGTGCACTTGACACTCAAATAAGGCTAAAGTCTGGCCATCCCAAGCGTGTCCTAGTTGATAAATCCAAATAACTTTTTATGCAAGGGGTTGTCCATTAATCACGTGAGGCTCAAAAGGGGGCAGGGGGTAATCTAAGTAGGGTAATTAGAATGAGACAGCAGCTCCTTCAAAGAAAGAGAAAAGCGCATTCAAGGCCAATTTTTTTCTTTGGTTATGGACTCTTGTTATAGAGCGTTTCAACAAATAGTTCCTATGCCGTTATGTTGGCAGCAATGTTTTCCACACACACTATAGTTCATTCCAATCAAAAAAGAAGCAAAAGGTAAACAAACGTAGTATGCAGATGACATTGACATGTGTCAGTTCCATAGTAAGTTTGTTTACGTTTTGCTTTTTTTTTATTGGAATGAACCATACATAGAACTCAGACACACACTACATACTACATAGAACGCAGATACACACTAACAAAATCGGTAGAAGCGTCTTCGCGTGTAGATGTCGTTGATAGACAGGGGAGCCAACATAACGGCATAGGAACTATTTGTTAAAACGCTCTATATTGACTCTCTTTACTCTCTTCAGCTTCTTAGCTTATAACCAAACTGGAGGAAACACTTTGAAATAACAAGTGAAGAAAAAAAAATCCGATCTTAGAGTGTTTTCTCCAGTTTGGTTATAAGCTTCTTGGGTAATGCAAACCTTCCTTGGTTTTGGAATGGGCTGACTTTTTGGCGAGAACTCGCGGCAAGAGTTCATTTTTGTTTTATTATCCGAAAAAATAGATATCGTGGTTTTTAATGCATAATATTGATAGTGTAATGTTCAATAAAGTGCCATTTAAGTGTCTAATATGTAGGATAATGAAATAAAAGTGTGTAGACTGTGTTTCGAGTGCTCTCAAGAAGTCCATGAAATCTTCATCAAAAGTGCTATCATTTTGCTGAAGAATAGGTTTAAAGACGGAAGAAATGGCTTTGGCCTTAATTTAATGTTTCTATGGAAACGAAGAAAACGGAAGAAATGGCTTTCGGCCTCTAAATTCGATAGAAGATTTTCAACAGACTAGGCTGTATGGCTCTGATCCTTTGCCTTCCCCATCTCGGGGTAAAAAACAAAAAACAACTCTGTTCCGTTCTGTCAAGTCAAGTCAGTCAAATGTATCGCATGTTTGAAGTCGTTCCAAAACCAAGGTAGGGTGAGGTAGAATTTAACAACTCGGAGAAATGAAAGAGACGTAGCTATTTTGAGAAAGAGAAAAAAATATGATTTTGGAACGCTTGCGAGTGATTCCAGAGTGACAGGGTAACAAACGTCATCGAAAATAATTCAGAAAGGTTTCTAGCTTTTTTGGGTAGTATTCTGTCTTATTTATGGCCATAACACCTTCGCAGATACAAGCAATCGTATTTCAAAACAATTCCGAAGATAAAATGTTTGTTTGTCTTAGTCTGTTTGACATTGACTACGAACTTCCCGCCGAATAAACTGTCAGGAGAATTTTAACGGTAATCAAACAGCGTTAAAAATCGCACTTGTCAGAGTGAAAATCGCATTCACGAAGGCGTTCCGAAATCCCGACGGAGAACTGTCAGGCGATCATTCGGTTACCCTCGGTTTCACTCGGCTCGGTTTTGGAACGATTTAGGGTAAAATTCGCATCACCCCGAGTGAAATCTTTGGTATTGGAACGCAGTAGTCTGTGATGTTTGTTTGCATTGAATTGCGTGCATGATTCATTTTTTAATGTGACTGTATTGTAAATAAGCAATGGCCAACTTTACTACGGATGGTAAAATATGTATAGAACGAGAGATAGAAGTGCCACATGCTGTGAAAGAGTTTGGTGATGTGATAACCCGGTTCGACATCTCGAAAACCTGTGAATGGATCACGGACAACAAATTTTCTAAGGTTAGCATCACTTTGATACGGATTTCTGACTTCTTAGTCTATCATAATGCCTGTATCTGCATATTATAGTATTGAATTGTGTTGGGACTAGCGGGTACTCCCTCCTTGTTTGTCAGTCAATTTTGTTCCACCAATTATGATTCTTTATATAGTTCATTCCAATCAAAAAAAAGCAAAAGGTAAACAAACGTAGTATGCAGATGACATTGACATGTGTCAGTTCCATAGTAAGTATGTTTACGTTTTGCTTTTTTTTTGATTGGAATGAACCATAATGATAATACAACTTTACGATATTACAGGTCTGTCTCCAGTTTCCTGATGAAATGTTATGTGTAAGTGCTCAAGTTTATGAGGAAATAAGGAAACGGGTAGATGTGGATCTATACATTCTTGGAGATACCTCATATGCCAGGTATGTATAAACGATACTTTTGAAATTAAACAACTTACACTATGGAACCAATATTAACAGATCATGTGTGATCAGAATTTGATCAAAAATTTTTTTTATTGAGTGATCAGTTACTGACATTTATTATGGAAAGCATTTTTTTTGCTCCTATCAAATAGGTTCCTTAGGGAACATTGTTCAGTTTGATGAATAGCAAATATCACTTGCCATTTGTCAACAAATATTAAGGCACCATGTATATGTACTTATAATATTTTCATGTCTACGATGTGTAACATTAACAAGAAGGGAATATCAATCAAAATATTTACAATTACACTTAATACATGAGTATTGTTTGCAAGGTGTACCTACTCATTTAGAAGAGTGATGGATGATGTAATATATTTTTACTCAAATTAAACTCTTAACCAATTTGTGTCGGTGGATTTCAAAATCGGCAATAGAGTTAACTGATTTTGAAATCCACCAACACATTTGAAAAAAATAAATATTAAAACCTGACCTTAATATAAAAACTATATCTTTTTTGTCAAAAACTTGTGGGCAGCTTCAATAATATGTACATAAATTCGAAAAACATTACCCTCCCATTTGGGCTATTGGGTAAAAAAGAAAGTACACCGCATGGGATGTATGAAAAAAAAAACATAGGTGAATTTTAATTAAAAAAAAAAATGTTACGTGTTTTGATGGGCACATAAAAGTTCTCGAAGGGCAATACAATCCTATGATTAGATTTTGGTTTGGAAGTTACAGCATTTTGTAAAATTAATTTTTTCATACAAAATACCCAACTGATTTTTACAAAAATGAATCGGTGAACTTGTAACGAAAATAATCTATGTTACGTGTTTCGATGAACACTTATAAATTCCCAAAGAACAATACAATCGTATGATTAGTTTTTGAGAAAAAAATATGTTGTAAAGAAAATCGTTTGGGTATTCGTTCCATACTAAAACGTCGTTTGGTACGAAAAATAAATGTGTGAATTTTTAATCACTAAAATGATCAAGTTCTCCAAAGAAATGTTTTTCGTTTTAAACGGTAACTTAAATTTTTCCTCCATACATTTTACGAGTAGCATGGAACAAAACCTAGATGATATTATTACAAAATATTTTTTTTCTCAAAAACTAATCATACGATTGTATTGTTCTTTGGGGATTTATAAGTGTTCATCGAAATACGTATCATAGATTATTTTCGTTACAAGTTCACAGATTCATTTTCGTAAAAATCAGTTGGGTATTTTGTATGAAAAAATGAATTTAAAAAAATGCTGTAACTTCCAAACCCAATACTTTTTTCGATTAGTTTCTTTTGAGAACTTGATCATTAAACTGATAAATAAAACATATATTTTTTTTGTTCACAACAGAATACTTTATTTTTTTCTCCATACATTCTAGTATGGAACAAATACCTAAGTAGATGATTTTTCTCAAAATATTTTTTTCTCAAAATCTAATCATAGGATTGTATTGCCCTTCGAGAACTTTTATGTGCCCATCAAAACACGTAACATATATTTTTTTTATTAAAATTCACTGTTTTTTTTTCATACATTCCATGTACTTTGTATGAAGCATTTACTTTGTAAAAGAATATATATTTTTATATGGTTTTTTTCCATTTCAGTTGCTGTGTAGACTCAGTAGCTGCTATGCACGTGCAAGCTGATGGAATAGTCCATTACGGTCACAGTTGCTTCACAAAGACTAACATTCCGGTCTACTATGTGCTGCCAAAGAGAGAAATAGATGTGGATACAGTCATGAGTGCCCTGTTTAAGAACTTCAACTCAGATAAAAATAAAAAACTTTGTCTGTTTTATGATCCAGAATTTGAACACTGTAAAAGTAAGTTACCAAATATACTAAATTGTGAAAGAAACCTTCAATTCATTTATTTTGCATAAAAGTATTTACTATGGGCCAAAAGTAAAACCAGAATAAAACTGTTTTTAAATTTTCTAGAATAAAACTAAGCTTTCCATATCAAACTAAATGTAAACTAATTCAACCTGTTTTTTGAAGATGTTTAAAAAGTCAAGAAAATATTAAACAAAAATAATTTGTGCTACTTGATATTCCAGCTGAGTTGACCAACCACTGGTTTCGAAAATACCCACAGAGCTACATTGCTTATGTGCAAATAGAAGAGACACCTAACAGGTTCCTGGGAAGATTGTTAAAAGATGAGAAAGAGGAAGAACATCCAGTAGAAACATTGAAGGACTGCGTATGTGTCCACATTGGATCAAGGGGGCAGACATTGTTTAATTATACTGTGTCTGTGCCAGGTAAAAGCTTCATTTTCTTAATATTTGCCAATTCTGAAATGCCTGATAAAAATTTATGTGACATTCACTTGTCAAACTAATAAATTCATGAATTTTGCAAAAAAAAAGGCTTTTCATACTTACTGTTTGGTTGACTTGTTTTGCATTTATTCACGTTGAACAGAGCCATCTGTTATTATCAGTTGAATCTAGTCTAGTTATCAGATGTATAGGTTTCCTCAGTATATTTCCTTTACCTTTAAAGCAATCGGTATGAAAATGTACATTGGTTTTGGAAAGGTCATTGGTACATTGGCCGGTATTTAACTCAGACCGTTGGTTAGAAGGAGAAGGTGAGAAGAATGGAAGAGACTGGAGGAGGCCTTCGCCAAAAGGGCGGACTGAATATTATAAGATAAGCAATATATTAATTTGATGCATGTATTTTTCAGTAACAAAAGGCTATTTTATTTATTTATTTTTTATTTATATTTTGGTTAGGAAGTCCAAGTCACAACTTTGGAGTCACTGACGTTTTTAAGAGGGCAATAAAGTCGAGACGGTTGTACCCCTATCAGTCGCGCAACCCCCTTCATCATTGTAACCATAATTCAAATTATATCACAAATTAATCCATATGTCGCATTCCATTGACAGCTACAGAATGGTACAACCTAGACCCGGAAACCAACAAAATCGAGAGTCTCCAAGAGACAGTTTGGTTCAAGCGTCGCCGTTTCCTCATAGAGAAGTGCAAAGACGCGCAAGTGGTGGGCATACTGGTCTGCAAGTTAGCAGGAGACCAGACCAAGGACATCATCAGCCGAATGAAGCAGCTGTGCCGTGCCAATGGGAAGAAAAGCTATATCGTGTCGGTTGGAAAACCTAATGTTGCCAAGCTGGCGAATTTTCCAGAGGTTTGTTTGTATTACACTGCGAGTTGATAAGATACCTAATATTTTATTGTTTGACAATTATTGACGTAAAATGAATACCCTGATATGTTTATATTCTAATGCTGATAAAAACAGACATTAATAGCATAAATAAATTAATCTTATGGTTAATTTAAAAATTAGGCTTATGATTAGGCGTCTTTAGAAGTAAGCTCTTACTTGCATCCAATCGCACGGCAATAGAAAAGAGTGCAACTTAACATATAAGAAAAAGAGTGAGCAAAAACATAAAAAAACTGTAGAAAATGCTCTTGTAGTTCCAAAAAACTAGTTACCCCTCGTGATAACATCGTCAAGAGCTTTTATTGACAGCTTATTTCCCTTTTCTTGCAGATTGACATCTATGTTATGATAGCTTGCCCTGAAAACGATCTGTACAGCAACAGAGACTTCTACAAACCAATTGTCTACCCATTCGAGCTTGAAGTGGCTCTTAACTCCAAAAGAGAACAGTACTACACACACCATGTTACGGACTATGATGAACTTCTACCAGGGAAGCGGAATTACTGTGAAATTGATGGTATAAAAGAAGAAACAGATGTTAGCTTGATTACTGGAAGAATAAGAGAGACAAAACTAACTATAAATGCTGAGAATACTAAAGAGTTAGCTGAAAAACAAAATTGGGCACTAGAGAGTATTGGACAGAACCTTCAAAATAGAAGCTGGAAGGGTCTGGAACAAAAGTTAGGTGAAACTGAAGTGAAAAAGGCAGAGGAAGGAAGAAAAGGGATAGCACTGCAGTACAGTAATGAGCCAGAATGAGTTTTAATAATTTATTTAATATTTACAGGTTTATTTAGTGCATAAGTTTTGTGTCCTACTTTGGTAAGACTGCTATTTTTTACACAAGCAACAATATATTGATATGGTTATATGTAATGTTTTTGTTTTACTCATATTGACTTTTTGTTAATTAAAAATAAGAATTTAAAAACCGAATGACTGGGTTTACTTAACCCATTGACTGCCACACTACTCTTTGAAAAATTGTGCCAACGTCGGCTCCAGCCGACAAAAATGTAAAAAAAAAACAAATCCTGGCACTGAATGTGGCGGTCAAACGGTTAACTGTGAAATGTGGCCATAAAAAAAAAATTATGTATCAGTTTTAAAGTAATTTTTGCACTTCATTGCTGAACACAGAGTACTATAAATAAAGAGACTGTTAGGATCAAAAGGAGCTAAAATAAAACAGTCTTTATAAATGGAACAACCTTATGGCATTTTGAGATTATTACCCCTAATTCTGTGCCTTCTGATTGAGTGGGTTCTGTGGGGACTTGAGCCATTCCTTCCGCAACATCTGTTTGAGCTGGGAAAGCCGGAGCGTGGGGTTCTCTGCCTTGAGGCGGGGCAGTGTGACTTCTTCGAAGGCTGTGAAAGCTGCCTTCAGACGTTTCTCTGGGTGTCTGTCGACCTCCGATTTGTCACTGGAAAATGAAATTAAGCATGTAGGTCCCACTTGTAGTACCTACTGTATTATTATAGGATGGGACGCCTGCGGGGCACAGGCGGGTGTTCAAGTCTCTGGGTGGACTCATTACACCCTGTTCCCGGTTTGGTACGCAAACAGTTACTGTGTCCCCGCAACTGTAGGTAGGTGAGGTTAAACAGGGCACTCTTAATATATTTTATGTGCTTGTTATGCTATAATTTAAGCTGTAGTAATGTAAATTGAAACTTTACTTCTTTTCTGACTGTACAAATAAGTAAATGTAAAAATTTTCGAAAGGTAAGAAAAAGTTTTCTAGGGCTTTGCCATCAAAAGACCTATAGCCTTTTTATTAAAAGTCTGCTAAATGAATGATAGTAACTCTCACAGGCAAGAAGGTATTTCTACTGACATTAAAGAACACTATACTTACGTAAGTATTGTGATAGCCTCATCAACGGACTGTGCCACCTCACCATCCAGCTGTATCCTGTTAAGATTCTCCTCCAGTGGCGGTTCCTCCACCACTACTCTTGTTGGCTGTGGAAGAAATTATTACATTTACAGTTTTGAAAGCGCAACACAACAAGCGCCGGGCGGGGCGAAAGCATTCCGGGAGGAGTATTTTTGGTAATTTTCAGATCACTATGAAACCCTTTACGCCAAAACCGGGCAGGTTATTCCGGTGATGGTTTTTGAGTGTGACCAACAGAACACCAGACTAACAACACTTGCACAGACTATGTACAGAGTAGTGATAGCTTTCTTCTTTAGTCAAAATCTATCTCAGAAAATATAGTGTTAGGAACAAACAAGAAAAATATATAAATTAAAGCTCACCACTGGTTTTTCAGGCTCCTTCCTGACAATCTTCTCCTTTATCTGCGATATCTGTGCACGCGTGACCTTCGGTGCTGGTGGAGCTGCTTTGGTGGTGCCCTTGATTGACTCCAACTCCTTTTCAAGCAGGGCCTTCGCTTCAGCTTTTTTCTGGAGTTGTTCTAAACGCTTCTTCTCTTGTTCTTCCTGTGAGACACATTGGTCACATGTTTTTTACATATTAACTGAAAATGCATCTTAGGAAAACTCAGATAGCTTCTAAAAAATCTTCAAAATATTCTTTGGCTTGTTTATACATATATTGTTATGTTTCTAGAATACTGTTCAAGCAATCCGTAATATCCATTTGAATAGAACTGTGGGCAAAAGCTAGTTACAAATATGTAGCACATTTACAGATTTTTATACTTTATCAGTAATACAATAAGCATTAGAGCTACCCTCTTCTAGAGTAATTAATTATAAAAACTCAAGTACCCACCTTTTTCTGTTGCTTTTTCTTGAGTTTGTCATCATTGTCTTCCCACTGTGCATCTTCTATCATTTTCTTTAGTTTCTGGTCTTTTTCCATCTTCGCATCCTCCTTGCGCTGACGGGCAGCCACTGCCTTACTATTTTCACCAACGAATTTCTTCGGCATTTTAGTTGAGACCTGTAAAAGAAAAAGAACAGTGCGACGAATAATAGGAATGACAAAAACTGACTTCCAAATAATTTAAACTTCCTCTTTAACAGCTAACTCACCTTTTTTACAACGTTAAGCACGTTCTCTTCAGTTACTCGTTAGTTTTATAGATAGCGAAATGGAAAAAAATCGTGGTTTATTGAAAAATGATTGAAAATATTGCACACGAAAATTCCGGAATTGTGGATTTTGAAGTTTGGTTGACACTGACAGTTAATTCATTGTTTTTATTGCCACTGATGCAGTCAGTGATTTGAAACACTTTCCGACAGCTTTTGTTTTTTCAACAAATCACTTTTTTACATTAAAATAAATAGCTAGATGATTTGATTATTTGACGCTTAGATAATAAATATGATAAGAACTCGTCACATTATGTTATGCATTGAAGGTATTGCATTTGATTTTTAGCATAACAATTACGTAAGCAACGTATGCCTACTCGCTTACTGCACTATTCACATGAATCAGAACATAGCAGGCTTCAAAGAGTACTACGCGATACTACGTTTCCGTTCCGTTTTCAGATATATTTTTTGACAGCATTGCGTTGCAATAGAAGAAGAAAGCTGATTTCTGTCCTTTCTTTTGTATATTGAAAAGATAAAGATAGTAAATAATTGTTTTTGGTTGTACTCCTCTATCGTACAAATAGAAATTTTATGAAGGAAAAAACCAAAACCGCATAAAAAAACTTAACCAAACGTCAAACGATATTTTTTGGATTGGATTTGCGATTCTGTGTCTGTGTTTATTTATTTTTATTCACAGAAAATAGAACAATGGCTTTAGTTGCATATGAGAACAGTGATTCCAGTGAATTTGAAGACGACAACGAAGAAGCTGTTGTCGTCACTCTGAACAAGAAAGTCGAAGGTAACCTGGAGTTGTGCCACATTTGAGATATACAATACATACGAGTTTATCTGTGTAGTCTTATGTGTTCGGATTACAGCGCCCAAGTCCAACCATATCCACTAAGCCCAAGCTTAGTCTAAGTTAAATTATAATTTTGTTATAATTGTTTAGTTTCAGAGACACAACCCAAGGCAGAACCGTCAGTTTCAAATCTAGAAAATGGTGATAATATAGAGGAAAATGGGACCTTATTCAATCTCCTTCCGCAGCCGTCCACTAAAAAGATTGCAGTTGTAGAGGAAGATGACGAGTTCTTGAAGAAGAAGGAGACTGTAGCTGAAACGAAACCTAAAGCGAAGATCACTGTGCCATCACTTAGTGATGTGAGTTAGCCACAAATTATTATATCATTAATCTTCTGATCCTCTTAAGTAGGATTCTCTGTTCTATGTGTTTGTATAAATGAGTCGGTAAATAAATATCAATTCACCATAAGTCCGCCACTGATATAAGGTTCGCCTTTAAAAATAAACTTATGGCAGATTGATATTGACCGACTCAAATGTATTAAATTGAATATCTTGCAATCATATTTGTGCTTCATAGAGAATAAATAAAAATAAAGTCTGTTGATTACTATATTAATCCTCATATTTTTGATACTGAAATAATTAGTGAAGTGAAATAAGTAATCGGTTTAGCTGGGATTGGGATCATCACTTCAAGAAAGGATCGCAGGTGTTTATGGAGTGAAGAATAGTATGTAGGAACCACTTGATTTTCTAAAAAAATATGTCTTATTTTAATCTTATTACAGTTCAAAGATGTGGATCAAAAACCGATGAAGCCCAAAGTAGCCGCTGGGGTAAGTGTATGCATTTATTTAACTTTATGATATAATATTGGAATACTTGTTTGATTACATCTTAGGCAGATGATGAAGTAACATCTTAGGGTGTTATACCCCTGTTAATATCATTATGCAAAAGTATTCCCTCTTCTATGACAAAAGATGCTATTTTAAGTACATTTGATGAAGTCATCGAATTTGTTTGATCAATGTACATTGGACAAAGATATTTGATGGAATACCATCCTTACACTGACTAACTGATGTGACATTCAAACCTTCAAGAAAAGAGCGTACTCCCATATCAAATGCACTGGCCGGCAATGTATTTGTGACTCCTCTAGTGTTGCGGGTGTCTATGGGCGACGGTAATCGCTTTCCATCAGGTGATCCGTCTGCTCATTTGCCACCTATCACATAAAAAAGAACTTTATTGTTTCAGAAAAAGTCAGGTTTACTCTCCATCCTACCACAACCCAGAAATGCAGTGAAGAGTACAACCAAGTCGCTTATACCTCATGTTCTCACACAAAAACCCAGCACACCAACTGCTAAGAAAAAAGAACCACTACCTTCACCTATGAAGAAAACTAAAGCAGAACAAAAAGGCTTAGTCACATCATACTCTGATGAAAGCGATGATGAAGAAGTGCAGAATGATTTCTTCTCAATAAACAAACCGATTGACATACCCATTGAAGATACACCTTTAGACATAGACACTCCGGTAACAAAGGAAGAAATCCACACAGAGCTTAGTGAAAGCGAAAGAAAGGCATTGAAACTTCAGTCTTATTTCAAGAAGGATGTGGTTCAGAATCATGTGGAGTTGGAGCCTGATCATAATATGGAATTGAATAGTGGTACAGTGGAGTATGGATGTAGTATTGATGCAGGCAGTTCTGGGTTTAATGGATATGGAGAACAAACAAGCTCTTACGAAGCCAATGAGGTTTCTAATAATGAAGTGGCTTTAGATGAGGAGGCTGTAAGTATTTTGAGTTCTTTATTTATACATGATATGCTTAGTGGGTAGTATCATATAGCTTTTAGACTAACAGGGTTTGATTTCGATCTAGTTCAAAATTGTTCTAACCCCCCCTGACAATAATAGTTGTAAAGGAGACTAAATAAAGAAAATAAAGAAAGTCATCCATCCTTCTTAAATAATAATATAATAATATCCGGGATAAATAACACATGGTCATCTGGCCCCAAACTAAGATCAGAGTAGAGAGAGTAGGTGATCTGCTCGCCGGTAGTAGACTATAATACTTATGTATATGGTGTTGTTGACCAAACACGCAGGGTTGTGCCTCACTGTATAAGTGTATGTACTTACCTATACCGGGTGATAAAAAATGACCGACAAAGTTTTAACTGTGGCTTCTAATCATGAATTTAGAGAAATTTCCCTATAAAACACCTATAAATAGCAAAAAATCACTTACCACACAAAATTCGTTAATCAGCTTACCAATTTTTATGAGATGGTAATTTTTTTTGGGATTTGACTATGAGCTTATTATCGGGTAAAGTTTTAGGAGTACAATACCTGCATAAAGTGCTACTTTATTAATGCCCAATATTTTAGCGAGACTCAAAATCAGAAGTAAAAGTGCTTACTAAAATATCGGCCACTAATAAAGTTAGTACCTTATATCTATTAATAATTACGTAATTTCATTAAAAAAAACCTGACTGACTCAATGGTTAGCGCTCTGTTGATCCTAGGGTCGTAGGTTCGATTCCCACCTTGGCACACATGTGTTTGCCCTGTGTCTGGGTGCGGACGGACAGCGTGCGGTACGGCCGGCAGATATTCATGTGACTGAGCTAAGCGGCGGCGCGGCGTTGCAGCAGCTCTCGGTCGGCGCACGGCGCATGCGCGGCGCGGCCCGCGGCCGTCTGCGTGATTCTAGATGCGTCATGTAGACCGGGAGCTTACTGCATTTTATCAGTCTCATCATTGCGTATTTGTATTTTGTATGGTACTAACCATTATAATAATTAACTGATTGTTAAACAGCAGATACATACAAATACATAAAGATATATGTAGGTCATTTCAATCAAAAGGTACCTAAATAAACTTAGTAGGCAACTGAAGTTGACATGTGTCAGTTCCATAGTAAGTTTGATTTTTACCTTTTGCTTTTTCTTGATTGGAACATATCCAGGCTATTTATTAGTCGGGTCTTACGTCACAACTTTTGTTGTAACACTTTTTAAATAAATGACACAAAAATTGACTTGCAGGTCAAATCAGAAAAAAGAAACGTGGTAGGTAACCCAAAAACAGCGAATCCGAGAATAATGAGCGGTACCACCGCATGAAGGAAAGGAACGACAGGCTTAGAAAAAGTTTGTGAAAATAATCAGAATAAGAGCGGTTTAATTAAAAGGAGCTAGTATTTAAATTATATTATTTTTATTGCGCAGTGACGATTTGATAGCAATAAAAAAATCTTAAGTTCAGACTGTATTTATATTAAATGAAAAATTAAATCCCTCTGGCTCCTGGTCTATAATCATTGTAAAATTACCTACCTCGATAAAGCCCAAACACAGTGATGAATTGATAATAGTGATCAAAATATACAGGATGACTGTCACATACCCAAATGCTAACCTCTTAACTGGTGATTTTACTTATGAACTGAACAACTTTTGTTCTAGAACTTTGCTTAAATTGCATAATCTTTTGGACTTCTCATTATGAACTACGCTCAATAAGCTGATCGATTTGTATGAAAAGCATAGAAAAAAATGTGATTTGTCCAAAGTTAAATAGAACAAGTTTTTCAGTTTCAAGAGTGGAATCACCAGTTAAGAGATGTGCAGGTATTACTAATCACTTGTAGGTATAATGTAAATGTTCCTCCGTCAGTTACCAAAGAATGGAATAAGTGGCTTTAATATTTTGTTTGTTCAATATCATATTCTTACCTTTCGAGATCAGTCGGTATCTTGAATAACGACAATTCTGGATTTGAATTCCAGAAACACAACAATATTTTCGTTTTGTAGATGCAGTAATTTTTTTTTACACGTGATGGCGTCGATGTCGTGTCGTGTCAAGAGACGGCAAGTGATTAACACGTCACGTCACTCGGCCGCGGTGCAGCCCCAAAAGTTTCACCTCGGTCACCTCGGCATTTTGTGCTTTTGTGTGCGTAGACGGCGGTACCTACTTGCGCGCACACATACAAGCCGCGCGATGTACCATTGTATGAAGATAACCTACTATTTATACTATGCTAAGATTCCCTGTATTATGAGAACCAGAGACTGATGTACATACACATATACATTTAAATACATACATATATAGATATAATACACCCAGACACAGAGCAAACATATCTGCTCATCACAGAAATGTTTGCCCTGGGTGGGGATCGAACCCACGACTCTCGGATCAGTAGTCAGGATTGCTAACCACTGAGTCCCCTATACTATGGGAACAAGAGATTGATATACATAACAGTTGAATATGTACACATAGATTAGTTTATTTCCACATTTCCTACTTTTTACCCAGATCCTGAAGCTATGCGGCACACGTGGCAAGCGCAAGCGCGAGGAGATACAAATAGTTGACGTGAACCAAAAAGACGTCCTGGGTGACTCCCGAGAATGGCTGCTCAAGGGACTCATGGATGATACCAGTAAGCGCGTCTCGTCCAGTAAGAAGAGAGGAAACGAGCCCACAAGCCAGCAGAAGAGGAAGCACCAGATTACATATTTGGCTCACCAGGTATACAGTCTCTTTTGTCTTCAGTTAAAAATTTTGTCAGTTTTCAGAAGTTCAGTTTTATTTATTGGCACAGACACACATGCATAAATGAGTTTGATTCCATCAACTATTCTGTTCTAACGGTGCCGGTGTGTGCGAGAGTTCGCCGCTATTATCTTCAAAATTAGCCATTTTTACGAGTCAGAAATAGTCGCAATGGGCGAAATCAGGACTTTTTTAATTCCCTATTGTATTGTTTCAGGCCAAAGCAAATGAAGCAGAGCTACAGAATCAATGGGCCAACAACAGAATGTCGAAAAGACAAACACAATCGAAATATGGTTTCTAGTGTACAGATTTTTTGTGTTTTAAGTTTGTAAATACCTATTTCTGTTAAGATTGATCATGTAAATATAATTTAGTATTTAATGCAGAAAAATATTATTTATTTATGACCCTCTGAAAACCATTTTGATTTTCACTCCCATTGCTATTGCAAAAAAATACTTGTTTAACAATTCCTATTTGTTTATTAAATTAATTACCAACTATAGTTACAGTTACACAGCTACATTACAATCTCCTAGCTTTCCTGGGCCTTGGTCCATTCCATGACACTGGTGTGTTGTCTGTCACCGACACTATTTCTAGACCTCCCATTTGTAAACCTTTCACGGCAGACTGCAAAGAAAAAAATATAAATTATTTAAAAAAAAAACATTAACAAGTTAGGTATAAAAAACTGGTTGAGTGCTCTTTTAGATAAATCATAAGAATTTCAGATGAATCATCATAATCATAATATTTTATTAACACAACTTTTTAAATGTTAAAATGACTCTTACCAATCTCCCAGGGCCAAGACCCCTGATTTTGACCCTCACTGTTTTTACTCCTCTATCTATTGCTTTCTGTAAAGAAAAATGAACATGAAACGTTTTGTTACTGAATGCAAATCAAAAAAGATTGAAATAATAGCATTACTAATTTTAGACCCCCATCTCAGAAAACAAACTTAATATTTTGTTATTTAATATTATAAGAAACAATCTCTATAATTCAGAGATCCGCGCTTCGGCAGTGCTGTTGAACATAGTACTAGCGTTTTATAGTCACGCTGTTGAAGCGCGCCGTCGGTGAAACAGCGCTGCCGTAGCGCAGATCTCTGAAACCAGCCTAAAATTATTTGTATTATACTTGAATGTGCTTACAGTAGCTAATGCTATAGCCGTTGTCTGTGCAGCAATGTTGGTCCCTTTCTTAGCATTCTTGAAGCCCTCCACACCGCAAGACCTTGTGAGCTTGACAACACCCACTGAGTCGGTCAAAGTGAAGATTGTATTGTTGTGGCTGACCCGAATATTGCAGACTGGTAGGTTTTTGTATGGTGTTCCATCGAAGAGGTGGTTGTCAGAATCTATTGTTGGAAAAATGTTCTGTTTTCTGTAAAGAGCAAAGGGCCATTTTAGAGGTAGAAACTAAATTACCATTATATTTTAAATCAATATGATTCTAATATCTCTGCATTAATTGATTTGGATGATAATAATTTGTCAAATTGAAGCACATAAATATTGGCATAATCAGAATATCAAAATTCGAGCATGAGGATTCCAAGTGAACGCACACTTCCCCCAGTCAGTACCCTTCAGCGATCCTTAAGATTGACGCGACCTGTATGCCGCACGTTATGTCACATTGATGCGTAATTTTGACGTTTACAAATGCATAAAACGAAACTTTTGCTGTCATGGCGTCTTTCTTTGCATAGTTTCACCTGAAAATATGTAATTTTCAAAAAATCTACTTTAATAATAACTACTGCGCTCCGCACCGTGAAATTTTGGGAAACGATACACCTAAGTAACCCCTATCTACAAAAAAAATATCAACTCAATCTGTGGTGTTGCATATTCTAAAGCTGAGCCCAAAAGATACTTACAACTTAAGCATATTGTCCAGATCCACCAGCTTCTCACCCTGAACACCCTCATCATCAGCAGGAATCCTCTTGTGCTCGAATTTCTCCGTAGCCACCGGCGGCGAAGTTTGGAACAGCCGCGAGAGGCTAGCCGGTACTCGCAGCGAGTTCCTGATGGCACTTAACATTGTAAGGGACCTATTTTATTTGATTAATTTAGCGTTTCTACGCGATATTTTGAGTTTGCAAAACATAACCTCAAAAAATATGACAGTTGACAGCTCAGCTGTTGACAGTTGGCTGCATTCCAATTTTTGTATATTTTATAGTCAGCACGTTCACTGTCGTTTCGGATTAAAAAGTTGTGTTCTTCATTGGTTTTTTATTTCAACTTGTTTATAATCACGGCTAAGTTTAAACTAAATAGAGCCTTAAAATATTTCTAATCGTTTTTTTTTTAATTCGGTAGAACTTATTTTTTTTTATCGAAAACCCAAGCTTTATCGAAAAAGCCTCTCTCTGTTCCTCTCCGACGAATATAGACGAACAACGGTATTAAAGTACAGCTCGCGTCACGTAAAAAGAGCGCTGGCGGGCGTTCCGAGGTCCCATCAGTTTACTCTGACAACAGGATAGCATAATATAAATCGCTTAAGTGTGAAAGAAAGGGAACTAAACAGTTGCTGTCAGAGTGCATTCTCGGAACGCCAGCCAGCGCTCTTTTTACGTGACGCGAACTATAGTAGAGCAGAGCAGCATATGCACGAAAATTCAAATAAAAAAAAAACACCGCAAATCGCCATCAATAAATAAACTTTATTACAATTTTATCAGTTTCACTGAATTTTTATTCATATCTCCTTAACCCTTACTTCATAATCATATTTTTAACATACAACACCGACTCGGAAAATCCCCTAAGCGCAGCCGGCACTCCCATAGCCGTAAGCTGCAAATGTCCCGCTTCGGCCACAAAATTTGCTTTCAGCAGTTCCGCGCTGGCCCACTGGACAGTGTACGGTGTCTCTGATTCCGAAGATTCCCTGCTTAAGATGTAGTTGACGACGCTGGGGTAAAGAGGTGTGGGTACCAGTTGAATGAACATGGAATTGTCTAGTAGCTCTGTGATTAGGTCGTCATCGATTTCTTGACTAAGCACTGAATCCTGAGAACAATTGAAACTTATTTTGTGTTAACAACCCATTACGTCCCCACTACAGGGGCACGGGTCTCTTCCCATTACTCGGGAAGGTTTAGGCCATACTCCACACACGGGGGCCAAGTTCGGATTGGTGAAGGTTGTGGGGCTAGTGGCCAACCCCAGTTTCAGAAATTTTCAAGCCGCCTATAAGGCCTCTGACATGGCTTAACGACTGCTAGCGATAGCAGCCGGCACCAACGGCTTAACATGCCTTGCGAAGCACGGAAACGGTCGGGTTAATGCCACTAACAGTCAAACCCATCCAGGTTATGACCGTGTCTGTAGTCAGTTACCCTGCGTGATCGATGCTACCACGCAAGCCGCACTGAGCCACGACCTTCGAAACTTATTTTACGTAGTGTTTAATTTACTGTACAAAAATACTTGTAGTGAGAATTAGTTTTCTAGTTAATAGTTATTACAAGGCAAAAAATGTTTTTTCTAGTGCTAATTATCAAATACCTTATTTTTAGAAACAATATTGATCACTTCTTCCTTGGAATGTTCACATTTGCTCAGCAGCGCGGTCCAGATTGCATTAACCACAGCTTCGGATGGCGTGTTGTTGACCAGCCATTTCACTTCCTGTAAAATAAATCAATTTGTAACTTATAAATAAATTGTTTTTCAGTGCTTTAAAGTACTTTTGTTTTAAAAATTATTCAATTATTCAATTCATTAAAATTCAGCTCCGTTCGGCGAATTGCATTTTTTGAATGAAAACACTCTAGTGTTGTTGTGTGCAATAAATGCACAACATAAAACAAGAAAATATAAACACTATACATGAAAAAATTGCGGTCAGTCTTATCGCTAAAGAGCGATCTCTTTCAGACAACCATTCTATAAAATGATTACATAATTCTTATTTGGACTGTCACGCAAAAATTTTTGAAACTTGGCAAAATCATTGTATGATTATCTAGTGTTTTAGTGTGAAGGCGTATGAAATACCTCATCAGAAAGAAGTGGCTTCCTCAGCAGTAGTTTGATGAGCACCAGGTTCTCCTTCTGGTCTCCACCAGTCAGCAGGTGATGCAGGTATTCACAATGTACACTGTGTTTATCCCTGCAATAAAAGGTAATTTGGTTAAAAATTTACATGAAAATAATATGGGTATTTGTTTGTTAGTGCTGCCCAGGTAGTAGAGAATGTTCAGAAAAGGGAAAAAAATGTAATCGATATGTTTGCGAGCTGTAGCTTGTAGCTACAGCTCGCAAACTCAACTCGGGAAACTCATTGTGTCATTTTTAGTAATAAAAAAATTGAAAATGGGATGGAAAACAAAACAGATAAGTAGGTATGTTTTATTGACATTTAAGTGGAAGAGGAATTTGGTGAAAATAGGTTATAATTTATGCGGTTATGTAGCGCGAGCTAAGAACCTCGTATTAGGTAGACAAAAGAATGACCTTTGAAAAGTGTACACTGCTACAACTTCGAACAACATTTTTCATTTTTCCCGATTTCCCATAGAACTGCCGTGCTTACGATAAGAGCAGTAAGTATGTATAGAAAAGCAGTAACTTCATCCATTTCGTCATTTAATAATGTAAGAACTAATAATTATGATAATTAAAAGAAAACGCAATATAAAAATACTGAATCTGAGCTACACATTTCGTATTTAAAATAATCTAAAGGTATGAGCATATTATGTCGGGTCGCAGCGGATCGGGTAGCAGAGCAAAAATCCGCTCAAATCGCTCGTATGTATTTTATATGAACTATCGCACACTATGCCGGGGCGCATCGGGCCGCATATTGCTCCGCGGATTTTGGTTGCGTGCGATGCGGCCCGCCCAGCCCCGCTGTGCCCCGACACAGTGTTCTATAGCAAGCGGATTGGAGAGCACGAACGCACGTGTTCATGTTACAATATTTGCGTTTTTTGGTATTTGCGTGCTCCTGTGGTGTTCATAAACTTTTTGTAGAAGCTTTTCATGAACTTCTTCTTCAAACAACAGGCAAAAAAAAGAAAGTTTCTTCATTAGAGCTATCCATAACGTATAGTTGCACGCGACGTCTGGCAGTACACTGTAGTCAAAATCCGTCAATGCCCTGCGGCCCGGCCCGTTACTAATGTGCTAAGTAAGCATTTTGCGCTGCGCTGCGACCCGCTCCGCCCCGCTGCGACCCGACATAATGTGCGCGTACCTTAAGGAAACAATTCGGAAAATGCGAAAATATGACAAATCTCGAAAGTGTGTTTCACAGACTTACTTACTATCGTAAGCACGGCTTGAAAAACTTACCCACGCGGGGCGGCCGGCCAGCACGCCAGCACGTCAACTATAGTCTTCTTGCGTTGCCAGGTGTCGCACTTGGTTGCCAGCTCGGCAAATATCTGCCGACGGCCGTCTTCGCTTAGTAAGTTTGCCTCTGAAATTGTACATAACGATTATACCTAAACTATTTTTCGCAATGAAGGAATTTTTAAATGATAAATGACAAATATTTTCATTACTGAAAAAGCTTCATTATATGTGAAACTTAATTTTGACGATTTTTTTAAGGAAAGCGTAATGAGTCTTTATATTTTTTACCCCTTTTTATTAGAGTATTCCAGGTCACATAATCAAAAACATTTAAAAAACTTTATATTTTAAATTAATTACCACACAAAGAGTGTCGATAAGCAACAAATCCCCTTAGTTTCAAGTTCACCTGTAATATCTTTGTCGTAATCGAGTTCCGGCCACTCGCCCCGGAACAGGTCGACACTGAAGCGCGCTATCTCGCTCAGATCCCCGCTGTCGTGTATCTGCGCTCTCTGTCTGATGGACAGCAGCCCTATCAGCTTGTGCGCCGGCAGATTGCTCTCTGTGGCCTTTTGCATCGCTTGCTCTATCAAATCGTCGGGTATTTTGACACCTTCCTTGTGGTATTGGGTGATACGGTAGACTGCGGTTTCGATGTCTCTGTAAAGTTGGCGCAATATTTTTTTTGTAAAGTGTATATTACAACTTGATAAGAAGTAGTCATTAGGACTTTTGTAATGTTGTAAGTTGCGAAAATGTATTTTGCTATTAAGTGTTTTTGTGTATATATCATTTTGCTTAAGTGGTCACAAAAAAATATTTTTGAATCTAGGTTCTTTCGATTTTTCTCTTTATATTGAAATGAAATGAATATTAATTTGCCATGTCCAAGAGTTGACTTGATACACCAGTTTCAGACCATCTATCGATTATATCGATACCCATTAGAGAACCGCTTATTTCCTTTTGTTTATTTTTCACTGAAGTAACGGTGGTATTCCATTCGTTAAGTATTTGTCCAATTTCGATGTCCAATATTTGATCAAACTACGTTACACTTACATTTGACGAAGTCCAATTTATTGATCAAATGCTATGAACAAAGCGATATTTGTTGGATGGACAACCACCCTTAGCAAGCTACACTTACAGATCAGCTATAGGCCTCAGCACATCAGCGACGCCCGCGTCCACGTGCAAGCACTGCAGGAGAGTGGTCACAGCGCTGGCTTTGATCTCCGTAGTGCCGACCAGCCGACAGAGGCACTCGACAATCGTGTCTCTGTCGCCGTGGCTCATCTCTATTTCACTGGAATAGGGTATTTGACACTGCCAAAATTAAACTGAAAAATATTATTCACTAAATAGCATTTGTCCTAGAATAGCGAAAAATATTATTCAACTGATGTTTTAGTACATTTTTAATTTTATATTCATTACAATCAGAAAATAAGTTCGTCAAAGACTGTGACGTCACAAGCAAGTAACACGAACAATTTCAGAACAAAATGTCGTTTTTGGCATTTGATAAAAAGTCACTCAAATGACTAGTAGTCAAATACCGTACTGTGTAATAATTTTAGATGTCGTGGCGAAAAGTTCAGGGGCGCCTTGATTGGAAAATGACTGCCCTTTCGTGATTGTAAACATTTGTGACGCTTTACAAGTGTAATGTTTGTTTTTAAAGTCAAGTTATTCAATCAAGTTTAGTTAAAGATCTTCCCCTAACTGAGCAGCTTGTGTGTGGGGGGGGGGGAATATCAACAGTATAACTGGCCGAAGTTATGCCATAACGATCCAACTGACTTTAAAGTTAGTAAGAGATAATGTACTTTACGACACTGACATAAAGTACAGTATTCCTTACTTATTTTAAAGTCAGTTGGATCGTTACGGCATAACTACGGCCAACTGTCTTCTGGTATAAAGATAAGGTTACTCTTTTCCCCATTGCGTTGGGGATTCCGGAATCCGCTTCAATCTTTCGGCATCATATCCATCTCTTACCATCAGGTAAAATGAGTAAGACGATGTCAAGTGCGGCAACATCTGCACTACTCGACTTCTACTATTGCAACTGAGCAACTTTCCCAAGGAAACCTAGTCGATTTCGCGAAAAATCAATGTCATCTGCATAATACGTTTGTTTACCTTTTGCTTTTTAGGGTTGCGTAGCCAAATGGCAAAAAACGGAACCCTTATGGATTCGTCATGTCCGTCTGTCTGTCTGTCTGTCCGTCCGTATGTCACAGCCACTTTTTTCCGAAACTATAAGAACTATACTGTTGAAACTTGGTAAGTAGATGTATTCTGTGAACCGCATTAAGATTTTCACACAAAAATAGAAAAAAAAAAAAAACAATAAATTTTGGGGGCTCCCCATACTTAGAACTGAAAATAAAAAAATTAGGTCTTTAAAAATGATATTGAGGTTTCTAATATCATTTTTTTCTAAACCGAATAGTTTAATAGCGTGAGAGACACTTCCAAAGTGATAAAATGTGTGCCCCCCCCCCCCCCCCCCTGTAACTTCTAAAATAAGAGAATGATAAAACTAGAAAAAATATATGATGTACATTACCATGCAAACTTCCACCGAAAATTGGTTTGAACGAGATCTATTAAGTAGTTTTTTTAATACGTCATAAATCGTAAACCGCAAATTACCTTTCATTCAATCAACTCAAATATAAAAAATATAGAGTTCAAGACATGTGTATGTGTATGAATTTATACGGAACCCTCGGAGCGCGAGCCCGACTCGCACTTGGCCGGTTTTTTTTATTTTTATTTGAATGAACTATACATACCTCCTCCATACCTCCCTTTTCCTCCAAAGACACACCGTTTCCTACATAAGACCTCATTTATTGGTTAAATTAAAAACAAATAAATTAGGTTTGTAACGGTCGGTACTCACGGCCATATCTCGTCCCGAGGCACGGAGCTGCTGTCTATGATGGCCTGGATCGTGGTGGAGTGGTAGTTCTCTAGGAAACGCGCCCAGCGAGTCAGCTCTTGCCCCACTTGCGTCCACGTTAGCTCGCTTAAATAATTTTGTAATAGTTATAAAAAAAATTAAGTATCAAAAATACAAAAGACTAATGAATGACAGATGGCCATTGGGGCATTAAAGTTCTCGAGTGGCGACCGCGCGCCGGAAGACGCAGCGTGGGCAGGCCTCCCACTCGGTGGACCGACGTCCTGGTGAAGGTTGCGAGAACCCGCTAGATCGGTCGTCGTGGAAAGCACTGGACGTCTTTTGACATGATGATGATAATGATGATATAATTAATGAAAGAGCGTGAACGCTGGGGCAATATTTGAAGTGATTGTGTTCGAGAAAATGTATCTCTATTGTTTAACATACTCAGTTCAATCCAATATATTTCACTAATATCTCACTTATATTATAAATGCGAAAGTATGGATGTTTGTTTGTTGCCACTTTCACGCTGAAACTATTGAATGTATTTGGATGAAATTTGGTAGATAGGTAGACAACGCACTCAGCTAACACATAGGATACTTTTTATCCCGAAAAACTTAAGGGTTCCCGGAAGAATGCCACTTTAATATTTTCTTTCTTTCTGGACTCAATTATGAAATCCATGCAGACGAAAACGCGGGCGGAAGCTAGTTATAAATAATAAATTCCAACATTATTATGACTATTTTCCAAAGCGGTGTACTCACTTTTTGTTGAATTTGAAGTCATTCTCTTGCTCCTGTTGGCAGTAATCCACGGCTTGCATTATCATCAGGTTTCTGGTGCCCGCCGGCACTCTGGGAGAACAAAGAAATCTCGTGAGAGGAAGAGAGAAAGAGAGAGAGAAGAGGAGAGAACCTTTCATTAAAGTTTGGTAAACGATTTCTATTTCACTCTTACTATTAAAGGTTTCTCTCGCAAAAACCCGTAAAAGTAGTAGAGTGTGCGAAAGAACGAAAATCCGTGTAAAGGCAGCCAATTCATGTCTGTCGCTTTGGAAGTTGAATGCTAATCATCCGAGTAACTTTTTATCAAGCGTCAAACACTACATTTTGTTCTTAAAATGTTTAAAATTTTGAACGATGACGTCACTATCCTTTTTTTTGCATGCAATGAAAATCTATAAGTAGTGACCATTATTTCAAAATTTACTTTTTCGCAGCGCAGTCAACTCCCAGCCGGCGAACTTCTTTGCTTTGTATTTTGGGTAAAAGAGGGATAGAACTAAAGGTATTGGATCACTGCGACCTGGATAGATGTGATGTGACCGCCTCCGTGGTCTAGTGGCTAGTCCACTCGCTTCACATGAGCAGGTCGCGGGCTCGATCCACGGCGAGCTCCAACTTTGCAGGACTCGGTTTGGTTGGTGCTAGTGCATTTTCTGAACCCACCTGGCTGGCTACCACTATCTTATCTAAGTCTCGCCGCCAAACATCAATGTTAGCACTGATGTGTTCCGGCATAAACATAACATAGCCAGTTTTCATTGCGTTAGGGAATCTTGGTAAGCCCGCTTCCATCATCGGCATCATTGGGACTAACCAACAGGTGAGATGATGCAAAGCTTACCTCTGCACGGCCTCGCCGCAGAAGCAGGTGCCGGCCACGAACTGGAGCAGCTGCTCCTGAGCCAGCTTGTTGAAGTAGCTCGCGCACTGCCGGTACTGCTGCATCCACTTCTTGTTGCTCTCCGCCGCTGCGGGGACCTGGGATTGCGTGCGTTTTATCATATTATATATTTATCTGATGAAGCTGGATTATTTTAGGGCACTGAGTTACTTCGAAGATATGATGGAGCTTGTTAAATGTTTTAAAACATTTAAAATGGTGTAATGAAAGATTATTAAGAGAGAAATCTCTGCAATTGGGTGTCAGAGGGACATTTTCAGTCATTTTGCCATTGTGCACACTGGCAGTTGAGACAATTTTGCCAATTATTGAAAGTAAAAACGGGATTTTTACAATAGCTGTTAAATCTCTGCTCGATATTGTAAAAAGAAGCATACATTCACTCCAGGAATAGAGCAACCTCTCATAATAAGTTCCTACAACCTACCTCAACGTTATTGAAAACAAGGACTTCTGTTAAAACAAAACTCACGCTGAAGAAATACTTGGTCAGCCACAATGTGTAGATGGTGTTGACAGACACGGGCGTCTTGAAGGCTGGCGGTAGACCTCGCAGGAACTTGGTGAGCAGACCCACGTTCTCTGGCTTGATGATGCTCAGTATGTGAGTGGTGAAGTCGTCTGCGGATGGCTGGTCCAGTAGTAGCTTGTAGTTTAGCTCTGTGATGTAAATAGATGGATAGATACGACATTTATGTAAACAAAACACAAAATAAAACACTTTCAAACTTATTTAGATCTAATTTTAATTAGTAAGTAACTTAGAACTCTGACAATCTGCACTAAGTAGTCGACACAACATTCGAACTTCTATTGGCGTTCTTTAACATCCGGATATGTTTATCCACTGTGAGTCCCGCCATTAAAGACTTCTCGTCAATTTTCTTGTAATAAAGACCCTTCTAAACTTCTCTAATGGATACCCTCTAGTTAGAGTATCATAAAAACAAACAACACTATAAATGAATATTTCGATGTTTTTCAAGCAGTCAAAAATGTCTCAACAGAACTTGATGGAATTTGACAAACAGCATGTCTGTAACCAGGGGTCACAATAGGCTTATTATTATTACAAAAAAAATAACATTGTTACAACGGTCGTAAGCTGAGCCTTAAATAGCCTAAAAGACACATACACACACACAACTCCTAAGCTCTACTATACGTTAAAATTACTATATTTTACGATGTACCCTTCAGGACAGTCACGACTAGTAGACTTACCAGGCGACGCCGCCTTAGCTTTCTTCAGCATGCGGATGTGGTCTGCCGCGGTGAGACCAGCCACCGTCTGCTTCTCGTCTACCCTCTTGAGGATCGTGAAGTACTTGATAAGGGCGTTGTGGTCGTCCCCGCGGAGGATCGGCCAGAGCTCCTCCTTTATGCTGTAGGAGTTGGATACTTGTTGGATATTGTACAAGGTATTTGTGAAGTTAAATGATAGATTTATTAAAGGATGCTTTTAGAATTTTATATAAATTGCTTAGATGTTTAACCGATTTTGTTAATTTATTTTACGCTTAAGATGATAAGCATTATCTTATAGATATATTGATATGTACGAGGTTATTGAAAGCCTAAAAAAATGAAACTTTTGTATGAAATGTAGTCTTACAAAAGTTATTCAGTGCCATGAGTACAAGTATTGGATTTCTGTGTACACAGAAATAATAGACTGCAGTTGTCTGGTGTTGCCATCGACGTAGAAACAAATGGACGACGGGTCTAGTACATAATTCACGAAAAAAGCGTCCGCAGTTAACCTATACACACGTAGTTATATGCATAGAAACAACACATTTGCATTTAGATCGTGTGTCATTGCATTACGGTTGATTTTTTAACCGACTTAAAAAAAAAGGAGGAGGTTCTCAATGGTTCTCTCTTGCTCACACTAACACTAGTCTTTAAGTTTAGATTTAAGTTACTAACACTATTGTGATCCAAAGTTGGTCGAAAATAAAATTTTATTATTATTATTATTATTATCAATTCGTCGCGAATCTTTTTTTTTTTTTTATGTATGTTCACCGATTACTCGAAGACGCCTGAACCGATTTGGAAAATTCTTTTTTTGTTTAAAAGGATATACTTCACAGGTGGTCCCATATAAATTTTATTGAAATCGATTCAGCGGTTATTGAGAAAATCAACAAAAACATAGCAAAATTGGAGTTGTTGCGATTGAAGTCGGTTGTTTTTAACGTATTCAGCGTGGTCAATTATGTTTGCAACAACTTATCACCATACCTTCGTATACTTCGACTGGAACGTACTTCACCTTACGCAGCTTCGAGTGAAGACAGAGAAGTAATGGAGTAGCTTTCACTTATAATGTTTTTTTGTTGGCTATGTTTTATAAGTATTTTTTATATTTGCAGAATTTTGTTTATTTTTTATAACAAACACAGAAACACGCTTGAATATGAATTATACAGGATGAAAATGATTCGAGCCAACAAAGTGGAATTTTTTCGTAACAAAGTATTCCTCTCGTCTCGATTCGGCTATAATGTTTTCCATAGTGCACAACGTATAGGATCTCGGGGAAAGCTAAAATAAATAAAATATTTCATGTAATAAAAACAATAGAAAAAAGTAACAAAATATTTTAATAAAAAACTTTATACTTAAAAGCGACTCTATAAAATCTTTGTTCCAAAGTTGTGATGTTCGATTGTTCGCTCATGGAAATCAAACTAAATGCGTAATTAAAATTAAAATAAACTACTGTGTTTCTTAGCAAAACAATACTTTAAAATGATAAAGCAATAGTTTACTTACCGGAAATATGATACTCCATCCTGTTTTTTTACTTTAATTGAATAATTTTAACTACTTTCCACGACGCAGTACGCCATTTTGGACGCGCAGTCAGCCGGCCGACCAAATGAAGACTCGTTTCTACGTCGATGGGTGTTGCACTTATTGCACTTAAAAGCTAAAAACACGAACTATAGCTGGTGTTGTTTTTGTTACTTTTACCGGATGAGATAATGCCAAAAGCACCATCCACTTACTGCGCATAAGTGAGGCGCATCTCGGGCAGCAGCGTGTCCGGCGCGAGGTGCGCGAGGTGCGCGAGGCCGGCGTCGCCCTTGGCGTGCTGCAGCCACACCTCGCCGCATTCTACGCCGTACTTCTTGCCGAGCGACACGGCTAGCTCGAGGTGCTCTCTCTTCGTTGATCTGATTGAAAATGGAAATGTTTATTCAGAAAAAAAAATATGTTAAAGTCAAGAACCCATAGCTTTAGACCCACTGCTGGTAAACGGGTCTCTTCCTACATAGGAGTCTTTGGAAATTATGTATCTTACTACAATAATGTATTCCTTCTTCGTGTTTTGAGTCGATAATTTCTCAAGAAGAACATCTAAAAGTATCAATCAAAAACAACAAATTTTAGACTTAATCATGAACAGGAAACTTTTTTCTTTTTCTTTATTTCTGACTTTACATTTTCATTTATTAGTAGTTGTTTTATAATAATAAATCTATTACAATAATTTCAAGACATTCGAAAAAATCCTTCCCCTGTAAAAAAATATATAAAATATGAGCTCACGATGGTCTTCTTGACCAAATACACCGAGGTGATATTTCTTCACATCTCATTTTTTTTTCTTCCTTTTGGCATGATTGATATAAAATAAAATAACTATAATTTTAAGTAAATAAATTTTCTCACCTAGCAACCCTGTATATCGTCTCGGTCCTGTAATCCGGATCGGCGTGGAACAGCAGTCCATTGACATTAAAGCCGTGTTTCCTCAGAGTCTCCACCTCGCCCATTCCGCTGAGTTTTTCAATACACTGACGGATGATGTCCAGTTGCTCTTGGGAGGCATTCTTCTGTTCTAGCGTTGTTCGGGCCATCTGGGGACGGGATGAGTTGGTTAAGCCACTTGGGTACTTACCACCCATTTGGGTATGTCTTAACAACCCATATTGCCCATAGTCCCCACTGCAGGGGACGGGCCTCTCCCCATACATCGGGAAGGTTAGGCCATATCCACTCACGGGGCCAAGTCCGGAATGGTGGAGGTTGTGGAGCTAGTAGCCAACCCCAGTGTCCCCCAACCTCCGACATGGCTTAACGCCAGGCATCTATACAGGGTGTAACAGAAACGTGTGATAATACTTCAAGGTTTTACCCATCAAACTGAACAACTTTTGTTCTACAACTTTGTTCAAGTCGCAAAATTTTTTTTGGACTTTTCATACAAATCGATCAGCTGGCGAATCAAGTTTGTATGAAAAGTGCGATTTCAACAAAGTTGTAGAACAAAAGTTGTTCAGTTTACTGGGTAAAATCCAACCTTGAAGTATTATCACACCTTTCTGTTACACCCTGTATAGCAATCGGCACCAAAGGCTTAACGTGCCTTTCGAAGTAAGAAAACGGTCGAGAAAAATGCTACTAACAGTCAAACATTAACCAGGATATGAGCGTGGATGTAGTCAGTTAACATGCTACCACGCAAGCAGCACTGAGGTACGAACGCTTTTCACTCTTCGTGTAAAACGAGTATATCCAAACGTGTCCGATTTTCTGAACATTCGAGAGATTTGCATACCGTAAGATCGCATAATAAACCTTCGATTACGTGACTTTGCAATTTTTCATAAAATACAGCATACGCCATTTTTAACCGACTTAAAAAAAAGGAGGAGGTTCTCAATTCGTCGGAATCTGTTTTTTTTATTTTATGTATGTTCACCGATTACTCGAAGACGCCTGAACCGATTTGGAAAATACTTTTTTGTTTAAAAGGGTATACTTCACAAGTAGTCCCATATAAATTTTATCGAAATCGATTCAGCGGTTTTTGAGAAAATCAACAAAAACATATCAAAATTGGAGTTGTTGCGATTGAAGTCGGTTGTTTTTAACGTATTCAGCGTGGTCATTTACAGTATACTTATTTCTAGAAGTGATCTCAGATAGGATAGATTATTAGAGCAATCCGCTACATACATGAGCGCGCTCTCTTTGCCTTTCCACTTTGTTATGTTGTATCAATCTTCTTGGTTTGCACTAAACCGTTAATAAAAATTATAATCCAGTCAAAATAAAGACACTTACCTTCGAAGGTTTGGTCAGATACACGTTGTCTCTCAATTCGGGCGCGTTGCATTTCATCAGCGTTGCGTATAAGGCCGCGCTGACAGCTGTGTCGGAGTTCTGTGTGTCGATCGTCTTCTTGGTTTGAGCCAGGTCCTGAGTGGTATGCAGGAGACAGGACACGCTGAGAGGAGTGTCTATGTAGAGTATCTCTTCGGCGCATTTTTGAACCACTGAAAAGAGTGTAGCCAGTTTTGTAATTACCGAAACCGCGGTTCTGTCAGAACCGAACGAAGCGATTGCGTCAAACGAATAGAATGTTCTTTATCCTTCGACGCGTTCGACGAGGATTGCAAGCAAAGTTCCATACTATGTGATCTAAAATCCAGATGGTAAGCCTCCTTCGATTCCTTCAGCGCGTACAGTTTTATTAGTCTAGTTTCATATTATTTTGTTTATTTAAGAGTGGTTTAAGTTTGTTTTTGTTTTAAGTGTAGATAGATAGATAGATAGATAGATAGATAACTCATTTATTTGTTACTACAAACACACATATTAAGTATTACATCAGTACACACAATAAAATAAAAATAAAACAATACTTAAAAATATGTGTGTGTTGCAGTAGTACAAAAGGGCCGTGACTCAGTGTGTGATTTGCTCTTTCGAGCAATACAAGTGTGTGACGAGTGCTCAAATTCTTCGGATACACGGTTAGAAATAGATCAGACAGCTTGGAAAACGACCAATGTACGACCGTTCGACCATCACGATATTTTTTGAAAAAAAAAACTTTAAATATACGTCGGGCTCTGCCCGGACGGCTCCTCAGACCATTTCTGGCACTTCTGACACCATGTTGTGGTGGGTTATGGGTGCTGAGGAGCCGGATTTAATAGAAGACCAAATATTTTTAAATATTTATTCTCACATTGCGTGTGACACGTTCAAGGTCTAGGTCGGAAGAGGGCGAGCGGTGTTGCATATATTTAAACACTACTACACAATGGTCACGTCCACGAGAAGAAGAAAAAGTGTTTTCATTCATTCATTCACTCAATACAATATCCCACCTTCAGCTTCCAACCCAGGCTCCACGTAACCATCGCAGTGCTGTATGTAGAACCACTTGAGCGCCGCATGGCCCCGGAACCGAGAGTCTTCGTGCGGCGTCGAGAACCGGTCGTACTGGTAATAAGATTGTGATACGTCGTGTTCCGGGTATAGTGTGCGGTAAAACTCTTGGCAGTGAACGGTGCGTTCTGTTGGTTCCGTTGTCGAGGTTTTGTCGCTGTTAGGGAAATTGATATGTTAAGTTAGTAAGTAAGTAATAACTGTTTATTGCACATGACATAAATACAAATGTCCTAACAGTAAATATGAATAAACAATAATAAAAAGGCTCAACTACTTTCCGTCAGTCATTTTTTTGATTGAAATCCCGAAAAATATGATTTGGGACTACACCATACGAAGAAACCCTAACTAAATAGAGAAAACATTTATTTAACATAAAAACATTAACATCACAGAAAAAAATAATAAAACAAACAAAAAAAATCAATAATCACATCAAAACATTAAACGAACAAATTAACTGGAAAAATAACAAGTTCAAATTACTTTACGATTTCAAGTAAGTGGAACAGAAGCTATCCAAAAAGATGAATAAAAACACAACATAAAATATTGTTACGCACTTACCCCGAAGCAAACTTGTTGTGGATAGTGTCCATCAAATAATTTAAAAGCGGCAACTTCTTCTCGTGATGTGGTGCGACAAGGTCCTTCTTCTCTATGACGGGCTAAAAAAGATACAATCCTTTATAACTTAATAATGTTTTGGCATTTAAAATTATAATAAAATCTAGCGTAAAGATAGTGACCACATAACAGAGACTTTCTAGTCTTTTATTTTTGCACGCATGCAACATGTATTACTTCGCACCACATAAGAAAACTACTGGATTGATCCTAACTTTGTTGTCATAACTTTTCTGATCGAAGGCCTCACCCCAAACGTTTCAATAACGACCAATCTTGCATTGACCGTATTCCAGTCACTATTCCAGTGAATTCCCCAAGAGCTTATTAAAAAATAATACTAACAGTAGTAATGGCGTCAGCAAATTCGTCGTCCGTCGATGGACATCGCTCTTCCAACGCGTGATGCTCTTTTAAAGCAGCGCCCATCTGTTGCAGGTCTTCTAGTTCTAATTCCAACCTGGGGACAAACACGCGAAGGACATATAATGAAAATTCATAATCTTCAGATGATCACTGTAATAAAAAAAATTAAAGTTTCAAGTCTAAGCTGTGCAAATAGGATATAATCTAGAGTTAAAATATGTTTAGGAAGACCTGTGATTCGTGAAAAACCTAGTTGTTAATAACGCAACCAAGCAAGCCAAACTGAGCCACAACCTTTTCTGACTTGGTCACTGATATAGAAACTTTTTTTTGCAGAAATAATGAAAAAGAGGTTGATAATAATTTGTTTTTTTTACACCTAATGGTAAGTGATGATAATGCCCAAGATAGAAACGGACTTACCAAGATATCCCTATACAATAGGGCTGGCTTAGCTTTGTTTAGACGTTTGGAACAACTTACCTGGCCTTTAGCATCTCCTCAATACTCGCTGCGTTGCAATGCGTCACTGCAGCAGCGAGCAGCGCTCTCCTGCAGATTACAAGTATCTCTTAATAACAAAATGACAATCATGAAAATCTGAATTAGTCGTCATAGAATTTGTAGTAAAGTATATAAAGTCTATCAAAATTGGCTAACTGACTAAAGGTTCAGTTTTATAAATACAAGAAGCATTAGTTTAAATAATTTTAGCTAATTTTGTTAGACCTTATACAGGGTGTAAAAGAAAGGTGGGATAATACTTCAAGGTGGGCTTTTACCCATCAAACTGAACAACTTTTTTTCTACAACTTTGTTGAAACCGCAAAGAAATTTTCGGACTTTTCATACAAACTTGGTTCGCCAGCTAATCGATTTGTATGAAAAGTCCAAAAAAAATTTTACGATTTGAACAAAGTTGTAGAACAAAAGTTGTTCAGTTTGATGGGTAAAAGCCCACCTTGATGTATTATCCCACCTTTCTGTTACACCCTGTATATTCTATTTAATTTAATATTTACTTTTGTCATTGATCTTGAACATCCATTACATTTTCTTTAAAAAAGTATCAATCTAGTCATGGCTTGGCCATGACCTAGTAAAGTAAGACACGCGCAACTAATTTCTAAATTAAATTTTTCGTCACAGAATAGGAATACATCGCTCCTACAGGGTGATTATTTTAGTGTGAGATAGCCGTTAGCCGACTCACCTCAACCTCCACCAATCTGGACTCGGCCCCCGTGTATAGAGTGTGGCTTCCCGAGTTATGTGAAGAGACCCGTGCCCCTGCAGTGGGGACGATATGGGTTGGTAATAGCCGACTTCTAGCGACATGTACTCGCCACGAACTATCTACAACGCGCTATCAAAGTTTCTTCGGTCATAGGTATATAATACTACTTCCAACCATCATCGGTTGGACCACAGCCAGTCCCCAGGCATACCACCTCGCCTGGCGAAGGTACCTCCCTTCTCGCCGAAGAGTGGGAACACAGTTCCTACAGACTCACCTGCTGGGCCGGTCGGCGTGCGCGGCGGGTGCGGTGGCCACGCGGCGCAGCAAGGCCGCGGCGGGCGCGTACCGCAGCGCGGCCAGCCGGCGCGCGGCCCCCGCGGCGGCGCCCTGCCCCGCCACCCCCGCCTCCGCCGCGCGCTCCCCCACCAGTTGAAGCACCTGCCCCTCCCTATGACGTTACCAGTGTTATATATAACTCCCTCTGTCTATATCTGTCTCTCTTTCTCTCTTGTTATATCATGTGACATAATCCGGGAGTAGACTATTATAAATAAGTAAGTATTTAATTGAAATTGCAAAAAACCTTGCTTGCCTGGATTTTCATCACTTGTAAAAATTTGTATACATTTGAACATATACGGGGTATTAAAAAAGTGCGTTTGAAATTTTAAGGAGTTACTCAGAATCAAGTACAGAATACAAGAAAAATACCCTGTAGGTATATATTTTTTGACTATGCTGAACAATGACGTCATCCTTATAATAACAAACAATATGTTTTGATATTTGAGAAAAAATAAAAGTGCTCAGACGACTAGCAGTCAACTTCCAGGAAACATACGAGGATAGATGAATAAGATGACAATTTATCGATATGTTATGGCATGGTCTTATGACATATGCAGATAGTTTTAATAGGGTATTCTAAAAGACATTTCTAGCTAAATTATTGATGGAATACGCAAAGAAGTAAAACGTTACATCCACGCCAAAAAAATAAGAACTTCTCATAACAAATTGACAAAATGAGCTAAGATAAGTAAGACTACTTATCAAGGTATCATGTATCAATCCAAGCAAACTTTTATTATTATTATTACTCATTTATTTCAGACAGAGTCCATATTTGTTAGTATACAACACACAACTTAAAAATTACTAACTAACATCATCTATGGATTTATTATCTTTTTGATAGCAACGAATAGCCAACAAATATACCAGCTAACTTAGAATCTTGAATAACTTAAACGACACAACGCGACAAATCACACACTGTCATTTGAACCCAACCAAACAAGGATTCCCTGAATTATGGGAAACCAGAGAGTAATATACATTAAATACATATTTATTTCGCAAACTAAACATATTAAAGCAGAATGATAAAGACAATAAAATATACGATTAATTACGAAAACTAACCTCCTCTGCTCGTCGTCCCCAGCGACCCTCAGCAGTTTGGCCAGTTTGAGCAATTTGTGGCTCGCAAGGAACGCCTGCAAGTCCGTCTTGAGACAGTCCTCGATCAGGCTCATCCTGTCTTCGCAGAGGCGCACTGAAATAACAGCAAAAGTGACTATTCTGCTGCATTAGTGGGAGCGCTATGGGTTGGTAATAACCAGTGATCGGAGTAGGTAGATTGAATTAGGGTCAATGACCGCAAACGTATATGTTAATATGGACATGTCGCGCGGATTCAGAGTTAAACATTTTTTTTAAAACAAAAACGAATATTTATTCTGTTATTCTACATATAAATATATTGCTTCCTTCAGAATTAATTGATTGAACCAGATTTACTTTAAAAATACTCAACTCAATCCGGAAAT
Organism: Coleophora deauratella; assembly: GCA_958295455.1. Lineage (NCBI taxonomy): Eukaryota > Metazoa > Arthropoda > Insecta > Lepidoptera > Coleophoridae > Coleophora > Coleophora deauratella. The sequence goes on along the minus strand of OY282392.1, from coordinate 18,587,836 downwards.
ACCAAAACTTTCCGGAAAAAAGGATTGTCCAATCACGATGCAAGTACCAAAAATCAATCTACCTACTCCGATCACTGGTAATAACAATGAAGTCTACGTGGAAAGAGATTGGTCGCGGCATACAAGGAGACTAACATTAATATTTCTACTGGTCATTTCATTTCAGCCATTTAACGTATTTAATATTTGTATTATTTTTCATATGTCTACTGTTAAACTATAAAGGGCACAATTAATCGTTATAAATTTTCCGAGAGAAAAAAAACAGTTTTTTTCTTTATCACAAAACAATCATTATTTTCTCAATAAATAAAGAAAATATGAATACGAACATCATCTACTTATAAATGTAAATATAAAATAATATATTTTATAGTTTTAGTTTTTATTAAATAATATATTTAATGTTTTGTTTCTGTTGAAATTAAACAAAATTTCGTTATAAGTTTGGTGATTTGAACTTTTTAGAGAAAAAGTATTAGTGCAAGCAAAAAAAATAATAGCTAAAGTTGATTTAAAGGAGACCTTTTTATGAGACATAAGTATTTAAAGTCTCCTTTAAAAGATAATGACAGTCTCTGCAACTGGGTGCTGTGGTAAACCTACTCGCATATTAGACCAAGAAACACGTAATAGGGACATCTTTCGGTCGACTAGTATGGAGTGACAAAGGCCTATGGTCGGTACTCCCAAATATTGTTATATCGAACTGATGTGTTTTATTGTATCTGGATATGAGTAGGAACATTCTTTCTTAACTAGTCATAAGTGACATTAAGTTTGGTCTGGAAGTACTTACCTTGTATGGGTATGATGGTGAGATTGAAAGCGTTTAAGATCGGCAAAGCAGCAATGAGGTCCAGCTCCTCTTGAATCTCTTTATTGTCCCCCTTTATCAGGGTCAAGCAGCATCTAAAAGAATCTAACTATTAACCTTAACGATACGACCGCCGACTGTATACTCGTACTTTATATTACATTTTGTTATATCAACTGTTTTCTTTTTAAATTATACAGGTTGTAATAAGTCCGAGTAATACTGTATTAGTAATTTAGTATAGTGATCGAGAATCAACTTTAGAATACAGAAAAAAATATGTCGGTCACAATTAGGTTTTTTAAATTTTTCATATTTTTTTTATAATTTCAATTTCATTTATTTAAGACCAACTTAGGATCACAATATATTGTTAGCATATACTTAAAAAATATGTTAGTTATCATATCTATTACAAAAATTCAATTTCTTAATTTAGCAACAACTAGTATTTTGTATAATTTTTTGTAAATAGTATTTTCCACCACCTGGAGACTTACCTGGCCAGCTCCAAAGCGGGGTCCGTGAGCGAGGACGCCGAGTTGAAGTACTCCCTAGCGGCGCATAAGACCAGCTCCACACTCCGCGCGTAGTCCACCGCGAGGGCGCGCCCGTGCGGCTCGCAGGTCAGCACGTCTGACGCGAGCTTTATGCTGGCCGCGTCTCCTGACGTCAGCAGGGCTGATGCGTAGATCTGTTCCGTGTTACAACATCATTGTTCAATAAAGAAATTTCATTTCCGTTAATCGTTCAATTTAAAATATTTTTTTATTATTATTAAAAGTTATTATTATTAATAAAATTATAGGAACCACACCACGGACGCTTCATAGAAATGTCGCGTTATTATTTACTATATAGAAATTTGATACTTCTTCATGTCTGTCATGCGGTCGTGGCTCAGTGCGGCTTGCGTGGTCGCATCGATCACGCAGGTTAACTGACTACAGACACGGTCATAACCTGGATGGGTTTGACTGTTAGTGGCATTTATCTCGACCGTTTCCGTGCTTCGCAAGGCACGTTAAGCCGTTGGTGCCGGCTGCTATCGCTAGCAGTCGTTAAGCCACGTCAGAGGCCTTATAGGCGGCTTGAAAACTTCTGACACTGGGGTTGGCTACTAACCCCACAACCTCCACCAATCCGGACTTGGCCCTCGTGTGTGGAGTATGGCCTAAACCTTCCCGAGTTATGGGAAGAGACCCGTGCCCCTGCAGTGGGGACGTAATGGGTTGTTAACAACTAATGTCTGTACACGTGTTAATGTGTGTGTGAGTATGTAAGGCTGGTTAAGCTAAGGCTTCTTGGTCATACCGTCTTTTCGTATAGGTTACACTTCTTTTTGTTATGTTGACGTTTACAGTAATTGATATTTCCGAAAACAGTAGAACTTTTAACGACAGATATGAACATAAACGACAGACTTTTACAATAGACATATTTAACACTAGAGCGCACGCGCCTCTTTTTTTACATGCATGAGTGATCGCGTGCTTTATTATGGTAGAACATTTACAAATTGATGTTTATCAGAAATAATGGTGTATTGAAAAGAAAAAAAAGATTTTTTATGATTTGATAAACTAAGGAAAACAAATAAAAACTTATTCTTCTATTCTGAGATGGCAACATATGATTTTCTGACTGTTCTACTACAGTAGAGCACACATGCGTGCGAGTGTTAATGAAGTGAATACTGTATACACAAGACAAGGCTTAGAAGCCTTAGAAGCCTTACCTCTCTACTTACGAAAATAAAATTGTCTTTAGTTTGCAAGTCTTTTAACAACTGGTCACTTAGAAGTCACATGGGGTGGAGGTAGCCTTCAGAGAGCGGCAGGGAGTGTCCATACTGTATAACGTCCTTATACTGTGGTAGGAACTGTATGTTCCCACTCTTCGGACGAAAAGCGAGGTATCTCCGCCAGGCGAGGTCCAACCGTTGATCGTTAGAAGTCGTATTCATGCGAGTTCTGGATAGTTCGTGGCGAGTACGGTAGATGTCGCCACAACATTATCGTTAAAGAAGTTTTATTTTTATTTCCGTTAATCCGGACTTGGCCTCGTGTGTGGAGTATGGCCTACCCTTCCTGAGGTATTGGAAGAGTGCCATTGCAGTAGGGACGGTAGAGATTGTTAACTAGGTTCATTTCGTGGCTCCGCTTGGGCAGAGTATGATGCAGGCTGATAGTCTTGTATTTTTTACTAGTTTAGTATTCATTATTTTCGTTACCTTATGCTCTATGAAATGTTATAATATATAAATATTTTGATTGTTTGATAAAATAAAATAATTTTGAATATTTTGTCCGGGTGGTGGAGACCTGGTGCTCTGAAACACAGGATCACCTAGTTCAGACATCAGGCTTCACAATACAATACACAAAATTATTTTATTATTTGTTTAAAGTTTAAAGCCTTATTTTTAACACGGTTTAAATATGTAATTCTACTTTTATTTAGCATACTATTTACCCTGTATTGTATTCTGTGGAGCAAACAATAAAAAAACAAATTGATTGATTGATTGATTGATATAGGTCTGTGTTTATTAAGTTAAAACATGCCATTACCGAGTCGGATAAAATACAAAAGTTATCCATGAAGCAATTTGTAGCATAAAACTACTAAGAGTAGACATGAAAGTCCTATATTGGAATCTCTATGAAGTGTGAATGTGAAACATATATTTCTTAAGAGTCAGTCAATCTCCCATACTAAGCTATTGGGAGTATCTGGTATAATATTACTAACTGTCCATGAGAATCGCAGTCTATTGAAGTGAAATATTGTACTTATTAGATTATTTTTTTTAATAACATGATCGGTAGGTTACGTTAAGAGGTAGGCGTGAATGCGGTAAATACCTAGTTGTAGATAACAGATAACTCACCTCATGACACTGTTCCTTGGAAATGTTTTCGAAAAGCATTGACTGCAGTTCCAAGATATCCTTTAGCAACTTTTCCCAATCTTGCTGTGTTGGTTTTTCGGAGCTGAAACAAACCGGTATAAATAAAATACATATATCAAGAATGAAATTCAAAAGTCTCCAAACTACAATCCTCCTTAGAATAGGCGCATCATACACGCTCAACAGCGTGGCGTGGATTGCTCTAAACAATGGGCACCAGATCTTACCTGTAGGGAAGGGTGAGACCGCCTTTAGTACTATTGTATATATTGTGGTATGAAATCTAGAGCCTGCCCGGTCGTACCACACGCCGGAGCCCGACACTTCATACAAATCGTCCGAGTTAGGAGTGAGCGAGATAATTGATGACGTCTGTACAAACCGTCACGTCGTACACATAGGGTGGGGGATTGAGTGAGATCGCTTTCGGAGTATATAGGCGGCGGCACGCTGACTTCAGCCGTTTTGTCTCCCTTGTTAAGCCGTGTGAGCAGGCAGTGCGCGTGCGCGCGGCGGGCACACTCACCCGGGCAGGGCGCGCGCGAGGCGCGTGAGCAGGCAGTGCGCGTGCGCGCGGCGGGCGGCGGGCACACTCACCCGGGCAGGGCGCGCGCGAGGCGCGTGAGCAGGCAGTGCGCGTGCGCGCGGCGGGCGGCGGGCACACTCACCCGGGCAGGGCGCGCGCGAGGCGCGTGAGCAGGCAGTGCGCGTGCGCGCGGCGGGCGGCGGGCACACTCACCCGGGCAGGGCGCGCGCGAGGCGCGTGAGCAGGCAGTGCGCGTGCGCGCGGCGGGCGGCGGGCACACTCACCCGGGCAGGGCGCGCGCGAGGCGCGTGAGCAGGCAGTGCGCGTGCGCGCGGCGGGCGGCGGGCACACTCACCCGGGCAGGGCGCGCGCGAGGCGCGTGAGCAGGCAGTGCGCGTGCGCGCGGCGGGCGGCGGGCACACTCACCCGGGCAGGGCGCGCGCGAGGCGCGTGAGCAGGCAGTGCGCGTGCGCGCGGCGGGCGGCGGGCACACTCACCCGGGCAGGGCGCGCGCGAGGCGCGTGAGCAGGCAGTGCGCGTGCGCGCGGCGGGCGGCGGGCAAACTCACCCGGGCAGGGCGCGCGCGAGGCGCGTGAGCAGGCAGTGCGCGTGCGCGCGGCGGGCGGCGGGCACACTCACCCGGGCAGGGCGCGCGCGAGGCGCGTGAGCAGGCAGTGCGCGTGCGCGCGGCGCGCGGCGGGCACACTCACCCGGGCAGGGCGCGCGCGAGGCGCGTGAGCAGGCAGTGCGCGTGCGCGCGGCGGGCACACTCACCCGGGCAGGGCGCGCGCGAGGCGCGTGAGCAGGCAGTGCGCGTGCGCGCGGCGGGCGGCGGGCACACTCACCCGGGCAGGGCGCGCGCGAGGCGCGTGAGCAGGCAGTGCGCGTGCGCGCGGCGGGCGGCGGGCACACTCACCCGGGCAGGGCGCGCGCGAGGCGCGTGAGCAGGCAGTGCGCGTGCGCGCGGCGGGCGGCGGGCACACTCACCCGGGCAGGGCGCGCGCGAGGCGCGTGAGCAGGCAGTGCGCGTGCGCGCGGCGGGCGGCGGGCACACTCACCCGGGCAGGGCGCGCGCGAGGCGCGTGAGCAGGCAGTGCGCGTGCGCGCGGCGGGCGGCGGGCACACTCACCCGGGCAGGGCGCGCGCGAGGCGCGTGAGCAGGCAGTGCGCGTGCGCGCGGCGGGCGGCGGGCACACTCACCCGGGCAGGGCGCGCGCGAGGCGCGTGAGCAGGCAGTGCGCGTGCGCGCGGCGGGCGGCGGGCACACTCACCCGGGCAGGGCGCGCGCGAGGCGCGTGAGCAGGCAGTGCGCGTGCGCGCGGCGGGCGGCGGGCACACTCACCCGGGCAGGGCGCGCGCGAGGCGCGTGAGCAGGCAGTGCGCGTGCGCGCGGCGGGCGGCGGGCACACTCACCCGGGCAGGGCGCGCGCGAGGCGCGTGAGCAGGCAGTGCGCGTGCGCGCGGCGGGCGGCGGGCACACTCACCCGGGCAGGGCGCGCGCGAGGCGCGTGAGCAGGCAGTGCGCGTGCGCGCGGCGGGCGGCGGGCACACTCACCCGGGCAGGGCGCGCGCGAGGCGCGTGAGCAGGCAGTGCGCGTGCGCGCGGCGGGCGGCGGGCACACTCACCCGGGCAGGGCGCGCGCGAGGCGCGTGAGCAGGCAGTGCGCGTGCGCGCGGCGGGCGGCGGGCACACTCACCCGGGCAGGGCGCGCGCGAGGCGCGTGAGCAGGCAGTGCGCGTGCGCGCGGCGGGCGGCGGGCACACTCACCCGGGCAGGGCGCGCGCGAGGCGCGTGAGCAGGCAGTGCGCGTGCGCGCGGCGGGCGGGCGCGCGCATGTCCCGCAGCGCGCGCGGCGGCACGCTCACGCCGCGGCACGCTATCTTGTTGCTGCCCGACACCAGACGTTCTATCTCTTTCACGCGCCGCACCAGCTGGCTGCCGGATATGCTGCCGTCGCTGTCACAAAAATGGCTTTATGAACTTTGTTCCCTGGTTTAAAAATGAAACGAAACGTAAGAAAGAGATAGATGTATACGGGAATTCTAATATAGTTCTGTCTCTTTTGCTCGCGTTCATAAATCAAACTTAGATAAATAGTGTAATAAATTAATGTTACGTACTGGAATGGAACTAACAAAATGCACATTTTTGTTGTTATTGTTTACGGTTGCATGATGCAAGTATCCCTACTTTATGTTTCCCTTGTTTATTGTAAATGGACGTGAAAATCCTGGTGTGAAAATGTCAAAAATTTGAAATATTTCAGAGGCACTATAAATTTACTGCAACTTCAACGAATACAATGCAATAATGAATGGAACAATGGTCCAAACTTTACAGACCTCTCCTTCAAAATGGTGTCAAGTAGATCGCAGGCCATATCCAACTGGTCGGTGCCGTCGTGAGCGAAGATGCATCGCTCTGCCAACTCGAGGTGAGTGCGGACGTCCAACTCGAACTCACTCGGAGATTGCAGCACCTAGGAAAACTGCCATTAGGTCTACGCATTCCACTGCCATTTTTTAAGGTAATGGCAACATAAATTGTCACAAAATTAACAATGTTTCAATGTTTTTACATTGTTTTTACAGGAAAAGGTGTCTATGTAATTCGGGAGATGACTGCATCAAAAATCAATTATGAAATATTATACACTAAATAACTTTTAAAGAAATTACTGAAAAACTAAATCGCTTGGATCATTCTTTGTTAATTTATATAAAAATAGTTACTTGAAAATGGATGTCATTGGTGTCGATTCGGTTTTCACGATTAAACTTATTTGACAGGATTAAACTTAAGTGTTCTGTCTTTTCCTTTGTATATCGAAAAGACAAGGACAGGACGCTTAAATTAAGTTTAGTCCTGTCAAATAAGTTTAATCGTAAACACCGAATGGACACCATTGTGTACAATTTCTTTTTTTTAACAAACTTTTTTGACATTTGATAACAAGTAACTGAGATGACTACCAGTCAGTGTTTTTTTTTTTTTTAATATACTATTGGTAAGCCCTTGGCATCATCTTACCTGGTAGAAAGTGATGTTGATGCCAAATATGGAAGCGTGATTAGATTCTTTATCGCAATAGGGAACTGGCATGAAAAAGACTCTTGTCAAGTATCTTACCTTGGTTCGGGAACGGGAATTTTTTGAACAGAACACTTACCAACAAAATGGCAGACAGGTCGTTGACACTGATATGCTCCAAGTATTCGATGAGTCCGTTCAAGCAAGCGTCCTGCACTTTGCACAACTTCTCGTAGCGCTTCAGAAAGGGTATCACGAACGACTTCAAATCCGATACGAAGGTCGCCGGTGTGGACTGGAAGAAATAATTGTTTTACTAACGAACAGCGAATCTCATCTCACTAATAATATAAATGCGAAAGTATGGACTTTTGTTTGTTTGTTTGTTCCACTGTCACGCCGAAACTACTGAATTTGGATGAAATTTGGAAGGTAGATAGACAAAGCACTCGGCTAACACATAAGAAACTTTTTATCCCGGAAAACTCGAGGGTTCCCGGACGAATGGCTAAAATCTGCAATTTTTACTTTGTCACTAGATGGCGCTGCCTTAACATTTTATTTCTCTCTGTACCCAATTCTGAAGTCCACACAGACGAAATTGCGGGCAGAAGCTAGTGTCGATATGTCGCAGGAGGTTTGGTTTTACACCACGCATACACTTGAGCTACGTTCACTATTATGAAGGCTGTTGGTTAATATTATAAAATTGTAAACCCTATTTTTTATGGAGACTCTTTACACATTCTTTTTTTCTACCAAAGTACCTACCAATCACTCGCAACTTGTACACAAGACTGTTCAAATCTTTAGCAGACACAGACCTAAAAAACTAGATTCAAGTGTATGGTGGTCAACGGCTTTCATATATCGTCCCTTGTACTATTAACTCTCCTATCTCATTCTTCTTAAGTTTTTAAAAACAGCCCTATTTCAATTACATAAAGTCCAAACTCAATTCACCAAAAATTTGGTAGGAGAGTTAGTCGTGCGAGGGACGATATGGTCTCATTATATCTGTAAGCCTATACTTTATAAATTTTATATTAGTTCTCTCAAAGCGTAACAGATGGCGATGTCCAAATCCAGACAATTGGCGCCATCTAGTGCCGTTCCAGAGAATCACAGGAGAAACGCTCATTACAATTATTATAAGATTTAATAGCATCAAATAACTAAAGTATCATACAATACTAGTATAACTTACCATCTCCATGGTCATTTTACACGTCTCCAAAGTAGACATCTTCTCCAACTGACTCAAGGTAATCCCCTCCACATTTATGTCATAGATCAGCGTATCCAACGTCAACAGATGGAACATTATATAATCCAAGCCCTCAACCCCGCCTCCGACGGTTGCTATGGTAACCAAGGTAAGAGCGTGCGAAACAAGGCCGGAGCGTTCTTCCATCTCCCTCGCACGTTTGTCGTACCATTTGGCGATGTCTTCCAGCTGTGTAGCGAGGGTTGATGGCTGTTCTGACTCAGGGGTCGTGTCTTCCGACCAGTTTGAGCTCCATATTGATCTAAAAAAATAGTGTTGATTAGATAAATATGAGAAGCGGTCGTAGCTCATTACGGCTTGCCCCAGCAGTGGGGACGATATGGGTTGTTTCCGAGCAATCTCTTCCAGAGAAAAAAAAGAAGAAGTGGCTTACCTAAATATCTCCTTCCTACACCAATCATTCTCATGTTCATACGGCTTAATTTTTATCGGAGATTTCTTCTCAAACCACTGCAACGGGTGTTTAGTCGGCAACAAGTGTTGATAGTCTATGGGATTTATTGTCTCTGGCAGACCGGACAGAACCGCTAACTGCATGTCTATAGTTTTTATGTAAGGCCATAGACAAGTTAAAGCTTCTATGCGGCCTTCATTCGCGATCTCTATCGCGCTGTGGACGATGCTGTTGCTCCGAAGACGATCGTACTCGTCTTTGACGTAAGTGGACTTTTCTGTGCGGAGTATAGCCTGGAGAAACACAAGTCTTACAGTTTGTCAGTACAACATACAAGGCGAATTTTCAATGGCGAATTTGAACATATCCAGTGACATCAAATGGATAATCCGAAGATCGATTTGTATGGAGAGTTCAATTTTATTTGTCGTTTATTAAAACGTGGTATTAAAACAAAAGTTGACACATTTGACCCAAGTAATTGCCTAAATATGACCCAAATATGCCATGAAAAATCTTATATAACCGACCTTGTTATTCCGACCTTACTAAAGGGGATTGTTTATGTAATATCGTGTAATTTCCACTCCAATTTACATCAAATACATCCCTGGTATAGAATAAACACAGCGCGTTTTAAATGCCTTTCAACATAGCTTAACTAGAATAGTCAAGTTTTGTAGATTAATCCCAAGGTTCCTTCCAGAGTCTCTGTTAGCTAGCCAATGTTCCAAAGTTCTTCATCTCACGATCTATTATGAAGCTATTACTAATATGAAAATATAATGGTACCCTCACCTCATACAAACCAAGGCGCTCCTTGTAAAACAGCATCACGTGTCGACACCGCAACAACTCGCTCGTGTAAGCGTTCAAGTCCTCGAGAGTTATATCGTCCGGATCTTTCTGATCGTTCTCGTCGCGGTCTTTGTTAATTTCTGTTTTAATATATAAGGATTTCATTGTTACTGGTTAAGCGCGCTATGTGGGCAAATACGTATACATATCTATTAGAACTCTTAAGTAAAAGAGATGTACATATTTAATTTTAATATGGAAGCAACTACAAAGTTTTATGGATTTTCGCTCTATCGAATCAATTTCTTGAAATATCGCATGAGACCACTATTTCACAATAATCGCAAAAAAAAGTAGAGACTACTTGTTTTTCTATTCTATCCTACGACTACGCTTCATAAGGTAATTACGTAAAATTTTTAGGATTGGTCCCTACCTCATCTCATCACCGTTTCAGCCTGCGTATTTTAAAATTCATTGTGGCTCATTTTACTAGGGTTTTTTCACTTATTTCAGATAAATCATCATCAGCCAAAAGACGTCCACTGCTGGACAAAGGCTTCCCCCAAAGAGTTCCACACCGACCGGTCCTGTGCTGCTCGCATCCAGCATAATGGATAGCATAATGATGACGAAATGAAATAAGTAGCCAGTTCCCCATTGCGTTGGGGAATCGTAGGAAGCCCGCTTCCATCTTCGGCATCATCATCACTTACCATCAGGTGAGATGATGCCAAGGGCTTACTAATTGAGGGTAAAAAAAGTTATTAATGAGTGATATAGTGTTCCATCAAGAACCTACTCGTATAATCAAAAGTATCAACTACAACTGTGGCAATTTCGGACCTTTGAAATCATAATGTAAAATGGCGTACCGTCCAGGATCCTCTCGTTGGTAAGGCGCAGGCCGAACTGCAGCAGCTCCCGCGCAGCAGAGAGGGTTTCCGGCAGACGGTCCACACACTGGTGCACCGCCCATATCTTCTTGGACACTTTGCTCTGAACACACATAAGCAAACTAATAATGATGGTATCCTTTTTAACCGACTTCAAAAAAAGGAGGAGGTTCTCAATTCGTCGGAATCTTTTTTTTTATGTATGTTCACCGATTACTCGAAGACGCCTGAACCGATTTGGAAAATTCTTTTTTTGTTTAAAAGGGTATACTTCACAGGTGGTCCCATATAAATTTTATCGAAATCGATTGAGCTGTTTTTGAGAAAATCAACAAAAACATAGCAAAATTGGAGTTGTTGCGATTGAAGTCGGTTGTTTTTAACGTATTCAGCGTGGTCAATTATATTTCGTAGCTATATCATTTTAACACTTCCCGATACGGGGGATAGACGAGTTCCGAGTGAAAGGAACCTCGTATTAGATAGACAAAAGAATGACTTTAAAAAAGTGTACACTGCACTGCTACCTACTTCGAATGAAATATTTTCATTTCATTTCACACACACTCAAACAAAATAAGAATAAAGCTACGGTTTAGCGCGACATTAGGTATAACATGACGAAAATCATAAATATTAAAACAAATTGAAGAATGATGTCTCACCTAAAAATATATCTAAATTAGTTCACGCTGTGACGCGACAGATGCTTGGCGAACAGCTGTTCTTTTGAGAATATGAACGTTCGCTTTCACTCTTCCACTAAAATATCTATCTTTCTTTTTTTCTGTATTTTTCTTGGGTAAATAATAATTAGATTAAAAAACTTAGGTGGTACCTAAAAGTCTTAACACAATTTTTCTCTTAAATAAATGTATTTCTAACAATATTTTCGATATACTGCAAAATCCGATTCCAATAACTGTTTAAACTATTTTACCCTTACAAAAATGTCTTTCTAAGGACAGTAAGAATCAAAAAAGTTTTAACATCTCTTACCTTAAAATGAACGTTATTCTACGGACAGTAAAAAAAAGTCTCAATAAAATCGACACAGCAAAACAACAACAGAAGTCAACACTACTAAATAAAAATAAAAATAAAGTGGATTCCATACCAAATACTTCTGGATCGCTTCCGTGGAGACGGGGTTCTTGCGCCACTGCTGCTGGTACACCAGGTCACTGTCCAAGTTGAAGGTCTCCGCCAGGGTCAGAGCTTCTGTGTAGTTGCCGCTTTCGATCTGCCCAACATTTCATCATCATCAGCCAAAAGACGTCCACTGTTGGACAAAGGCCTAGGATTTCCACACCGACAGACACTACATCTTCCGGTGCGCGGTCGCTACTGGCCAAACGTTTAAATCATGTTTCATTTCTGCACAAAAAGTTTTGCTCTTTGAAAAAACGGTCAGCGCGGAAATCCTTGGGGAGGCCTTTATTCAGCAGTAAACGTCTTTTAGATAATGATGATGACGATTTTATACTATACAGAGTTTAAAAAAGACCACTAATTGGAAACTGAAACTTAAACTGAACGATTTATAAATGCCAAATACAAAAAGACTAAAGAAATGCCAAGGACTTTATACTGAATCCTCAAAATTTCGGACTCTCACAAAATTGACTGACTGCCCGCTCTTTTCGTATGAAATGTCCAAATGTTTTTAGGTTTCCGTAGCCAAATGGCAAAAAACGGAACCCTTACGGATTCGTCATGTCTGTCTGTCCGTCCGTATGTCACAGCCACTTTTTTCCGAAACTATAAGAACTATACTGTTAAAACTTGGTAAGTAGATGTATTCTGTGAACCGCATTAAGATTTTTACACAAAAATAGAAAACAAACAATAAATTTTGGGGGTACCCCATACTTAGAACTGAAACTCAACAATTTTTTTTTCATCAAACCTATACGTGTGGGGTATTTATGGATAGGTCTTCAAAAATGATATTGAGGTTTTTAATATCATTTTTTTCTAAACCGAATAGTTTGCGCGAGAGACACTTCCAAAGTGGTAAAATGTGTGTGTCCCCTCCCGTAACTTCTAAAATAAGAGAATGATAAAACTAGAAAAAATATATGATGTACATTACCATGCAAACTTCCACCGAAAATTGGTTTGAACGAGGTCTATTAAGTAGTTTTTTTTAATACGTCATAAATCGTAAACCGCAAATTACCTTTCATTCAATCAACTCAAATATAACAAATATAGAGTTCAATGAATGAATGAATGAATGAATGAATGAATGAGCTTTATTTGCTTTGAAAGGGGTACATAATATGGTCTTAAAATAGGTAATAGTCCTTATGCCACATTCAGCTGGTAAGGTCACAGCATGCAAATAATTAAAATAATTAAAAATAAAAATAAAATTAAAAATAAACAACCTTAAAAAAAATCACAATGTCAAAATATTATACAAAATGTCATTCGGTGTTAATCAAAAAATAATATATAGCAATTTAATGTCATGAGGAGTTAGTCAAAAATTCAATGACACTATAAAAACATTTGTCAATAAGCCACTCAAATAATACTTTTTTAAATTCTTTAAAACACAGACATTTTATATGGTTTGGTAATTTGTTGAATATTCTTATTGCCATAGAGTAACAATTGGAACTACACAAGGTGCTTTTCATTACAGGGAGTTCAAGATTGTATGGACGCCTTCTATTATACTTGTATAGACTTTTTGTAAAAAACTGGGGATTATTTTTTACGAAACTACAAATTTCATAAATATACATGCACGGGAGCGACATTATTTTATACTTTATAAACAGAGGCTTACAACTGTCAGGTGGGTATATATTAAAGATAGCTCGAACACATTGTTTTTGTGACACAAATACTCGGTTTAGGTCTGTTGAATTACCCCAGAGTACTAGCCCATATCGTAGGATCGAGGCGACATATCCGTGGTAGGCTAGGAGAGCTGTTGCTCTACCTGAGATTTGCGTTAATCGAAAGAGAGCATATGAAAATCTATTAATTTTATTACATACATGTTCAATGTGTTCTTTCCATGTACAATTATGGTCTAGAATAACTCCTAAAAATTTAGTTGATGTAGAATTACTAATTACTTCGTCCTTATATTTCAAGTCAATGTCATTTACTTTGCCTCGTTGATTATGCATTTGCAAGTATATTGTTTTGTTTACATTAACTTTTAAATTATTATCAATCATCCAGTTTAAAATATCATTTACACTTTTATTTAGCTCCTTATTATAATCCATCATATTATTCTTAATTCTTCAAGACATGTGTGATTATGAATTTATACGGAACCCTCGGTGCGCGAGTCCGACTCGCACTTGGCCGGTTTTTTTATTTTTGCGAATTCAGTATAGATTCCATAGTAAAGATATTCAGTTTAATGAGTAGAACACCCTCAAAGTTTTCGAGAGTGGTCTTTTTTATTTATTACTTGTTAAGAATTACAACAGTTACAATATGGATCCTTTTATAGTTTTCGTATTTATTTCAAGCATGACCACAACCGACCACATAGCGGAGAATGTTCATAAAAGCCCTATTACTAATCATTTTTTTGAAAGCTTATATTTTGGAAACGTGACGCTTTAGAAAATTTTGTCTATACAAGATTTGTTTGTAAAGATTCCAGCCATCGCTTTATGCAAGTTTCAAGTGTGGCTGCCATTTTGGAAGAAAAAAAAAACATGGCGGACAGGTTTCTTCCTACCTTCTTTCATGTTGATAAAATTAAAGCCCTTTAAATGCAAAAAACCAGGGTTCGCATGATATATATCAATTGATATATATCGGATATATATCATGATATATATCGGATATATATCATGATATATATCAATTGATATTTATGCTTGATATATATCAATTGATATTTATGCTTGATATATATCAATATTGATATTTATATTTTCCTAGCTTCTAAGAGCTGCTTCTTACGAATGAATGTGCCAAATGCAAAGAATAAAGATATGATTATCACAATAATAAATAAATGAGTTTAGTTTAATTAACTATCTTCAAATTTGCAAAAATAAAATATACATTTCATACAAATTTACCTGGCTATTAACTACACAAATAACCACTATATTTTCGATTTTATCTGTCCAACGTAAACTTTGCAACCTTTTATTTTCTCCAAATGTATATAATTATATTATTTATTTCTGTAATATCATTAAAAACTGCAGTAAAATATCATAAATTTTACGCATGTAGTGGTGTATAATTCAGCACCACCATTCTGATATTACAGTAACTACAATCTCAACTAGTCTGTTAACCTTTGTTTAGCCCAGGATTTCGTTTTTAGCGCCATCTTGCATTTTGCTTGAGCATTACCAAAGTAGCAAATTTATTATAAAGACTTTTTAGTCTGAGTAATTTATGCTGGCAAACTTTTTTTTATATTCAGAAAAAAAGACGCTGTCAGTCTCACGTCAGGGACATCTGAAAGACGAAAATATTGTTCACCCGTTCACCCAACAAGGTCTAGTTGTGAGTTTCAGCTCGATATTTGTGATATACAGGCTGATATTTTTACTTATACAGGATGTAAAAAGATCACTCCTGGAAATTTAAATTATGGGATCCACTCATGAAACTGAACAACTTTTCCGAATGAACCTTAAGAATGCTGAATACTTAAGACAATTTTTGGACACACCATACAAAATTGGTCGGTTAGCTTACCATATTATATAAGGTGCTACTTTATTAGTGCCTACTCCTGATTCTGATCAACTTTCCCCAAGGGACCCATAGTCAAATGGCAAAAAATTTTTTGGGCTCTTCATACTAATTTGGCCGCTCGGCTGATCGATTTGTATGAAGAGTCCAAAAATTTTTTTTCGATTTGACTATGAGTTTCTTGGGGAAAGTTGATCAGAATCAGGAGTAGGAGCACTGACTGAAATATCGGGCACTAATAAAGTAGCACCTATTATGAAAACTTCATTTTTATGCGAATTTTGTATGGGTTGGTATGTTAAAGTTTCCGGAAGTTACAGCCTGTATAAGGTGCATTCAAAAATTTTTAGACTCATACCATGCCCCATTTCAAATTTTAACCGCCTCCGCTTGTCCGCTCGCTTCACATCAGGAGGTCGCGGGTTCGATTCCCGGCGGGGTGTAACTTTCTGGATTCGGTTTGGTTGGTGGTAGGGCATTTTCTGAGCCCGCCTGGCATATGCCACCATCTTATCTAAGTCTTGCCGCCAAACATCAACGTTAACAGCATTGATGTGTTCCGGCATGAAGGTAAGATAACCAGTTCCCCACTGCGTTGGGGAATCTTGGTAAGCCCGCTTTCGTATTCGGCATCATCGTCACTTACCATCAGGTGAGATGATGCCAAGGGCTTACCAATTGAGGGTAAAAAAAAGATGATAGCTAACCAGGCAGGCTCCGAGAATGCTCTACCACCGACCAAACGGAGTCTTACATATTATAGTTAGACTCTGCCGGGAATCGAACCCGCAACCTCCTGATGTGAAGCGAGCGACTAGACAACGGAGGCGGTTTTCCGGGAGTATTATTATTGTCTCGTTTGACAAAAAGTAAGTAGTTACCAGCAACCACGTGATAAAACCCGAACCTTAGACATGTAGATTTTCATACACGGAAAGTAAAATCCCGACAAAAACATTCACATATCAAGTAAAAAGTCTTACACGTCAATTTTTATAGACTCGATTGTAAAAAGTAATGAATTCCCGCCATGTAGCACCAAGTTTCAGGTTATAGAATAATTTATTTCTCACAAAAGGATAAACAGTTATTCACTTACACAATATTTTTTGTCACCAAAATATCTTCCTAAACATAGTCGTCTATGTACAAAAACCTCGTTTTATTCAAACTCACTTGTCAAACATGGTTATGATAATTTTTTCCAAAGTATTTTGGCGCTTTCAATGTCTCCACAAGACAGGCATTCCAGGTTTCGAACGCGGTTTTCTTTTCTCTTCAATTAAAGGCTAAAAAACAGTATCACCCCCTATCAGAGCATGAAGTATGGGCAGCATTGTTGCTTTTTATGTTGTTGAAATTGTGTCAAAATCGCAGCATGTTAAGGTTTTATTTTAAATTACTTACCTGTACGAAAATTTTATTTTTAGATACATTTTGTAAATACGAAACTCCTGATTTAATTCTATTACAAGACCAAAAAAGGAACAATGTTGTCCTTATTCTATGCTCTAACAGGGTGTAACACCGTTCCAGTCTCTAATGGAGGAGAAAAGAAAACCGCGTTCGAAACCTGGACTGTTTGTTCTCCAGCAACTCTCGGTTTCAAAACGCTGGCTTGTGGAGACATTGCAAGCGCCAAAAAAGCTTTCGAAAAATTTATCATAACCATGTACTTATGACAAGACAGTTTGAATAAAACGATATTTTTGTATTGTACATAGATTTCTCTGTTTGTGGTATAAAATTATTTTAAATTTAATCATAAAATTTGACCTCGGATACATATAAGCTTACATTATTCAGGTGCCAACAGTGAAGGAAGAATTTTTAAAACAAAAGAATTATTTGTGCTATGTTAGGTACCTTGTATTTTTGTATATTATCCTGTACAGAGAAAATAAATTAATTATGAATTATGGAATATTCATATCCGCCATTAAAAAAATTACCTTGTGTATCCAGAATTCAAATAAAATTAAATGTATTTCAGAACAGAAGTTACAAATGACACATTTAAAACACATTTTTTATCATCAGTACAACAAAAAAAACCGGCCAAGTGCGAGTCGGACTCGCGTACCGAGGGTTCCGTATAAATTCATAATCACACATGTCTTGAACTCTATATTTTTTATATTTGAGTTGATTGAATGAAAGGTAATTTTCGGTTTACGATTTATGACGTATTAAAAAAAACTACTTACTAAAGCTCGTTCAAACCAATTTTCGGTGGAAGTTTGCATGGTAATGTACATCATATAATTTTTCTACTTTTATCATTTTCTTATTTTAGAAGTTAAAGGTAAAAAAGACACACATATTTTACCACTTTGGAAGTGTCTCTCGTGCAAACTATTCGGTTTGGAAAAAAATGATATTAGAAACCTCAATATCATTTTTGAAGACCTATCCATACCATACACGTATATCTTTGATGAAAAAAAAAATTTTGAGTTTCAGTTCTAAGTATGGGCAACCCCCAAAATTTATTGTTATTTTTTTTACTATTTTTGTGTGAAAATCTTAATGCGGTTCACAGAATACATCTACTTACAAAGTTTCAACAGTATAGTTCTTATAGTTTCGGAAAAAAGTGGCTGTGACATACGGACGGACATACAGACAGACATGACGAATCCATATGGGTTCCGCTTTTTGCCATTTGACTACGGAACCCTAAAAAACTAGATGCTTTATCCTATACTATTAAACGAGTTAAGTGTCCCGACGATTTCGAAAACCTTTTGATGAAAATCTAGGATTAGGGGTTAAAAATCACCATAAATCCAGATCTATGAGGGAATTATCTTCGAAAAGATTCATTTAAGGGATAATTCATTTAATGATCGAAATTACATATAAGGAGAATGCATATGATGCTTAAATTTAACCACTCCTTATAGGTACATTGGTAGACTAGCGGTTTTGGTGCGAGCCACTTACGTTTTGCTGCTTTTAGGTCCGGATTCGAATACCACCCATGACACTTTATAGTTCTTTGTTTTTTACTTTTTTTATTTCGTATGAACTTATGTAAATATTATGAAAATAAATAAAAAGACTTAAGAGTGATAAAAAAAATTTAACTTCTTTGTATTTTAGAGACAAATAGCGCCATCTTTCGCCATATAAGTTAATTACATACCTGGTGATTGTGCCGCTCTGTCCCGTGTTTGAAAATAGGAAATTTTCCACGGCTTTCTCTAAACTCAACCAGATGGCGCTGATAACATTTGCAATAATCTCTAAAAAATCTCTAAAAAGTCGCCAAAACTGATTGATATTACTGACTTATAAATGATGAACAACTTTCTAATATTACGTATCACTGAATATTTTCTATTTTTTTTTATCAAAAAAAAAAGGATGATTTGCATGTATTTTTTCAATAGAATCAAATTATAAAAAAGTATTATAGATATTTTCAGAACAAATATTGCTTGTCCTTTCGTCCCTTAGAAGGCCACTACCGACTAAAACAACACCCTGCAAAATGTTTCATAGAAAATATATCTTATATGTACTACTAAACAAGTTATCTTAGTTTATAAAAACTCCGATTGAACGAGCGACGCTCGGTCTCCCAGCTAGTTCAATATAATAAAAAAATTATCAGTATCATTATTTATATTAGAATTAATTATTTTAAAATTATAATACCCATTTAAATTCAGTCACTGGGACGATATTGGGTTGTTAACTAAGTAACTATGATGGTTATCATCCCAGCGAATGTGTTATTGTCAATCAATCTGATGAGACCGTGAGAGTTAGTGACTGAATTTAAATGTATATTAGAGTAATTTATTATTCTTTAAATGATTATACTGATAATTATGTTATTTTAATTAACAAAACATCAACTTTTCTTAATCAATTTTATCAATTGAAAATCTTTCATCTGTATGGATAAAATAAATTGAAAAAATTAATAAAAAAATGAATCTTTTTTTCTCGACAATGAAAACGAATTTCATGCTGCCACTACACGGAAGTAATAAGGGGGCTATTCCCTATGACATATACATAAAAATTATGGTAATCTGTGATTCCTAAGTTTGATACTCTCCTTAGCTTGCGGAGGCACTACCGTGACTCCAAATAGCGTAAGACTTGGCTTGCAAAGGCTTGCAAGGCCGTGTCTCCACAAATTTTCGATATCACTTCGTTTCTCCTTGCATGATACGTATCTCCTTGCAGGCTATTGCTAGGCAACGTTGTTATTCAATAAACGTTATGTGACTGAACAGATATTTTATGTTTTTAATATTGGCGACGAGGCCAATTCAATGGATTTAAAGAAATTAAAACGTACAAGAAGCTCAGTACAGTTTATTAAGTACAGAAAATGTGCTCGACACTCAAGACCCAAGTAAGTATATAGCCCCGCTTGGAGTCACTCGACAAAACAATAAAGAAATTTTACGAAATACAGAACAACATAGAACTAGAAACCGAAGATGAACATCTTGAGGAAAAAACCTTCTACAGATTCGAGTTTGAGGAGTTGTGTATAGAACTGAAAACTACATTACGAAAACTAAGTATTACTTCACCACTCAAGGGGAAACCTCAGTCCGCTTGAGGCAGACATAAACTCCAAGAGGGACTCCCTACCTACTGATGTTTGGAAAAGAGTTTAGAACTAAGCTACATCCATACCTAGACCATGCTAGTCCCATACCTAGACCGGAGCCACGTAGTCAGAGGGCAAGGAGGCATTTCCCTCCTGGAGGCAAGGTGGCCAGGAGTTACTCCTCTCTTGCCCAGAAGTTTGAATTCGGCACAATAACCCGAAGTCTGGGTGGAGTACATTATGAAGTCAGAACCGATGGGGGACTCCTGTGGATCCGTCACCTAGACCAGCTGCTGCTGTCTCCCCTGATGTCCTGATTCGCGGGGGAGACGTGATACATATCTCCTTGCAGGCCAATGCTATGAATGATTGCTATGCGACATTTTTATTCAATAAATGTTTTTTTCTTTTAAAAAATCTTTTCTTTTGTCGCTCTTGGGTCTTGTTATTTACATATTTACTTATCTTCATACTAAATAAAAAAATAAAAAGACAAAAACAATAAAGTCTCGTAGGTTACGAACCCGGACCTAAAAGCAATAACGTAAAAAGTTCGTACAAAATTTGCCGCTTACACCTCTGGGTTATGGACTACTTATAGAAATAAGTCAAAAATAAGCATCATATACGTAAAAGTTGTATGTATGTGTGCGTAATTTGATCCCTTATTCATACGAGATAAACGCAAAACTATAATTGTAAGGGGACAAATATATCGAAATCCTTATTTAATTAACATTATTATGGTTTATTAGCGTACATTGATCTTGTAACTGCTCGCTGTTTTACGTAATATGGTTTAGGGTTATTTATACTATTTTTAAATCGAAAAACCAAGTTATAGTCAGATTAACGCCATCTATCGGATTTTTTCAACCAGGGAGCACTAACGTTTAACCTTAAAGTAAGAAATTGAAATTAGTATGTAATTTTGATAAATATCAAAAATATCAAAGATATCGAAAATATCGGATATATATCAAAAATATCTGATATTTTGATATTTATTATAAATATCGGATATTTACGAACCCTGCAAAAACTGGATTTAACAAAGGAAACCACTAAAACCTATTATTTTATCGCGTATTACCTTTCTATTAAACAGTTCATCGGGCGTGGTGCTCTTCACACCAAGAAGTCTGTATATCCTGGACACTATAGTTATCTTCTTGGGCTTCGGCTGGAAGGTCTCCATGTCCGTAATCGCGTAGAGTATTGTCTTTATTAGCTCTTTGGTCACCTCCAGCATGGAATTCTCGTTTTCGGATTCCACTGCTACCATTTCCATCTAAATAGTAAGAATAGAGCTTAAAGAAATAACTATAAAATAATATAAAAAAATAACGTTACGTTAAGCAGTTGGTGCCGGCTGCTATCGCATGATGGCAGTCGTTAAGCCATGTCGGAGGCCTTATAGGCGGCTTGAAAATTTTCTGACACTGGGGGTGGTCACTAGCCCCACAACCTCCACCAATCCGGACTTGGCCCCCGTGTGTGGAGTATGACCTAACCTTCCCGATGTATGGGAAGAGACCCGTGCCCCTGCAGTGTTGACGTAACGGGTTGTATCCAATATAAAAATTTGACCTGAAGATCACAAGCACTGAGATTTTTTTAATAATAGGGAAATAATAATTGACTGCTAGTGAGTTACTTTTAATGAAATATCAAAAACAACACTTTTTCTCTTAAATAAAATTGAATTAGCGAACTATGACGTCATAATTTCGTATATGTAGTCGTTTCCATACTCATTACGATTTTTTTATAAATTTCAAGCTAGTATGATTTTCTACAATACTACAAACAAATTCACGACATTTGAAGACAAAATTCGCTACTTTAATTTCAAAAATACTGTATCTAGAGAATCTAGACAAAAAAGTACTTAGAATAGAATAGAAAACAACAAAACAAAAACAAAACTTACACTTTCATCGCTGCGGGATTTCTTAACTGGCAGAACGTTGGTTTCGCACTCTAGCACCATAAACGTACCATTAAAAGCACCCGTGATCTGAAAGATTTACTAGGTAATATAACAAAATACAGGGTGTAACATTCAAGGTGTGCAATATTTGTTGAGAAGATGCATGAATATTCATTTATTACGAATAATTTATCAAATTCATGATTCAAGTTAAATTGAATTAATTAATCTATTTTTTCTGTATCATTTTAACTATTCTGTGGCATTAGAATACTGAACGTGTCCGCTCTGTGACGCGCGCATAGGCCGCTGCCTGTGCCGCTGCGTAGTCGCGCGACCTTGAGCCGCAAAAGTCGATAGAAAAGAGTTACCTATTCTGAAAATCATTCGATTTTTTTTTAACATGCCTACTTTTTTAGTGATTCGTAATCAGTTTGAGAAGCTTAACCACCTCCGTAAATATAGCACACCTTGAATGTTAACGCCTGTATATGTAACAAATAACCACATAACGGAGAATGTTCACAACATCCCTGTTACTCAAAATTCTTTAGATGCAGACAACTGGGTATAACCTGGTATAACAAACAAAAAACAACACGAGGGTACAAATTCCTAGTAGTAGAAATAGATGTAAACCTACCGCTCAACTAAGGAGAGCACACCCCAGACACTCCCAACAAACTGTCGCGTTACAATTGCCTATTACTACTGCATAAAAATATGACATTTTTACACGCGTAAATTTGTGGGTTGCGTGGCTTATGCTAAGCGACCTTCACCGGATCTCACCCGCAAATCGTAAAAAAAAATGTTGGACTCTTCATACTAATTTGGCCGTTCGGCTGATCGATTTGTATGAAGAGTCCCAAATTTTTTTGCGATTTAACTATGGGTTAAAATTTGACGCACCTCTAGATTTACACCCTGTATATCCAGTACTAATGTATGTACTGTGTGTGACCGTGCTATTACTGCGTCTGTCGTTCCCCGCACAAGTCAACCACTAAGCGGCGTCCCTGTTAAGTGGCCATAGGTAAAGAACTGACGATATACCTTAGGCGTCCCCTGAAAGAACTCCGGTTTCTTCCCCAGAATGTTCATCATGTCTTCAATGCCGCACACAGAAACGGCGCCGCTGAATCTTGACATTATTAATTCCTACAAGAATAAATTATTCAGATTAAAGACAACGAAAGGAGAATTTTATGTCTTTGAAATAGGGATAAAATGGACTTGTGTGGAAAGAGAAAAAAACTTTTTTTTTATTTAGTCTGTAGCAACCCTAATAGCTACTTAGCTTTGTGATCAGTACTTATGTCTCCGAAACCAGGGATGATTCTTGCCCAAGAACGCTGAAAACAGTGGATATAAGCCTCAATGGCCCATTCTGTACAGATCCCGTCAAACTTTAAGATCGCCGAAGGGTACTGAGTGGGGGAAGTGTGCGTTCACTTAGAATCCTCATGCTCGAATTTCGAAGTAGTTCCTTGGTTCCAGACATCGATATGAGAGACATTAGATGAGGTTAATACTGCCCGACTGCGTAGTCGCTAATAGTGGTTTGCTCCCCTATGTTGAGTAGCGCCGCCTTTTCGCGCACCATACGCAATCTGACAAGCGACGAGTAAACATCCCGTATTTAAATGAAAATATGTCTTACAGTGCAGTGAAATGTGCTAAAACAATAAAAAAAATAAAGAACAAAACTAACAGCAACATTTCTTATCACTTTTTTCTTGTTATTTTATGAATATTTTGTCATTTTATAGTGATGCTACGCTACTCGTCGCTAGATGTCGCTTGTAGATAACATTAATTAAATACATGCCTCCCTACTCGTCGCTAGATGTCGCTAGTAGATAACATTAAATACATAAACCTTAAGCTTATCACACAACGGCGATATTTGTTTAAATACATGCCTCCCTCTTCACCCCGCTTCAGCCCCCGCAAGACGAACACGCTGGTTCAGAAACAAACAGAGCGAGTAACCTTATCTAATGTTTCCCATATCGATGGTTCCAGAGATGAGACTGCCAGCGAAACATTCCGCTAGCAGCCTCAGTGAAAAACTCGATTTTCTCTGAAACTACGATAGCACATTTTTTCCTTTGGGCACTATTAGACAATAAATATTGGCATAATCAGAATATCAAAATTCGAGCATGAGGATTCCAAGTGAACGCACACTTCCCCCACTCAGTACCCTTCAGCGATCTTAAAGATTGACGCGACCTGTACCAAAATATTGCTAAAGTCATAGATGAAGGACAACATACCCCACACTGAGACTCACAAAACCAGACTACGAAGACCCCTGTACGAGCTCGCTCTACATTATTTTTACGTTATTTTACTTGCTTACATTGCGTTTCTGTACATCGCGTCGCGCGCCGACCGTGTAATTGTAGATAGTGTAATAAAGACGCTTGGTGAGAACACACGTTTTTAACAATTTCCCCTGCTGTCCTACACTCCTGGGATACATCTACACATTTCCCAAATCTACATCGTTCGAGATCAGCTCGAACATTTGGTCCTTCGAGCTTTCAGTGTAACTAGTGGTTGCCTGCGGTTGCGATCGGTCTGTTGGCCTCCCACAAGCGGGTCTCACCAGCAGATTGAGAAGCGCTCTACGATACCGTAGGTAAGCTGTGGTTACAGTGAAACAGAAACAACAAGTGATACAGTCCACATTGTTTTTTTTTTTTTTTTTTGTGGTAACGATTGCTGTTTGGAAACTTCGTACATAATACAATGGATGTACATAATAGTCCCTATTACAGCGTCAAGAAATCATCGCCGAGAGCATACAAAAAATTTTGACAAACATAAAAAAGGATTCTGCTGACCGAAAAACAACGGAATACGGCAAAACAAGGCTTGACACTCTCAACAAGCATTGGCAAGAGTTTCAAGAAAACCACGAACAGTTACTAACGCAGGAAGACAAAACAAGTGACTATTTTACATCCAGTGCTTTTGAAAAATTGAAAAAACAGTATGAGACAATAAGTGAAATTTTACATGGCATTATTTCCAGAGCTTCACAACAATTAACAGTTCCAAAAACAACATTGGAGGAGAAGGGAATGATGTCTAAAAGCGACGAGCTAATTAAACAGCAAGGTACGAATTTCCGTGCTTTTATGAGGGTCATTAAAAACATAAAAATTAATGATATCTCTGAGAAGTGGGAACTACAAGATAAGCTGCAAATTTTACAACAACGCTGGAAAGTAATTGATGACGTCCACTGGCAAATTGACAACCTACTCATCGGTTCTGATGTGGATTACGAACAAGAATTTGCCAAATATGAAAACATTTACGAAGCTACAAAAAAGGAGTTAAACCAAAAACTTCTTGCTACTTCTCACCTGTACCAGTCGCTCCCACAAATGGAGATACCTACTTTTTCTGGGAACTACACGCAGTGGCCAACATTTATGGATTTATACACAGAAGCGATCCATAACAATCCAACATTGACAAAAACACAGAAAATGCAGCATCTCAAAGGAAAACTAAGAGGGGAACCTGAGCGCCTGGTCCAGCATCTTACTATATCTGCTGAAAATTATGATACCTGCTGGGAAATACTAACCCACAGGTACAACAACATACAGCTACTTTTCACGAAACAAATTCAAACTTTTATGAACCAACCCTCGATACATAAACATTGTTCCAACGAACTAAAGCGCCTACATGACGTAAGCCTGGAAACCATCCACGCCATCCACAACTTGGGTGTCGACACTACGACATGGGACCCAATTTTGGTTCACATTCTCACTGAAAAAATGGATTCTGATACCTATGCCGCTTATATGGAAACAAGAAAAGCTCCAAGATCACTGCCTATATTTGACGAGCTGATTGGATTTTTGGAGAGCAAGTTTACTGCATTAGAACCGATTACGAAGAGAAATAAACCAATTGCTACGGGAAAACCAGAACAAACTCAGAATAAGGAATTTTCTGCCAAATTTATACCAAACCGAGGGAATTTCAAGAATTTTACCCCAAAAACATTTCATGCGATTGCTGAAAGAAACTGCCCAATATGTAAATCAGATCACTTATTGGTTTACTGCAAGGAATTTCAGAACATGCCGCCGGAAACTAAATTAAGGTCAATTTCGCAACATAACATATGCCAAAACTGCATGTACTGCCACAATGGAAAACAATGCAATTCCAACAAGCGGTGTCGGGTTTGCAATAAGCCGCATCATACGACACTACATGACGTTATTATTCATGGACAAGCAGTGGAAAAAATAATGCCAGTGAATAATATACCTACTACATCAAGGAATGCGCCGCCGCCGCCTGCGCCGGTTACTACGCCACGAAAATCAAATCACGTGGCGGGAAGTGACGAAGTTCTACTTGCAACTATGGAAATCAATGTAAAGGCAGCGGATGGTACTCCAATGAAAATGAGGGCTTTACTAGATCAAGGGTCACAGATAAACTTGATAACAGAGTCGGCTGCACAGCGCCTAGGCCTCCCGAGACGCAAACAAAACTCAACTGTGTCCGGGATAGGTATCTCAGGCAACAAGAGCAAAGGAATCGTACAACTGGACTGTGAGTCGGTTTACGGTGACTACACATTTATTACAGAAGCATTGGTAATGTCGAAGATGCTAAATAACTTGCCAAACTACACTTTCGAGAAACAGGATTGGCCACATCTACATAACATCAATCTAGCAGACTCCAGTTACAACATTTCAAGGTCCGTTGATATTCTTCTAGACGCTGGAGTATACGCAAAAATTGTAATGGATGGAATATTACGGGGGCCCCAACAAGCCCCAATCGCACAACAAACAAAGTTGGGGTGGGTTCTACTCGGCAATGTCCAAACATTCAACTGCCATGCTATTTTAAACAACATTGAAGAAATAGCTCAGTTCTGGGAAACAGAAGAAATTTCCGAGAAAATATCAACAATGACATCTGAAGATGAGTACTGCGAAAATCTCTATCAGAACACAACACAAAGAAACTCAGAGGGACGATATGAAGTTCGCATCCCGATGAAACCGAATTTTGAAGACCATTTGGGGCCGTCAAAGCCACAGGCGGTAGCCCAATTCAGACAAATCGAAAAAAGACTAGCCAAAGATAAAGATTTATCAGAAAGCTACAAAAAATTCATCAATGAATATTTAGAACTTCAACATATGAAAGAATGTACATCACCACGAGAACCCAGCTGTTTCCTGCCTCACCACGGAGTGATGAAACTCGATTCCACTACCACCAAACTTCGCGTTGTTTTCAATGGGTCCCAGAAAACAAAATCTGGCCACAGTCTCAACGAATTAATGGAATGCGGGCCTAACCTTCAACAAGACTTGCAATCTATGATTCTACGCTGGAGAGGTTTTCGATATGTGTACACCGCCGATATCGAAAAATTTTACCGCCAAATCTTAGTACATGAAATTGACCAACATTTAACGAAGATTGTTTGGCGCAATACAGTTGATGACATCATCAGAGAATATCAGTTGTGTACCGTAACATATGGCACAAAAGCCGCGCCGTACCTAGCAATGCGCACAATCAAACAGCTGATACAGGACGAAGGTCATCGGTTCCCTCTGGCTTCAAACATCTTGGACAACCAACTGTACGTCGACGATTTGCTGGGCGGAAGTAACGACATCATTGAAGCTAAAGAAACACAACTACAGCTGATCGAAATCCTAAAAACGGCAGGCTTCAATTTACGCAAATGGGCCAGTAACGACTCAAGGTTACTCGAAGAACTATCACAAGATCTAATAAGTCAAAACATGATTGACTTTAACCATGCCGAAACGAATAAAACATTGGGCATTACGTGGAATCCGCGCACGGATCAGTTTACATTCAAACAAACTATACCTACATCTACAAATGAGGCAGACAATAACATAATAACGAAACGAACATTACTATCGGATTTATCAAAAATCTATGATCCAATGGGCTGGCTATCTCCAATTACAACGAAAGCAAAAATCATCTTTCAACAAGTCTGGACGTTAGCTACAGGATGGGATGACCCTCTGCCCCAAAATATGCAAAAGGAGTGGCACACTTTCAAACAGGACCTTCTATGCATTAAAAACATAACAATAACACGTTGGATGGGAAACACCACACAGCCCTTCGAACTGCACGGCTTTTGCGATGCCTCCGAAAAGGCATACGCATGTGTGATCTATTGCAAAAGCTTAGATGAAAACGGAGAACATGTGATAAAACTTGTGGGCGGGAAAACAAAACTCGCACCCCTTAACAAACCAATAACACTACCCAGATTGGAGTTATGTGGGGCACTACTGTTATCACGACTTATGAAAAAAGTCATAGACTCACAACGCGATCAGACAGTCCAAATTAAAATTCATGGTTGGACTGATTCAATGGTTGTTCTTGGATGGATACAAGGCAACCCTTCAAAATGGAAAGCATTCGTGGCAAACAGAGTCAAAACAATAACAAATATCATGCCATTGGGATGCTGGAGACATGTCAAGTCTGAGGATAACGCTGCTGACTGTGCTAGTCGAGGGCAACTCCCATCACAACTATCAACACATACACTCTGGTGGGAGGGACCATCTTGGCTGAAGAAAAATGACATTTTTGTACAAGAACAAAAATATGAAATTCCCACAGAAGAGATGAAAAAACAAGTGTGTGTAACACAAACACAGACATCTCCATTGCTCGAGGAACTTCTAAACAAACACAGCTCTATGGCACGAGTGGTACGCGTACTCGCCTGGGTATCGCGTTTCATTCAGCGGACACGGCGTGATGCAAATGCAAGCCTTACTACCTACTTAACAAAGTCAGAGTTAGAAACGACACTCAACAGAATTACTAAATCAGAACAGAACAACTATTTTGCTGATGAAATTGTAAACCTGCAAAAAGAAATAAAACTAAGTTCAAAAAGTAAAATTTTGAATTTGGACCCCTTTTTGGACTCCGAAGGAATTCTGAGAGTTGGAGGCAGATTGCAACAGTCAAATTTAACTGATTTGCAAAAACATCCCATCATACTGCCGAATAAAAGCAAGCTAACAACCCTTCTTATTGATCAAGCACACAAAAGGACTCTACATGGTGGTACAAGACTAACTCTGGCGTACCTAAGAGACAAGTACTGGATTTTAAAAGGAGTTCGAACAGTCAAGGGCTTCATTCAGAAGTGCATCCGCTGTCATCGCTTCAAAACAACAACAAACAACCAAGTTAT
Organism: Coleophora deauratella; assembly: GCA_958295455.1. Taxonomy (NCBI): domain Eukaryota; kingdom Metazoa; phylum Arthropoda; class Insecta; order Lepidoptera; family Coleophoridae; genus Coleophora; species Coleophora deauratella. The sequence goes on along the minus strand of OY282392.1, from coordinate 18,558,683 downwards.
GGCCGAATTGCCCAAGCCTAGAGTGACACCGAGCCGTCCATTCACGCACACGGGGGTGGACTTTACAGGACAAGTAGAAGTGAAGGCAAACAAAGGTCGAGGGATAAAAACTACGAAGGGTTACATTGCCATATTCATCTGCTTGGTAACTAAGGCAGTCCACTTAGAGCTGGTTTCGGACATGACAACTTCATCATTTCTCGCGGCCCTCAAACGCCTATGCTCACGTCGCGGGTCCCCTAAACATATGTACAGTGACAACGGTACTAACTTCGTGGGCGCAGCGAAGATTTTGATGCAAGAATACATGGAAGCTGTGCAGCAGTACATAAACACAGAGCTTGTGGAATCTGTGATTGGGATGGGAATAGAGTGGCACTTCAACGCGCCAGCGTGGCCGACTGCTGGCGGTTTGTGGGAAGCCGCCGTAAAAAGCATGAAACACCACCTGCGGCGAGTACTTGGCGAACAGAAGCTTACATTTGAAGAGTTCACAACATTGATCACGCAGATTGAAGCTTGTCTAAACTCGAGGCCTCTCGTCGCACTCACAGATGACGTCGATGACCTAAACTGCTTGACACCAGGACATTTTCTGGTGGGAGGGCCTGTACTGGCTAGCCCTTTATCCCCGGACCTGGAACAAAAAAGCATAAGAACAAGATGGCAGCTCACCGAAAAAATGTACAGAGACTTCTGGAAGAGGTGGTCTTCAGAGTACCTACAAACATTACAAACGCGCGGAAAATGGCAACATTCAACAAAAAACATTGAAGCAGGCGACATGGTACTGATAAAAGACGAAAACATTCCACCTGCAAAATGGCTACTAGGTAGAGTAACAGAAACACACCCCGGCACTGACGGACGGGTGCGCGTCGTCTCTCTAAAAACTAAAAATGGATCGGCAAAACGCCCCATAACAAAACTGTCACGCCTACCTGTGGAACAAGAAGAACCTACCGCCGCTCCAACAAAACCTGCACCGGTAGAGAAGCCACGAATAAGAAGAATTACTAACAGAAATAAGTTCAACAACTTCTTTTGCACATTTTTCTGGCTGATAGTAATGTGCGTATCGTCTTCAGTACAGCAACAGTTAGTAAACGTCACAGAGCTAAGTTCGAAAAATCTCATTTACTTCGACAAAATCGCTGACCTGCAAATAATACAAGATGAATGGAAGATGGTTGTCTATTACAACGTATCCACTTATTGGCAAAGTTTGAGCAACATCGAAAACTACATTGACCATTTGAACAGTCTATGCAAAGAGGAAACTGCATTTTTGACGATATCAACTCAATTTCAACATGAGTTAAATGAACTAAAACACTACAATAACATAATGATATCTGAACACGGAACAAGATACAAAAGAGGACTTATAAATGGAATTGGCTACGTTGCGAATTCTTTATTTGGCGTGCTAGACGAGAGGAAAAGTACGATAAAGACATCAAAAGGGTACAAGATAACGAAAAACATCTACTATCGTTATACAAGAAACACACATCTATAATTGAAGGCGAATACAACTTGCTAAAGAGAAATGAAGAAGTGATGAATAAACAATTCCATATAATAAATCAACATTTAAAACAAACTGAAGAGCGCATTCAAATAGACAGAAAAAACACAAATTACATAATTGCGACAGCCCTAGCCGCTAACTTAGTCATTTCTAACCTAAGAAGGGTTCAACAATCACTACTCGACTTAGTAACAGACGTACGGAATGGGCGCGTCGACACTTACTTACTGAAACCTGATCAGTTCCAGGAACAATTAAATGTAATATCAGGGCAGTTACCTAGCGACTTGTCCTTACCTTGTGTCAACAGTCATCACTGCATAAGGGAAATGTATCACCTGTCCAGAGTTCACTTGAGACTAACTAACGATTTTCTCATTTTTGAAGTCAAACTGCCGCTAATAAACAACGAACAGTATGAATTAAACAAGATCATACCTATTCCACATATTGAAAACAAAAAGATGCGCAGTATTACATTATCAACAAATTACTTAGCTGTGAACTTAAAACGAGATCAAATAATACGTTTGGATTATGAAGACATAGCTACATGCATGCATCTCACCACATACCAGATGTTATGTCACATAAATGCACCTATATATGACATAAAGGTCACCGCTACTATGTGCGAAGCGCTAATTATAAACAATCGGAACTTATCAGCGTGCCGCTCCGTGGCGTCAGTTTGCAGAGACCAGTGGATACAGTTACACAATCGGGGCGCTTGGCTATTCACTTGTTGTAAACAATGCTCAACGCGAATATTCTGCCCAGCTGGGATGACGTCACAAACTCTACAAGGCACAGGGATCATTGAACTCGCTCCTGGATGTATGCTGAAGGGTGAAAATCTTAACATTCACTCACAAAAAATCTTTCATAGTGAAGTAACAATGACAGACTCCGAGATCCCTCACATACGAGAATCGAATGTAAATCACATCTTGAACAAACTTGAGCATTCGGTTGTCCCCGAAGATCATGAGGAGACCCTCAAGATGCTGAAAGATCAAATTGAGACTGTAAAATCTCAACAAGAGACTTTGAACCTTGAGTCCGTGGCACATGGTACACACTACTACACGACTTATTCCCTGATGGCGGTCATTATCTTAGCTATCATTGGCACATGTGTAGCAGTGAAGTTTAGAAACAGGGTCTGTTACACATTAAACTGTCCCAGAGATAAACCAAGAAACAGACGACGAGACAGCGACGGACGGACAACCAGATCTGTAGAAGATGGAACTGGTGATGACAGCGAAGTGGCCGCTGCTGCTGCGCCGCCTCCACAACCCAACCTCCGGAGCAAAATGGACAAAGCCACTTCACCTTCAACAGATGATCAACATTTTTGACATAAATAAACATATTTTTTAAGTTTTATTTTCTTAAATTCGGCAGCAATGTACGAGCTCGCTCTACATTATTTTTACGTTATTTTACTTGCTTACATTGCGTTTCTGTACATCGCGTCGCGCGCCGACCGTGTAATTGTAGATAGTGTAATAAAGACGCTTGGTGAGAACACACGTTTTTAACAATTTCCCCTGCTGTCCTACACTCCTGGGATACATCTACACATTTCCCAAATCTACATCGTTCGAGATCAGCTCGAACAACCCCAAAATTCGGATAACGTTTTCGCTTACCGAGTCAGTCCACCAGTTGACATCAGCCGGATAGAACAAGCTAGGATCCTTCTTTACTGGTCTGTCTTTCACTAAAGGATTGTTCAGATCATGTAGCGGTTGCAGCGCCAGAGGCCAGCGGTAAAGCAGCTTCAGTGTCGGCAGATGCCACACCGAAACGTCGCCGTTGCAGTGGAGACAGGCGAGCTTCGAGCCGTCAGGAGATAGCACCATTTCCACTATGAAAGCCTGCAAGAGGACATATTTATAAAAAAAAAACTAGCTTCCGCCCGCGACTTCGTCCGCGTGGACTTAAGAATTGTGTCCAGAAAGAAAATGTTAAGGTAGCGCCATCTAGTGACGAAGTGGAAATTTTGAGTTTTTAAGCATTCCTACGGGAACCCTTAAGTTTTCCGGGATAAAAAGTATCCCATGTGTAAGCCGAGTGCTTTATCTATCTATCTATCTATCATCCAAATCCATTCAGTAGTTTGGGCGTGAAAGCGGAACAAACAAAGAAACAAACTGACAAACAAACAAACATCCATACTTTCGCATTTATAATATTAGTGAGACAAACATACGGGAAAGATTGTCCAACGAGGTAGAAACCATTCCACGCTCTGTACCACGTTCCATCCAACGGATGGGAATGGGGCGAGAAAGCCAGCCCCATTACCGGCATAGGAGACATTTCATGTTAGTTGATAGACGAATTTTGACACTATTTAAATTGCATGTGTTTTCAAGACCTGTTGGAGATGATGCGCGTTTCTATCACCCCCGAGCTAGCTAGGTGTTTTCATCTTCTTTAAGCCTGAAAACTACGGTATAGGAGTCTTCAAAATTCTACTGAAGTGGGTTCATAACGGATATTGGAGTCTGAAGGTATTATTGCGTAACTTATAAAGAAGCAACACAGTTTCATACGTACCAAGTTCTTAGAGGCGAAGAAGGGTATGTACTTGTACATATTTATGCCCTGCGTGGCCAGCCGTTGCTCCAGCTCATCCGAGACCACTGACAGCTTGTAGAAGGGGTCGTCGTTTAGCAGGCGCCACGCCGTGATGCCTGCCGATAGGGGCGATGCGGGGTCCTGCGGGAACGTAGGGGACTTTATAACGCTGTGGTTTTGTTGTCATCAGTAGAGAATTTTAGATATCTGCTGAAGACATTTGGCTAATGACTATTAGCATTTAGCTACTCAAATTAGCAAATCTTGTGAGTGATATAAGCGATAGAAATCCTAGTGTTTAATTACAATACAAAAGTTAAACGGTCCCAATGTGTGAGTGACTACAGAGTGACTACAGAGTTTTGGTATTCTGGGGTGTCTGTGGTCTTGAAATGTGTGAGTGACTAGGTAATGTTAAGTCTTGGGACTCTGGCGTATACTGTACACATACACGCCAGTATTAAATGTGTGCGTGACTAGGCACTGCAGACTCTTGGGATTTTGGGGAGTCTGTGATCCTTAAATGTGTGCGTGACTAGGTACTGCAGACTCTTGGGACTTTGGGGTGTCTGTGACCCCTTAAATGTGTGCGTGACTAGGTACTGCAGACTCTTGGGACTTTGGGGTGTCTGTGACCCCTTCAATGTGTGCGTGACTAGGTACTGCAGACTCTTGGGACTTTGGGGTGTCTGTGACCCCTTAAATGTGTGCGTGACTAGCTACTGCAGACTCTTGGGAGTTTGGGGTGTCTGTGACCCCTTAAATGTGTGCGTGACTAGGTACTGCAGACTCTTGCGACTTTGGGGTGTCTGTGACCCCTTAAATGTGTGCGTGACTAGGTACTGCAGACTCTTGGGACTTTGGGGTGTCTGTGACCCCTTCAATGTGTGCGTGACTAGGTACTGCAGACTCTTGGGACTTTGGGGTGTCTGTGACCCCTTAAATGTGTGCGTGACTAGCTACTGCAGACTCTTGGGAGTTTGGGGTGTCTGTGACCCCTTAAATGTGTGCGTGACTAGGTACTGCAGACTCTTGCGACTTTGGGGTGTCTGTGACCCCTTAAATGTGTGCGTGACTAGGTACTGCAGACTCTTGGGACTTTGGGGTGTCTGTGACCCTTTAAATGTGTGCGTGACTAGGTACTGCAGACTCTTGGGACTTTGGGATATCTTTGACCCTTAAATGTGTGCGTGACTAGGTACTGCAGACTCTTGGGACTTTGGGGTGTCTGTGGCCTTGAAATGTGGGAGTTTCTAGGTAATGCAGCCTTGGGACTCTGAGGTGGTTGCGGTCTTGAAATGTGTTTCATGATTCTAAATAATTGGATTAAGACCCATTGGTATTAAACCCATGAATACATCGATACGATGTTTGTTAACAACCCATATCGTCCCTACTGCAGGGGCACGGGTCACCTCCCATACCTCGGGAAGTTTAGGCTATACTCCACAAACGGGTCGATGTAATAACTTGATGGCAGCTCACCCCAAGTTTAAGACTGAAATTGACAAGCACCAGTTACAAGCGACTTAGCCTAAAACTAAAATTAATAAAAGTTATACCTAGTAATCCATAGGACAAAACTAATATAGTAATTGCTGTAATTATTACATTACAGCAATTACTATATTAGTTTTGTACTACTATATGTTTTGTACTACTTGATACTAAATATAAATATTAATTTATATTTAGTATCAAAATATCTCTTTCTAGGGTGATTCATCTTACGATGGTTCTATTGCTCGTCGTGCACTTCGCACGTGTGTAAGGGGCCTAAGGTCCCAGCGCATTTGGTGTTGGTTACTCGCGAGTAATGTTTGTTACATTAATGTATTTATATTATAGGAAACTATAGGTTTACTTTATGATATGTATTTTTAAGCTATTGAATTTATAAGACTGTTTGTTTCTTAATAAAATAAAATAAAAATAAAATAGCCTATCTACGTGCCTTGACATAGGCGTGCGGCGCGCCAGCCACGTACAAGAGGCGCGCTCTAGGGCAGTAGCGCGCGGCCGCCACGCCGCCCGCGAGCCGCGCGCGGTGCCGCAGCGAGCACGCCGACAGGGACACCATGTAGCCGCGCAGACGACCGTCAAACGTCACCACCGCCACCTCCCAGTTCCTGCCGAGTGCCGGGGTGGCGGAGATGAAATTAAATAATAATATAATAATAATAATAATATCTGGGACAAATCACACACGGTCATCCCTGTATCTTGGGAACCAGACTGATATACATACACATATGCTTTTAAATACATACATATATAGATATAATACACCCAGACTCAGAGCAAACAATTCTGCTCATAAAATGTAATGTTTTTTTTAATAATTCGAATTAGGTACCAATGTACACTTTTAGAAGGGCATTTTTTTGTCTACCTAGTACGAGGTTCCTACCACTCGGAATGCCACAGATGATGACGATGACGATTATTAAGTAAAAACATAAAACAAATTATTTCTACTTTTTTATTCATAATTTGATATTTAATATTACATTGCATTACAGTCACGGCAACTTTGAAATTTGCATTACCCTTTCTATTAAGTATGTGTATGATAGTGCATTTTTTACAAGCTTTTATTTAACTTGCAATGTATGTATGCAACTATGTTTGTTCGGGTGGAATCTTGCAACTCAATTTTGAAGCAGATATCTTTTTAAGTTGAAAATATACAAGTTTAGAATGCGTTTGTACGTGTAATCTTATCATTTATGTGTTGTGTGTACTACATACATACAAACGTTTCTTGTACGGAAATCTCTTTTTCTAAAACTATTTCTTAGAATAACCGCCACAATAACAAAGGCTGTGTACAAATTTCAATGGAACCACAACCGACAGTGTTACTTACCACTTTACATCTTTAGTTCTCGAGGACATGAAGATGATGTCTGCCACGGCGTGCGTGTTGTCCGTGCACTCGCGACCGTCAGGTCGCGAACAGTCCTAACAAGTAACATCATGATGTATCAATTAGGGTTCCTTATCCAAACTTTTTTATATGATAAATGTGAAAATGTTTTGTTTGTTTCCCCTTGACACACCACAACACCAACAAATCTTAACGAAATTTGGCATGCACGTAGCCTATGACAGGGAGAAAGATATAGGCTGTTATCCCACCTCTTCAAGTGGTTCCCATGGGAATAGCCTTATACATAATGACCCTTAATATAATTCTATTCAATATGTTTTATTAAAAAATAATTACACACTTACAGCCGGAATGTCAAACAGGTTTGAAGCAGTGAGATCGTAGAAGCTGATGTGTCCATTCCCATAGGCCAACACAACAAAGGTGCAGTCGGGGCTCCATACTAGCTTACGCCATTGCGGGTAAGGATCCCTGTTCACTGTCCAATGTGAAAATGAATTAATGAAAACACTTTATTGCACAACAAACAGGAAAATATAAATATACAAGGAAAGAAAGTCACACAGGATGTCTTATCGCTAAAGAGCGTTCTCTTCCAGACAACCATTGGGTTGAGAAAATTGTGTAAAAATACAAAACTATTTAGTGCAGATAAAACATAATATAGAAAATAGTAAAATTTATTAGTAGTTTTTCCATGCTGCAATCGCTAGCAGTCGTTAAGCCATGTCATAGGCCTTTTAGGTGGCTTGAAAACTTCTGACACTGGGGTTGGCCACTCGCCCCACAACCTCCACCAATCCGGATTTGGCCCCCGTGTGTGGAGTATAGCCTAAACCTTCCCGAGTTATGGGAAGAGACCCGTGCCCCTGCAGTGGGGGTTGTTAAGAACAATTAGTAGTTTTAAGAATACAGGAAAAAGATAGATCTACGTTATCACTATTGGAAAATGGTTGACAACCATTAAAATGGTTCTTGCAAAAAGTCACAGAATTATGCTTTTTTTTTTACTTTGTTTTTTTTATCATATGATATGATATGAACAGGATAGCTTAAACAGCCTACAAGGGGCAATACTGTTTCTTTTCGAGAAAAAAATCACCAGCTGTATTAATATAATGCAGCAATGAAAGACATAGTTGGAGCAAGTTGTATAATCACAAACATTTTCAATAAAATAGGTAAATCTCTATAAATGAAAATGAAAATGAAAATTTATTTATAACACTGGTTACATGTCAATATTACTTACAGATATATTCTATAGTATTATAATGTCATTATAATATTTTACGATTATAATTACAATTATAATATAACATTGTTAACAACCCATATTGTCCCCACTGCAGGGGCACGGGTCAATTGGCATATTTCGGGAAGGTTAGGCCACACTCTACACACATAATTTCTAAAAAAACGTTTAGTCACAATGTGTCCTTTTTTCTTTTTGCTATCACCCTGTAGATTTCTTACGAACACTAACCTGTAGTTCTGGCAGCTATGGTGGCATAGTCAGAGCGTTTTGTGCGAATCTCGAGGATGTTGTCTGTGAGAACGGCAATAACCTTGCCCTCGTCCCCCACAGCTATGTGCCATTTGTGTTGCCTCTCTTTATATCTGCGAAATGAATATTAATACATTGACTCTTCTTTGACACTTTTGTTGCCAAGTTCATTTTAATTTGTTTATCTATTGTAATAAACCTTTTCTTATAATTCACTCACGCATACCTGCACAGAATTTTATATATATTCTACTGATTTGCTGAGAAGTTTGTAGGTGGTACTTTAAATAAATTTGTTTATAATTATTTTACTTTATTTCAAAAAAAACATAAAAGAACGATAGCTTTTATGTCGGGAATCATAAAAAAATTCAATGAGTTCATACTTACGCAGTTATACTGTCGAGTAAACTTTTTTTAGGTCCGAAAAAGTTTAACCAGCACCAAAAAGCTGATATATTTTCTGGCAATATGTTGTCTTGTTTTTGCTGAAAAAAATGATATATTATGGCATGATTTTAACAATATTTAATGTGCGATGCGATATAAACGTTGTTTTGGGACGTAAATTGGTGAAAATATGGTAAAATCTTACTAAGTATTCTGGTTCAGGTTTCCACTCTGAAAACACGTATAATTCGTGTAATATAGATTTATTTTCTTCCATGATCAAAAGTGCGACTTCTAAATGATAACTGAGTACTTTTTGGAATACAGTTAATTATTTTCTATTCTATTCTATTTTTCTATTTGGCATTCCACATCTCATTCCGAGCGTGATTTTGCCAATGTCTAGTGAAAAATGGGAGAATCTTCAATTAAAAAAAAATGGCGAAACGCCAATGTCAAGTGAAAGTGACGGCTCTAAGGGTGATGGGCACTTAAAGACGCTCCACGTGGTGGTTTGCTGCTGGAACTCGGAAAACGGAGCTGTCTCCTGAGTTAATCCTCTTCTTATTATCGCTTATCTCAAATCGGGATCACAGCTATTTCTCCATCACAAAAATAACGTTGAAACTATTCTAAAACGGTAATAATTGTAAAATTAACTTAACAGACTTGTGCTCGGTACAAGTCCCGGCAACCAACCCGTTAATTATTTTTCACTGAAATAAATAGCAAAAATCGATGAAGCACCCAAACACAACTTGACAATTTTTTTACAACAAATCATATGTTTATGTAGCAAATTTTAGAGAAACGTATATGACACCTCACCAAGATACAGGTACAATGAGTTCGGATTTTGTAGGAAAAGTGTTAGTGCTATCTAAAAATACATTGTCATTAAACAAACAATTGGCTCCAAGAACGCTTGCATTGACATGTAATTTTCCGTTTAGGAACGTGAATTTTAAGCCAAAGTGAAAGTGTTCAAATTTCATTTATCCTGCAAGAGTACTCATCACGATAAAGCAGCGGCATTAAAACCAAAAGTCAAAACCTCGTCAAAAGTTAGGTTCAAGGGACCTAATTCATCAAAATCCTAGCCTAGATGGTTCGATAGTTCTAGGTTGACAAAACTACGCTCTATTTTCTGAACGAACTTTGTTTTGTTTTGACAAGTGGTTCAGTCGGTTTCTTTGAGGTTATCTTTGGGTTTATTTCCCATATAATTTCAGTAAAAAGCGATAAAATAAACTATTTTTGGAGTCAGAAGACACAGAAATGAATTTCCTAAACAACATTTATCAAAAGGTAAATAAATTCTATAAAATTGTTGGTAGGTACTAACTATTCCCCCTGACCTTGTACATTTTCATTACAAGTTCATTACTCTTTTTCTGCGTTGTTACAAAAAATACGAATTACCTATTTGATAATGATTACAGACCATAGCAGAAAATGAAAGGAACATCCGCTACTGGGAGAACTACATAAACAAATTGCAAAATGTAGACTTCCATGTGTATGCTGATAGACTGAAGGTTCCAGCGTTGGTTCCTATCGGGAGCCGGATATTCTTCAGAGGGGAGCTAAAGCATACAAATGAGGTGACTGTGGCGCTTGGAGCGGACTACTTCGTCAAGTGTTCCTTGAAGCAGGCTGAAGAAATAAAGCAACATAGAATAAAAAGTATGTAGATCACTATTCAGTCTGTCTCTAGGAATAATTTTTTTGCCTTAAAGTGTTACTTTTAAATGAATGGGAAAATAATAATAATGTCAAGATTTTGATAACAAATTGAAAAAGAATCAATAACCTAATTACATTATTCATCGATAACATAAAAAATATGTTTAACTTCTCAATACGGCAGCTAGCCAGCTTCATAATAGGTAGACAAAACAAAATACATACAAAAAGTGAACACTGCTACCTACTTCAAATAGATATTTTACATTTGCTATAGTTCATTTTCTATAACACACTACTTTTTTTTTTCTTTTGCAGAAGCCCAAGAAAAACTAGATACATATAAAAAGGAAAGACATTACCTCGAAAACCAACTTACATTAAGCAATGACATTATATCTGCCAAACAAGGAAAAGACATAGTTGAGTATCAAACAGCGGAAGAAGACAAAATATGGAGGGAGAAACACAGAGAAAATGTAAGAAAATTCAAGCAAACTAAAAGTAAAGATGTAGTTGATGAACCGCAAATCACAGATGTAGAGTTATGGAATAGACTAGAAGAATTGGAGATACAAGAAGATTTAGAAAATGAAATGCTAGAAGGCAGAGAAGACAATTATGAAAAAAGGAACAAGGACTCCTTTGTAGTTAAAGAAGAGAGCATTTTTAAACATATTCCTAAACTACAAACTATGACAGATTTAGATAACATGAAAGTAAGTATAGAAGAAAATGGCCCAGTGATTGAAGAAAGTGATTGCAAACCTACTTCTAAACATGTTTTATTACAAAAAGTATTAGATAAGCAAAATGAGTTGGAAGAAAAACTGCTAGAATTAAGAAACAAAGATAGAAGTGAAAGTAAAACAGAAAAGGATTTATTAGCCCGATTAGATGAGATGGAAGAGCTAGATGAACTGGAAGATGAAATGGATAGGTGAGTTATTTATTACAAATTCTAACAAGAATAAGTATTTCATGTAATCTAGTGTTTACAAAAAAATATGTGTTTATTTATTTTCAGATTAGATGATTTTATACAAACAGAGGATGTTGAAGATTCTGGAGGTGAAGAAAATACAAGTTCACCATCACCAGCTAAAATAAAAAAGGGAGTTTCCTTTGCTGATGAAGATGACAGTGAAACTTTGGAGATAACATTTAAACACAGTGACATAGCGCCATCTAATGAACCATATGATCCAAAGAAGGGCATACAAAAACCAAGTGATATTTACGAAGCATATTCTGACCTGTTTAGTGGTGCGACATCGATACTAAAGAAAAATCTTTTTGTGGATAAAGTTTCTAATGTGGAAATGCCGAAAGTTGAGAAGAATCAATGGATATTCTTTGAGGAACCAGATGGTGAAGATGAAGACGAAACAATAAATAAAACAATAGTAGTAAAAGATGTTGTTGAGAAGGATGAGAAAAAAGATAATAAACAAGACAATTTAGGAGCCAGGCCTACAAGTTTGTTCAAGAAAAGAAGACAACAAATGAAATCATGATAATTTATAAAGAAAAATAAAAACCCAAATATATTAATTATGCTTACTTTTTTTTTTACTGCTACTTATAAGAACTTTCAAATCCTTTCAATGCTTTACGCTACCAGTATGAGGCAACATACTTTTTTATTTAATTTATTATAATGTTAGACTTATCCATGCGCCAACTATCACATCATTGGACATTGCATAACTGTTGTGAAAAGCCACAATAATCTACTTTTTATTAGCTATCCCTTTATCACTAGGTAATTCAGTATCATAATATCAGTTGTGGCTCAGTGCGGCTTGCGTGGTCGCGTCGATCACGCAGGTTAACTGACTATAAGCACCGGATTATGACCGTTAGTGACATTTATCTCGACCGTTTCCGTGCTTCGCAAGGCTCGTTAAGCCGTTGCACATAGGTCGTTTTTACTGATTTAGGCGGCCAAAATTATTTGACGGTCTAATAAGGTTCGGAAGTGAATTTTAAATAAAAATACATAGTTTTGTCATTAAAAAGAAATATATACATAAAAAAATATATTTTTAATTTATTTAATTTTTCTGAGGAGGTCTTAAACGATTTTTTGAATAATTTATGGTGTAAAAAATATTTATAAAATACGAGCTTAATAGAAAATATATACAGAGGGTACAGATTATTTCTAATAGAAATTTCTTCCAGCAAACGATTAAAAGTTTCGGGAAAAAATACTTCATTGGTAGTTTTTTGGACCTAATCCCCTAAAGAGTAGTATAAAAATACTACTCATTAGAGGATAAGAACAAATGTACTATATACATATATCCACATTGCATTCTTTAGAAAATTTCCTGGCATAATTCTGGTCATAAGGCCGAAAATGATTATTTCTGTTTCATTTCCATTCTTGTTTTGCTTTTAAATATAGATCGAAGCACGGGTACAAACGTTTATTCGTAGCCCTTATTATTTGATATTAAAGTTCTGTCAAATCTGCTTCTGCAGATATTGAAAAAAACTCGCTTAGTAGTCAGGGAAGCAGCATCTTTTTTGGTTTCGGAAAACCTATTTTATATTCACTTGCAGAATTTGTAATAACTTGTGACACATATCTTTTTACACTTTTTTGTAAAATCACTTGGGCAGCATGGAGTATGCTTCTTCTTCCACGACAGAGCGAACTTCTTCCTTATTCCTCCTATTATATCTATCGCTCGATTCACTAAACGATTTGCAAGGCCAACCTTGGCAATTTTAAATGTCTCATCTAACTAAGAATCGTTGTTTTTCAAAAACTTTTCTTTAATATTACGCACTTTTGACTACTGTTATTTTATTTTGGTTTTTAAATATGAGAATTTATGTTATGTATGTGTTTATGTGTCACCATAATCCGAGAGGAGTTTATTTTCCAACCATTCGAGTTTTTAATTAATCAATGGCAGATTATGCTCATCCAACTGCTCAAACACATTTCGATTTCTCATTACTTTTATAGCCGATGTGCCCGATGAGCTTGAAATGAATAAAAGTCAAAATTTTAGAAAAAAGGTAAAAAAAATATTTTTTTATTTATTTTCCAAACATTTTCTTAAAACGGATTATTTTTAACAACTGTGCAAACTAGTGACCAATTTTTGGCAAGATATTAGGTAAAGGTTCAAATTATTTAATTTTAATAAAATTACGACCAGGACGGACAGGGAAACACAATAAAACAATGATTTAAAACAAATTTTACTCGAAAATAAATCCGGTAACATGATTATTTTTCAGGACCTAGAAATATATTGAATTGAAACATGTTTTAAAAAAGAATTATCATTTTCCGTTATTTGCTTACTTGAAGTACTAGAATCCATAAATATGTTTTTTGCAAAACTAATTGTAACATTAAAATATTCCCTTTGAAAACTCTGTCTAAACTGAGAGCGCCGAGATTAGTTACGCACACTACGAGCAACGATCAAGTTCCGACTATCTGTAGGAGTTCTACAGCATAATAAAAAGGATGCAAGGGGTTAGGTATTGTTCCTGGCATTGTTTGCTAGGGCAAGAAATAAATTGTTTTGGGATAGGATATACTTTAGTAAATTCACTTTTGGCCGCCTAAATCGGCGAAAACGACCTATGTGCGTTGGTGCTGGCTGCTATCGCTAGATAGCAGTCGTTTAGCCATGTCGGAGTTCTGACTCTGGGGCCACTAGCGCCACAACTACAACCTTTACCAATCCGGACACGGCCCCCGTGTATGGAGTATGAGTATGACCTACCTAACCTTCCCGGGGTATGGGAAAAGAAAAGACCCGTGCCCCTGCAGTGAGGACGATATGGGTTGTTAAATACACAGCGATGTATCTGGTATCTGTAAAATAAATGTAGTAAGTGATTAACCCCTACACCACCGCCAGTAGACTGTAGAAGAAAGATTCTACTTTACAAGTTTTCTAAAAACTGGAAAGCTGAAAAGAAAATCACCAAATGAAGTGAATTTTGGACTGCTCGCTAGCTCGCTTTCGTTCGAAAGTTTGTCACAGATTTTTTATGTTTTCAACCGAATTTTATTTGACATTGACAGGTCTCGGCTCCCAATTTTGAGGTTATATTTTCGTTTTGGTCCGTCTGGTCTCGTCTCTTGGCGTAGAATTTTATGATATTATTGTTAATTAATAGTGTAGTAGCTTGCTTCTTATAATATGTTATCCCGTTGTTGGAGGCATTTGAGTAGGCGATACTCACAAGCTACTGTATTTAGAACGACAGAACTTTCTCCAGTAAGTACCTTTGTTTATTGCTATTCCTCATCTTTTTAATTATATTATTCAGAGGACTCCTAGAATTGTTTGGCCAAGCCACAAAAAAAATATTTATTCGAGTTTAGACTTAGAGACCGCGTTTCGGCAAACGTAAATAGTTGTAGGCCATTATTCAAACATTAGGTAAATAGTAGCTTCTCAAGATAGAGCATTGCTTTAGGTGATTGCTGCAGAAAACAGTATGCGTGTGATATAAATATACTGTTGGACAAAAAAATCGACTCAAGGTTTATTGTACGACTATTGAAATAATAACTCAATTTAGCAAAAGAAACTAAACCAAAAGTTCAAAAACTGTGTGTTCACTGTTTATGATTTTAGTTTGGTGGTTTTCTAGTTTTTTGTTTTTAGTGTTTAGCAGTTATGTAGACTAAGTTATTTTTTTCAAAAGTCGGGCAATAAACCTTGAGTCATTTTAGTCCGCCAGTGTATATTCATTAATCAAGTTCCATATCCAATATACTATAATTTGACTGACTCGGTGGCTCAGTGGTTAGCGCTCCTGACTACTGATCCCGAGAGTCGTGGGTTCCATCCCCACCCGTGCAAACATTTCTGTGATGAGCAGATTTGTTTGCTCTGTGTCTAAATGTATTATATCTATATATGTATGTATTTAAATGTATTTGTGTATGTATATCAGTCTCTGGTTTCCATAGTACAGGGAATCCTAGGCCAGATGACCGTGTGTGATTTGTCCTGGATATTATTATTATTATTTATAATTTAAAAAATTCTTCTTTTATTACCATTTTAGAGCAAACACAATGAGAATCACATAGGCATGTTCTACACACTGGACCCGAACTTAGTAAAGCAGTTATATGGGCACGGAGGATTTCCCACGAGCTTCAAACAGAATACCAAGACATTCACAGAGACGGCTCTGATGGTCCGACCGGTCACGCTGGATCTGATCAACTGTATAAAGAACACAGACATGGATAAACCGGCCATAAGATATGTTCTATGTATCCTTTTGAAAACTGATACTTCAGCGTTCCCATTATTTAGGTACTGGACAAGGTTGCTGGGTGCAATGTGGGCTGCCCTCGAGCCTGGCGGTCGTAAGAACTTGGTTTAGTCTGAAGGTAAACTTCTGCTTTTTGCCTATTAATCTAATGTAATCTATTTATAATTTTTATTTTTATTTTCAATTTTAATTTTTATGATAATTTCATTATAATGTATTTATTTTAATTTAACTTAATTTAAAATTATGGACTAAGTTGTCTGAAATAAAACCTTTTATTTATTTATTTAATAAAATTAGACTAGGTTATTTTAAAAAAATCATTACACAAAAGTAAAATAGTTTTTTTTTGTAAAAAAAGGAATATTAAGAAAATAAAGGCTTATTTAATATTTAATTTAATTAATAATTTTCACTCAGTGGTTGGTGCTCCTGACTACTGATCTAGGGATTGTTCATTCTATTCGCATCAATTAAATGACTCTGTAATTAGGAATTTACCAGTAATAGCATCCAGTGGAGGATCACATGTGGTCACGATCCTCAGCAGTGAGGGAACGACGAAGAAGAAGAAGAATTAGGAATTGTCTCTGGAAGTTATCTGATCTATTTAAAAATATATATAAGGTGCTACTTTATTAGTGCCCGATATTTTAGTCAGTGCTTCTACTCCTGATTCTGATCAACTTTCCCCAAGAAACCCATAGTCAAATCGAAAAAATATTTTTGGACTCTTCATACAAATCGATCAGCCGAGCGGCCAAATTAGTATGAAGAGCCCAAAAAATTTTTTGCGATTTGACTATGGGTTCCTTGGGGAAAGTTGGTCAGAATCAGGAGTAGGAGCACTGACTAAAATATCGGGCACTAATAATGTAGCACCTTATATAGTTAACAACCCATAACATCCTCACTGCAGGGGCACGGGTCTCTTCCCACAACTCAGGAAGCTTAGGCCATACTCCACACACGGGGGCCAAGTCAGGATTGGTTGTAACTTTAATTTAATTTAATTTCCCAAATTGAAATCAATGGAGGGCACTAGATGAAGTTTACATGCATAAAGTGTGAAGGCTGATTAGAGAGGAGATTAAAATTTCATAGATGAATGAAGTAATTCCTTAGCCACTATCAGATGGTGAAGCTGGCACCGGCAAGTCAATGACGATCGCTCATCTCCTACACTATGCTCATGAACAGGGCTTCTTAATAGTGCACGTTCCATGGGGTCAGTATGTTTCATTTGTAATGTATTTATTATTATTATTATTACTGGATGGGACGCCTGCAGGGCACAGGCGGGTGTTCAAGTCGCCAGGTGGACTCATTACACCCTATTCCCGGTGGTTCGCGAGTGTTACTGTGTCCTTGTTATGTATTTATTTACTATTCATAATATCTATATTCAAAGAAAAATGTATTTCATTCAGTGTTTTTTTTTTTATACAAAAAGAAAACACTTTGTTTCTTTGTAAATCTTCTCTTGTAAAAAGTGCAACTTTATTGTACAATACTAAACAGGAAAATATAGAATATAGATCAATCTATACAGGGTGTTAAAAAAGTGTGTTTAAAATTTTAAGGGGTTACTTCGAATCAAGTATAGAATACAGCAAAAATATTGAAAAAGAAATAATTTGGTTCCCTTTTTTTTAGTTTCCCATTCTGAATCTGAATAATGAATCTACAATTTGTATGGGAAACTGAAAAAAAGTATAATGCAGGTCTTATTGCCAAAAAGTGTTAATTAAGTGAGAATAATATATGTATAAAATTTTGCCACCTAAAGGAAACAACAAAATATTTATATTAGTGATAATTTGTAGTCGTCTGAAATTCCTTATGACAGCAGGAGTATAATTACATACTGTAAACAATGTACCTTCTAAAATATACCTTGTATAATAGTGTGGGACATCTCCCACTTGATGGACTAATGATTTTCTCAGACTTGGAAGAAACTTAATGTTATGTATTATATGTACTTCTCTTAATGTAGCTCAGAACTGTGCTTAGTAGAAATCCATCTCCCAGGGCTTAATAATGAATGATGATATACCATAACCACACAGGTAAGCATCATTTATATTAAGATATATTTTATTTCGAAAAATTTGCATATCCAGTGTCAGAATGGCTGCGACGCGTGCCGCGTCACAAGGAGATGTCGAACTCGGCCACGCACGAGGGGATGGTCGACCTGCCCCTCGACGCCGCTGCTTGGCTCATACACTTCAAGAGCCAAAACCAGGCGCTTCTGAAGAGCGGTGACGTAAGTTTCAACTTGTCTTTATCGTACCTTGTATCTTTTGTAAAAGAGTTTCGTGTTTGTTAGTCAGTCATGAAGAAAAGACTAAATAGATATTGATGTTTGGTCTGTACTGAAGTAGGTAGAATGAACTGGACTAATGGCGGGCTTATTTGCAACCTATGAGTGAGCTAGCATGATGTTGGCAGCCTGTTCCCTCTGCTTCTCGCGTCCTACCCCTCACGCGGTCTAGTCGCTATACCCCAACGGGTATAGTATATTTCGTTTTCAACAGTATCAACCGAAAGACGTCTACTGTTGAACTAAGCCTCCTCCACCCACCCCCTCCCCCAAGATTTCCACAGCGACCTATCTTACTACGATGCCCGCATTCAGCGGCTTCCCGCGACCTTCATCGCATTATTAGTCAACCTAGCATCTTGCCTACGCTATGTCTTTCACTGCGCGGTCGCCACTCTCCATAAGGCCATATGCGCAATTGTTTCTCCCCGTAACACCATATAAACGTCATATTCCCGCCAGCTGACAACGTCTCAGACATACGAGTGGAGCAAGCGCGAGCAGACGCCGGCGGGCTCCCCCTTGGCCGCGTTGGTGGAGCACGGCATCGGCCGCGTCAAGTACGCCGGTGACGTCGTGCGTGCGCTGCTTTCTGAGATCAAAACGCTGTCTAATGCTAAGCGGTAAGCGGCTGTTGTTTATTTGAATGGTGATAGCTTAAATATCTTTGAATATCAGTCATAATAAAAGTAGATAGTTTTGGGGATAGTTTAGTTTTAGTTGGGGATTCTACTCATACTGAAAAGCTTTCTCCATAGTCAATATATACAAACTAACACTAGTGATCTAAACTCTTGACGATAGAGCTACCACCATTCCCTCCTAGTCTTGTTATTGTTTTTTTTTCACAAACTTAACAAATTCAAATAAAATCTAACTGTTACACTGCTAGTTTCAATGTTTTCATTACACCGCTGCGCTGGCATAAAAGGTGATAATGTTTATTGCTCTTATACATATTAAATTTATGATTAACACTTTTATGAAACAGTGTCTATGGTCGCTAAGAACATCTTTAGCGCTAGTTTTCGTCTATATTGTATTTGTCTCCAATTTCTTTATGGTTTTTACGAACTCCCAGATGCAAAACGTTCGTGGCAGTGGACGGGTTCAACTGCTTCTTCTACCCGCGCACGCGGCTCAGCACGCCCACCAAGAGGACCGTCGCGCCCGAGGAGGTCACCCTCACCGCGCCCTTCATGGACGTCACTAGGAACGACTGGGTGAGCGGTGACGTTTTCTGGTAGCCTGGTAGCTGAGCGGAGAAGGAAGTGATAATAATACTTTTTAATTTGCCAAAAAAGTTACAGGCAAGTGACTGCAACAACAAGGTGATTATTTAATGGCGGATTTGAACGTATCCAGGCAAATTTTCCAGTCAAATGTGAAATAACTTTGTTCGTCATGATCCCCAGATTGATTCAGGTTATATTTTATGCAGTTGGCAATACGTTTTTAGTATAATTATAGTCAGTATATTGAACATTAAAAAAGAGTTACTCAGATGACTCGCTCGCCTACTCCCAGTTACTAAATAGATAGTGTAATGACGTTCTGTGTTATGTAGCCAAGCATACTTTAATCTTTTTAAGTTTTTTCTGAGTTAGATATATTAAAGTTTGTTCTTCTTATTTATCTTAAGATTCAGGCTCTCTTCGGTAGAGCAATTGCCATTCTCCCCAACCACCTCCTTGCTATCTCCTTGACTTATTGGTACGACACGACGTTGACATTGGCGTTCACTTGATTGATATAACTAATTCTCGGCCTCCCTCTACCTCTCTTTTCCTCCATGATGTCAATAAAGTTTCTTACTGTGTACAACTTTGTTTTCAGACGAACGCCGTCATAGTATTGACGGTTGATCAGATAGCAGTGCCTGAAGACCACCAAGAGACCTATCACCCAAGATATTTATTATACAGAAAGGTAAAATATTATATTGTAGAAAAAAAAATTGTGTTAATAATTTTTTTCATACTATACTTTTGTTTCATCTTATACTTTTGAGGCACTTTTCAAAAAATTCCAATTTGAGAAATAGGTATGTATGTATGTATGTATGTATTTATTTGCTTTAAATATGGTACAATTAAATGCAATTGAAATTCCAGGTGGTCTGGACATTTGCAGATTCACATATTTAGTCATACACAGACGACATGCAAAATTATTTTACTTATAATCTAAATATTCCTTAACCGAGTAAAAACAGTGCTGTATTAACCATTGGAATAGGCTCGATTTGAATTTATTCAATGGGAGATCCTTTATTTCACTGGGCAATTTATTAAAAATGCTGACACACATAAAATACGCATTTTTTTGAAAAGTTGTGCTCTTAGGCATGATATCAAGAGCCAGTCTATTTACATTTCTTGTACTTCTAGAATACACTTCTTTGGCCGTTTTAAATAAACATTCATTTAACTTAACTTTACATATTTCTAAAATGTAAATACATGCTAATGGCAAAACTTTAAGCTCCTTGAACAGAGGTCTGCATGATATGTAAGGTGCCACTCCACAGATGGCTCGAATACACTTCTTTTGAGCCAAAAACGCTTGATTCACCTCTGAGCTGTTCCCCCAAATAACAAGGCCATACCTCAGGACCGACTCTACATAAGCATGGTATGCGGTCAGTGCTGTGTTCACACTGGTGACTTTTTTAAGTTTGTATAACGGATAAGCAAATCGATTTATTTTTTTGTACACCTTATCAACATGTGCTTTCCATTTAAGTTTTTTATCTAAAATTATACCTAAAAATGTCACAGTTTGAGCCTCGCTAAGGATTTGTCCATTATACTCTACATTCAATTTGTAATTATTAAAATTAACATAATTTGTTTTGTCCAGGTTTATCAATAAATTATTGTTATTTAAGGTTAAACGTCAGTCACCCTATTTCATACAAATTTACCTGGCTATTAACTACACAAATAACCACTATATTTTCGATTTTATCTGTCCAACGTAAACTTTGCAACCTTTTATTTTCTCCAAATGTATATAATTATATTATTTATTTCTGTAATATCATTAAAAACTGCAGTAAAATACCATAAATTTTACGCATGTAGTGGTGTATAATTCAGCACCACCTTTCTGATATTACAGTAACTACAATCTCAGTTGGTCTGTTAAGCTTTGTTTAGCCCAGGATTTCGTTTTTAGCGCCATCTTGCATTTTGCTTGAGCATTACCAAAGTAGCAAATTTATTATAAAGACTTTTTAGTCTGAGTAATTAATGCTGGCAAACTTTTTTTATATTCAGAAAAAAAGACGCTGTCAGTCTCACGTCAGGGACATCTGAAAGACGAAAATATTGTTCACCCAACAAGGTCTAGTTGTGAGTTTCAGCTCGATATTTGTGATATACAGGCTGATATTTTTACTTATACAGGATGTAAAAAGATCACTCCTGGAAATTTAAATTATGGGATCCACTCATGAAACTGAACAACTTTTCCGAATGAACCTTAAGAATGCTGAATACTTAAGACAATTTTTGGACACACCATACAAAATTGGTCGGTTATCTTACCATATTATATGAAAACTTCATTTTTATGCGAATTTAGTATGGGTTGGTATGTTAAAGTTTCCGGAAGTTACAGCCTGTATAAGGTGCATTCAAAAATTTTTAGACTAATACCATGCCCCATTTCAAATTTTAACCGCCTCCGCTTGTCCGCTCGCTTCACATCAGGAGGTCGCGGGTTCGATTCCCGGCGGGGTGTAACTTTCTGGATTCGGTTTGGTTGGTGGTAGGGCATTTTCTGAGCCCGCCTGGCATATGCCACCATCTTATCTAAGTCTTGCCGCCAAACATCAACGTTAACAGCATTGATGTGTTCCGGCATGAAGGTAAGATAACCAGTTCCCCACTGCGTTGGGGAATCTTGGTAAGCCCGCTTTCGTATTCGGCATCATCGTCACTTACCATCAGGCGAGATGATGCCAAGGGCTTACCAATTGAGGGTAAAAAAAAAGATGATAGCTAACCATGCAGGCTCCGAGAATGCTCTACCACCGACCAAACGGAGTCTTACATATTATAGTTAGACTATGCCGGGAATCGAACCCGCAACCTCCTGATGTGAAGCGAGCGACTAGACAACGGAGGCGGTTTTCCGGGTGTATTATTATTGTCTCGTTTGACAAAAAGTAAGTAGTTACCAGCAACCACGTGATACAACCCGAACCTTAGATATGTAGATTTTCATACACGGAAAGTAAAATCCCGACAAAAACATTCACATATCAAGTAAAAAGTCTTACACGTCAATATTTGTAGACTCGACTGTAAAAAGTAATGAATTCCCGCCATGTAGCACCAAGTTTCAGGTTATAGAATAATTTATTTCTCACAAAAGGATAAACAGTTATTCACTTACACAATAATTTTTGTCACCAAAATATATTCCTAAACGTAATCGTCTATGTACAAAAACCTCGTTTTATTTAAACTCACTTGTCAAACATGGTTATGATAATTTTTTCCAAAGTATTTTGGCGCTTTTAATGTCTCCACAAGACAGGCATTCCAGGTTTCGAACGCGGTTTTCTTTTCTCTTCAATTAAAGGCTAAAAAACAGTATCACTCCCTATCAGAGCATGAAGTATGGGCAGCATTGTTGCTTTTTATGTTCTTGAAATTGTGTAAAAATCGCAGCATGTTAAGGTTTTATTTTAAATTAGTTACCTATACGAAAATTTTATTGCACACCAAAAGAGTACAAATAACAACGAAAACACATAAAATATTTAAACATTGATATGCAAAGGCGGTCTTATTGCTATCAAAAATAGCAGGATCGATTTTTGTAAATTTTAATTTTTTTGTCTGACATGGTACAAAATCAATCCAAAACTGAAGGCTGCGTCCTCGGTTCATCCGAAAACTACACCAAATTCAAGATTATTGCCCAATATAATAGTTAACTGAAGCGCGGCAGATTAAAACGCTCACGCATGCCTTGCGCCGTGCAACGTTCAAAATTTATTTCTGAAGCTTTTTATTTAGTAATTGCAGTTAGTGTTTCTGTTTTTTTATTTTTGATTAGTTTGGTTTTCTACAAAAAAAGCCATTAGTGCACATTTTTTAAACTATAGCATCTTGTTGGTTTTTTTTTATTTTTATTTTATTAGATTTTTTCACAATAAGAGTAATAGATTGAACAAAAGTATTACAAAAAATGAAAGCTCCATTCTCGGTTTATTTTAAAACGATACCAAGTTCAAGATAATAGGTCAAATAGACCTGCCAGGGGGTGTGGGGTGGCTACCGGGCTAAATCAGCTTCTATTTATGTACCATATACGTGTGCCAAGTGGTTTTCTTTAATCATAAAATTTGACCTCGGATACATACAAGCTTACACTATTCAGGTGCCAACAGTGAAGGAAGATTTTTTAAAACAAAATAATTATTTGTGCTATGTTAGGTACCTTGTATTTTTGTATTTTATCCTGTATAGAGAAAATAAATTAATTATGAATTATAGAAGATTCATATCCGCCATTAAAAAAAATACCTTGTGTACCCAGAATTAAAAAAAAATTAAATGTATTTCAGAACAGAAGTTACAAATGGCACATTTAAAACACATTTTTTATCATCAGTACAACAAAAAAACCGGCCAAGTGCGAGTCGGACTCGCGTACCGAGGGTTCCGTATAAATTCATTATCACACATGTCTTGAACTCTATATTTTTTTTATTTGAGTTGATTGAATGAAAAGTAATTTTGATTTATGACGTATTAAAAAAAACTACTTACTAAAGCTCGTTCAAACCAATTTTCGGTGGAAGTTTGCATGGTAATGTACATCATATATTTTTTCTACTTTTATCATTCTCTTATTTTAGAAGTTAAAGGGGGGGGGGGACACATTTTACCACTTTGGAAGTGCCTCTCGTGCAAACTAGTCAGTTTGGAAAAAAATGATATTAGAAACCTCAATATCATTTTTGAAGACCTATCCATACCATACACGTACATGTTTGATGAAAAAAAAATTTTGAGTTTCATTTCTAAGTATGGGCAAAATTTATTGTTATTTTTTTTCTATTTTTGTGTGAAAATCTTAATGCGGTTCACATAATACATCTACTTACCAAGTTTCAACAGTATAGTTCTTATAGTTTCGGAAAAAAGTGGCTGTGACATACGGACGGACAGACAGACAGACATGACGAATCCATATGGGTTCCGCTTTTTGCTATTTGGCTACGGAACCCTAAATAACTAGATGCTTTATCCTATACTATTAAACGAGTTAAGTGTCCCGACGATTTCGAAAACGGCTTGAAACCTTTTGATGAAAATCTAGGATTAGGGGTTAAAAATCACCATAAATCCAGATCAATGAGGGAATTATCTTCGAAAAGATTCATTTAAGGGAGAATTCATTTAATGATCGAAATTACATAGAAGGAGAACGCATATGATGCTTAAATTTAACCATCGCTTATAGGTACATTGGTAGACTAGCGGTTTTGGTGCGAGACACTTACGTTTTGCTGCTTTTAGGTCCGGATTCGAATACCACCGATGAGACTTTATAGTTCTTTGTTTTTTATTTTTTTATTTTGTGTGAACTTATGTAAATATTATGAAAATAAATAAAAAGACTTAAGAGTGATAAAAAAATATATTTTAACCTCTGTATTTTAGAGACAAATAGCGCCATCTTTGGCCATATAAGTTAATTACATACCTGGTGATTGTGCCGCTCTGTCCCGTGTTTGAAAATAGGAAATATTCCACGGTTTTCTCTAAACTCAACCAGATGGCGCTGATAACCTTTGCAATAAGAAAATCTCTAAAAAGTCGCCAAAACTGATTGATATTACTGACTTATAAACGATGAACAACTTTCTAATATTACGTATCACTGAATATTTTCTATTTTTTTTTATCAAAAAAAAAAGGATGATTTGCATGTATTTTTTCAATAGAATCAAATTATAAAAAAGTATTATAGATATTTTCAGAACAAATATTGCTTGTCCTTTCGTCCCTTAGAAGGCCACTACCGACTAAAACAACAACTATCTTATATGTACTACTAAACAAGTTATCTTAGTTTATAAAAACTCCGATTGAACGAGCGACGCTCGGTCTCCCATCTAGTTCAATATAATAAGAAAATTATCAGTATAATTATTTATATTACAATGAATTATTTTAAAATTATAATACCCATTTAAATTCAGTCACTGGGACGATATTGGGTTGTTTACTAAGTAACTATGATGGTTATCATCCCAGCGAATGTGTTATTGTCAATCAATCTGATGAGACCGTGAGAGTGAGTGACTGAATTTAAATGTATATTGGAGTAATTTATTATTCTTTGAATGATTATACTGATAATTATGTTATTTTAATTATCAAAACATCAACTTTTCTTAATCAATTTAATCAATTGAAAAACTTTCATCTGTATGGATAAAATAAATTGAAAAAATTAATAAAAAAATGAATCTATTTTTCTCGACAATGAAAACGAATTTCATGCTGCCACTTCACGGATGTAATAAAGGGGCCATTCCCTATGACATATACATAAAAATTATGGTAATCTGTGATTCCTAAGTTTGATACTATCCTTAGGTTGCGGAGGCACAACCGTGACTCCAAATAGCGTAAGACTTGGCTTGCAAAGGCTTGCAAGGCCGTGCCTCCACAAATTTTCGACATCACTTCGTATCTCCTTGCATGATACGTATCTCCTTGCAGGCTATTGCTAGGCAACGTTGTTATTCAATAAATGTTATGTGACTGAACAGATATTTTATGTTTTTAATATTGGCGACGAGGCCAATTCGATGGATTTAAAGACATTAAAACGTACAAGAAGCTCAGTACAGTTTATTAACGCGCACAGAAAATGTGCTCGACACTCAAGACCCAAGTAAGTATATAGCCTCGCTTGGAGTCACTCGACAAAACAATAAAGAAATTTCACGAAATACAGAACAACATAGAACTAGAAACCGAAGATGAACATCTTGAGAAAGAAACCTTCTACAGATTCGAGTTTGAGGAGTTGTGTATAGCACTGAAAACTACATTACGAAAACTAAGTATTACTTCACCACTCATGGGGAGACCTCAGTCCGCTTGAGGCAGACAGAAACTCCAAGAGGGACTCCCTACCTACTGATGTTTGGAAAAGAGTTTAGAACTAAGCTACATGCCATGGTAGTCCCATACCTAGACCGGAGCCACGTAGTCAGAGGACAAGGAGAGGACATTTCTCTCCTGGAGACAAGGTGGCCAGGAGTTACTCCTCTCTTGCCCAGAAGTTTGAATTCGGCACAATAACCCGACGTCTGGGTGGAGTACATTATGAAGTCAGAACCGATGGGGGACTCCTGTGGATCCGTCACCTAGACCAGCTGCTGCTGTCTCCCCTGATGTCCTGATTCGCGGGGGAGACGTGATACATATCTCCTTGCAGGCCAATGCTATGAATGATTGCTATGCGACATTGTTATTCAATAAATGATTTTTTTCTTTTAAAAAATCTTTTCTTTTATCGCTCTTGGGTCTTGTTATTTACATAGGTATTTATTTATGTTCATACTAAATAAAAAAAAATTAAAGACAAAAACAATAAAGTCTCGTAGGACACGAACCCGGACCTAAAAGCAATAACATAAAAAGGTTCGTACAAAATTTGCCGCTTTCACCTCTGGGTTACGGACTACTTATAGAGGTAAGTCAAAAATAAGCATCATATACGTAAAAAAATTATGTATGTGTGCGTAATTCGAGCCCTTATTCATACAAGATAAACGCAAAACTATAATTGTAAGGGGACAAATATATCGAAATCCTTATTTAATTAACATTATTATGGTTTATTAGCGTAAATTGATCTTGTAACTGCTCGCTGTTTTACGTAATATGGTTTAGGGTTATTTATACTATTTTTAAATCGAAAAACCAAGTTATAGTCAGATTAACGCCATCTATCGGATTTTTTCAACCAGGGAGCACTAACGTTTAACCTTAACCAATCAATTATAGATATTATTGCATTATTAACGTCAAATTCGTGAGTTTCAATAGTTTGGTCTTTGTCAGTGGCAATAGTTACAGTAATGTCATCAGCAAATAATGTACATACATGCTTGGTGGCATTTGGAATGTCATTGATATAAACTAAAAAGAGTAATGGACCGAGCACACTGCCCTGAGGAACTCCATTTATTTTTTTTACGAAATCTGATCAATGATTAGTTATTGTATTATCCTGCCCAATTTGACTTATTTCTACGTACTGAGTTCTGTCACTTAAATAACTTTTTATCCAGTTTAGTGCTGGGCCTCTTATACCATAATTATGCAATTTATTAAGTAAAATGTCATGATCCACGTAGTCAAAAGCCTTGGTCATGTCGAAAAACAGTGTAGTTGTGTGTTTTTTACTATTTAGGTTTATGAGAATATCATTAACTACCTTAAACGCTGCCAAACTTGTCGATTTATGTTTTTAGAACCCGTGTTGTTCGTTACTTATAACTTTGAACTTAGTGAAATAATCCATCAGTACATTTTGCATTGCTTTTTCAAAGATTTTTGAAATAACTGGGACGAGAGAGATAGGACGGTAATTGTTTATGTCCATTTTGTCGTTTCTTTTAAATAACGGTTTTACTACTGATGTTTTAAGTTTGTCTGGAAAAGTGCCAGTCGAAAAAGACAAGTTTACTAGGTAGGCTAATATTGCACTTATTTCATTCTTACATTCTTTAATTATTTTCGTTGAAATATTATCGTAACCTTCCGATGTAGTGTTGTTTAGAGAGTTAATAATTATTTTTATTTTTATTTCATCAGTAGGGTTAAGATATATTGAGTTCAATAGTGACTTTCTTTTGTCTGAACCGTTTTTATTAACACATGTTTTGTTACAAGATGGCAAATTAACAAAGAAATCATTAAACTTATTAGCTATATCACGGGAGTCAGTTAAAGTGTCATTATCATGTCGTATCTTACTAATATAATGGCTAGTATTTTCATCCGCAGTTTCTCTTTTTATAATATTCCATGTGGCTTTACACACATTTTTACTGCGTAATATTGATTTGGTATTAGAGATCCGTTGGGCCTGGGATATACATTTTTTAAGCAACTTAGAATAATTATTGTAATTTGTTTTGGTATCGACTGTGTTATATTTGTAATACTTGTATCTGAGTGTCCGTTTAGTCTTGGAACTTTTCTTAAGCCCTTTTGTGATCCATTTTTGCTTAAAGGATGTACATATTTTTTGTCTAATAATAGGGAAACACATAGAATATATTAAGCAGAACGTGTCATAGAATTCATTAAAGGCTACGTTTAAATTATTTTCTACATAAACATTCGAAAAGTTCAGTATTTGAAGATATGACTTAAACTTATTTATATTACTTTGAGCATAACACCGTTTCAGGATAAAGTATGATTTTGGAGTTATTTGTTTGTTACCAACTTTGAACTCTAGTAATTGTGCAGTTTCATGGTCAGACAGCCAGAGTGGCATCGTAGAGTGGTATAATGTAGATTCCTCACAGCTTTTCAAAACATCTCGGTGCAGTGATGGTAAGTGGCAATTATGCCAAAGATGCTTGCTGGTTTAACATAATTCTGCAATGCAATGGAGTAAACAATACTTCATATACAATTCATAAAGATTGAGTTACATAAAAAAATCCTATAAAAACTTTCTACAAATTTGAAATAAAAATTGGCCAATACGGTTGAATAAAAAAAAAACATAACTCGAAAACTACGAAAAATCGCGGAACATACATGGGGGTGGTTCGGATACCCCTCAATACGAGGCACCTACTCACTCACTCACTTTTACTTTCACACTTACGTTCACTCTTAATTCAATTCAATATTTAGAATGGGCGGCCTTATTGCTAGGTAGCGATTTCTTTATGTAACCTTTACACAGGAAGGGTAGGAAAATAACGTTCTAAAGACTTAGGTTGTCTTAATAAATATTGGTTTTCAGGGTTTCGAACACCTGGACCCCTTCGTGCCGGTAGAGGTGGGCCGCTACAGCGACAAGGAGTTCCTTTGCTGCGCTAGCTACTACCGCGAGCGGCTGTGGCTGCGTGGACCGCCCGAAGTGGAGACTGAGCTCAAGTTCACCAGCGCCTGCAACCCGTTCCGGTTCATGGAGATGTGTGCTCCGTTGTAGTGTTGGATACTTGTTAGATGTAGTACTTAGATGTAAGGCTGTTTAATAAATTATATGTGTAGATATGTTCGTGTTTATTCTTTTAAGATGGTTATGATGATCAGGGGCGCTGACTTCATAAAAATATTGGGGGGCTGGGTGGAAAAAGTGTTGCTTATTTTCTTTATATTTTCTAACTTTATATTTTTTTGTTATTATTATTGAGGAACTGCAGTGCAAGGATATGAGTTTTTGCAATCAAATTATCCTAAGAACTTAATATTGGGGGGCTCGGGGCCCCCTTGGCCCTATGGAGTCGGCGCCAATGATGATGATCTGATGAGGAAGATGAAGGTTTTCACTGTTAACTGTTTGCATCAAAAAGCTTTTACTGCACTGCTGGAGTATTTTTATTTAAAAATGTCACATTTTGTTGTGATGCTACAAAAACTCCCATATGGAACGTCATTCCTTTATTAAGGAAGCTTTAAAAAATATATTGTTGAGTCCTAATGAGATAAAATGAGACAAACTTATTTTTTTTTTAAATAAGATCTTTTCAGTCCGAAGCATTGACTATCAGCCACATAGGCAATAATTGAACATGAACTACAACAAAGCATTTTTTATAGTGTTGTAAAAACACAGTAGACATCAGTTCATTGGATTCAGCCTAATAAGTTGACAGTTACATGTACAGTGCTATAGACTTTTTAATTAAAAATGTTTAAATGGGCAGCTCTAATAACAGATGGTATAAAAAGAATGATCTAGCAATGTTAAAACAGAGAAAACCTTACTATTACACAGTAATAAATAGGTCAATAAAAATCAAAAATCATGATTTTAATAATTTATTTGACAATTAACATAATCTACAATTACACTTAAACCAAAATCTAGACTTTGTAGCCCACAATGTGACGTTTGCCGATGCACTCTCCAACGTAGAACCAGAAGCAGACTTCCATACCGACCAACACGTTCAGGGTAGCCTGTTTCACAGTCTGGTTTTTCCATGAACCTGTCTTGGCAGCGGTCATCAGTTTGCCGATGCCAGCCTTAATCTGCGGGATCTCGCTGAGCTTGGGCGGACCGAGCTCGACGCGGGCGTATTTCATGAAGATGTTGAATTTGGGGCGGGCCTGGGCTAGCGCCGCTGGAAACACGAATGTTTACCATTGGTTATTTATAACCTCAAAAGTATCAGATACAATTAATTTTGATAGTCGCTTCTGTAGCACAAGTTTCTAAGGTCCCTTAAAGTGCTTACTTAAGCTAAAAGTACATGTAAATTAGGATTATCTTATAGGTATATTTGACCATGAAATTCTATGAAAATAATAGAATTACATAACTAGAAGTTCCATCACATATTTGAACTCATAAAAATATTATTGTCAAAAATTACTTACAGCTAATAAGCGACGGAGCTTTAGCAAGTGCCATTGTTAATTATTATTTAGCAAAAACAAATGAAATACGAATCGGTAGCCCCAAATTTCGATTTTGGAATGGAAATGAGAAAATTGATTGCTGTCAAAAATGTGTCAAAATCAGTCTCGCACCCAAACGTCAAACCTTTTTTTCCGGATCCGTCAAGTTTTTATTCGGATACACTACATTTCACTGCAGTTTTCATTCAATCAATCTTTTAATGAGCATTTGTGTGTTCACCTTTACCTTTTCAAAACCGGTTTTGCAGATTTCATTCGTTCATTTTCAATTATTTCTGGCAACATTGATGTCTACGTCGATCGTTTTTTGTCAAAGTGAACCGGCGGTCGGCGCAGTGATAGTTTCATGGATTTTCGTGTATTTCTAGATAATTGAGGCGAAAAATAAAATAAAGCGTGTGACAAAACATACAATTAAACCCAAGACTGTGCATTCAAATTGTTAAAATGCGTTCTTTCGGTATGTATTTCTTGATATTTGCTTAACAATTCTAACCGTAGCGTGGCGGCCCTTTACTCGCAATTTTTATTGCTTTAAATCGATAATTCTTAGCAGAACTTATCTGTATGCTGTTTAATGTGTCCTTCGCTATAATTTAATAGCCCTTTTCCAATATTAGTTAGCTCTTAAAACCGTATAATATTTAGGACACGTCATTGTTATGGATAGATGCCGCCGGCTATCTAACCAATGTAGATGGCTTGTTTTTTCTCTTAACCATCATGAAATAAGCATTATCTTACTTGAAGCATTACTTTTAACAGCTATATATGCTTTTTAATGATGTAATTCATGTTTAAAAATTGTCTCTCCAGGGTTATCATGCCTAGTACTAGGCCTGGTAGCGGTAAGCAGCGCCAGCACACTGCAAGGCACGATTGACGTGAAGAGACTGCAGACAGTCCTCCAGGAAGGCCTCAAGAGTAAAGACATCTCCACACTATACTACTCAGTGAAGGGACTGAAGCTGCTGAATGCCAAGATCCCTGATATCTGTAATGTAAGTAGATTTGTATCGATATCTGTAAATCCTTGTTTCAGAGATATCCATTGAAAAGTTTTTAAAATATGTTTTTCATTCAATTGTTACTGTATTAACTAACTAGTGTTCTCATCTTATAAGATAATGATTTTTTTTATTTTAGGAAATAAAAGCTTTCAAATATGACCCGAAAAACATAGAACAATTGTTCTACTTAACCAATGCGGCTCAACTGTCCGGCTGCATTGACCATGTCCGCGGTGTCCTGCCCTACGTCAACAGTGTCATGGACAAGAAGGATGCGACCATCCCCGAGCTGTACTATGCGACATACGCTAAGAGAGCCCTGGGGCAGGGAGCAGTTGTCAACAAGGATGAAGCGTTGAAGAATCTCATACAGTTACTGAAGAAAGATGATTCTCCTGCTAAGTAAGTAAAACTTACATAATATTCTCTTTTTATAATCCAAAAAAGAGCTTATGACCAATAAAATGCACATCATAGGTACATTTTAAATGTTATATTAAATGTTTAAGTTCAATTCAGGTTGCCTTGAAGAAATTGCTCTAAGCAATAAGGCCGCCTAAATTGTACAGCAATATTACATTCTTATCATTTTACTCTTCTCTATTTCTCAACTAAGTGTTGGACTTGGAAAATAAAATCCAACAGAGACTAATGTTATAGTAGTATTTGAAAAATCTTCATCACCAGCCCTTATTTGTCTTTAGGGTCACCGCTGTACCACTTACTTTATCCCCATTCCTAATGTGGCTGGCATAACCAGAAAAAAATATTCAATGAAGCTGCTGCTGAATAAAAGCTAGTACTGAATGAATCTAGCCTTAGTAATTTTAATATAGTTTTTACTAACATAGCTTTTTATAGTAACATACAGAAAACAAACTAATATCATGTATACCAAACATTTATTCAAATATACTGTGTTTGAAAATCTAGTTTTTATAGCCACTATATGTATAGTTGTTTTTATTGTGACCATCTATCCTCAGCTACGGGTACGTGTTCACGATGTGTGAGCACATCGGGTGCGAGTCGTGGACTGCCACGCACGCGGAGAGCGCTCTGTTAGCCGCCGATGAGAGCGACGGCAAAGCGCTGCACTTCGAGGGCGGACTGCCGGTCACCTCGCTGCTCCTCACCAGTATCATCAGGTCAGTGTATTGTAAAGAAGAATGGCTTTTTTTTTTGCTTGTTAGTTGATTTATAAAAGGTACTAAGATACTGTTCTTATACACAATATCATGTTTTGTGAATGGTGATCAATTTGGCACATATTTTGTGCATGACTAAAACATTTTTATAGTTCACTAGCTGGTATTCGCGACTGCGTACGTGTGGCAGCTTGGGAATAAAGTATCCTATGTTTTAATTCAGATCATAAAATATTTGTCTGCCAAACATCCAAATCCTTTCCCGTAAATTTAACATACCTAATTGTGCAACAAACATCCAAACTTTCACATTTTGAATTTTACAAAATAAACTGTTAACGTTGCGATAAGCCACTGGATACAGGCAGCACAGGATCGGTCAGTGTGGAAATCCTTGGGGGAGGCCTTTGTCCAGCGGTGGACGTCTTTTATCTGATGATGATGATGAACCTTGTATCAGCAAATAGGCCAACAATTTGTTCTTTCTTTACGTTATTTTGGTAAAATTGTTTGTCCCAGAACCCACAAGGCCCTGAAGAAGCCCACGCCCCTGTCGGAAGAGCAGCGGCTGAAGTTCGCCGCGTACCTGCTTCAGCGGCGCGCCGTCACCTCGCCGCGCGGCGCCGCGCTCTTGCTGGACGCGGCCACCGCCATCGCCGATGACGAGGTAAAGTTACAGCATCAATACAAATACAAATGCCTTTATTGCTGATAATGATTTACATTTCATTTTCACATAACAATTGGTGCACATCAGTCCATACCAGCGTGTCCTGTTGACACATAGGCCTCCTCAAACTCCTTCCACTCTGTCCTTTCTCTGGCTATCCTTACATCCTTAAAGTTACAGCATCATACAGGGTCAAACACCTCGAGGACCCGAGGACACTCCCAGAACTCTTTGGCTATCTGCGGGGGCTAATAGACTTCCTGGAGGAGCTGGGCTGTCAATGATGCCAGCCGAATCACGCAAAATGGGCGCATACGTAGCCTGGTTGCGGAAAACAGCCCGTCCTTATTTCGTTAAGATTTCAAGTTTCATTTCTGTCCCACAGCCAACTCCAATTAGCATCGCGATCAAGGGCAAGAAATACGTGACCGCCGAGGTTGATTCCGTAGAATTCTCCATCACTGACATCCTAGGCCGTCCTCTCAAGAACCTGAAACCAGACGAAGTCGTAGCCCAGTCCGGCACCAGACTTGCAGACGATGTAGTCGTGCTCTCCAAACAGCCGTTAACACAGAAATCTGGAGAACCTACAACGTTCGTTCTCAACATGAGTAAAGTGAAAGCTCAATATGGATTATACAAGATCGCTTTGAGCGCTGGGAGTAAGACTACGAGTGTGAACATAGCGGTGCTGGGTGAGATTCAAGTGAGCAGTGTGGAGGTGGGGGTGGGGGACGTGGACGGGACCACAAGCCCGAAGACCACCACTTTGACGTACCCCAACAAGTTGACGGAGGTGCTGCAAGCTGACCATTTGCAGAAGTAAGTTTTACATGTAAAATATTTCAATTTTTGCATTTTTGCTATAGGTTGATTTGAAAGTTTTACAGGGTATAATAATGTGGGAATGTAACTAGGGCTGTAATTTTTTTTAACTTGTCATATAAAGATCAGCTGTTTGCCCAATTTTGTATGGAGAGTCAAAGTTTTTTTTTTGTAAATTTAAGCAAACTAAGAAGAACAGTTGTCCAGTATGATGAATACCGATGAGTACCCGGTTTTAGGATTAAATAAAATATTCTGTATAAAAAAAAAAGACCAACATCTTCAAACGACCAATCGTTTGAGCCATTTATGACAATTGCGAGCTATTTCCTCCACTAAAGAGCGTAACAAACGCATCTCGCATCCAGAGTCTATAAATCACCTCCGATCTCAGATTCTTAATATTTAAATCGAAATTAACTAATATTCTTCCATCCAGTTCCATTTGGAGGGAGTTTCTTTAGGGCCCGTCGTTTCTTCTCACTCCGCAAACACTTCCCGAAACAGCGGGTATACAGGTTGCGAGTGGTAGGAACCTCGTATTAGGTAGATAAAAGAATGACGTTCGAAAAGTGTACACTGCTACCTACTTCGACTAAAATATTTTCATTTTCACCCAGTTACCGGGTCCTATACCTATTTTGTTACACCTGTATATTCTGTTTTTAAAAAAGTTTGTAGTTTTAAAAAATTCAGCAAAATTCACCATTATGAATATGAATGTATTCTGGGGTCCCTACATCATGGAAGTAAAGACCAACCTTTATTAGTCATTATTGATCATTGTGAGCTATTTCCTGGAACCAAGAGCACAGAATACACTCCTAAATTGCCACTATTGTATGGGTCAGAGTCAAATAAATCACCTTGTATCTCATAATCTCAAAAGAATATGTTTTATCTCAGATTCTTATTTAAATCGAAATAAATGACCTTGCCTTAGTAGAGTATAAAAACCATTCTACTATTTTGTACTTTTTGACTCAGGGTGACTTTGAAGTTCACGGTGAGGGACAAGTACAACAAGCCGGTGTTGGTGCAGCAGGCCTTCGTGCGCGTGGCCAGTGAGCGTGAAGACGACGAGGCCATCTTCGTGGCCGAGCCCGACAACGCCAAGGCTTACAAGGTGGACCTGGTGAGTGCTTCTCAGGACCTGCTGTAATGTGGTAGATGACTGCTGGTCATTTCAGTTACTTTTTAACATCCGTCAAAAATAACATTTTGTTATGTTTGAAATATCTAGACTTTTTTTATGGCATAGGCGGCAAACGAACAGACGGATCACCTGATGGTAAGCGATTACCGCCGCCCATTGACACCGCAACACCAGAGGAGTCACAAGTGCGTTGCTGGCATTAGACGTGACTTCATTCTAGTTATGCAGCGTCATTACAGGACTCATTTTGTGATTTTTGATCATTTTCAGATGGAAAACAAAATGAAAATGTTTTTTTGAAGTTTCAGTAGTAATATAGTAAACTTCAGCACATAATTAATTTTTGGTGCAGTCAGTTAGCCTATTGCTGAATACTGATACTATGCTGCGAAATAATTTTAGTTGTTATTAGATTTTAGCCATTTAAAAATCTCTACGCGCATAATATTTTCTCTAGGAACATAATATTTTCAGGTTTAGGTAGAACCGTTTTATATGTATGTGTCGTAGTCAGATTGTAGAATCCGGTAATTGACTTATAGTCATTTGAGTTACTTTTTATATTTACTTTTTAAAACTGCATTTTGTTCTAAAAATGTTTGAAATTTTGTACACTGACGTCGTTGTTCAATATAGTAGTTTACATACTAATTAGGAAATTCTTATAAATTAAAAATTGAAAATGCGATGAAAATTAGAATGATTAAGTTTTTCAACAATTTCAATTAAAGAGCTATTTAGTCAATAATATTTTGTAATTTATTTTTCATGCAGTCAAACCGGCTAGCAGTTTTTTAAAAAACCGCATAAATACAATTCTATAATCAGCCCTAGTAGTATTGTGATATATCTCGAGCGCGACGCGAGTTTTAAAAGCATTCGATACTGGGCTCAAAGGGCGTAAATGCTAAATAGACCTTAGGCGTATACGCCCTTTGAGCCCAGAAGTTTCGCATTGGTTCCGTTCTAACGCTAAGCTAATGAAAGAGACAGCTGAGCTGTTTTCTCGCGTTTGGCGCGCCAAACAGCTTGGTCTACGCCTCATGCTACCCGTGTTAGGTACGACATAGATAATATAGAATTTACTATTGAGACGGTCCGTTGACCTTTCATTCACCTTTCGCCTTTAATTCTTATAGAACGTGGGTGCCCTTAGCAAGCACCTGGCGGGCGGGTCTGGCACTTACTCCCTGACCATCTACCTGGGCGACAGCGCCGTGTCCACCCCCGTGGCCTGGCGCGTGGGCGACGTGACCCTCAACTTGGGCAAGGACGCGCACGCTGTCGGTAAGACAAGATTTTATTGATTTGATTTATGTGTGTGTGTGCGTGAGAGAGAGCGTGTATGAGTGCGTACGCTTGTGCGTGGCAATGGCATCCGTTTGTTTTTAGGGTTCCGTAGCCAAATGGCAAAAAACGGAACCCTTATATTGTAGATTCGTCATGTCTGTCTGTCCGTCCGTATGTCACAGCCACTTTTTTCCGAAACTATAAGAACTATACTGTTGAAACTTGGTAAGAAGATGTATTCTGTAAACCGCATTAAGATTTTCACACAAAAATAAAAAATAAAACAATAAATTTTGGGGGTTCCCCAACTGAAACTCAAAAATTTTTTTTCATCAAACCCATACGTGTGGGGTATCTATGGATAGGTCTTCAAAAATGATATTGAGGTTTCTAATATATTTTTTTTCTAAACTGAATAGTTTGCGCGAGAGACACTTCCAAAGTTGTAAAATGTGTGTCCCCCCCCCCCCCCGTAACTTCTAAAATAAGAGAATGATAAAACTAAAAAAAATAGATGATGTACATTACCATGAAAACTTCCATCGAAAATTGGTTTGAACGAGATCTAGTAAGTAGTTTTTTTTTTAATACGTCATAAATCTTAAACCGCAATTTACCTTTCATTCAAGTTACAACGAACAACAAGAACTTTTATACTATGTTACTTGCTGCTACGGAACCCTTCATGGGCGAGTCCGACTCGCACTTGGCCGTTTTTGTAGGATTTTATTTAAGCATTTAAGAGAGTAAAAAGCTGCGACTCACTTACTGGACAACCAATAGCTATTTGGATGTTGCCCTGTATGTAATTTTGATTTAAAATTTAAGAATCAGTAACCGGGAAGATAATAGCGAAGGGATAGAATTGTGTCTTATTTCAAAGAAATATTAAAATTATTTCTACGTATACGTTGGCGAAATTATTTTGCCATACACAATAAGAGGCCACAAAATAACCTAACCATATTTAAAAAAAACGACTATGGTTCATTCCAATCAAAAAAAAGCAAAAGGTAAACAAACATAGTATGCAGATGACATTGACATGACGTGTCAGTTCCATAGTAAGTTTGTTTACGTTTTGCTTTTTTTTGATTGGAATGAAGTATACATTAAAATGTATTCTATGTCAATCTGGGGATCAAGACGAATCTAACGACACCACTCAAGCTAAAATCCATCAGGCCGTTAAGGCTACAGGGCGTGCCAAAGAAATCAACATACATGCACTCCAAAAACATAATCTTCTGGCGCAGTCGGGTAAAAAACATACTTATTAATTGTGGTGGTTCCGTCAGGCGCGCCAGTGACGTCGCCCCGCCAGGCGCCCCGCGGGCCGCTGCCGGAGATCCGGCACCAGTTCCGGCAGCCGGAGGCGCGGCCGGCGCGCGCCGTGTCGGACGCGTTCGCGCTGCTGTGCGCGGCGCCGCTGCCGCTGCTGCTGGCGCTGTGGGCGCGGCTGCGCGTCAACCTGTCCCACTTCCCCATGACGCCTAGCGCGCTGCTCTTCCACGCCTCTTTGGGAGGTAACTATCACTGACTAATTATAATAATTATGCCCGGATTGGCCGACGCTTTCTCTCCTCGTCGCACTGACCTCCAGCCGACTGTGCTTCTGCTGGAGTAGCTCCTGCCACATCGCCCACCGCCAAGTGGGCAGAGTAGCCAAAATTGATGTTGAAATAAGAAAATTGTTTATTTGGTCTCACAAAGGTGAACCAAATTAAAAATACAAGTAACTTGTAATGGTATCGTTTCTACTGAATGATGAACCATCCAACCGATTTCGGTCTCGGTGACCACTTTGACTCCTAGTCGACTTGGTGGACTGGTGCGCACGAAAATGACTAATACAGGTAGCCAATCTCTCCGCGGCAAACTTCCGTGCACATTGTACACGTGAGTACGCCGTCTACATAATGGTACGTTCTTCTCTAACAAATTATTTTACGTCCCGTGACATAACAAGTTGAATAACTCGATAATTACTTAACCGATTTTCACCAAACCTAGCTAAGAATCACCGCGATAAAGCCGGCTTTTAAGTGAAAACACCGCGTTCAAATCTCTCCACCTGTTTGAGAGTTCAGACAGATACAAGGTTACAAGACGGGATTCAAACAAAGCTCTTTTACGTCAGGGGCTGCAGTAAGAGCCGGTTGAAAACTTGCCACTAAAGTTGAGCACAAGCTCCATAACCTTCATCAGTTTAGACTTGACCCCCCATATGGGCTGTAAGACCTAATTTTCCCCAAGCTATTGAAACAGGGCTGTGCCCAACAGTAGGAACGATATAGATTGTTAACGAACAATTTTAAAATCACGATTTTTTTGTTTTTAAGAAGTCTAGTGATACTAATCTCATACCCGCTACTACTAACCCGATTTACTTTGTATGTTTTACTAACCTATTGTATATGAATTCCATGTAATTCGAAATAAAATTTCAATTCAATTTTAATAAGAAATGTATATGTAAAACAAACTCCTCGTCCCGCAGGTTTCCTAGCCCTCTACGGCATGCTGTGGCTAAAGCTGACCATGTTCGAGACGTTCCGCTACCTGCTGCCGCTCGCGGCCCTCGCCTTCCTCTCCGGCCACCGCCTGCTGCGCCGCCTCGTGCGCGACAAGCAGGCGCATGCCCGCTAGTGCCCCGGGAGCGAGGGGGCAAGGGGGCTCGGGGGCGCGGGGTAACGTCACAACACCAGCTAGACTTAAGAGTGGATGCAGTGAACACCTGACTGAGGGTCTCCTGAAATTGTCAGATATAAAATATTACCCCATACGTGCCCATACTTAGTTGCGATATCCGCCAGAATATAACGGAAGAATTTTTGTAACGTCGTGGTGGACATTGCAACTTTTTCCCGACGCGACGTCCGCCAGTAGTGGGAAAAGGTGGGAGACAACGGGAATAGACGGCTTTATTCCCTTCACAATTCTGATCAGTTTAATAGCATATTTTGAGGAGACCCAGAGCAAAGAATTGGTGAGCGTTTGCCTTCGACTGATAGTAGTGCATTTTTAGAATAATAAAAAAGATTCGCTCTGCGTTAGTTTTCTTGTTTCAGTCCGTTATTTCTCAGTTTACTGAGATTTTTACCAGTTGTGAATTTACCAAATAGCACAACTATTATAAAAAGGGTACTTTAGTGATGGCAATATTTCTTCAATTTTTTTATTTATTAATATGTATTCAGCACCATAACTGTTCTATGAAAGATGTGTGTGGATTTGTGCAAGTGTAACTACATGTTATTGTTAAGCATTCAATTCCTAATTTTTATTTAGGGAGTGTTCATTTTCTTGTTGATTGCCCATCAGATCCATTTATTTATAGATTTGTAATTAATAAAAATAATTTCAATCGTTTATATTGTGTTGTTATTTTATTTATAAAGTACCCAAATTTTTACACAAAGGTAATTATTTTTTCACTGCATAGTCGAGCGGAAAATAAACTGCCGTAACATCCTTTTCAGAAGCATTGATAGTACGGTTCAACTGGCCACATGATAAAAATACAATACAAGACTAGAACATGTAAATGGGCATACCTATAATTTAGTTAAGGCACTTGGGATTATATTACATTATATGTAGGCCAAAGGCATAAATGTTTTTGTTGGAATATATATTTTTATTTAAAAAAACAGTTTATAGAAAAAAAATTAATGTCCAAAAGTTTGCTTAAACTATAATTATTCCAATGATATCACACACTTTATTAATATAAATATCAGTATCTTAAAAACATTATCTTGTAATGTTTTTTTATTACCATATTTTCTTATCCTTAAACTATACTTCATTTCAATCAAAAAAAAGCAAAACGTAAACAAACTTACTATGAAACTGACACATGTCAATGTCATCTGCATACTATGTTTGTTTACCTTTTGCTTTTTTTTGATTGGAAGGAACCATACATAGTATTTCATTTCAAGCTATATTTTTATATCTCTCATCTGAAGGTACATTATTCGAAGTAAAGCTTACTTCTAGAGGTCACTTAATAACTAATTAAGACGCCGGCTCAACCGGGCAGTATCTAATTATTAAAAAACTATAAATCATTGGGAAAAATCAAATTACAACTAACCATAACATAGTTCTTACAACTGAATTTCAGTTTCATACAATATAATTAAAGTACGGTAAGCGTCAAGCAGTGAGGCATCCTTAAAGCCAAAAAATAATAGGAACAGAGTAGATCTCACAGAATGTGACGCTGGATAGTGTAAAAATGAGACAACGATTACGCATCCATAGGGATGATGCTCATGCTCGCACGTAGGCGTAGGCGTCCACCGAAAATCGTAGTCTAGTTAGCATGGATTGCTGGTTCATACGACTAATGCCGTGTGGTCACATTTATGAAAATGGTAGTATAAACTGTACTGTTATTCTTACTGTTTGTGACCGAGCATAAGGCCAAAGTATGAACGAGTTATCTAGGTCAACAATGCTTAGGTTAAGTCTCAGTGGACGCCACGCAGATAAACGTCATGTCAAAATTTAAATTTAATATATAAGAGTTTGGGCCAATTTGAATGAAATGTAATAACAAGTCTATGACGTCAGAAGAACGGCCTTGCGGCCGATTGTCGTGGTCTTGATGTAAATGCGTAATCATCTTTACGAATCATTGTTACGTTTAATAATCTGTAATACTGTCAGGTCCCTAAAGAAAGCTTCAAAGCGTTTTGATCTAGTTTAGATCTAAATCTAAATATTATTCTAGAATTCAGCGTCCAAAGTGAACACGTTGTCCATGCGGTTGGCCATCACCCCCCACTTCTGGTACTCCCCTACTTTCTTCTCGAAGAAGTTTGTCTTGCCTTCCAGTGAAATGAGGTTCATGAAGTCGAACGGGTTCTTTGTGTTGTAGTGCTGAAATACAATTAGTTAAGTTTTATCTACTTGTAATAAATAGGAAAGAGTGGTGCACTTTGATGTCGGACGTCACGATCCACTTAAGTCGCTGAGCCAGCGAAGTATGTAAGTACTTGGTATCTACTAAAGTCTGTATGAGATTATTAAGCTTATTTGCGATGATAAATGTTTTAAGAAGTCCATTTTAAAAATATTTAAAAAATCCTACTTCATTTAAAGATTTCTACCGTGTTTAATTTGAGGGTTACCCCACTAAAGAACAGCCTCTTCCCTCCAGTAACTTCCAGAACAATCCAGCAACTCACCTTCTCGCCGATCAGGTCTACCAGCAGCCTGTCAGCCACAAACTCGATGTACTGCGACATGAGCTCGCAGTTCATGCCCAGCAGCCGGACGGGTAGGGCGTCCGTCAGGAACTCCTGCTCGATGGCGACGGCGTCTTTGATGATGCGGAGAACGTGCTCCTTGCTGGGCTTCTGGACGAGGTGCTTGAACATCAGACACGCGAAGTCTGTGTGGAGGCCCTGTTGGAAGCGGTACTTGTTTAAGATGCGAGTTAGACCTTTATATGGCATATGTACATGTTTCTTCTAAAATACAACAGCTATGACTTCATGGCAACGATGTGGGTTCACCTTCCTACAAAACTTGACTATTTTGCAAGTATTTTCCTATACTTTTTAAGTTTCATTTAATAATAATAATATCTGGGACAAATCACACACGGTCATGGCCCCAAACTAGGATTCCCTGTATCTTGGGAACCAGAGACTGATATACATACACATATATACTTTTTAAATACATACATATATAGATATAATACACCCAGACTCAAAGCAAACAATTCTGC
Source organism: Coleophora deauratella (assembly GCA_958295455.1). Taxonomy (NCBI): domain Eukaryota; kingdom Metazoa; phylum Arthropoda; class Insecta; order Lepidoptera; family Coleophoridae; genus Coleophora; species Coleophora deauratella. The sequence goes on along the minus strand of OY282392.1, from coordinate 18,515,971 downwards.
TCATCACAGAAAAGTTTGCCCTGTGTGGGAATCGAACCCATGACTCTCGGATCAGAGGTCAGGGTCGCTAACCACTTAGCCACCGAGTCAGTCAATTTGTTTAATACAGATGATCGTGGACTAGTTTTACTAGAGACTGTGCTAGAGATTAACCATCTCTGCGGCCGAAACACGTATCCTTCGTGAAACTGATGAATGTAACGAGTGCAAGTCGGATTAATTACTTTGGTCACAAAACACATAGATACAGAAGGTCCGCTCAATACGCTCACAAAAATCCTAAGCATATACATGCTTATAGACGTATATGGTCGTTGTAGGCAAGATCACATACTGTGCAATCGTGACCTTGCCTCGAACGACCGTATATTTCTATAAGCATGTATATGCTTACGATTTTAGTGGTTTGTATTGAGCGGACCTTCTGTGTCTATTTTGTGCTTTGGTACTGGTTATATTGGTGAAATAAAACATGTGTCGACTATATCGCATGTACCGCGGATCTGATACAGGAGTATCGGGCAACAGCTGTTCGACTTCGCCACTCCATCCGTACCGCTAAAGATTTAACAGAGATACGAACCCGAATCCATTTAAAATTCGGACCTACTCATCTCTAGTGCTTACATAGTTTATACGTACCTATAATTAAAAAAACTATATATACACTCGGCTTCAAAAAAATCGCACGTCCGTAAAAATAGGCTTCAAGCACTGTTAATCCTTAAGACAAGCAGTTATTCGTAGCAATATTGGTATCATTTGAGAGCCCTATAAAAACTCTTTAAAAAAATATCCATTTCATTTGATTAAAGAAAAAGCTTGACACTTTAAGTCACTGTGAATGACAATGGAACTGATTCTCCTCTTCAAATTTTGTTTGTATTGTTTTGTTTTTTGGGTATAAAAGGGTCGATACAGCTTATCGGGGGATAAATTTGCTACCAACAGTCGAAGAAGACACAGAAGAATATCTTTCATCAGAAAAACGTCCTTGAAGATGGACACTACTGCTGCTGAAGCCGCCCAAGTTATCGCACTACTGCAATCAGGACTACGTCAGTGTGATGTTGCTCGGCAATTGCACTTGAGTCGCTTTTCTGTTCGAAGAGTGTACCAGCGGTTCCTGCAGACCGGTGGCTTTGTCCGAAGGCGTGGGTCTAGTAGAAATCGCTGCACTTCTGCGAGAGATGACCGATTTGTCGTATCGAAGTCTTTGAGAAATCGGTTCTCTAATGCTGTTGAGTTGCAACAGCAGCTTCAAGCAGTTCGTAGAAGGGCCGTGAGTGTCTCTACAGTTAGAAGAAGACTAAAGGAGAGAAATATTGTGGCTAGAAGACCTGCCACGGGTCCAAAATTAACCGCAGCGCATCGGCGAGCACGCCTGCAATTTGCTCGCGCCCACGTCAATTGGACCCTGGACCAATGGAGAGCTGTTCTCTTCTCAGACGAAACGAGAGTGTGCCTTTTCTGCAACAATAGACGCAAAAGAGTATACAGAAGACAATGGGAACGTTTTGCCCAAGCCTGCATCCAAGAGACGGTAGAATACGGGGGCGGTTCCTGCATGTTCTGGGGCGGCATATCTGCCGACGGCAAAACTGAACTTTCTTGCGTCTCTCGGACCGGCGGTGCTCGCGGGCAAGGGTCGATGACTGCTCACCGGTACATCACAGAGATCCTGGAAGAACATGTGGTCCCCTATGCTGGATTTATTGGCGACGGGTTCACATTAATGCACGATAACGCTCGCGCGCACACTGCTGGAATTGTGCAGGGCTACCTTCAAGAGGTTGGGATCCCTGTCATGCAGTGGCCAGCGAGAAGTCCAGATCTGAACCCGATAGAGCACCTCTGGGACCAGCTGAAACGCAAGGTTAGATCCCGTGATCCCGCTCCCGCGACTCTTCAGGAGCTCCAAGACGCCGTTATTGAGGAATGGGACAGAATCCCTCAAGAAGAGGTCCTAAAGTTGGTGCGATCCATGAGGGAGCGCATGGAAGACGTCATTAGGGCTAGGGGGGGTAACACTAGGTTTTAGGTTAGTTTTAAGCAACTTTGTTTTGAAAAATTAATCAGATTTCATTTGGGTTTTTTAAGGATTTTTATTGTTTTGTAAATTTTTCTCAGTTCCAATAAAAAACATTGAATGAATTATTGTTTTTGCATTCTCTGTTTCCTTACCTTTCAAATGATACCGAACATTACCAATATTTCATAATACAAATACGATTGAAAGATGTTTAAAATAGATTTCTTAAAAGGTGCGATTTTTTTGAAGCCGAGTGTATTTGCATCCAAAATCTATTTAAAAGCTTTTGTGTTATCTTTAGCCATAACAGTCAAGAGATAAGATAATAAGTACATGACCTATGGCTATTTGCAATCGCAAAGCCACTTTACGAAATGTAATGAACGTAAACAATAACTTTCATTTTCATTGCTATTTAATATTATGTATGCGATAAAGATAACCTACTTACAGATGTTAACTATGTGCGATTTGACCCAAGTAAAGGTAAATCATGTAAGCATTTTAGTAACTAAAGGACCAAACAATACAGAACACGCAAACCGAACAGCCACAAAATATTAAAAAGCAGTTTCCTAAAAAAATATACAAACCTCATCCCTAGAAATAAGCTCATTGCTGAAAGTGAGGCCCGGCATCAGTCCCCGCTTCTTCAGCCAGAAGATGGACGCAAAGCTTCCTGAGAAGAAGATGCCTTCCACCGCGGCGAAGGCCACGATGCGCTCGCCGAAGCTGGCAGTCTTGCTGGCGATCCACTGCAGCGCCCAGTCCGCCTTCTTCTTCACGCATGGGAGGGTCTCGATGGCATTGAACAGGAAATCTCTGGAAGAATGTTTCAAAATGTTTCCTGTTCTGCATAATATGATTAAACTTATTTGACGGGACTAAACTTAAGCGTTCTGTCCTTGTATTTTCAATACAGAAAGAAACATCTCATATCGAGCGTGATTTTGCCAATGTCAAGTGAAAGACGCGGCTCTAAGGGCGATGGGCACTTAAAGACGCTCCACGTGGTGGTTTGCTGCTGGAACTCGGAAAACGGAGCTGTCTTCCGAGTTAATCCTCTTCTTATGACCGCTTATCACTGAATCGGAATCACAGCTATTTCCCCATCACAAAAATAACATTGAGACTACTCTAAAACGGAAATAATTAAAAAATTAACTCAGCAGACGTGCGCTCGGTACATGTCCCGTCAACCAACCTAACCTTTTAGGGTTCTGTTCCCTTATAGTGCTAGAAGGACAAAAGTACTATCCACAGAGTGATAGGATTTTATTATTATGAGGTCTGACAGTGTGGGTACCACTGCTTGCTCTATATCTTCCGCCAAGTTAGGTGCTGCGTTTTCGTGGGTGGGACGGTAGCTAGCGCGGACACTGACGAGATTGCTCTCTTAGATCGTGAGCCATTTGCCATCTTATAATACCTGCTAGAAAATAAAACCGATTCTACTACTAAACCTACGCTGTTCATATGTTCTCGATATACAGAATGTTAAAAACGTGCGTTTGAGATTTTAAGGCGTTACTCAGAATCAAATATAGAATACAGGAAAAATATTGAAAAAGTTTGATTTACATTTTTTTTTCAGTTTCCCATACAAATTCTTGATTCACTATTCAGATTTAGTATGTGGAAACTGAAAAAAATAATTTCAGATCAGTTTGTTTTAATATTTTCCTGTATTCTATACTGGATTCTAAGTAACACCTTAAAACAAACGCACTTTTTCAACACCAGCTGTATAACATAAGATACTTGTAGCGTAAATATTACAGTAGGAATAGAGACATGCATTACAAGTACTCCATATCGATACTTCTGGGCTCAAAGGCCGTATACGCCTAAGGTCTATTTAGCGTTTACGCCCTTTGAACCCAGAAGTATCGATATCTTTTTATAACCAGTTAAAAGCAGGGAATGTGTACTATTATGGCCTCTATCATCATGATGCGAGAAACAACAAAAAGCGGCGCGATGCGCAAGCCGCACTCAGCCACGCGTTGCTGTTACAGAGCCTATCATAATAACACTTATTTTCAGGAAGTTTACAAAAAATATACAGGACCTGGCTCCGGTAAATGCGACGCGTGCGTAGTACATTGGAGGAGTATTATAGTACCTACTTATGCAAGTTGTTTATGCAAATGGCCGAAAATAAGACGCAATTTACGTAGACTGTTTACACTGAAAAATAGACAGTTGAAACAAACACGGTTTGACATTTACATTGCACAGTAGATTCTTCCAAAATATTTTATAATGGACTGTTATGGACTTGTGGAGCAACTGGGATTTTCTATTAGTGGAAGGAGTGGAAGTAGGATGTAGTTAACAGCCCAACAATTTTCAACAGTCCATTTCACCTACTTACCTATCAATAAATATACAAATAAACTCCTGTACACTCTACTAAAGGATGTATTCTCTAATTTTCGATTTTAATATTTTAAGTATTCAATTTTTATATTTTAAGGAACAGATTTTGACCATTCACTTCCTGCATTCTGAATATTTGTTGCCAAAATTGAAAAATAATAATTGCAATAAGTGCCTACTTGTTTTTTTTATATTTGTTATTGAACAGATGGTAAAAAATAAACAGTGAGCAGTAGGTCAAATGAAATTGGTACCTTCTGTAAAACATTTTAAAATGAGCTTTATTCTCTTATATCTAGAAACATTTCAAATTGTACAAACCTTTCCTTGGGATCCCTGATGTAAGTGTCAATAAGTAAAGAGTACATTTCAGAATGTACATTCTCCATAGCTATTTGGAATCCGTAGAAGCATCTCGCTTCAGTCACTTGCACTTCTTGGGAGAAGCGCTCCACGAGGTTCTCGTTGACGATGCCATCTGACGCGGCGAAGAAAGCCAGCACATGCTTGATGAAGTGTCTCTCGCAGTCCTTCAGGCTTTCCCAGTCTGACAGGTCCTAAATATGATGTAGCAATAAGTAAATAAATATTATGCACAAAATTGTAATATATTTGTATTATTTTGACTATGTGTTATTTATTTATACTTCATTGATCTTAACTAAATTACCTGGTCACCCTACCACCTATTTAGTGACCTAGTACATCTTAATTATATCTCATACTAGATATCATAGAATCTTCTTAAAGTCTGAGAGTAAAAGTCATGTGTTGATGAACATACCTCAAAACAAAAATATTGTGAAATTCAAAAAAAGGACAATCAACCCCAGACCACAGAATAGATAAGACAGGAAGTGGTGAGAATGCACAGGCATGGACAGGCAATGCTGTCCACCTCTGTAGCATTGTCAGTTGGACTTCAGTGATGTGTGGTTGTGCTAAGGTGCAAGGAAGAATATGTGTTTAGAAGGCCATTCTCTGACCAAGCTTTCATTTTTATCAGTAAATCATCACATGACAGTATTAAGGTAATTAATTGGCAACAGACAGCTGGTGAACTTGATACGGTTACTCTGACGCCAGAATAGCTTATTGTCTTTTAAATGTGAAAAGGGGTCAGATGGTATCCTTTATGAAGTAAATATTAACTGTGTAATGGGCAAGCCATACACAGGTAAGATGCAAAATAATGAGGTTACCTTCGACAGGTCAACTTCCTCGACTGTCCAGAAGGAGGCCTCGGCTTTCTTGTACATCTGCCAGATGTCCGGGTACTGTATCGGGAAGATGACGAAGCGGCGAGGGTTCTCCCGCAGCAGCGGCTCCAGTTGGGGATCGAATTCCGGCGTTTCCTTTACCTCTTTTTCAACGTCCATTTTCATCTTTTTTACTTCCCCGTTAACTTCGGTCAGGACATTGTTCTTTACTGGAGACTGTGACGAGAAAGATATAACTTAGGTTAAGTCGCAAAGGTGGTCTGATCGCAAGAAAAATAGAGAAAATCCAACTAACCTTCAAGTGCACGTTGCTAAGTCCATTGTGGAGGTTTTCCTTGTCAATTATTTGAGACATATTGTTTATATGTTATTTGTTATTTATTGCAAAAGCAATGTGTTTCTCGTCAATGTTCTTGTACTGTAATGGTCATGGAAATTTTTGTTTAGCGAAATGAATCCTCTGATCGCAACGTCACTCGACAAATTCTGGCGGGAAAAATAACAACAATTAGAGTTTCAAAAAGACGTTGAAGATAACTGCCTGGATAAACAAAAAACAGTTTTTTGTTAAATTTGAACAAAAAAATCTAAAAATAGCAAATATATAGTATTATAAATAGCTTTTTTTCTTCTTATAAAAAATAAAATATACGATTCTTTTCTGAAAAGAGTTAAATTATTTCTTCATGTGGATCTCGTATATCCCATTTGGAACAGTTTAGTTCGTAGAGTTCAATGAACCAATCAAAGAACCATTCACAGAACAGCTGGCGTAAACGCGGGAAATAGTATTCCCGCCACTACTGTAGTTTTTTTCAAAGTTTTCCATATAATTCGCTTTATTTAAGGATATAGTTTTCTTAGAAAACATTATAACAATATTTCAGAAACGAAAGGGAACTTTATTACACTTTATTTTGATTGTTTCAATATTTTCTAACATAAAAGTAATTTGTCTTTTAAAATCATGAATGTCATTGGTGGAAAATACAACCAATCGTCGTAGGACATGAAAACTTCATGGTTCGTTCGTTCAAAGGGGCTTTTAGGATTCCGCAGTAAAACTTTCCGTGGTTCCCCTTATCCTTACATTTACTATGTTCGTCTGTCTATCATTATGTTACATCTGTTTTACTGACTTTTAGGGCTACAACAAATTTCCCCACTCTAATCGATTTCATACGATGGCGGATTGATAAATAGTTTTTTTAGGACCAGGATATTTTAAGACCCTACCACTAAAACTTCTCAGTGGCTTCTAGTCATGAAACGGAGCACCTTTCCCCAGGTCAATTCGCAAAAAAATTGTTGACTTTTCATACTAATTTGATCACGTGATCAGTCTATTTTGTATGAAGATGGCCAACATTTTTTTGCGAATTGACCATTGGTTATTTGAAGAAAGTTGGTCAGTTTCATGAGTAGACTGTAAAGTTTTGGTGGGGAGTCCAAAAATAACCCTGTATTTTTTTTTTCATTTTAATTTTTTTATTTTTTTTTAAGTGACTTTGTAGAAAATCGTATAAGAAATGTTCTTGAATAAATTAAGACTTAAACAAGTATATAATTTAGAAATTGCAAACATGATAATATGTATCTTGATTAATAAAAAAATTAATATGTATCTTGGTAAATAGAATTTATAATTACAAATTGAAAAGCATCTTCAAATACAAAGGAATATATTACAATAAGACATTGCGGATGTCTATGGGGGCGGCGGTAATCGCTTACTATCAGGAAAAAAATCTTCTATTTAAATATCCTCCTACCTCCTCTTATGCATTTTATTTATACTAGCTGGGAGACTGAGCGTCGCTCGTTCAATCGGAGCGTTTATAAACTACGACTTATAAACTAACTTATTTAGTAGTATCTTAAACATATATTTTCTACGAAATATTTTGCATGGTGTTGTTTTAGTCGATAGTAGTGGACTTCTGAGGGACGAAAGGACAAACAATATTTGTTCTGAAAATATCTATAATATATTTTTATAATTTGATTATGTTGAAAAAAATACATGCAAATTATTCTTTTTTTTTATAAAAATACAGAAAAATATTCAACGATACGTAATATTAGAAAGTTATTCATCATTTGGACGTCGTTTAGCAGAAAGGACTCAATCCACAAACACGTAGTTAAGCAGAAAGGACTCTATCCACAAACCTTAAAGTACTTAATCCACTAACAAAGGTTTGTGGATTAAGTCCTTTCTGCTAAACTACGTCCATTTATTATGATAATAGTAATATCAATCAGTTTTGCCGACTTTTCAGAGATTTTCTTATTCTAAATGTTGATCAACACCATCTAGTTGAGTTTAGAGAAAGCCGTATAAAATTCCCTGCAGGGCGGTACAATTATCAGGTATGTATTTTTTTTTTTTATGTGATAGGTGGCAAACGAGCAGACGGATCACCTGATGGTAAGCGATTACCGCCGCCCATGGACACCCGCAACACCGGAGGAGTCACAAGTGCGTTGCCGACCTTTGAAATGGGATGGGGGATGGGGGAATGGGGAGGGCCTCCGGTACCCTCACTCACTCGGCGAAACACAACAAACGTTGCTTCACGCCGGTTTTCTGTGAGGCCGTGGTATCACTCCGGTCGAGCCGGCCCATTCGTGCCGAAGCATGGCTCTCCCACGCTCTCCCATGTAATTCACTTATACGGCAAAAGATAACGCTATAAATAAAAAATAGTTTAAAAATTCCTAAAATGTTTTTTTTACATATCACTCTTAAAGGTACAATTCCGAGACGGACTGCAGGCGACAACCGCAGGCAACACTGCGGCCGGCCGCTGCGGTCGACCGCATGTCGCTGCCGCCGTCATTCCAAACGCGACTGCACTTCAGTCAGCTTTTGTACCCTGTCGTTTCCGTACCTTCGCGCGACTTAGAATATCGGACGTATTTAACAATAATTTACTGTATCAATTGTTAGGGGAGGAACATGACGACGAATTGTTGTCATTATATGCAAAAAAGAAAAGAAATGCGTGTAACCGCTCTGCGGTCGGCCGCACTACTGGTCCTGAGACTTGCGGTCGCTGCGTGCAGCCGCCGCATGTCGCCGGCCGCGACCGCAGGCGACACGTCGCCGCGCTCGGAATCACTTTCATAGAGATTCATAGAAACCAGTAGTGTAACTTGCGGTCGATAAATGAAGTCTGTCGCCTGTCGCCTGCGGTCGGCGACTTGCAGCCGGTCTCGGACTTGCACCTTAAGTCTTTTTATTTACATATTTTCATAAGTTCACACAAAATAAAAAATAAAAAGAAAAAAGTAAAATTTCGTGAGTGGGATACGAATCCGGACCTAAAAGCAGCAAAACGTAAACGGCTCGCACCAAAACAGCTAGTCCAGCGAAGTACTTATAAGCGGTGCGATGGTTAAAAATAAGCATCATATGCGATCATATTTTATGTATATTTCGCTCAAATCTACCTAAAATGAATTTTGTCGAAAGGTTTCAAGCCGTTTTCGAAATCATCTACGCTTATTGTTCTTCTCGGTCACTTCATGTTTTAAAACGTTATCAGAAATTCATGACATAAATTATTTTAATTTTTACATTTGGAGGAGGCCTTTATTCAGGAGTGGGACGTGTTTTGGATGATGACGATGTTTTTTTTATTTCATAACTATTTTTTATAATGACTACGGAACCCTACTTTTCGTGTGGTACGAGACGTTCTTGTATTGCTGTAAAATGTGACCATCTTAAGAAAATAAAAGATGCGATTAGTAGAAAAATAATTTAAGTATGTAAGCTATGATGTAAGCCCGTCCCGTGCCATGTACTATTTAATAATGATATCTGATTATACCTACCCAAGAACATACCTTGGATATATAATACTATTTTCTTGAAATACAGTAAACAAGACAATTTTATGAAATATCACCTTGTTAATTAATTAAAAAATCGATTATAGTATAATTTGGTAGCTCAATTGGTCATACTAGCCGATCAAATGTCAACAATACTTCCAACTTCCACCATCAAACAAGTGTCAAAATTTCCTACATGAAATACAGATTTTACTATTTTCGTTGGCTTTTTACGGTAAATTGCTGAATTTAATCAACTAAAATGTCTGATAACGATGACGATTACATGTGTGAAGAAGAGGAAGATTATGGTTTGGTAAGTTTTTAGTTATTGCGCAATTTCGGTCTCCGCTTTTTTGCCACAGCATCTCTTGTTTTCACGCATTACCGTGCATTTTGTAGGTATTATCTTTTATTTTATTTATTTCAGAAGTATTATATAGCTAGAAGAAGCTGTCTACTTTCAGCAGAAACAAAATGATAACTGAATAAATTAATAACCTTAAACCGTTTTCTGATATTATGCATGAATATACCCAAACAAAGAGACAGATATACATATAAATTATTTTGTTATTTGCTTGAAGCGTTCAGCAGGACGATTTGCTACCAAAATCAATCCTCCACACTGTAACTATTATTTCCTCATAATTGTGGCTTAATTAGTTGTTGTAAAACCCAAAAATATGCATTACAGGAATATTCAGAAGACAGCAACTCAGAGCCTGATGTGGACCTGGAGAATCAGTACTACAACAGCAAGGCACTAAAGGAAGATGAACCGAAGGCTGCGCTGGTTAGCTTCCAGAAAGTTCTGGAGCTGGAAGGTGGAGACAAGGGCGAGTGGGGTTTCAAAGCGCTCAAACAGATGATCAAAATTAATTTTAAGCTGGTAAGTAGCTCATAAGCTTTAATTTAGATTTATTTATTTCACATCACAAATTCATAAAACATATACAAATTATAAGCTATGTCAGTAGTGAGGTGATTGGTCAATAGATTAATTTTTATGCGGCCCTTCCACTAGATTAGGTGGTAATTTTTTAACACCCTGTATAATTTAATTTTTAACTTGTACACAGAGCAACTACACAGAGATGATGGCGCGCTACAAGCAGCTGCTGACGTACATCAAGAGCGCTGTCACCAGGAACCACTCGGAGAAGTCCATCAACTCGATATTAGACTACATCTCTACTTCTAGAAATGTAAGTAAATAATATCGAGGTTTCACGGCCTATTTGTATTAAGCAACATTTTTTGAAACATTTAAGAGGTTACTTTAAAAATTTATTTCTTACAAAATATCTCATAAAGAATAAATTCTGAATAATATTTAAAATATTAAGAATATCGAGAATCCATAAAATACTCAGAAGTTTAATTTTAATGATTATTTTTCTAAGAAATAAATTTTTAAAATAATCTCTTGAACAACATGTTGTTTAATACAAATAGCCCGTGAACCCTAGATATGATAGCAGTGACTATCAGAATTACCCTCGTAGTATTTAAAAATAATTGCTTCAGTAATCTTATGCATAGTATTGATTGACTTATAAGGAAATACTCTATTCCTACTCATAACAGCTAATCAGTTATCACTGAATATGTTGTTCTAAGAAGCTAATAAATATCCATAAACTAGATAATTTTTTACTCTTTACAAGTGTGTTAGACCAGCGTTTAAATATTTATACAAAAATGGTGAAGGTATATTCTGTTCTGATCTGAAGTCTTCCTTTGAGAAATGCATATTCAAATGTTCTATTTATTCATTTCCCCCTTCCGTCAGATGGAGTTATTGCAAGATTTCTATGAGACAACGCTAGAAGCCCTGAAGGACGCTAAGAATGACCGGCTGTGGTTCAAGACCAACACGAAGCTCGGGAAGCTATACTACGACAGAGGGGACTTTAACAAGCTCGCCAAGATACTTAAGCAGCTGCACCAGAGTTGTCAGGTGAGAGGTTTTACAATAATTTGTATCACTTAGTTGTACAATTCTGAAAATAGTGGATCAGATACATGTACAAGAAAAAGAATTATTTTGTTATTAAAGGGAATAAATTTATGATAAGATATCCCATTGCAAAAAGAAGCAAATAAATGAAACTGTATAGAATACAAAACACATACACATACATGTAATCTTGGTAATAACAAAATTCAATTCACAAACCTATTCAGACTGACGAAGGCGAAGATGACTTGAAAAAAGGCACCCAACTGCTAGAGATCTACGCTCTGGAAATCCAGATGTACACCGCGCAGAAGAACAACAAGAAACTGAAGGCGTTGTATGAGCAGTCACTGCACATCAAGTCGGCCATACCACACCCGCTAATCATGGGGGTCATACGAGGTTAGTCGCACTTTCGAATAATAAATAATAATAATAAATAATATCCGGGACAATCAAGTTACTTTTTATTCAAGTTACCTTTTGGTCTAAACATTTTTGAAATAATACAACTATGTATTTGACTATGACAACACACACATGCACACACGCGCACACAGCAAAAAAAACAACTCATACCAGTAGTCAGGAGCGCTAATTGAATTAAGAAACATAACTTATTAATTAACAAACTTTAATTTGAGCAACAGAAAAAATAAAATGTGTAATGGTACTATGTAAACTTCCCTGTTTGTACGGACTATTACCATTTCCTACTGGCTTGCACTACACTGAGTGACGATATCTTCTTCAATAATCTTCTTTACCATTTCTCATGGAAATCAAATCAAAATCATTTATTTGTTGTTATAAGCGAATTAAAATAAACTACATGGTCTCAAAATAACAAATCTCTGTTGTATAGAGTGTGGTGGCAAGATGCACCTCCGAGAAGGCGAGTTCGAGAAAGCGCACACGGACTTCTTCGAGGCGTTCAAAAACTACGACGAGTCCGGCTCGCCGCGCCGCACCACCTGCCTCAAGTACCTCGTGCTAGCCAACATGTGAGGCCATCGATATACCCCCCCCCACACTCACCATACATACTGTGTACATACCCCCATACATACTGCGTACATACCCCCATACATACTGCGTACATACCCCACATACACACTGCGTACGTACTCCCATACATACTGCGTACATACCCCATACCTACTGCGTACATACCCCCATACATACTGTGCACACACCCCCATGCATACTGCGTACATAGCCCATACATACTGCGCACATACCCCATACATACTTTGTACATACCCCTCACACATACATACTGCGTACATACACCATACCTACTGCGCACATACCCCCATACCTACAGCATACATACCCCCAAATATACTGCGTAAATGCCCCCCATACATACTGCGTACATACCCCCATACCTACTGCGTACATACCCCCATACATACTGCGTACATACCCTCCCCCATACATACTGCGTACATACCCCATACCTACTGCGTACATACCCCCATACATACTGCGTACATACCCTCCCCCATACATACTGCGTACATACCCCCATACCTACTGCGTACATACCCCCATACATACTGCGTACATACCCTCCCCCATGCATACTACGTACATACCCCCATACATACTACATCTTTAACTTACCGTAATAGGGATGTCAGCGCCGTGCCTTGCCGACACAGATAACTCCCACAGATACTGTATTGCTGACATCGTTAACTTAGAGCGTTACAATAAATCATCGCAATTTCAGTATGGACAAAGTTTCGGACCCGCGTGGACTTTAATTTTGTTTGTCTTGTACCAGAAGCACAGAGTTTAAGTTATAATAGCCACACATCAAACTTTTTCAACATGTGCACTAAGGTATTACCTTTAGTGTCGCTCTGTCCATTTCGATCAAAAATGTACTCACTAATATGCTTAAACTTAATATACTGCGTTTACATGCTCTTCTCGCTAGCAGTACATTTCAATAAAACAGATTTTACTGCATTCAGTTTCGACGTAAATACATTCTTAAATACATAGCACTGAACATTTCCTTCTTTCATCTTTGCAGGCTAATGAAGTCCGGAATCAACCCGTTCGACTCTCAAGAAGCAAAGCCATACAAGAATGACCCTGAAATCCTAGCGATGACGAACCTAGTGATGGCGTATCAGAATAACGATATCAACGAATTCGAGTCCATTCTCAAACATAATAGAAATAACATTATGGATGACCCTTTCATCAGAGAGCACATTGAGGATCTCCTAAGGAACATTAGAACGCAAGTGCTAATCAAACTAATAGGACCGTACACAAGGATTCACATACCTTTCATATCGAAAGAACTGAATATCGATGAGAAGGAAGTCGAGAATTTATTGGTCACATGTATTTTAGATAAGTGAGTATTATTTTCTTGTTTTGCTAGTATCTGATTTAATGAGGGTACGTAACATAGATGAAATATTTCTTAAGTGGCAACTGCCGACTAGAAACCGTTGCATGACTTTTAGTGGGTTAATGATCTAGTCTAGTGAAGCTTATAAGAAACACTATGATAAGCTAAGACAATGATGGAGTTGAATGACTTTCACTGGTCACATATTCAAGTAGGTGCAAGGAGGAGTCCTATCACCGGATGTTACTAAAGTTTAATCTAGTAGGTATTACCTTCTGACAAAAAGTCTAAAAAAAACAACAAAGATTTGGAATTTTTATAACAGTTTTTTTTTTGTCAGTTTTATGAATTTATAAATTAAAAAAGTTCAGAAGAATAACTTTAAAAGGTGGATGAGAATAAGTTTTTTTCCACTCTGGCCGGCACTGCACCAACATCGACGGACGCGGTCATCGCCTGCCGTCGTCTTTGCTGGCCATTGGGAAAACTGTCAGCGGCTCGTGTATAAATGCGTGTCGTCGCGTTGTTCGCAGCACGATCAGCGGGCGCATCGACCAGGTGCACTCGGTGCTGCAGCTGGGCGGGGGCACCGGCGGGGGGGCGCGGTGCCCCGCGCTGGACCGCTGGGCCGCGCAGCTGGCCGCCCTGCATCACGCGCTCACCGCCAAGATGGCCTAGCGCCCGCGCCCCCGCCACCACCCCCACCCCGCCCGCCACCACCGCTAGCCCCGCCACACCCCGCCAGCCCAGCCCGTGCAGTGAATACAGTGAATAGTGCTGATAACGTACATATCCCCGCCCGTACTGTGAATACAGTGAATAGTGCCGATAATGATCAAGTTTGGACAAGTTTAAGTAAGATGGTGGAAGTTCTTTAAAGGCCCTACATGTTTCTCCTTAAGCCATCACACTCTGCTGCAGAGCAGGCCCCGCCTATACTGTGAATAGTGTCGATAATGATCAAGTTTGGACAAGTTCCGCCAGCCCCGTCGGTACAGTCAATAGTGTAGATAACGATTAAGTTAGGACAAGTTTTAAGCAAGATGATGGATGTTTTGTAATGGCCCTACACCCTTTACCCTTAAGCCATCACACGCTGCTGCACCGAATACAGTAAATAGTGGCGATAACTTTCGAGTTTGGACCAGTTTTTAAGCAAGATGGTGGAAGTTCTGTAAGTGCCCTACACTATCTGCACCCAATACAGTGAATAGTGTCGATAACATTCAGGTTTGGACAAGATTTAAGCAATATGGTGAAAGTTCTGCAAAGGTCCTACATGTTTCTTCGCCCAAGTGTTGCAATATTGCTACAGTCAGCACGCAATACAATAGAACTGTTCTCTTAATGTTGTAATGATTACATTTTATGCTCTGCAGTAAGATTTCACTACCAACTTCAGTTTGTAGAAACCCGATAAAAACAGCATACAAGCCCCGGTAAACACAGATACATGTCAATTGGTGGGGGCTATTGTGGACGAAGCATTAGGGTCAGTTCACATGGCGAAGCGCAGATACTTTTTATGCTAAGCATTTGGCGATGTCGCGTGATGCAACTCGGTGCACTTGTATCCATTTCGCCTTAATTAAATATGTATCTTCTTGTAAATAAGTTCTATTTGTATCGCAAACTTGAAAGGTCAGAACTGACCCCGAAATTAACAAAAAATAGGTACTTCACCTTTTACAGAATAATTAAAAGTGTACATTTCTCTCGAAAATAAATCTATATATCTATCAGCCGAAAGACGTCCACTGCAGGACAAAGGCCTCCCCCAAGAAGGTAATCCTTGGGGGAGGCCGAAAATAAATAAGTAGCAATAAATAGCTCCTGAATTAACATAGTTTTATATGTGGTGACTTATACTGTTAGTCAGTTCTATTTGTAAGTTTTGTTACTTTCAATACGGGCAATGCAAAAACTTGACATTGTATGTAATCTGATGTCTTCTTTTTATAAATAATTTCAGTGGGAATGAACTGTGTATACGTGTATATTGTTGGAAAAAGACAACACAAAAAATTAAGTTACAGCAGTGTTACTAAAATACAGACTCTTAATTTTATTAACGTTTTTCAATTTTATTAATAATTCTAACACAAATAGGACTTGAAAATAAATAAATCATAATAGTGTAAATTATACTTTATTAAGTGTATACGTAACTATAGTAAAAATGTAATACAGGATATATTGGACGGATTGAGATATCACAGGTTAGTTTTAAATACAGTTTTCTGCTACGTTCATATAGGGATATACGCAACACGAAAACATACAAAATATACGTCATCAACCATACAAAGTATACATTTGCTAATCGAGTACGCAAATAAGATTTGTAAATAAAAAAAAAACATGATTTATGCTGAGATTCAATTCTCCTTTTGAATGGAACCGATCAAATTATGTCGAGTTCTTAATAATTACCACACGGTAAAACAACAGATAAATGGCACCAATTTTTTACATTTCAATAAGTAAAAAAAATATATTTCATTTTAACTTCATAAAAAAAACAAGAAATTGTATATGAACCACCTGAAAGTTGAATAAAACTTAAATATAAAATAAGAAAATTACGAGTAAATAATTATATGATTGATACAAAAGTATTAATATTATTACTTAGTACTTATCTAACATTGCATACGCATATACATTTCATTGTGTTTTCTTATCATCTATATAGGGTCCTTCTAAAATACCAGAAAATTATTTAACATCGGCTTCTACCATGCTTCTACTCATGAAACTGAACAATTTTCCCCAAGGAACCTATACTCAATTTAAAAAAAAATTTTGGAGTCCTACTTATTGACCTCAAACTTAAACTCAAACTCAAAATGTTTTTTTATAAAGTAGATGCTTTACACATGCTTTTAAATCGTCAATATTTTTTTCTACCTAGTACAAAGTCCCTACCACCAACTGAACCGCCAATGTCGTATGGGAAGGGTAATTTTTTTTTTGCGAATTGAGTATAGGTTCGTTGTTCAGTTTCATCATTAGAAGACACTGTAAAATTATTTTCAGGTATTTTAGAAGGAATCTTTATGTACTGCTACATAAACAGTTTCGTTATTATTTCAAGTTCATTTTATGAACGTTACGTTAGAAAATAGACAAAGTAACGCCGAGCGGTTGCAAATTGTAGACGCTACAGCTCTTGCAAGGAATCCATGCAATTGGAAAAAAACTTCTACTAATTTTAAATAATCTTGTATATTTTTCACTCTCCTTGGGGAAAGTTGTTCAGTTGAATCAGTACAATCAAATATTAATAAAAGTCACCCTGCATATATTTTTTATGTATTTGCTGACTCGTCATTAATAACCCACAGCGTCTCTGATCTGTGGGCATTGGTCTCGTTCCTGCCTAGGGAAGGTTATGCTATACTCCTACTATACAATCCTATTATTTTACTAAGCCTGCCTGGAAGAAATCGCTCAAAGCGATAAGCTGCCTTTGCATTGTTTGTATTTAATTTTAACATATTTCTGTGTGTTTGGTTTGCCATAAAGAATAGTTTTATTTACTCCACACACAAGGTCCAAGTCTGTATTGGCCATTGGCATATTAGCAGATTCTAAATGAACACCTTTTCTGCTTACCGGTGCTGCTTGTTGCTTGATGAAGTGGCTTTGCTTGCAACCAGCGGCAGCGCCGGAGCACTAGTAACATGACATGGACGATGATTATGAAAATAGCTGGAGACATTTACAGGACCGAAGGATTTAATATTACACAAATAGCCATGTCTTGGGGAAAGATGGGTTTACATTGGCTGATAATGATGTACTTTAACGTTATCAAATTAAGAGTCGGACGGATTCTAGATAGATTTTTCAGTGTTCCCATAACAAAAAACTTTGTATACAAAACCCAGTTACGCGGATACCGACCCTTAAAAGGACCTTTATGTAGTCTATAGGTAGCTATCGCCGCCTATAAAACCTCAGTCCTTCCTCCCTCGCGCCTGTCATCGAGCCAGGGCCGGCGTCAGTGGGCGGGCTTGTC
This sequence comes from Coleophora deauratella, assembly GCA_958295455.1. Taxonomy (NCBI): domain Eukaryota; kingdom Metazoa; phylum Arthropoda; class Insecta; order Lepidoptera; family Coleophoridae; genus Coleophora; species Coleophora deauratella. Next base: position 18,498,130 of record OY282392.1, on the reverse strand, counting down.
GAGCAGCCAGGGCCGGAACACGGGCAGCGTGGTGGGGTAGTGCGCGGGCGCTGGGTCCGGTTCGTCCTCGCCGCGGAACGGGTACGTTCCTATCAGGATCGGCAGCTGCAGTTTCACCTCCTTCTCCATGCTCTTCGGCTCGATTATGAACTGGAAGAGAGGTTGCCAGTTAAGAGAGACTGTGTGATAAATATAGGGTGACTTTAAATTAGTTCTTGATACGAAAGGCTATGCATGTGCTCGTGATAACAAACAACTTTCCCTAAGAAACCCATAGTTAAATCGCAAAAAAAATTTTGGACCCTCCATACAAATCAGTCAACGAACCGGCCAAATTAGTATGAAGAGTCCAACATTTTTTTTGTGATTTGACTATGGGTTCCTTAGGGAAAGTTGTTTGTTATCATGAGCACATGCATATCCTTTGGCATCAAGAACTAATTTAAAGTCACCCTATATATTGTTCAGGTGAAGTCGTTTCAGTTAGGTAGTATAGTTTTGAATTTGTATATTTTATCTCATTTGTAAGTCTTTACTGTTCTACCTAATGGTAAGTGATGATGATGCAGAAAATGGAAGTGAGCTTACAAAATTGGGATCTATCGTTTAAGCGAACGGATCTATGGCAAGTTAAAAGAGACTAAAGAAAGAAAGAAAGAAAGAAAATGTTTATTAGTAGCAAATAACAATCAAAAATTTAGACAAAATTTACATAAAGTACTTAGTATGTGCCACTAGACTATTCTATACTTTTTAAGACTCTTCAAATCTTGACTAGCTGCTTGACAATTATGTAATTATTTTTACGATTTCAGGAAATTCATAGAAATAGAGGTGGGGCCAGGCTCCATACAAAGATTTCCAAACATTTCAATTTAGTTAGTTATTATCGTTATTGTTTCGTTGTGTTGACTCACAAAGACGTCGTAGCTGCAGCGTTATTCAGCGTTATTTTGTTATTGTTAGGGTGTGTTAGTGTGGGCACTCACGAAGACGTCGTAGCTGAGCGACACGAGGTGGCAGGGGCGCAGGTTGGTGGGGGGCAGGGGGGGCACGCGCAGCACCTCGCCGCGCCACCAGTCCGTGCCGCGCGCCGCCGTGCGCCCGTGCCGCAGCGCCGCCAGCTCGCGCACCTCCCGCGCCGCCACCTTGCCGTGCGCCCAGTACTGGATCGTCTGCACCACGAATGGGATACGTTATATCGGCAGATATCGTCAACCTCCTAAAATCTTCCAATAAAAAATAATATCTGTCCTAGTGACAAAAAATTTTCCAGTTCTTATGACATCGAGGTATATGTACATCCAGGGAAACCTGTAAAAGAACTGCATTAGCTTAGTATTACTTCATAACAACTCAAAACTGTTCGTAACATGATTGTTATTTAATTCACTTAAGTTGCAAATAATGTTTGGCCTTTTCTGTGGAACAGCGGGGCTTCCTAAAACAGGCGATAAGCTTAAAAGGAAGCCCCAGTAATATTAGTTAATAGGCAACAAATGTGAAAGGAAATAAATATTTATTATTATTATTAGCCATACACTAGTATCAACAACAGCGTCCCTACGGACCTCAGTGAGCGCGGCGCGCGTGCACCTGAGCGGCGCGCCGGAGTGGTTGTCCACGCGCGCCGTGAGCGCGACGCCCTCGCCCGGCACGAAGGCGCCGCGCGGCAGCGACACGTGGCACGTGACGGAGCCGCCGCCCACGCAGCCCATGCCGAAGCGGTGCTCGATGCTGCACTCCAGGGGTTGCTGGGGGGAGGGGGAGCGATGGTTTTGTATTCTAGTGATTGCTAGGCAATAGGGGCATGCTTATAGGGGTTGCTGTGGGAGGGGAGAATCGATGATTTTGCTTTGTAGGGGTTGCTGGGGGAACCAATCATTTTGCATTCTAGGAGTTGGGTTGCTGAGGGATGGAGAACCAATCATTTTGTATTCTAGGAGTTGCTGTGGTAGGGGGGAAATCAGTAACATTGTATTCTAGGGGTTGCTGAGGAGAGGGCGGGGGAAATCGATAATTTTGCATTCTAGGAGTTGTTGGAGGGAAGAGGAGGAATATTTATTATTTAAAAGGTGTTTCAGTAGTTCTCGCAAATACCAACGAATGATTTTTAAACACTTTAAACTGAACCAATTATAATTTAAACTTAAAATTACTATAGCTGCATCAGAAATAAGAAACAATTTAGGTCAAGCAAATAAAAGTACATAATTATTGTAAACATCAACTCGTTAGATACAGCTGGGTAAATGTTTCGAGCCAGCCAAGCATACAGTACCTACATTGCATTGCTGAGATCATCTTAGGCACGGCCGCGGCCGCTATAAGAATGCTCAATTACGCGTGACGCGTCGCGTCGTATGTATTGAGAAATAGCCATGTTTGTCTGGTTATTCAAGCTCAGTTGCAATTCTCCTTCAAGTATCGATTTACGATTATCTTATACTACAGAAACAAACTATAAAGTAGTATTGGAATATAAATAAACTGAATTGCCATTTGCAATGCAAGTCACTTCAACTTTTCAACAAATTGCAGAATAATAAAAGAAATGATAAATAGAAGAAGCCTTTCTTGATTTTTTTATAGAAGAACTTTTAAACTCTTATAAGAAGGTTTCATTTTGTCAGAGACTAAGAAAAGCGAATGAACTTATTATATCTTTGCATGGGGGTAGAGATGGGCAATCTTCCCATACCCTATCTACCCGGGAGGGTATTTATAGGGTAGATTGGGTATTTATGGGAATATACCCAGTTATATACCCAATCGTTGGGTATATAAAACTAAATTGTCGTTTAAAAATAAAGTCTTAATTTTATATGCTTTCACTTAGTATTTTTGAAATTCTGAAGTAAATATCAACTACCTCAGTATCGAGAATAAAGCAAAATTGATTATATTTCGAAGATAACCATGATTGAAGCGCAGGAACTGACTTATCATTATCACATCGATTTGGCTGTTATTTTATTAGTTTTGTGGGGTGCTGATTACGTTATAAAACACGCTCCCCGCACTCCCACCCGCGCTTCACCCCCTCACCCCGCTCCTCAGCCCACCGCACCGCGCGCCCACCCCCCGCACCCCGTGCCTCACCGTCCCCCCCGCACCCCGTGCCTCACCCCCCGCATCCCGTGCCTCACCACCGCACCCCGTGCTTCACCCCCCCTGTACCCCGCGCCTCACCCCCCCCGCACCCCACGCCTCACCCCTACACCCCGTGCCTCATCCCCCGCATCCCGTGCCTCACCCCACGCACCCCGCACCCCGCGCCTCACCCCTCGCACACCGCTCCCCCCGCACCCCGCTCCTCACCCCCGCATCAGGCGCCGCACCCCGCTCCCCCCCGCATCCCGCACCCCGCGCCTTACCCCGGATATTGCTCCTCACTCCCCGCACCCCTCGTCTCCCCCCGTACCCCGCTCCTCACCCCCCGCACCCCGCACCACACCACCCCGCACACCGCACTTCAGCCTCCCGAACGCCGCGCCTTTACCCCCCTCCCCGTTTTTTTTTGTAATTATCTCACCACAAAATGACACCCGTATCGATATTTTTCGAAAATGCATGGCCGCCATGTTGGATTTCATAATAGATAATAGATGTCATTTTCATTTTCAGAAAATAACATCATATAAATCGGAAATTCAAAATATCATAATCATGTTATACATGTGTGAAAAAAAAACACTATTCAGAGTTAGTATGGAGAACTGAAAAAAATGTATATATATTTTTTAACCTGTTATTTATTGTAACAAGTTACTGAATTACATAAGATTCACTTAAGCAAATTATAGAATTGACAGTTCTGAAGTGAAATTTAAAACAAAAAATATAATGCTCATAACTTTATATACCCTGATAAATACCCACTGGGAAGGTATTTATGGGTAGATATTGGGAATATTCCCAATCTACCCGGTAGATTGGGTAGATTGCCCATCTATACATGGGGGCTATATTTGTCCATTTCAATGTCCAATATTTGATCTAATTAATATTTTATGCAAAAGTATTCCTTCTTCTATGGCAAAAAATGCTAGAAAACTTGATAGTCATCAAGTTCTTTGATCAAATGTACACTGGACAATAATAGACAAATGGAATCTAAGCTTCACCGCAAAAAGAAACAATTTTCATACTCACAGCCAGAACTGGAGGTTCCAAATTCAAGTCTATTGGGTTCATAACAATGAAGACTTGCTGATTTTTGTGTGTCAGTCCATTGGGTTCCCTCAATGCTGCTTTGCAGTAGTACTGGACCCATCCATGGGTGCCGAGGAAAGTAGATGGTAGCCCCATAGGCAGACCCAGCTTAAAAGGGAAGCTGTGAATGCCAGGAGACAGGATTGACGTTCCATGACCTGGTGGTGAAGGGATGAAGAGTTGAAATGTTTTTTTTTTTGTATACTTAATTTTAGTAGATAAAGAATTGAATGTTGTAGGCACACATTTCAAGACTACTTAAAGGTAAAGAAGTGGGTGGTTATTTATTACAACTCTTGTCAGATGGAAGATAAATATAATAGATAATATATGTATGGGATGTTATAAATTATGTTTTCAGACTATCAGCAAATAGCCTGTTTTGCTTTATATAGCCATTGCTACAAATTATAAGTTTTTTACATCAATTATTCTAAAATGTATAATAATACTAAATATTTATATTTCTGGCCTTACCTGGCTCCCCAAGCAACCTCATTCGGAAATCAATGTAGTTCTCCTTGTCAAATAGCCGTTCATGTCGTCCAGAGCCCACCCTCACCACTCCTTCACCCACTACATGAAAATGTAGCCCTGTAACAAGCAAAAGTGAGAAAAGCTTACTTTAATAAAACTTTTATTTATTTATTTAAAAACAAAAAAGAAGAGGCATGGGTAGCAAGTAAAAGAAAATGTGTTGCATTAACATCTGAGGTTAAAAAAGTGATGCTGGCTGAAAAGTTAGAAACACTCCAAAGACAGCAGTATTGACCTTAAGTAATAACACTGGAATGATCTGCAAACCAGCATTTTGTGTTACAGCCTGAAGAGTAATAAGGACATACTAAAGATGATAAAAACAAATACTTCTATAAGATAAAGAAGTTTTTTAATTTACAACTGTTGAAGTTCTCAGCCTTGTCTCTCAATGGTAAGTGCTTATTCAAATTCTTCAATGCAATGAGGAACTAGAGATGTCTTATCTCCATGCCAGAGCACATTGACCCTTTAAGAATGTTCATTGTTACAGAATGAAAATAAATACTGTTAAGCCAAATCTTTGTATAATTTGTACAAAAAGTGTTACCTAAAACAGGAGTGTCATCCTGTAGTTCCATCAACACTTTCCCTGAGAGGAACTGCCCTGGGAAGTACAGCAGTGACGTGTTGTCGAACACTATGAGGAACTTGAGCAGCTTCCGTGGCATCGTCGATAGCGCCGGCGCACCTACTGACAAGCATAGACAACACTGGAAAAGACGAAGTAGGAAGACACCAAATTATACATATAGAAAATGAAACTTTAATTGCTAGTTTACACATTAGTTGTCAACTAATGTTTATGTATGGATATTGGACGGAATTATATAATCATTACGTGATAGTGAAACTGTTTTTTAACAAACTTTTTCTACCAAAAGATATCACTGATGGACTTGGCAATGAGGATGGAATTCGACGTTATTGTTTGAACTTATGGGTAAATTTTTGATAGAACCTTGGATTTAACGAAAGTCCCGCCCACGATGACTTTATCCTCAAACTTCTTACCGTAGGCTGGACGACGAAGTTGAGAAATATGCAAACGAAGGCCATCAACTTGATGAAGTATAAACTTACCTTGGTTGTCACAAAAACTATGCTCCTTTTTTATGTTTATTAAAACAACAGTTAGCAAAGTAAGAAAATTTGTAATACAAATACTTTTTCTTTCACGATAAAGCTGATTAACTTAATAAATTCTAGTAAAATTGCGAAACTTTTTATTTTGACATTTAAGTTTTAATGCGTTCAGAATAGAACTGACTGACAAAGATGAGATTGTGAGGGTGAGTTTTTCCGATTCATGTTCAAAATAAAAGTTTTTCATTTTGCTGTGTTGAGTTTTGTATTACAAAAAATAATTGTTTAAGAATACGATTTAATACAATACAACCTCCTCAATACAAACAACCTTCATTTGTATGTACCGGCTGAACGCATCTTTAAGTCCCGTTCTAAAAACAAGGTAAGATTTATCTCACAGGGGTGTCTCTTTTACACTTAAAGAAATTACAGTAGGCTATCCTGCTGTCATGGTAAAAATTACTCTCACGAAAGTATTCTGGAGTCTTTTTGGCGGGAACTCGCGGCAAGAGTTTGTCATTTTTGTTTTATTATCCGAAAAAATAGATATCGTGGTTTTTAATGCATAATATTGATAGTGTATTGTTCAATAAAGTGCCATTTAAGTGTCTAATATGTAGGATAATGAAATAAAAGTGTGTAGACTGTGTTTCGAGTGCTCTCAAGAAGTCCATGAAATCTTCATCAAAAGTGCTATCATTTTGTTGAAGAATAGAGAAAAAGTTAAAGACGACAGAAATTGATAAATGAGAACTCAAATGAAATAGAAAAATATTTAGAGAAGAGCAAACTACGTAAGAATAGGCTGTATGGCCAGAGAAGCCTTTGCCTTTTCCTTGCAAAAGCAGGAAAGAACCAAACAAAAAAAAAAAAAAGTTTTCTGGAACGCTTTCTTAGAAGTCGTTCCAAAACCAAGGTAGGTGAGGTAGAATTTAACTCGGAGAAATGAAAGAGATGTAGCTATTTTGAGAAAGAGAAAAAAATATGATTTTGGAACGCTTGCGAGTGATTCCAGAGTGACAGGGTAACAAACGTCATCGAAAATAATTCAGAAAGGTTTCTAGCTTTTTTGGGTAGTATTCTGTCTTATTTATGGCTTTAACACCTTCGCAGATACAAGCAATCGTATTTCAAAACAATTCCGAAGATAAAATGTTTGTATGTCTTAGTCTGTTTGACATTGACTACGAACTTCCCGCCGAATAAACTATCAGGCGAATTTTAACGGTAATCAAACAGCGTTAAAAATCGCACTTGTCAGAGTGAAAATCGCATTCACGAAGGCGTTCCAAAATCCCGACGGAGAACTGTCAGGCGATCATTCGGTTACCCTCGGTTTCACTCGGCTCGGTTTTGGAACGATTTAGGGTAAAATTCGCATCACCCCGAGTGAAATCTTTGGTATTGGAACGCAACCTTAAGCGTTTTTTTTTCTCTCCTTGTTTTCTACGGATAGTATGTTTTTTTTTTTTATTGGCGGTTAGATCTTTCTTCTTTACCAGATTGGCGGGTTGGCAGGGGAGATTTGACATTTGTAAAAAATATTATGTAAAAGAAAACAATCATACTTAGCTGTCATTTGTCAATGGACGTTTTGGTGTTTCCGGCAGATGCTGATTGTTTTGTTTGGGTTTGTTTTATTACAGAAATTAATGAAAGGGCGTAGTTTTAAAATTATTCACACCTAGCACTAGATAAGGACACAATTTCAAAATGCCCAGTGAAATGATAACACTCCAACTCGGCCAATGCGGCAACCAAAGTGAGTACTCGTTTGCTGTAATAAAATGTGCGGTTATTTTTAAAATTAACTTTAATATATCATAATTTGTCGTAGTTGGCTTCGAATTCTGGAAGCAGCTTTGCATAGAGCACGGGATATCTCCGGAGGGCATCCTGGAGGAGTTTGCATCCGCGGGTTCCGATAGAAAGGATGTGTTCTTCTACCAAGCTGATGATGACCACTACATTCCACGAGCAGTGCTTCTGGACCTGGAGCCTCGTGTCATACATACTATCATGAACTCCCCGTACGCTAAGGTACGGTTTTAAGTAAATATTATTTATTGCAAATGGAAATATCTTAATAAAAATGGCTATGACTTACAGTACTAACTTACCTATAGATATAGCTTATAATTTCAACAGCTGGCAACAGCAGCAAATTAGAAAAATTTCAAAAAATGTTTGATGATTATTAATAATCTAGGAAATACTGTAACTTTATAGTTGTAACCCTTGATCATCAATTAAAGATAAATTTAATTAGGGTCTGAAAAGAGTTATTTGGTTGTACAAAGCCAAGCTGTAGCCAAAATGTAAGCAAACTTTCAACACAGATACTCTTTTTTAAATATGTAATTATAAATTCTACATTAGTCATCTAAGTTGATTTACTTATACACTTTTATATTCTCAGCTGTACAACCCAGAGAATGTATATCTATCAAAGCATGGTGGTGGAGCGGGTAACAACTGGGCTTCTGGGTACGCTCAGGGAGAGAAGCTGAATGAGGAGGTGTTTGACATCATCAACAGGGAGGCTGATGGGAGTGATAACTTGGAGGTAAATGACTTATTATAAGAAGGAGGCAGCATCATTAAAATCTTTTGTCGGTCAGATGACACCCACTGTTGAATATAAATGTCTTCACTGTAGATCTTGTTTATATTTTGTGTTTGTTTTTGTATTTTGTGTCGTAATTTTGTGAATAAATGATTTATCTATCTATCTTCCCTATATATCTTTTACAATAATACAATCCATTTATTCAGTAAACAGCATCAACACTTATTATTTATTTATTAGGTTACCAACAGCATGTACAATGCACTTTTAAATCAAAACATGGTAAAGAAAACAAAATTAGAAAAAAAAAACATATACTTACAGATTCAAAATAATTAAAGTACCTATTTTAACTATTTTTTTTTCCTAAACTGCATGCAAATAGTAGCTTCCTTCAGGGCTCAAAAGGTCCTGAGTCTATTTATTGGGAGGAGGAACCCAACAGTAAGTCTTACAATTGGCAGTCACCGTTCAATTAGTTTTTGTGTTATATTGGCTATCAGTTTAACATCTATATGATATCTTACCCATACTGCCGCTTTAGCTTGCCTATTCTATGACATTTTAGTTTTTTTTATAAAGAAAGCATTGCACTTACCTTTTGATCCCAAACTTATTAACCTGAGTAGTAATCTATGTAACACAACCCGAAATATGAATTATTTTGTATGCTTAATAATTATGGTGGTTTTATGTTTTAGGGGTTTGTTCTCTGCCACTCAATAGCGGGAGGCACGGGGTCCGGAATGGGCTCCTACATCCTGGAGCACCTCTCAGACAGGTTCCCTAAGAAATTGGTGCAGACCTACAGTGTGTTCCCTAATTTAGATGAAATCAGGTAAATTGGTTTAATGCCATTTTGGAAATGGTTTTGTTATGCCATTATTTATATTAAGGAATTAACTTTCTATTATTAAATCCTTTATTTGATCTATTGTTTTGATTGTAATTTTCATTGTAGTCTCAGTATTGTTTATTTACTGTTGGACAAAATATTTGCTGTTGCAATTTTATCTTCTTTTCTGAAATATAGCTTGCATGATTTTGCCGTTTTTGATTATATATGTATATTTTCATTTTTATCTACAGTTGGTAAACCCTTGGCATCATTTATCAATAATATGCTTCTAAGATTTTTAAGCACACATAATAGAATCTATTAATCTTTCAAATACTTCTTTGCTGGTGTTAGATCCTGTTGAAGACATTTGTCCATTCCACAGTGACGTAGTAGTGCAGCCATACAACTCCCTCCTCACGCTGAAGCGGCTCACAGAAAGCGCGGACTGCGTCATGGTTCTCGACAACACGGCGCTAAACCGCATCGCCAGCGATCGCCTGCACATACAGAACCCCTCGTTCGCGCAGATCAACACGCTCGTGTCTACTATCATGAGCGCCAGCACTGCTACCCTCAGGTGAGTAAGGAAGATTATGAGAGTATTTTTAGGGTTCCGTAGCCAACTGGCAAAAAACGGAATCCTTATGGATTCGTCATGTCTGCCACTTTTTTCCGAAACTATAAGAACTATACTGTTGAAACTTGGTAAGTAGATGTATTCTGTGAACCGCATTAAGATTTTCACACAAAAATAGAAAAAAAAAACAATTAGATTAGAACTGTAACTCAAAGTTTTTTTTTCATCAAACCCATACGTGTGGGTATCTATGGATAGGTCTTCAAAAATGATATTGAGGTTTCTAATATCATTTTTTTCTAAACTGAATAGTTTGCGCGAGAGACACTTCCAAAGTGGTAAAATCGGTCCCCCCCCTGTAACTTCTAAAATAAGAGAATGATAAAACTAAAAAAAAATATGATGTACATTACCATGCAAACTTCCACCGAAAATTGGTTTGAATGAGATCTACTAAGTAGTTTTTTTTTTTATACGTTATAAATCGTAAACCACAGTTTACCTTTCACTCAAGTTAGAACGAACTACAAGAAGTTTTATATAATGTTACTTGCTGTTACGGAACCCTTCATGGGCGAGTCCGACTCGCACTTGGCCGCTTTTTTAAAAATAATTCAGCTGCTTCGTTAATTCCATTACTGGAGGGACATGCAAAGGATGACATAAAATTTACATGAATCCTCTTCAAAGAGCAGGTATTCGTAAAATTTTCATTTAACTTCCTAAAAATTCTGGTAAACTATGTTATTTAATTTGATAAAATACCGATTTCTGCTCCCGTCTTTCTATAAAAATTCAGCTGCTTCGTTAATTCCATTACTGGAGGGACATGCAAAGAATGGTGTAAAATATACATGAAACCTCTCAAAAATGCAGGTTAGATACTTTATCTGATAAATTTAGAATCCTGCAAGGGTGCAGTTTTTTCTGACCTATAATGGGGCCTATACACATGGCGTTAAATGCTCGTTTGTTTCCATACAAACGCAATTTTTCTACATACCGTACTTGACGTACGTCCAGAAAATGCTCGTCGAACGCGTTGTATCGCGTTTGCCGGGCCCTTAATACTGTGATACATCATCTATGCTGCCTCCCCTAGAAAAAATCCCTAGCTATGTCAAAGCACACGGAACTTGTACGCCCACGCCGCTCACTCGCCGCTATGCCGCGCAGGTACCCGTCGTACATGAACAACGACCTGATCAGCCTGGTGGCGCCGCTGATCCCCACGCCGCGGCTGCACTTCCTCATGACGGGCTACACGCCGCTCACGGCCGACCATGAGCTCAATACCGTATGTGGCTCAACATAGCTTTAGTTACAGTTTATATAATTGACCACGCTGAATACGTTAAAAACAACCGACTTCAATCGCAGCAACTGCAATTTTGCTATGTTTTTGTTGATTTTCTTAAAAAAACGCTGAATCGATTTCGACAAAATTTATATGGGACCACCTGTGAAGTATACCCTTTTAAACAAAAAAAGAATTTTCCAAATCGGTTCAGGCGTCTTCGAGTAATCGGTGAACTGAACATACATAACAAAAAAAAATATTCCGACGAATTGAGAACCTCCTCCTTTTTTTAAGTCTGTTAAAAACTAAGCATCATCATCAACGAAAGACGTCCACTGCTGGACAAAGGCCTCCCCCAAGGATTTCCACGCCGACTGGTCCACGCTGCCCGCATCCAGCGGCTTCCCGCAACCTTCACCGGGTCATCGGTCCACCGAGTGCGAGGCCTGCCTACATTGCGTCTTCCGGTGTGCGGTCCACACTCGAGAACTTAGCGCCCCAACGGCCATCTGTTCTACGAGATTTGTGCCCCGCCCACTGTCACTTAAACTAATAACACGTTCAAAAAATAAACGACGTTTAAAACAGATGTGCTATAATGATGTTAAACAAAGTTTGAAGCTGACGATGATGCTGATTGGTTCCAGCGTAGTTTTCTCTAGCCATTTGTTATTGATACCTTATTCCCGTATACAGGCGCCAAAAATCCGCAAGACGACAGTCCTAGACGTGATGCAGAGGCTGCTGCAGCCGAAGAACATGATGGTCTCGCTGAGCCCCGACCGCGCCAACCAGCACTGCTACATATCCATACTCAACATCATACAGGTAGGATATGTTACAACTTCCGTTTACCACAATGTAATGTATGTTCGTACTGCCGGGTTACGGGTCTCTTTCTCTTCCACCTAACCTGGAGTTTGTAGAACTAGTGTGTGCCGCACAGACGGAATCGGTAATGTGTTATTCCCCAGTCATTTATTAGCCTAACCCCTCATCAAACCTTGGACACTCCTACCTGTCGCGTAATAATAACGATAAAAATACATAGCTTGCTAAAATATTAACTTTCCGGCTTTGCCGTAGTCGGATAAAAATATTACAGATTGATTCATCAGCTTTAAAACCCCTAATGGTCAATATGACGGAGATACGAATCTCTTGAGATTTTACCAATCGTGTCTCATTGGCTTAATCCCTTTCAGACATAAATGCAAAGGAGTTTTATTACGTCACTCCTAGGCACAAGTCTGTGCTAACATCTATTACGAGTATCTATCTAAATGAGCCATTCAACCCGCAGGGCGAAGTGGATCCCTCGCAGGTGCACAAGTCGCTGCAGCGGATCCGCGAGCGCAAGCTGGCTTCCTTCATCCCGTGGGGGCCCGCCTCCATCCAGGTGGCGCTCTCGCGGCGCTCGCCCTACGTGCACGCCTCGCACAAGGTGTCCGGCCTGCTGCTCGCCAACCACACCAACATCTGCTCGGTGAGTGCGGTGCGAGTGACTGTCGCGCCGCTCCCCTACGTGCACGCCTCGCACAAGGTGTCCGGCCTGCTGCTCGCCAACCACACCAACATCTGCTCGGTGAGTGCGGTGCGAGTGACTGTCGCGCCGCTCCCCTACGTGCACGCCTCGCACAAGGTGTCCGGCCTGCTGCTCGCCAACCACACCAACATCTGCTCGGTGAGTGCGGTGCGAGTGACTGTCGCGCCGCTCCCCTACGTGCACGCCTCGCACAAGGTGTCCGGCCTGCTGCTCGCCAACCACACCAACATCTGCTCGGTGAGTGCGGTGCGAGTGACTGTCGCGCCGCTCCCCTACGTGCACGCCTCGCACAAGGTGTCCGGCCTGCTGCTCGCCAACCACACCAACATCTGCTCGGTGAGTGCGGTGCGAGTGACTGTCGCGCCGCTCCCCTACGTGCACGCCTCGCACAAGGTGTCCGGCCTGCTGCTCGCCAACCACACCAACATCTGCTCGGTGAGTGCGGTGCGAGTGACTGTCGCGCCGCTCCCCTACGTGCACGCCTCGCACAAGGTGTCCGGCCTGCTGCTCGCCAACCACACCAACATCTGCTCGGTGAGTGCGGTGCGAGTGACTGTCGCGCCGCTCCCCTACGTGCACGCCTCGCACAAGGTGTCCGGCCTGCTGCTCGCCAACCACACCAACATCTGCTCGGTGAGTGCGGTGCGAGTGACTGTCGCGCCGCTCCCCTACGTGCACGCCTCGCACAAGGTGTCCGGCCTGCTGCTCGCCAACCACACCAACATCTGCTCGGTGAGTGCGGTGCGAGTGACTGTCGCGCCGCTCCCCTACGTGCACGCCTCGCACAAGGTGTCCGGCCTGCTGCTCGCCAACCACACCAACATCTGCTCGGTGAGTGCGGTGCGAGTGACTGTCGCGCCGCTCCCCTACGTGCACGCCTCGCACAAGGTGTCCGGCCTGCTGCTCGCCAACCACACCAACATCTGCTCGGTGAGTGCGGTGCGAGTGACTGTCGCGCCGCTCCCCTACGTGCACGCCTCGCACAAGGTGTCCGGCCTGCTGCTCGCCAACCACACCAACATCTGCTCGGTGAGTGCGGTGCGAGTGACTGTCGCGCCGCTCCCCTACGTGCACGCCTCGCACAAGGTGTCCGGCCTGCTGCTCGCCAACCACACCAACATCTGCTCGGTGAGTGCGGTGCGAGTGACTGTCGCGCCGCTCCCCTACGTGCACGCCTCGCACAAGGTGTCCGGCCTGCTGCTCGCCAACCACACCAACCACACCAACATCTGCTCGGTGAGTGCGGTGCGAGTGACTGTCGCGCCGCTCCCCTACGTGCACGCCTCGCACAAGGTGTCCGGCCTGCTGCTCGCCAACCACACCAACATCTGCTCGGTGAGTGCGGTGCGAGTGACTGTCGCGCCGCTCCCCTACGTGCACGCCTCGCACAAGGTGTCCGGCCTGCTGCTCGCCAACCACACCAACATCTGCTCGGTGAGTGCGGTGCGAGTGACTGTCGCGCCGCTCCCCTACGTGCACGCCTCGCACAAGGTGTCCGGCCTGCTGCTCGCCAACCACACCAACATCTGCTCGGTGAGTGCGGTGCGAGTGACTGTCGCGCCGCTCCCCTACGTGCACGCCTCGCACAAGGTGTCCGGCCTGCTGCTCGCCAACCACACCAACATCTGCTCGGTGAGCTATCTAGTTATGAAGTAACCAGTAACCCTTACTGTTCGGTGAAGCTCTTGTGAAGTAATCCTTACTGTTCGGTGCGGCTCGTTTGAAGTAACCCTTACTGTTCGGTGCGGCTCATGCGAAGTAACCCTTAATGTTCAGTGAGGCTCTTGAGAAGTAATCTTTACTGTTAGATAAGGCTATTATGAAGTAACCCTTACTACTCGGTGAAGTAATCCTTACTGTTCGCTGAGGCTCGTGTGAAGTATAACCCTTACTGTTCAGTGAGGCTCTTACTGTAATTGTGATCTTTTGTTTTCTCTGGTCTGAGATTTCAACAGACTATTATAGGTTGTATGGCTCCGATATTTTGTCTTCCCCATCTCTGACTAAAAAGAAACAAAAAAAAAAACGCATTTGGAAGTGTAGCTGTACGAGTCACAGTCACAGTCACAGTCATGTAGAGTAGCAGTGGACCATGTAATTTACAATATTTACTCTTCCCCCAGCTGTTCGACCGCTGCCTGCAGCAGTTCGACAAGTTGCGCAAGCGCGAAGCTTTCCTCGAAGTGTTCCGGAAGGAGCCGATGTTCCAGCAGTCCCTAGAGGAGTTCGACGAGTCGCGCGGCGTGGTGGACGACCTGGTGCACGAGTACCGCGCCGCCGCCACGCCCGACTACGTGCACTGGAACCCCGGTCGGTGACACACACACACACACACACGCGCTCATACACACACATGCACGCACACACTCACACATACACATGCACGCACGCACTCACTTATACATACACGCACGCACTCACACATACACACACACGCACGCACGCACACACACGTACACGCGCACTCGCGAACACACACACGCACTCACACATACGCAAAAAACACGTACGGCCGCACGCACATGCGCACACAGAGCGCGGCGTGCGTAGTGGATGACCGGGGCACGAGTACCGTGTCGATGGCTCGTGTAATCGCACTTTATAATATAGCAACCCACCACGCTACCTGACGGCCTCACTTTTACGTATGTTCTCTCAGATGTTCTTCGAGTAACTGTCAGAGAAAGTAATCCATATTTTCTTATTACAGAGAGCAGTCAAATATAACAGCAAACCGACCAAAGAACATTGGGACGCCACTAACAAATGATCGCGGCCGAGACTAGCTGCCGTCTCACAAGGAGGAGTCATCTCGTGTAATCTACTCGTTTATTAAGTGCCATTGTAATATAATCTCATTGTTAACAATTCTCGAATGTTAAGGGTGTAGCAAAAAAACCTGACCAGATAAGAGAGAATACTCGAATGTACTGCAGAACTAAGCCTGTTTATACGGTGTAATCGGTCATAGGAATGAAGTACAAAATGAAAACATACATATTTTGTATCCCAAGAAAATCAAATTCTTAGATTTGTCCGCGACGGAGCACGGTGCGGGTCCCCGCGGCGGACGTCCGCGCCGTGCACCCGCTTAACGCAGCGGACGCCCTTAGGTATATCAAAAAGGTACACAACACCATGTATGGCTTGTACTCATGATCTGGGGGTCCGTATCTTATCTGCTTTGGTGGGTAACAAGTCATCACTTGCTACATCCTCGGGAAAACTTGCCATCAGTCACAAATGCACTCCATGAGTGAAATAAAGGTTTTGTTTTTACCAGTTACATATTTATTTTATTTCCTAATAGTAGTACATACATACTTAACTCTCTCAACAGTCCTTAAACTTATCTAGCTCCAGTGCGTGCAAAACACGTTGTACGATACACAATACGTTAACTATTAATGTGCTATGGGATTACAATGTCAGATAAGCTTAGATTATAAAAAAACAATGTGAGATCCCTTCTTTTGGAAAACTTAAAAAAACATCATCGAGTTTGCAAAATATAATATCCAAAATTACTTTAGAAGTTAGCCATAGGTTCTTGGTGTTCAGCGTCTCTTAAATTAATGTTAGGGTCTTAAGGTTCTAGCGAACTGCAAAAGTGGAATGAAGTGCCAGATGAGGCCCAAGTCTTATAGTACAAAGAACATAAGCAACTCGCATAGAACCTTTAAGAACCTAATAGGCTTTTCATAAAACTGGCTGAGTTAGTTTTTTTGAAGATTCAAGCTAAAGTGAACAATTTTTATTTGGGATGCGTGTTCCATTATCATTTAACAATCAGATGAGATTAAATGCTCAGAAAAAAAAATACATTCAGGTGGTTTTACTATGTTTTTTTTTGTGTAGGTATATCGTCTTCTGTTTTTCAGCGCATCAGAGCAGATATAAATGTTCCGAATTACTTATTTTAAAATCACTTTTATATCAACTCTAATTATTGGCAATTATTTACAAGTATTTAGTTTCGTTAGAGCTTTGTGCCTCGAATCGTTGGCTCATAGTTCTGTGAATTTAATAGCAATGACTACAAAGTTTGATTTAAAAAATTTGATGATCTTTAAACACATTCGTAGTGATCTAAGTGGATGACTAAGCACACGGGCTGAGGAACTAAGCTGAATGAATCTCAATATGGTCTAATCGCAACATTGTCAACAGTTTTAGTTTTCACTTACACAATATGTATATGAATGAGATGACAATAATGTCTTTTTCTATACATTTTATTTATAGTTATTGACAATCTATGCTACAAATCAGCATAACGGAACTATGCATATTTTTTGTTTTCAAGAACAGTTAAAGAGCTAACAACATGGAGGTGGCCTGGCCATTACTGCAACATTTCGTGAGCAATCTTAGTACACATACATGCTATCAACACATATTAATTCTTTACCCAAACCCCAATACCTGGTAGGCTATATAAACATACAACTTCACCACATAAAAGAATAAATCAAAGATTTTAATCTATTAGGTAATCAAAAGTTTTATGTGGCATTGTACAAACATGCATAAACATCACAAGTGTTATGAATCGAAAATTGTAACACTAATTTTTACTATAAAAATAAATCACAATGTTTTACAATAAACTAGTGCATCAATGAAGATATTTAAACATGATAATGAATAATAATCTAACACAAATACTCTTAAAAATGGTGCCATATTAAAATAAAAAGCGATGTGTTAAAATATGGCGAAAATATAAAATAAAAACTACAACAGGGCATTTTAAGATGATTCATTTACCGGCGATTGTGAGTTTATATGTAACATTATTGAAACTGGTTACCCCCGCAAAGCTGTGCTGTCCAGCTTTATGCTTTCCTTATGAGATGATAATACTAAGCAGCCGTGTGACTCAACAGCATGAATGTGAAATACAAGTTCTAGCTAATTAATTCAGCTTTATCAGCAATATCTGCCAGAATGCTGGGCAACAATGTAGCTGAACTGCGGTTTGAAGGCCAGCCGTTAGAAACATTGATATAAAAATTTAAATATTCATACCTATAAAATGCATGTAACTATGAAAACATATTTGATAAAAAATGCCCTGTCACCTAACATATAAACACTTAGATTACATGTGAAACATATCCCTTGGTTTCACATCCAAACCATTACAGAACTTTGTTTGTACAGGAGAAGGTTGTCTCCGCGGCCTAGTGGCATGGCCAGATGGGCTGGCGAGGCTAGGAGGTCTGGCTCGGTGCCTGGAACTTGGGCTGAATGATGGAAGTCTTCCGAACAGGCACAGTATCTGGTGTGGGGATGGCATCTCCAGTTGGCAGTTTTGCGGGGACTGCTGGAGTCTTGAATGGTGCCGCTAAGTTGCTGGGCCTCTGCTTTGCCATTTGATAGTCACCAGAGTCAAAGAATTTTTGCTGAAATTAATAGAACATTGTTAAGCATAAATCACATAATGAAAAAGCTCTATCCTTGATAGAAATTCTAGAAAATCAGAAGGGTGTATCTAGAGGTTGATGTCAATGCTTGAACTCCGGTACTTACTCCTTTAGCTAGTCTTTTTGCTAAGAAGGCAGAATGACCGCTGGGCCCCTTGCCCAACATGGCGTTAGGAAACTTGGCTTTCAGCTTTGCTTCTTCCAGCTTCTCCAACTCCTTAGGCTGCAAATAAATAATATTGACATAATAAGTTTGCATAAATTAAAGGATATAGTGTTTTCAATGTCGCTAAATACTAGTCGTCAAAGTACTAGACAGGAATTCTTACAAAAAATATTAATTATAGCATTTATCATTTATAGTAGTTTTTAATTCGAGAGACTAGTTTGACATTTGGTGGGTTGCCAATTTTAGAAAAGAAAAAATAGTCATGGGGTGCAAGGCTACTTTTAATATCGAAATAAAGTCTATAAAATGTTGTAATAAAACAAAATAGCTAAAAAATAAATAAGCAACAGAAACTTTTTTCTATTACTTCTTTTTTTTTTTGTAACAAAACAATTGTAGGACTTTTGTAGTAGTAAAAATTGAAGGACAATTGTAACTGCGGCTTCTAGTCATAAGCGGACGGGATTTCAAAAATACATACTTGAATTAAAAACTTTTTGAATCAAAGTATTTCCTAGCTAAAAAAAAATCGAAGACAATACACAAAACAGTTTATATTCACCAACATAAAAGTAACACGAACATAGCCAAGTTATAACTTTGCTTTGCTTTGAAGCGAGGTATAAAATCTCATTGATGCAAACAACCACCAAAAAAAGATGTCGATAGAGTATACAACACTATTTTATATGGTATCATTTTTGCGTTTGACATGTCAACCTTATGTCAAACTAGTCTCTCGAATTAAAAATAAGACTATAGTTGTATCAAACTTTTGCATGATTAAAACATAGCTTCAATGATAAACACCTTTGTTTTATTGTCAGAAATGCCTTCAAAATGTCTACATACTATAATCCCAATGCTCCGTGGATCCAAACGGGGGGGGTAAATTTTGGTTGTTCGGATTAAACAGGTCCTGCTGTATTAATGAAAATAGTAGTTTATTTTTTACAACTTACGTCCTTTGGTGGTTCATTTTGGTCGACTGAGTCTCCCATGGCAATAATCTGAAAAAAAAAAGGTAATATTTCATTAATTGGACATTTTGGATTCTTAAAACCAAGCTAAATGTAATTCTTTTCGCAATATACATATTATATCAAATTGATATATCTAACTAACTTGTGGAAAGTATTCTCTTTTTATTAAAAAAGAATATTTACTCTTCTCATGACTTTGAGACTGTGGAAGTATACAATGAATATAAATAATAATAATATAGGAATAATGTTAGAGATTTTCCTATCAACGTAATATTTACTGCTGGTGCTAGTTAGTAGGCAGGTAAAAACATGTTTACCCACAATGATGACTTCCTACAATGTCACTGTGGAGAGAGGAACCTATTTCAACATCAAACATTTTTGGTGATACCTTCGAAATACTGATACGGACCAGTTCTCGCCAATTATTGAGCACAGAAAGGATTATTAATCTACATATTTTGTAAAAAATATACCTACGCACATGGGTTTCCAATGGAAATAAATAAGGACAATTAAAATAATGTTTCACTGAAAAAGTTGTTTACCTTGAGATATTCGTCGCTTTTCTTAAAAATATGGAAACTGCAATACAAAATCACTATCTGATTCAAGTTACGCAAGGAATAATGGAGAAATAAAAGAAAATAAAGCAGAAATTCTACGATGATTGCAAAATTCTTCGTTTGTCCAACAGCAAAAATGGCGTTTGAAATAATATGTTGCAGTGTTGCCGGCACAGAAAATGAAAAAAGTCCAAAACCACTCGTGAAAAGTTCCGTTTTGACTTGGAAAGTTCCATTAACAGGCCACAGTAAAAAAATTTCGCAACAGCGTGCGTGCGTCGCCGTCGCCACAACGTTATTGGCAACCAAGTAGGTACTAGACCCCACTATCATCGGCTCAGAAAAATTTCAAACTGATATCTGTCGGACGTGGTCCGTCCTGGAGGGAAGGCCAAGTAAGGCCACCTTGAGAGGCCTCTCAACCGGCAGCGTGTAGAAGAATCAGTTAATACCGCTGGTCTCCTCGAGGCTGCCGAGGTACCGCTGCACAATGCGGTACTTTTGGGGCTTGGGGTGGTGGCGGTGGCTGCAGGCGCAACGACGAGTGTCGCGGCAGCAGCGGAGTGGCGGCCGAGAGGCCCGGCACGGTGGCAGCGCCGTCAGGGACCGGCGCCTTTAACCGGGCCGCATAAGTGGCCTGGAGAGACGGCGTGGCGGTGGTGGTGGTGAAGCCAGGAGTCAGGGGTGCCGTGCTGGGCCCCGGCTTCACCAGGTGCTCGAGACCTTGGCGGAGCGTCGGGGCACAGGCGGAAGCGACCGGCTGGTTGGCGGCGGTGGGGCGACCGAAGGAAACGGGTAGGCTAGCTACGGCGGTTTCCGCTGGTGCAGGCGCGGGTCGCACTGCTATAGCAGTCCCGAGGCCAGGGGCGAGAAGCAGGTAAGGCCTCTTCTCCGGGGAGTAGCAGGGCGGTCACCGGCGCTCAACTAGCGGCGGAACCCCCTCGCATAGTTTCCTCGGTAGCTGAGGACTCAGAGCGGGGTGGGGGGCGGGCGTCAAGAAGCAGCTCCAAGCAAAAGCTCTTGGCCGCGATCACATCTCGTCCCCCTCCTCGTCGCGCGTCGACAAGAAATCAATATTTCTTAGTCGGGACATCATAAGAAAGTCACATAACGGCTGAGGAGATGCTCCCTTGATAGGCAGAACTTTCCTGCCGGAGAGAGCCGTTGGCTGGGGGCCGACAGTGACGGCGATGGAGTCCCGAGCGTGGCGAAAAAAAAGTCCCGATACTCAGGGGCTGGGACACTGAGATCTAAAAAAGGGCGAGCGAAGCGAGCCCGAAGAAAAATTTCAAAGTAGCGTCCGTTGTCGCGTTTTTAGCCACGCCAAACACCAGTTAAGTGAATTTGGAAGTTTCGCTTCCTTCAGCGCGAGCTTTATTTATCACTAAAAGTTTCGAAAAGTTCCGATGATCATTAAGTTCCGCAAAAGTTCCGCTGAAGCCTCAAAAGTTCCGAAATCGGAACAAAAAGTCCGCGCCGGCAACGCTGATATGTTGCCAGTTTTGGGAGTTTGCTCTTATGGGAGGGAAATTCACTGTTGTACTGTACTGTGTTACAACTTGTAACGTGTAAAGGTTTGGCCTGCGGTTTTGTGAGCGTCGACAGCCGTCGATAACATTTTTGTGTGACTGTAAGTGAGTGTGCGATGCATGAGCTGCAAGAAACTTATAACAGTCTTGAAATGATTTTTCATATCCTTCCTTTTTCCGCCAGTAGGGTAAAATTGGGGTTTCTGGATCACAATCACTCTTTCAGTTTTCAAAAACTTCATGTTTTCAGAGTGATTGTGATCCAGAAACCCCAATTTTCCCCTACTACTTCCGCTGCATTTACCTTCAGATTGGAACGGAACATTTCCCGTTAAAAAAAAGTTCTATTTTGTTTTTACCTTTTTTTATAAATATAAAGAAAAATCAATCAATACATTTTTTTTAATAAATACTTTTTATATTTTGTGGATGTATCACTTGGGTAAGGCTAGGCTCCAGTCTCATGAACGACAGCTGGTAGCGTAATGTTCTGCTAGCATCCCTGGAATCAAAGAACTACTGCACCAATTGTTATGTGTTATGTCAAAAATGCTACTGAAATAGTGCCACCCACATAAAAAAATTCAAAATGGATGCTTCAGTAAAATCTTCAGTGTAATCTTTGGTGAGGCTGTTAAATGAACGCGTTCATTTAGTACCCTCATCATGGTTCCAGCAAAACTAAAGCGAATTTTGAGATCAAACTAATGTCAAAAACTCTGCCTAAATAGTGCCAAAAAATCCAGAACCCTATAGCTTGTTATTTATTTAGGAATTTTGTTTCCTGATTTCGAACAAAAATATGGCCACACGTGCGTCTCGCGACACCGCTCACCGCAGATATCAGCAACGCGCTGCTCAACTTTTGTTGTTGCGGTGCCACAACGCTGATAATCTGCGGCAGAGCAGAACGCGGAAGTTGGCGTTGCGGCGTGGATGTGTTTTGGCCCTTAAAGTCATGGTACACGGGAGGAATGTAGGCCAACAATTCTAGCAAATCTTTATTATTTGCATCTGTTATTGTATTTCCATTGGGATATAGGTTGAGGTGTGTAACTGAACTAATGTACGCTTCTTAAAATTCATTGTTTCAAATGGCACATAAGACATATTCCATAATGGTTTTAATTTAAAAAAGAAAATGCAATATGGTGTAAGCTAGCATACGTCAAAACTGTCGTGAAAAACAGTGAATGCAAACACTAAATATGTTGCATTAACCTCTTGAATTAGTTAGGGCGAAAATACAACAGAGCGGCGCGGCGCCGCGACGCTGAAATCGGCGGCGCGCGTTGCGCCGTACCGCTGAACGCAGCGTTGCGCGGCGCGCGTGCCGCACCGCTCGTATCCGCGGCGCGCAGCGCTCGTAGCTGCGGCGCGCACCACTCCTAGCCGCGGCATGCACCGCTCGTACCCGCGGCGCGCAACGCTCGTACCGCTCATATCCGCGGCGCGCACCGCTCGTATCTGCGGCGCGGCGGCTCATATGATGTCCACAGTTTCTGTAGGTCGGACGCTTGTTTTTAGGATTCCGTAGCCAAGTGGCAAAAATGGAATCCTTATGGATTCGTCATGTCTGTCTGTCTGTCTGTCCGTCCGTATGTCACAGCCACTTTTTTCCGAAACTATAAGAACTATACTGTTGAAACTTGGTAAGTAGATGTATTCTGTGAACCGCATTAAGATTTTCACACAAAAATAGGAAAAAAAAACAATGAATTTTGGGGGTTCCCCATACTTAGAACTGAAACTCAAAATTTTTTTCTAACATCATTTTTTTCTAAACTGTAACATAATATAAAGGTTCTTGTAGTTCCTTGTACTGCCGCGCTTACGATAAGAGCAGTAAGTCCGAAATCTTAGTTTTGAGTAAATGACGCGCAAATTTTTCGATACAATTTTAACTGTGCTGCCTCGGTTTTTCAAGTTATATTAAGTTTAATTATTGAAATTTGCAGAGTAAATTGAGCTCCATCATTATGTATAGGTAAATCAATTATTTTTAAATCTTTATTAAAAAATACATAAATGCCAAAAACACTTTATACCTAGTATGAGTTAAAAGATTAAACACAGTAAGTATCTTAATTACTGCTGTTATGGTAAGTAATACATACATACAATACATACAAATCGGAGCTCCACTTATTAACGGGAAGTAAGTATACTTCCTGCTATAATGCTAAGTAAAAACTCTTAAAAATAGTGACTTACTGCTATTATGCTTATTGATATTTATAGGTTGCAGTAGAGCTAGAAAAATGCAGGTTAGACTATCTATCTATCAGCCGAAAGACGTCCACTGCTGGACAAAGGCCTCCCCCAAGGATTTCCACACCGATCGGTCCTGTGCGGTCCAGGTTAGACTACTGTGTAGAGAATTTTATGCTGACTTCAAATATATATTTAACTATTTTTTCGAAAAGTCCTACGTACTGCTCTTATCGTAAGCGCGGCAGTGTAGGTAAATTGCGGTTTACGATTGATGACGAATTAAAAAAACCTACTTATTTATTAGATCTCGTTCAAACCAATTTTCGGTAGAAGTTTGCATGGTAATGTATATCATATATATTTTTTTGTTTTATCATTCTCTTATTTTAGAAGTTACAGGGGGGGATACACATTTTACCACTTTGGAAGTGTCCCTCGCGCAAACTATTCAGTTTAGAACAAAATTACATTAGAAAATAAATATTGAGTTTCAGTTCTAAGTATGGGGAACCCCCAAAATTTATTGTTTTTATTTTCAACCAACTTCAAAAAAATGAGGAGGTTCTCAATTCGTCGGAATCTTTTTTTTTTTATGTATGTTCACCGATTACTCGACGGCGTCTGAACCGATTTCGAAAATTCTTTTTTTGTTTGAAAGGGTATACTTCACAGGTGGTTCCATATAAATTTTATCGAAATCGATTCAGCGGTTTTTGAGAAAATCAACAAAAACATAGCAAAATTGGAGATGTTGCGATTGAAGTCGGTTGTTTTTAACGTATTCAGCGTGGTCAATTATTGTGTGAAAATCTTAATGCGGTTTACAGAATACATCTACTTACCAAGTTTCAACAGTACATATAGTTCTTATATGAGCGGTGCGTGCCGCGGCTACGAGCGTTGCGCGCCGCGGGTATGAGCGGTGCGCGCCGCGGCTACGAGCGGTTCGGCGGTGCGGCGCAACGCGTGCCGCCGATTTCAGCGTTGCGGCGCCGCGCCGCTCTGTTTTATTTTCATGCTTAAAAATTAGGGATATAAAAAATAGTTTCGAGGCGCTTCATCATCAACGATCCGTAGAAAACAAGAAGATTTTAAAAAAATGTGACTTACACCACTCTTTCTCTCAGTGCCTCATTTAGGGAGAGTTATTTGACAGCAGTTTGGTCTCGAAATTCGCTGTAGTTTTGCTGGTGATCATGATGATGACGCTACTAAATGAACGCGTTATATCTTGAGTTTTACTAAAGCAGTCATTTTGAAATTTGGCATTAGGGAGGTACTAATTTACGTAATATACCACATAATAATTGGTGCAGTAGTTCCTTGGTTCCAGAGATGAGGCAGCTATCCGCTAGCTGCCTCATCTCTGGAACCAAGGAACTACTGCACGTTACGCTAGCACTATTTTTTCCTTTGGGCACTGTTTGGCAGTATTTATTGGCATAATCAGAATATCTAAATTCTATGATGAGGCTTACAACTGAACGCTTACTTCTAGTTTAGGTAGATAAGAGTATAAAGTAAAATATATCAGTACCTACAGTCCAACTACGACCTTTGGCGTGTGGTGAAAAGTCGGTACTAACGCCGCCGCCGCCATCTTGAAAAAACTGGCTAAGTGTGAGTCGGACTCGCACACCGAGGGTTCCGTATAAATTCATAATCACAGATGTCTTGAACTCTATATCAAATTCTCAGGCCTGCAATCCCTTGAAGCTGTAAAAAAATCAATCTTCTATGCCAATTGCCAACGCAATCAAGAGATACGACAGTTTAAGCCACATATTAAACTGTGTGCGAAATGGGTGGTGACGTGAGTGACACTAAAATGATCGAAGTGCGCTAGGCGGCTAATAAAGGCACTTTGGAGGGATTTTTCATGGCAGATGAAACTGTCACTGTATGTAAGGTTATTGAAAACTGTGTTTATATGCATTGCATTTTTCGGCAAAAATAAGCATGAGCCACGATCGATGCCAGTTGCGTTGTAAATTGTAAAACTATTGGTAATAGCATTAACTGCATTTATTAAAAATCCAAAAGCTAGTTGGCAACAAAAAACAACGGATAAAATAAATTTCTTCTTCTTCTTCAAAGAAAATTTCTTCTTCTTCTTCAAAGAAAATTTCTTCTTACTTTTCTAAAACATTTGTTTAAAGTATATTTTTCTTGGAGTACTATTCTTTTAAAAACTGTCGGGCACTTTGTCTACGCCATTGCTGTTCTTGACTCGTTTTTGAAAGGCTTTCTTCGTGGCTGACGCAATATAATAGTGCCGTAATACATTTACATTGGGCATTAGTTACAAAACGAGTAAAATGAATCTGTAAGTAAATACAGTTATTTAATTGAAAATATCATGCAGTTATTTTGTAAATGTATATTGTATTCTACGTAGGTACCAAGGATTACAAAAATTCTGCTTTCATTCAAGGATGTTTTATACGGATTTGATCTCACCGAAGCCTGGCGAATAACATTCGATTCAATGCTGTATGATCATTATTGTTCTTATCTTCTGCTAGTACTTCTTCTACATACCGGAATGTTACGCAAGTTCAATTTTTTATCGCTTGATTTCATACTGAGGTTGGAAAGCGTGTGTTACAGCTTGAAACCCTGTTTAAACAATTAATAGGCTTATTTTGAAGGTTTTTATGATTATTAATAAATTAATAATGCAAACATCATTTAATAATTATGTTTCAATCAAACATTACGTTATTTTATTAAAAATATTTGTTTGTATATTTACGTTACTCCGAAACGGCCATTGTCAAAAATCCGTCTTAATTACAGCCGCTAGTTGGCGCTGTCGTCGTGCACACAGCGAATACTGGTCTGGGAATTTATAGGAGTTTTGGGACCCTTGCATTTGTGACTGTGGATAGTTAAATATAGAATATTTTATAGACAAAGATAGCGTCAGATGAGAGTCTGACCTGACGCAAAAAAACGAACCAAATCTGGTTTTGTTTTGTTTGTAGGTCGCGTTCTTGACCAAGTAGACAACATCGATCCACTATACCACATATTGGATCAGAATAGGATATAGATCTACCGTAAATCTTCTAAATATGAAATGAACAGACTGTTGTCAACTTGTCAAGTA
Organism: Coleophora deauratella; assembly: GCA_958295455.1. Taxonomy (NCBI): domain Eukaryota; kingdom Metazoa; phylum Arthropoda; class Insecta; order Lepidoptera; family Coleophoridae; genus Coleophora; species Coleophora deauratella. The sequence goes on along the minus strand of OY282392.1, from coordinate 18,471,451 downwards.
TTATGAATTGATCTGGAACCGGCCTTAAATCACTGTATAGTATACGCACAGATTTTATAATACATACTAACGTACTGACTGGGGGAAGTGTGCGTTCACTTGGAATCCTCATGCTCGAATTTTGATATTCTGATTATGCCAATATTTTTTGTCTAATAGTGCCCAAAGGAAAAAAATGTCCTATCGTAGTTTCAGACAAAATCGAATTTTTCACTGAGGCTGCTAGCGGAATGTTTCGCTGGCAGCCTCATCTCTCTGGAACCAAGGAACTACTTCGAAACTCGAGCATGAGGATTCTAAGTGAACGCACACTTCCCCACTCAGTACCCTTCAGCGATCTTAAAGTTTGACGGGACCTGTACAGATACCTCATGTCATACAACGAAATGCGACTGCTGTAACTCGGGCTACTCTTCGGGCTATTTTTTTCTCTCATTGAGAACTACCGCTACTAGCGACATCTAGGGCGCGGGCTATAAATGAAGACATTCTGGTTGCTTACCTGTAGCTTCATTTGCTTTTGTTGTTTTTTTTTTTGCACATAACCTACTAGTATTATATTATCTGTGATATTACAAAATAAAAATAGGTACATAATTTGAAATATGAACAACAAAACGTAAACCACCCATTACGTTTTTCAATTGTATTGTATCAGCGCCATCTATCAATTCACGCTATAAACTGGTACTCAACTAGTACGTGTCATTCCTCAACTCTGACAAGTTAAGATGAAAGTAGTTTTGATATGCATCGCCGTGATCAGATAATTTGTAGTAATTGATAATAAAGTGCATTATCGGCCTTTGTCATACTTTTTGGTTATTACAATAATCAAAACACTTATTTTTAGCAACTTTGTGGGTTTTTTCTTCGTTTTGCATGAACTTCGATTACAAATCGATACTTGTCGTGCCATCTATTGACATTTTAATGAACTAAGGTTTTCGTTGTATGCAATGAGACCCCGTGGTATACGTTTTGTTGCAGTGTGACCATTTGTGGCAGATTTCTGCCATTTGGGCAGATTTGGCTACAAAATTTTAGCTCTTCTCTGGCAAATTATGCTGACGATTTTAAAAAGTGGCAGATTTTAAGGAAATCCTTATTCTTTTTGAAACACAAATAGAAAAAATAGAATTTTCTATATCTTATTATTTTCTATATCTTATTATTTACTTAATGTTTTATAACATAAGACAGTACGCAGTGCCGACTTTACCTATGGTACAGGGTGTGCAATGCACATGGGCGCAGGGTCTTAGGGGGCACCCCCCTTGGCACCCCCGTTGGCGCTGCTAGGGCAGGCGTGGATCTAGGATTTCGTTCAGGGGGGGGGGGCAAATTTTCAGTTTACCTTTATTTATGAAGCGGTCGATGGTATTAGACCGTGAATATAAAAAATCGCGAGCGTAGCGATCGCGAAATTAGTTAAGAAATGCCTCTATTTATTTGCATTTTATAAAAGTTTTAGTACTTCGGTCAGGCTTCAGGGGGGGGGGCAATTGCACCTATTGCCCCCCCCTGTATCCGCGCCTGTGCTAGGGTGCCTCTTAATATACCCTTGGCCCCCGTTGGTAATCCTAGGGCGCCCCTTAACATCTCCTTGGCACCCCCGTTAGCTCTCTTAGGGCGCCCCCTTAGCGCTCAAGGGCGCCCCTTAACATCCTCTTGGCGCCAAAATTGACGCTCCTGGGGCGCCCCTTAATATCCCCTTGACATCCCCTTGGCGCTCCTAGGGCGCCCCTTAACATCCCCTTGGCGCCCCCATTGGCGCTCCTAGGGCGCCCCCATTGGCGCTCCTAGGGCGCCCCTTAATATCCCCTTGGCGCTCCTAGGGTGCCCCTTAATATCCCCTTGGCGCCCCCGGGGCACTCCCTTGGCGCTCCATTCCAATTATACCATTTTGACTGCACGCCTTCTAGAGGGCGCCAGGGTATGGTTTACATACGAGCGCTACATAGGCTAGAGCCGCCTCTGACAGTACGGGGATTTCCCATTTATTCTATTTTTAGGAAGGTACGCCATATAATTGGCCATAGTTATGCCTTAAAGATCCAACTGACTTAACACATAAAGTACATTTTCCCTCGGGTACTTTAAATCTGTTGGATCTTTATGGCATAATTACGGCCAATTATGAACTGTAAGAAACTGAGATAGGGTTTGTTTTACTTATCAACTTAAAGTATATTATCCCTAGCTTACTTTAAATCAGTTGGATCGTTATGGCAATTACGACCAATTATGAATTGTAAGAAACTGAAAAAAGGTTTATTTTCTTACTAACTGATCGGGGTTCCAATCAATTTTTGTTGTTTGTCACATTATTCTCTGTTGGCGTTTAATACTGATCCTAATATATCTGATCCTATAATGAAGAGAAAATACGAGCGTTCGTACCGACGGACGTACGTATTTTATTTATTCATTCCAGTCCCCATGGAGGCAATAATGTGATGTCATATTTGGTATTTTCTAGAGTCGAGCTTGGCAGATTTTTTGCTAGTGTTGTCGGGCAGATTCGCCAGTTTTGAGATGGTCACCCTGATTTGTTGTGTTGTCTGAGGTTGTCAGTTGTCATTTGATTTGACATAGACAGGGACTTTTTGGCGGGAACTCGCGGCAAGAGTTTGTCATTTTTGTTTTATTATCCGAAAAAATAGATATCGTGGTTTTTAATGTATAATATTGATAGCGTATTGTTCAATAAAGTGCCATTTAAGTGTCTAATATATAGGATAATGAAATAAAAGTGTGTAGACCGTGTTTCGAGTGCTCTCAAGAAGTCCATGAAATCTTCATCAAAAGTGCTATCATTTTGTTGAAGACTAGAGAAACAGTTAAAGACGACAGAAATTGATAAATGAGAACTCAAATGAAACAGAAAAATATTTAGAGAAGAGCAAACTACGTTAGAATAGGCTGTATGGCCAGAGAAGCCTTTGCCTTTTCCTTGCAAAAGCAGGAAAGAACCAAACAAAAAAAAAAATTGACATTGACATCTCATTTCATTTCATTTTGTTTTGAACGCTGCCTGTGTAATTTGGCGCAAAAGTTATGTGAAATAAATATTTTATTAATTTACCACGAGTATAATGGATTCTTCCTTGGAAGACGTTGATGGCTGCATCAAGAGCATACACGTAAAAAACTTCTTCTGTCACGACAACCTGGAGATAAATTTCAACCGTAATGTGAACTTCATTGTTGGGCGCAACGGCAGCGGGAAGAGTGCTATTCTGACGGCCTTGGTTGTCGGCTTAGGCGGCAGGGCTTCCGCCACCAACAGAGGAAGCAAGCTACACTGTGAGTACTACAGAAAAACTGCGTATATACACGAAAAGCGATCAGTAGAGACCTAGGCTTCTCTTTGAAATTGCTGAAACTTGAAACTAGTCTATTCGAACTTCAAACAAAGAGGATGTATTCTGATACATCTTATCAAAGATAATTGTTCATAAGTAGGCACTTAAAATTAATTACTTGTATGCCTACTATCCATACATTCTTTACAATTGTGTTAAATTTTAAATTGTTGCACTTTATATAGATTTTCCTTAAAACTATTAACTTTGTGACTTTTTATTCGCCAACAACATTACTTAATACAGCAACATACAACCCTTCTTACACAACAACACATTTATAAAACATCACAATAGTGACGTGAAATGTTTTGTGAAAAATTAATGACAATAAAGAACAGCAATTTGCTGCTTCAAACAAAGTTATTAATTTATACGAAACGTCATGAGTGGAAAAACGTTAAAATGGCCATCATAGTGTGCCGCTGGTATAGTCATATGGTTTGTCAATTGTCAGCAAATTCAATGTCACCCTGAATAAATTAGCCAATATTCTGATCACAAGCTTTACAAGGGCGTAGACTGGTTTGGGGTGCACTTAAAAGGATTGCCTTTAGGACTTAGCCAGGAACGGGTATTTTGCATGACATTTACCATATTGTATTTATCAATTTGCAGCATTCATAAAGAAAGGTGCAAACTCTGCTACTGTAGAAATCAAGATCAAGAACAGTAGCCCTAAAGCTTACAAGCCTGAAGAGTATGGAGACTGCATCACTATTATCAGGAATCTCAATGCCTCTGGTGGCTCCAGTTATAAGATAAAATCGGCCTCAGGTAAAATATTAAAGAAACTTAACTAATACTATTATTTTTAATTAATGCAATAAAGTAGGGAAAACATATTCCAACCAAAGAAAAGGAGAAGGTAAACAAACTTATTAGGAAAATGAAATATTCATTCATACTTCAATTCCCTAATACAGTGTTTTTCAACCTTTTTTGATACCCGACCCCTTTACAAGTCAAAAAATTCTTGCGACCCCCCCCCCCCCCCCTAGGGCGATAAACATACAAAATGTTAGTGATTCAAAAGAATACATTTATAATTTTCTCCAATTAAAAAATGATTAACTTTTTAACGTCTCCAACATAAAACCACGTTTTAACAAATTGTTGAAAAATCAACAGGCCCAGCCTTCTTACTGGAATCGTATTTTTAATTGTAGTGTACCTATAAACACAAACTTTTACTTTTACCCGTGACCTCTTGAGAAAGGCTTTGCGACTCCCCGAGGGTCGCAACCCACAGGTTGAAAAACACTGCCCTAATATATCAACATACACATATACTGGTGGACAAAAAAATTTACTCAATACAAGGTTTGTTGCCATTAAAAAAAATAACTCAAGTCTACATAACTGCTAAACACTAAAAACAAAACACTAGAAAACCACCAAACTAAACTCATAAACAGTAAATGCTCAGTTTTTGAACTTTTACTTTAGTTTTTTTTTGCTAGATTAAGTTATTTTTTCAAAAGTCGTGCAACAAACCTTGAGTTGATTTACTCCACCAGTGTATTTCTAAAATATTTTTTTGTTACAACATCCTTTATACCTATATGAAATGTTAAGTGTACATTGTACAAACTCCGTGTGGCTCACAAAAATGATGATTTAAAAGTATGTGTACAATGCATCTACTTAAATAAATAATATTTTGGCTTTATACATACCTGCTGTTATTGATATTGACACTACATAAACTAGGGCTTTTACTAGTTTCTAAAATGGATTAGAAATAAAAATTGATGGAATCCAGGAGTTTACTTAATTAAAAATTAGTTCTTGACTAATAGTTTCATTTATTGAAATTGCAGAAAATATCTCATCTCACTAATATTATAAATGCGAAAGTATGGATGTTTGTTTGTTTGTTTTTTCCGCTTTCACGCCAAAACTACTGAACGGATTTGGATGAAATTTGGTAGGTAGATAGATAGATGAAACACTCGGCTAACACATAGGAATTCCTATAGGAATGCTTAAAGACTCAAAATTTCCACTTCGTCACTAGATGGCGCTATCTTAACATTTTCTTTCAATTCTGAAGTCCACGCGGACGAAGTCGCGGGCGGAAGCTAGTTTATAATAATTTTAACAGTTATTGATTGGAGCCTTCTGCTCTCTGCATTTTAAAAGTAGTAAAATTATCCTCAACAAGTATATTTTTATAGGTGAAACAAAATCAACGAAGCTTGAAGATGTGAATGCAATAATATTAGCACACGACATTCAAGTGGATAATCCCATATCGGTCCTGAACCAGGACGACGCTCGCAGCTTTCACGCCTCGGATGCAAAGAAGAAATACTCACTGTTCCGTAGAGCCACAAACTTAGAGAAGACTGAGACTAATTATAATAGGGCCTTGGAGAATTGTAGGAAGGCAGCCAACATGTGGACTAGAAAGAAAGAGGTATATATTATCACCCTTCCCTTTAATATAAAATAAATTTGAAGACCTATGTCAAGTTACATGGTATTGATGGTTTTTGTAATGACCACATGCCTGAATAATGGTTTAAACCTTTAAAATCTAAAAGTAAAATTAATTGATTATCTCCTTCCTTATTAGTATTGGAAACATAATATTACATAAAGATACATCTGCACTGTCAAAAACCTATAGATAGTTATTTTAAACCGACTTCAAAAAAGGAGGAGGTTCTCAATTTGGCTGTATGTTGTTTTTTTTTTGTATGTATGTATGTTGCGCTATTACTCCGCCAATTATGAATCTATTTTGATTATTCTTTTTTTGTTTGGTAGGTAATACTTCAGAGGTGGTCCCATATAAATTTTATCTAAATCGACTCAGCGCTTTTTCGAAAAATCAACAAAAACAAAAAACATGGAAAAATTGTAGTTGTTACGACTGGAGTCGGTTATTTCACGTGTTCGTCGATTTTTTGCATAATCATTTCTTAAGACCACAGAAATAGAGAATAGGTAGATAAATAATCAGTTTATACTTAAATATAAAATTCATATCCCTTGTAAAAAAATAAAAAAGAAAATGAAACATAGCTGGAGCAAAAGGCTAGTGCATATATTTTTTACATCTGATAAACTAGGCGACACGACATATAGACCTTTCCTGTGGTTTTTCAGTTATTAAAAGTAGAATTCAGCGAATCGTGCGAGATAGTGCGATATCTGTTTTATTTCTACGTACGCTATGAACCGCGGGCGGCGTAATTTATACGTAAATAAAGTAGTTATGGTTATATAAGGGGGTGAAACTTCATCTGTCGCCTTGTGTGCATATTGGCACCTTGATCACTTTCTTAAAATGTAACACAGTCCTGCGCCGAACTGGAGAAAGAGTACAAAAAGTGGAAAAAAAGCCACGAGCAGCTCCAATCGCGGGACGAGATCGAAGCAAAACGGAAGGCCTTACAGAACGAGTACTACTGGAGCGAGATAGCCGAGTTGGAGCGGGAGGTGGCCAAGCATCAGGAGGTATACGACAGGCAGGACGCGAGGATCAAGAAACTGAAGGACAAACTCAGTAAGATGGAAGAGAGTTTTGGGAGCAACAATGAGGTTATTGAGTAAGTTAAGTTTGATCTTTTAAAAAAATCACTAGACTATAATACAGTTCAATTTTATAGTTTTTTTTATGTGATAAGTGGCAAACGAGCAGACGGATCACCTGATGGTAAGCGATTACCGCCGCCCATAGACACCCGCAACACCAAAGGAGACAAGTGCGTTGCCGACCTTTATAAATAAAGGAAAATGGAAAATACTCTGTATTACTTGATTAATTGGTGGTTACCTATATATTAGAACTATAAGTGTTTATTATCTTATTCGTTTTTTATTATTCATAATTTGGAAGAGTATGACTCCAATCCCTTTTGAAACATTATTTGTTATATATTTTTTTAAAGAAGCGAGAGCGCACCTTTAATTAGCAAAATTACTTTAAAAATCCTATCGTCCCCAATTAGCAAACTAAAGAGCGAGCTAGAAGAGAAACGCCAACACAAGTCCAGTTTGGAACAACAGCTGCGCACCTTAGAGACGGACCTGCGCGAGATCCAGGCCACGTGGCGCAAGGCCAGTGGCGCCTTCAGCGAGCACCGCCGCGTGTTAGAGCGAGAGAGGAGGAAGATCGCCGACCTGCAGACAGAGATAGAGAATATTAGGTGAGTGGTATTGAGCAGAGTCGTAAGCTGCAGTAGTGAATTTTGTGGCGTTGGGCTTAACCTTTATGCGCAAGACGTGTATTAGCTGAATTATTCTTCTGTGCAGTAGCAAAACGGGGAAGCACGCGTATGTACAGGAAATAATGTACCTATTCACAACGCGGAAGAGTTTATTTCACGTTGAACTCCCGATCGTTCTTGTCTTCGTTTGTCCCTAGTGAGTCCCTCAAGCTGTGCCTTCAATTCCACGCGGCGATGTACTGTCGCGCGTATATAGCTTCGTCGAAGTGAGGCAGGCCTGGTTGCGACATCGGGGGTGGACAAGCAGGATGCCGAGATTCAGGGGTTCGGTGGTGTCAGGAGATTCCTTTAGTTTGACGCAACGATACTGCGTTTATTTTCTTAAACTTGGACTCGATTTGGTTATCTACATGACAGGCATTGCCTAGTGTAGGAACCAAGCTAACCTACCTGCGCACCCTCAGTGTCACATTTTCACATTATATCGTAACACAAATCTACTCGAAGGTGTCCTACTTAATGTCGAAATATTTAAGACGTAGACTAAGATACCTACTTTGTAATTTGTAATTTGACTGACTCGGTGGCTAAGTGGTTAGCGATCCTGACCTCTGATCCGAGAGTCGTGGGTTCGATCCCCACACAGGGCAAACTTTTCTGTGATGAGCAGAATTGTTTGCTCTGAGTCTGGGTGTATTATATCTATATATGTATGTATGTATTTAAAATGTATATGTGTATGTATATCAGTCTCTGGTTCCCAAGATACAGGGAATCCTAGTTTGGGGCCAGATGACCGTGTGTGATTTGTCCCAGATATTATTATTATTAGTATAATAATATGTACTATAATATTGTGGAAGAGATCTATGAACAATTTGTTATTATTACTAACATGGGATCCGTCCCCAGCTCCGGCAGCTCCGCGTCCCGCCGCTCGGAGCTGGAGGCGCGGGCGGCGGCCGCGCAGGACGCCTTGCGGGTGCTCACCGCGCGCCACGACACCGCCAGGAACGACGCCGCGCAGGTGTGTATCCTATTATATCTAGCTGATGCCCACGACTTCGTCTGCATAATAAGAATAAAATGTAATGTTTTTATATCCATATCTTGATTGGTTTCCCATACTTTTGATCTCCTATTTCACCCCGTTCAAGTTTTAAATTTTATATCTGTAACTCTAGATATGATTGGTTTTCCATACGAAATTTTATCCCCTATTTCACCCCGTTCAAGTTTTAAATTTTATATCTGTAACTCTGTAACTCTAGATATGATTGGTTTTCCATACGAAATTTCATCCCCTATTTCACCCCATTCAAGTTTCATCAGCCAATAATGGTATCAAATACGGATACGCCAGGTACGGACAGTACAACCAATGATTGACCACGCTGAATACGTTAAAAACAACCGACTTCAATCGCAACTCCAATTTTGCTATGTTTTTGTTGATTTTCTCAAAAACAGCTGAATCGATTTCGATAAAATTTATATGGGACCACCCTTTTAAGCAAAAAAGAATTTTCCAAATCGGTTCAGGCGTCTTCGAGTAATCGGTGAACGTACATAAAAAAAAAAATTAAAAAAGATTCCGACGAATTGAGAACCTCCTCCTTTTTTTAAGTCGGTTAAAAATACGGAAAGCTTTTCACCCCGATCACGATGGCCCTCCCCGGCAGGCGCGGGCCAACACGCAGCACGCGCAGTCTAAGGCGGACGAGCTCGCCGCGCGCGGGGCCCGCCAGCGCGACCGGATCCGTAAGACACTACCAGCGTCATCATCATCACGGCTGTTCCAAAATAAAACACTGAATATGCCAATTTTACAAATAATTTATAATAATAATATAATATCTGGGACAAATCACACACGGTCATCTGGCCCCAAACTAGGATTCCCTGTATCTTGGGAACCAGAGACTGATATACATACACATATACTTTTAAATACATACATATATAGATATAATAATAATATAATATCTGGGACAAATCACACACGGTCATCTGGCCCCAAACTAGGATTCCCTGTATCTTGGGAACCAAAGACTGATATACATAAACATATACTTTTAAATACATGCATATATAGATATGATACACCCAGACTCAGAGCAAACAATTCTGCTCATCACAGAAAAGTTTGCCCTGTGTGGGGATCGAACCCACGACTCTCAGATCAGAAGTCAGATCGCTAACCACTTAGCCACCGAGTCAGTCTTTTTCCAATTACTTTATCACATTTGATTTTACCGCATACACGAATACTTATTTTTGATAGCGCCTAAAATAACCGAGATACCGAGTTACAGGAATACGGCAGTCAATAAAGTATTTTAAAAGTCATAAGACAACAGAATTCCATTAAAATGTAAAAATTGTCGAAATGGCGTATTCAGTGTTTCATTTTGGAATAGCCAACATTATCAGCCAAAAGACGTCCACTTCTGGACAAAGGCCTCCCCCAAGGCTTTCCACTACGACCGGTCCTGCGCTCTACAAGACAAAAGACACTATCATTGTACCGTTACATTGTGCCACGCGATAAGAAGCCGACTTACATTGAATTCGAAATGAAAATAAACTATAAACTGATTTAACCTTATTTCTATGGCAAAAAAACGCATTACTAAACTTAGGGGTCGTCCATTAATCACGTGAGGCTCATAAGAAGGGAGGAGTTCAGAAAAAATCACGAAATATCACAAGGGGGAAGAGGGTTGTACTGAGATATCACGTGTATTTATTTTTACGTTGAACGCGCGATTTCTAGAGTAATTTCCAAACGTCGGACTGTTGGTGTATGTTGCTTTTAAGTGTTCCCAAGATTCGAAACGGTTTCAGGCTGTCAGCAACAACCTGCAACCATTATGTCTGTCTGGAAATTTTTATCACGGTGCTTAATTTTCCAGAAATAAATTACATTATACCTGTATCTTTTGTACCAAAAAAATACACGTGATTTTGGGTAGGGGGTGGGGGGGTAGTCTAAAACCTCACCCCGTATCACCAGGGGGGAGGGGGGTCTCAAAAGTTGCTAAAAACATCGCGTGAATAATGGACGGCCCCTTATATGCGATTATGGCAGGGTATTCGGCTAGAAGGGGAGATGGCAGGAGGATGTGTGCTTTAACAGAGCTATAACTAAGACACGGTGAAGACCAGTATTTGGATGCTCCAATTCAAGAAATCACTAAGTTCAAATTTGACGGTTTTGAATCTTTTTATTTTTGTCACGACATTCATTGTTAACTAAGGTTATCATTCTTTTAACAAATAAAACCTCTAAATTGTTTCTATTACTTTTATTTTTCATTATTTTTTTAACCTGCGAATATTATTTCAGAACACATTTAAAACAATAACATCAATGTGTCAAAAGTAACTTTTCGACTTAGTGATTTCTTGAATTGGAACATCAATTTAGACCAGCAGTTCGATTTTATAAAAAGTAACTCAGATGACTAGCAGTGAACATCCCTATTCGTGCGTCATTCAGGTCAACTGGAGCAGCAATTCCGCGAGCTGGAGTCCCGCGGGAACGACTCCCTCTCCATCTACGGGAACAGCATGGTGGAGTTAGTGCAGCGAGTAAAGCAGGCGGCCTCAAGGGGCGTGTTCAGCAAGCCTCCCCTCGGACCCGTCGGTGAGTGGAAGTTATCTTGACCGTTTCCGTGCTTGGCAAGGGACGTTAAGCCGTTGGTGCTGGCTGACGATATGGGTTGTTAATGAATAAAAAAGGTGGCTGCGCGGGTAGTGACTGGGACTTCCTAACCAGAAGTCTCGGGTTTATATCCTGGCCAATGTATCAATGAGTTTTTTTTGTTTTTTTTTTTATTCAAGATTTGGGAGCGTATAGTTTTTCGAAAGTAAGTGCATTTTCATACCGATTGTTTTAACGGTGAAGGCAAACATCATGAGGAAACCTGCACGTCTGATTACTAGATGACTATGATGGTCGCGTTTCACACGTTCTTAGTTATAAATCTTAATGCCCTACACGTGACCGCGGGTGATGCTAAGTGCAACACCATGCTGACTGACTCGGTGGCTAAGTGGTTAGCGATCCTGACCTCTGATCCGAGAGTCATGGGTTCGATCCCCACACAGGGCAAACTTTTCTGTGAAGAGCAGAATTGTTTGCTCTGAGTCTGGGTGTATTATATCTATATATGTATGTATTTAAATGTATACAGGGTGTTGTTTTGGTCGACAACGAGCTTTTCAGGGGCGATAGTATACATGATACTGATGCCAAAAAAATATAAAAATGGCACCTTAAATTTTCATAAGTAAATCTTAGAAAATAATTAATTATGGTATCCTTGTTTCCGTGCGTAACGTATTTTAACAATGAATGGTTGCCTAGCAACGAGGCGAGGTGTGCGGGGTGCGCGAGGGCCCGGTGCGGCGGGCGGTCTGCCGCGTGCCTCCGCGCCGAACCCGCGTTCCTTTGTCTCAGCGAGAGCAAGCGCCTCTGCGCGTGAACTTACGCTACGGCTATGATCAGGAACGAGTCTTTATTCAATAGTCGTGAACTGAGCGATGTAGTTGTTAATACATCGCTCAGTTCACGACTATCGAAATGTTTTTCGTGTGGTGTAAATCGAGTTGAGTGTGAGATTTGGAGTTATTTGGAGTGATGTCGCGCCGCCGTAATGTTTTACGCAATAAAAACATTATTTACAAACTCCGCAAATCGTGTTCTACCGAAAAAACATCCCATGCTCGAGATAGAGCCCAAAGGAGACAAGAGTTCAAGGAAGAAGCTGTCTTGGAATACTTCTCCCGACAGGTTCATGTAAGTGTCATTGACCTTTTTGTTGGAAAATTCGTGAATGATCCGGCCGTCATTGACTGACTGCGTGAACATGCGTTTTGATAATTTTAGGAAAATTTGTAGGTAATTTTTTCAGTAGAATCAATTTATAAAAAAAAATATTATAGGTATTTTCAGAACAAGTATTTTTTATACTTTCATCCCTTAGAAGGCCGTTGTCGACCAAAACAACACCCTGTATATATACATATACAGGGTGTAATGTATATGTATATATACAGGGTGTAACAGAAGTGTGTGACAATACTTCAAGGTTGGCTTTTACCCATCAAACTGAACAACTTTTGTTCTACAACTTTGTTGAAATCGCAAAAAATTTTTTGGACTCTTCATACAAACTTGGTTCGCCAGCTGATCGATTTGTATGAAAAGTAAAAAAAAAATTTTGCGATTTCAACAAAGTTGTAGAACAAAAGTTGTTCAGTTTGATGGGTAAAAGCCAACATTGAAGTATTGTCACACACTTCTGTTACACCCTGTATATCAGTCTCTGGTTCCTATAATACAGGGAATCCTAGTTTGGGACCAGATGATCGTATGTGATTTGTCCTGGTTATTATAATTATTATAATAATTATTATAAAAATGCAACCACCGTCTATATCTTGTGGATACTCGTAGTTACGGTTCAGTTGTGCTACTCGAAAAGAGAGTCGATCTCTCTCGATTAGTGAAATCATTGTTGCTTTCCGTCACTTTGAGTTATAGAATATTCGGCCTATCATCATCGACGTAGAAACAAATGGACTTCGGGTCAGCGCTCAAAAGTGTCCGAACCAAAAGAGTAGTAAAACGCAAAAAGAGGTCTAATTCGCGCCAGTCTTAATTCGGTCGGCCGGCTGACTGCGCGTCCAAAATGGCGTGCTGCGTCGTGAAAAGTTGTAAAAACTATTCAAGTAAAGTGAAAAAACAGGATGAAGTATCATATTTCCGGTAAGTAAACTCTTGCTTTAACATTTTAAAGTATTGTTTTGCTAAGAAACAGTAGTTTATTTTAATTTGAATTACGCATTTAGTTTGATTTCCATGAGCGAACAATCGAACATCACAACTTTGGAAGAAAAATGTTATAGAGTCGCTTCAAGTATAAAATTTCTTATTAAAATATTTTGTTACTTTTTTCTATTGGTTTTATTACATGAAATATTTTATTTATTTTAGCTTTCCCCGAGATCCTATACGTTGTGCACTATGGAAAAACGTTATAGCCGAATCGTGACGAGAGGAATACTTTGTTCCGAAAAAAATCCACTTTGTTTGCTCGAATCATTTTCACCCTGTATAATTCATATTTAAGCGTGTTTCTGTGTTTGTTATAAAAAAAAATAACAAGATTCTGCAAAAATAAAAAATACTTATAAAACATAGCCAACAAAAAAATATTATAAGTGAAAGCTACTCCATTACTTCTCTGTCTTCACTCGAAGCTGCGTAAGGTGCAGTACGTTCCAGTCGATGCTTCGTATGGTGATAAATTGTTGCAAACAAAAACAACCGTAATGCAATGACACACGATCTAAATTCAAATGTGTTGTTTCTATGCATATAACTACGTGTGTATAGGTTAACAGCGGACGCTTTTTTCGTGAATCATGTACTAGACCCGTCGTCCATTTGATTCTACGTCGATGCCTATCATAAATATGCTTTAGAGAACTGAGTGTGAAGCCAAATCGCCTTTTTAACATTTGTCTGTCTGAGGTTTACCAGTCAACTTACGAGATTCACGTAGCTGCAGAATTGACCGTGACATGTATTTTTTTTGATATCTGGACAGGTTCCTACCTAAAGGTGAAGGAGAAGCGATGGGGCGGCGCCTTAGAGCATATCCTGGGTGCTTCCGTGCAGTCCTTCTGCGTGGACACGCCAGAAGATTCCAGAAAACTCTTCGATATTATGGGCAAGGTGAGATATTCTTCCATTGAGTTTCGAAGTGGAAATGGATTTGGTAAAGGTAATCTGGAAGACGGTTGAACGTGAGTGGGACTTCCCCATTGTTTTTCACTCAATATGATTCTGAACCATATGCATCCGGCGACATCTTGCAAGCTTCGCTAGATCATCGGTCTATCTTTCTGAGTACTGACCATAGACAAGTTTTATGTAAAAACAAATTATCAATCTCGCAGCTTTGAAGGTCCTTTTTGAGTACGTCCAGCCAACTGTACTCGCACGGTGTGTGATTATATTCTTATTTTCAGATACAATGGTCTGGCAGTAAGCCCTCTGTGACTTGCAGCAAATTCCTGAACAAGACCCACGACGTGAAGCGCAATAAGGTGCGAGCGCGCGGCTTCACTTGCGCCTTGGACGCGTTCGATGTGGCCAACCCGGTGATAGCCAACTACCTCATCGACAACTTGGGCTTGGAGAGCGTCCTGTTGGTGCCTTCTCATGGTGAGGGTCCAGCGTCTATTGTGGGTTTTAAAGCGTTTTTAACCGACTTCAAAAAAAGGAGGAGGTTCTCAATTCGTCGGAATCTTTTTATTTATTAATTATTTTTTATGTATGTTCACCGATTACTCGAAGACGCCTGAACCGATTTGGAAAATTCTTTTTTTGTTTAAAAGGGTATACTTAACAGGTGGTCCCATATAAATTTTATCGAAATCGATTCAGCGGTTTTTGAGAAAATCAACAAAAACATAGCAAAATTGGAGTTGTTGCGATTGAAGTCGGTTGTTTTTAACGTATTAAGCGTGGTCAATTATAATTTCCTTGTTTGGTCATTTACAGTGAAATTGAAATCGCGGACCAAATTTTATCTTTGGTTTCTGCTTCATGTATACAATGTGATATTTTTAATGGGGGATGTCAACATAATATACAGGCTAATATTGGCTAATATTTGAGTCAAATGGCTTTTGTCCAATTTTGAACTCCATACAAATCGGTCGCCGTTTTTTTTCGTTTATTTATTTAAAGTGGTAAACAAAAAAAAAACACATTTGACCGGAATGAACCAGACAACTTTCGTATATTTAAAGTTTACATACTTACTTTTTTTTATTTTTCACTATTATATATATTTATTCACTAGAGGAGGATATATTTTTTCACTAGAGGAGGCCGTCCGTCTCGCGGAAACCGAAGAGAACGTTCCAGAGAATTGCGCCAAGATAGTCACTCTGGACGCTTCGGAGTACTACCCCGCGCCCAACTACCGCAGCTACGGCGGCGCCGGCCGCCACAGCCGGTTCCTGCACGTCAGCACTGCCGAGAGGAAGACGTGAGTGCTCAAGCTTATAGTATATTTTTTTATATCTTTTTATATTTTATTTATTTGGGATAATTAACAACTATGTCAAACTCAAACTCAAAAACTCAAAATGTTTTTTATTTAAGTAGATGCTTTACACATGCTTTTAAATCGTCAATATAGTCCCTACCACGCGGGACTTGTACACTCAACGTTTCGGGAAGTGTTTGCGAACTAAATAATACATTATAAGATATTAAGGACTAAATTATGTGAATAAGTATATAGCCCACAACATTATCCGCGGATTATATACAAACAGTGGTAGAAACAGAGAGGGAAGAGATAAAGATAAATATGCTTTTTTTTTTAAACATTACCTAGGATCCAAACAATTGTTTAGAATAGTTCGACAGTTTGGCCCTCGGGCACAGACGTTGGCGGGGCAACGCGGCCTATCATCATTACCGAAAGACCTCCACTGCTGCACAAAGGCCTCATCCAAGGATTTCCATACCGACCGGTCCTGCGCTGCCCGCATCCAGCGGCTTCCCGCATCCTTCACCAGGTCGTCGGTCCACCGAGTCGGAGGCCTGCCCACACTACGTCTTCCGGTGCGCGGTCGCCACTCGAGAACTTTACTGCCCCAACGGCCATCTGTTCTACGAGCTATGTGCCCCGCCCACTGCCACTATAATCGGCCCATATTGTTACCGCCTTGCCCTTTCTTCCCGCAAATACCGCTCTCTCTCATCAAATTTTGGAATACATAATAATTGACAACATTAAACACGATAAAAATAATCTACTTCTATCGAAATTGTTTCTGGGAGGGGAGATCACAGGCGTCTGTGATCTCCCCTCCCAGGGGACGACACGAAAGGGGCAAGATGCAAAAGCACCCTCAATCCCGGGCTATACACTACGTCATATACCGCGTCCGAAAGGTCGCTTTCAGCGCGGCGGTGGTGTAGGTTTCTATATTAAACGCGGCATACCTGCTCGCTTATATAAGCACCCTGTCTCTGACAATGGTGTCGAGCAAATGTGGCTGTCCTTAACAATTAAATCAGTCTGCATTATAATAGGAACTGCTTACCGACCGCCGTGGTTTGATACTGATGAGTTCTTGGACACCTTAACGGACTCTATTGTGACATTGGCACAATTTGACAGAGTCATCTTATTAGGTGATTTCAACATAAATTTATTAAATTCTAACGATAGCAAAACATTAAAACTAAATCAATTTCTAAAATCTACAGGTTTATATAATGTGGTGGACCAACCGACGCATTTTACTTCAACTAGTGCTACTCTTATAGATTTAATATGTACTAACTCTTCTGTTCTGAACGTTTTGGTCAATTACATTCCAGAATTGGGTGGACATGCAATAGTATCTGCAGAATTGAAGTTAAAAAAAGATAAAATTCCACGAAAGCAAATAACTTTTAGACCTATTAAGGATATCAACCTAGATGCTTTTAACGCTGATTTGGAATCTATAGACTGGGAATCCATTTTACTATTTGATACAATAGATAACATGGTTAGCACCTTCAATGAGTGGGTTTTGAATATTTTTGATATACATGCTCCGCTCAAAACAGTATTGCTTAAGAATCATCACTGTCCATGGTTGACTGAAAATGTTAAGCATATAATGCAATTACGTAATGCTGCACATAACAAATATCATAAAAGTAATAATGAAGACCATAAATCACAATATAAAATGTTAAAAAGTCTAGCACTAACTTCTTTGCACAGTGAAAAAAAAGCTTACTTCGAACATCATATTAATTCAAATATAAATAACGCAAAAAAACTATGGAAAAATTTAAAAAGAGATATCTTGCCTAATTTCAAAAACTTTTCCAGTTTACCTGATTATTTTGTAGATCCTAATGTAATAAATGATTGTTTCTTAGATGTTCCTGGAGATAACAGTGTTACAATTTCTCAACTTTCTTTCTATGAGTATCATTCACATAATGAGTCTACTTTTAAACTACGGACTGTACACGAAAACGAGATAGCTAAAATTATCCTCAGCATTAAATCAAATGCCCCTGGTATAGATGGGCTCAATAAGGATATGATCATTTTAACTTTACCTCACACTTTGCGTGTAATCACGGGTATAATAAACAAATCTATTTTATTAGGTGGTTTTCCATCTCTTTGGAAGAATGCTCTCGTAACTCCTATTCCAAAAAACAATAATCCAGAAAGTGAAAAAGATATTCGGCCCATAAGTATACTACCTTATTTATCAAAAATTATGGAAAAGGTTGTTTATAAACAAGTAATTTCTTATTGCGAAGCTAACGATATTTTACCTTCTTATCAATCAGGATTTAGAAAAGGTCGAAGTACAAGCTCTGCACTTTTAGACGTGGTTGACAATATTTTAACGGAACAAGATAAAGGTAACGGTACAATTCTGACTCTCCTAGACTTTTCTAGAGCATTTGACTCAATAAATATTCCATTGCTTCTCTCTAAGTTATCTTATTATGGATTTGATACATCAACTGTAAAATGGTTCGATAGCTATCTTACTAATCGACATCAAAGGGTAGTTCTGCGTAGAACTGATGGTTTGACTGTTGAATCTGAGCTTAAATCATTGATCAGGGGTGTGCCACAAGGCTCTGTTCTAGGTCCCTTACTTTTCATCATCTATAGTTCAGACATTATCAACTGTATTCAACATTGCCATTATCATCTTTATGCGGATGATCTTCAAGTTTATATTCCAGTAAATATTGAAAACCCATCTATTTCCATTAATCTTATAAACGAAGATCTGAATCGAATCGCAAACTGGGCAGCTAAAAACTCATTAGTCTTAAATCCTACAAAATCAAAATATTTAATCTTAGGTTCAGTAAAACAAATAGATAAAATCTCCAGTTATAATCCTACGATAAGTATTTTAGACGTATCTGTTGAAAAAGTAGATTTAGCACGTAACTTGGGCGTTCTTATGGACTCCGGACTTAGATTTGAGAACCATATAGTTGAGCTAGTTGGGAACTCCCTGTTTCGGCTGAAAACTCTATACAAAATCCGTACGCTAATTGATGTTTCCCTTCGAGTGCGATTATGTGAGTCACTTGTATTATCTAGACTTAATTACTGTATATCTGTCTATGGGTCTTGTACAACAAAGAAAGGTAAACGATTGATTCAACGTGTACAAAACGCTTGTGCACGTTACTGTTTTGATATTCCATCCAGAACGCACATAACTCCATTTCTAAATAAGGCAAATCATCTTAAAATGGAGGGACGACACAAGTTGTTCTTTTCTACTCTACTGTTCGGCGTCATTAAATACAAAGAACCTGACTATTTATATAAGAAGCTTGTTTGGTCTAGTCAGTTAAACAGCTATGGAACTAGAGCATCTAAATATCTACTATGTTGTCCACGGCATGCATCGGCAGCATTTCGTGGCAGTTTTAAGTATCTAGCCACGAAATGCTGGAATGATCTGCCGCCACCTATTCGTGGTGTTACTTCTCTTGTTAAATTTAAAAAGCTATATCGGTCTTATCTTCTTCAAGAGCAATTAAAATTATAACCTCCGTCTACCTGTCCTTTCTCTTTTCCCTTTTCCCTATCCTTTCTCCTTCCCCGTCTTATTCCCTGTTCTATCCCCATACAGCTTACGTCTTTGCTGTTATGTATATGATCCGGGATATCGCGATTACATCTGGTGTTTTGTTTGTTTGTTTCTTTCTTTTGTTTTATTTTGTTTTTTTTCTTTTGATTTTCCCCTTTGTTTTTTCTCTTTTGTTTTTTCCCTTTTATTTTGCTGTTTTTGTTGTTTCGGATTCACTTTTTGTTTTATATGTTTTGTTAATATATGTTTCTTTTATAGCCAATGTACTAGACATAAATTACTAAAATTTCAGATTATACGTACTATGTATATGGTCACACAGGAATTATATATCATTATTTTATTTTAGTTTGTATAATGTTTGCGCTGTTGGTGTGCGCATGTTCACTCTGCGCCCTGGCCCCGGTAGAATAACAGCGTTGCAGAACTTGCAACATCAAAGCTGAACCGGTGCCATTTCAATGCACAGTCACAGCCACGGTTTTTCTGTATTTTTTTTTTTATTTATATAAATTTAGTATTTAAGTTTCTTTCTAACATATGTATATTCTTTATATGCTGTGTGTTGAATAAAATGATTTATCTATCTATCTATCTATCTATCTGTGGAAGTGAATTATTATAACTGCGTCTATTCGATTTCCTAAGACGTTCTATTAGTTTTAGATGTACATATTTCCGATGGAGCGTGCTATGCTTGGTGTTTCCCTACGTGATCGAATCAGAAATGAGGAGATACGTAGGAGAACTAAAGTTACTAACATAGCTCTCAGAATCGCTAGACTTAAGTGGCAGTGGGCAGGGCACATAGCTCGTAGAACAGATGGCCGTTGGGGCAGTAAAGTTCTCGAATGGCGACCGCGCACCGGAAGGCGCAGTGTGGGCAGGCCCCCGACTCGGTGGACCGACGACCTGGTAAAGGTTGCAGGAAGCCGCTGGATGCGAGCCGCACAGGACCGGTCGGTGTGGAAATCCTTGGGGGAGGCCTTTGTCCAGCAGTGGACGTCTTTCGGCTGATAGATAGATAGATAGTACATATTTGCAGTTTCTGTTTTATCTCGTAAACTTGTTTGTCATCACATTTTAAAATTTTGTGCCTTACCTTACAATTCAAAGAATATGTGCTCGTCCGCAATGTTTCTCTCTGCGATTTTATCAAAGGTATTCTTAACTTTTGTTATGTCTCTCTAACCAGCCAACTGATGGCCGAGATCGAAGAGGCGAAGGCCGAGTTACAACAGCTAGAGGCTCAGGCCTCTAGCCTGGCCGAGGAGGCTCGCCAGGCCCGCGCCAACGAGACGCGCGCTTCTAAAGCGGTTCAAGCGCTTATGAGCGAGAAGCACGAGAAAGAGCAAGCGCTGCGGGCCGCCAATGCAGCGTTGGAGCAGTTGCAAGCGCCGCATCACGCTGTGCTGGTGAGAACAAATAAAAAATGATTTATTTCGAGCACAAGTCTCATATAAAATTACACAAAAATACAAACACACAAACATACACACTTATATAAAAATCACAAAAAAGAACATCACACACGGTCATCTGGCCTTGAATTAGGGAGACTGTATTATGGGAACCGGAGACTGATATACATACATAGATACGTTGAAAAAGCGAAGCAAGCGCTCATGAGCGAGAAGCACGAGAAAGAGCGGGCGCTGCGAGCCGCCAATGCAGCGTGGGAGCAGTTGCAAGCGCCGCACCACGCCGTGCCGGTGAGAACAAATCTCACTACTATCAGGCCTGTCTTATTTCGACGCAGCTATATACGCGCGCAAGAAAAACGCTTCGTGCGTAAATGTGGGATGTCTATTACATACATCCACCAAAAAATATGTATGCAAATACGGTGGAAGCGCCTTTCGACTTCAAAAATCTCTGCTACAGTAAAACTCAATTTGAGTTTAGAGTATCAAAAATTCCAAGTGGAGCTAACATAGAGTGCTGCCTCTGTCTTTCGGGAATATTCCCGGGAACAACACATCAGTATAATACTTCAGAGTATCGGCAATTTTGAATATTGATGTTCTGTTTTCGCCTGTAGATGGAAGAGTTGAATATATCCAAAGAGAAGACGCGCAAGCTGCAGGAACAACTCGACGAGTTTTCCACCAAGGAGCAGCAGTTTGAGGAGAAAGTCGAGGAGTACGAAGGGAACATCCGCGATGTCAAGAGCCAACTTGGACAGGTGAACGCCACCTGTCGGACGTTAAGTGTAAGTACAATAGATATTGTTTTGAAAATAATGTGATTTTTATTTGATGGTCCTTTCACAAAAGATACTGTTCAGCTTACTGATATTGATTTATTGGAATGGCTCTGTCCTAGCCACATTGTAGAATTTGCCGTTTTTTTTAATCTATAAACTGGCTAGTCGCTTTGTAAACTATTGTATAAAAAACCACAAATAAAAATGAGTCGATCGGATTGGTTGGCAACCTAGTCTGGTTGCCTAATGCCACCGAAAAAAAGGTTTGCATAACTCTACCTATAACGTTTCCACGACTAAAACCAGTGAATCGACTTTAATGAAATTTGGTACGCTTAATCGAACACTAGGAAAAGAAATATGTAGGTTAATTTTTTTAAATCCACTCTGACGAAGCCGATGGGCACACCTAACATGTCTAATATCCGACATCTGTTGTACATTGTACATGATCTCTTACTGTAGTTTTACAACGACCTTCACACCACAACAGGAGGAGATAGACCAGGAACAACTAAAGATGGACCAGGGCGCCTCCGAGCGGCACTCCTGCAAGCAGAAGCTAAAAGAGGAGCAGCAGAAACTGGCTCAAGTAAATAGCCTATTGCAGGAGAAGCAGGGGCACGTGGCGGGGAAGGTGGAACAGGCGCAGAGGCTGTGTGACAGGATAGAACGGCCTAGGTGAGTGTTGGTAGAAGAAGTTTTAGCACATACATATATGGTAATATTTTTAGGATTATCACTGTTCGCGGGGAAGGTAAAATATACAAAAAGGTACAATACACATCTACTTTAAGTATGGACATCTGAAGGAGTTATAAATCGCACAAGCACTCAGCAAGATTGTAACCCCTGTTTTTCATAAAGTCACTCAATAAAGTTTTACCGTAATTTTAAGTGATTCGATGAGCTGTGACAACCGAGTGTTGCGTGCCAGTTCCCGTTCCCATGCTTTGTAGTGGGAATAGATTTGTGAGGGCAAGGAACGTCACTTCTTCACGTACTAATATATAAGGTGCTACTTTATTAGTGCCCGATATTTTAGTCAGTGCTTCTACTCCTGATTCTGATCAACTTTCCCCAAGGAACCCATAGTCAAATCACAAAAAAAAATTTTGGATTCTTCATACACATCGATCAGCCGAGCGGCCAAATTAGTATGAAGAGTCCAGAATTTTTTTTGCGATTTGACTATGGGTTCCTTGGGGAAAGTTGATCAGAATCAGGAGTAGAAACACTGACTAAAATATCGGGCACTAATAAAGTAGCACCTTATATTAACGGTTATATTAACGGTTAAATGTGCCACACGATAAGAAGAATATATTTAGAATAGCATTAAATTTAATGCTCTTGCTTTCGAAACACTCCCCCCACCCCGAGTGTTGCGTGCCAATTCCCGTACCCATGTGTTGCGTGGGGAATATATTTGTGGGGGCAAGGAACGTCACTTCTTCACGTAGTAATATATTAACGGTTAAACTAACGGTTATATTAACGGTTAAATGTGCCACACGATAAGAAGAATATATTTAGAATAGCATAAAATTTAATGCTCTTGCTTTCGAAACACTCCCCCCACCCCGAGTGTTGCGTGCTAATTCCCGTACCCATGTGTTGCGTGGGGAATATATTTGTGGGGGCAAGGAACGTCACTTCTTCACGTAGTAATATATTAACGGTTAAATGTGCCACACGATAAGAAGAAGAAGAATATATTTAGAATAGCATTAAATTAAATGCTCTTGCTTTCGAAATACTCCTCCCCCCCTCCATCCATCAAGGCAACTAACCAACGTGGGCCGGGCTGCGGCTTGTGTTTGGGCTGGTTTAGCTGGTTTAAATAGCTGGCGTGCTAATTTCATATTCGTAATCAAAACTGTATAATTCATTATCAACCGACTTCAAAAAAAGGAGGAGGTTCTCAATTCGTCGGAATCTTTTTTTTTTTTTTTATGTATGTTCACCGATTACTCGAAGACGCCTGAACCGATTTCAAAAATTCTTTTTTTGTTTGAAAGGGTATACTTCACAGGTGGTCCCATATAAATTTTATCGAAATCGATTTAGCGGTTTTTGAGAAAATCAACAAAAACATAGCAAAATTGGAGTTGTTGCGATTGAAGTCGGTTGTTTTTAACGTATTCAGCGTGGTCAATTATTGTAATAAATACCCCATTTCTTCCCCAACCAGAGATTTAGCAATAGTGACGATGGAGCTCAAGAAGACGGAGCTGAAGCTGAGCTCCATCCGCAGCGAGGGTCTGTCCAAGCAGCAGGTGTCTGAGAAGCTGGTGGAAGTGCAGCGGAAGTACGTCGCCACCAAGGAGAAGCTGGATCGGCTGCAGGACCTCATTAAACAGGTGAGGTGGGCGACAGATGAGGTCATACTCGTAGGCAGTTTATTCAAGTACTGGCTGTGCTTTTCGTCACTTCACCTGCACGATTGACGGGATTACGTCAATCGCAATTAGCCATATTGACTTTAAAGTTTGTAATATTTTTGAATTCAAATTGCGGCGTGTAAAAACATAACTCCCATATTGACTTAAAAGTTTGTAATATTTTTGAATTCAAATTGCGGCGTGTAAAAACATAACTCACTCATGGAATTGAACAACTTTTCACAAGGAACCCATCTGAATTCTCAAAAAAAAAGTGTGGGCTGTCCATATACATATAATTGTTGATTGGCCGATTAATTTGTATGAAAACTTTAAAGTTAATTTTTTTGCAAAAATAAATATAGGGTCCTTAGGAAAAGTTGTTCAGTTTCATGAGTAGAACACCCTGTTAAAGCTTCCGTGAGTAGTCTTTTTATTTTATTTTATTTTATTTATTCGGAAAACAAACGGTTTTAAATGTCTATTTCATAATGCTAATTATAGTATAAATTAACCACTTATATGTTTTCGCATATAGGAAGCTAAAGACTTGCTTGTCTTATGGGAAATAACAAAATCTAACAACAATAGGTATAGTCCAGTAAATAAAAGATTTGAGGTCGCATTAAAGACACCTGGCTAAAATGGTTTGGAAATAAAAGAATTGGTGTTTTACTAAGCATTCGTGGTAATTTTGTGATTGTAAGGGCGTTCAACCCTTAGAAATACCTAAAGACGCCTTTTAACTTGTATACGCCAAACAATAAATGCACTTTTGGGGAAAACTGAGATTTATAACTATAGTTACCTTATAAATATGGTACTTAAGTTGTCTCTAGTTTAAAGCAATAAATTCTTAATATTACGATATTTTTTATATTATTGCGTGAAAAATAATACTTACAAAATGGAGCCTTCAGAGATTTTTATGTTTTTTAAGTCTAATTGTAAGGCTTGAACATGTGTTAAGTTTTCTCCTAGGTGACTATTTCAGAACCCAGTTAAAAAAGGTTTTTTTAAGATTTCTGTATTACACATTAAAGACACTAGAAATATTTTCTTGGCTGTGCCGTAACACTAATATTATCTATTGGAAATCATCATCGTCCCTTGTACAAACAAAGAAGTTTCTTCTAAAAACGCATTTTAACTAAAATATATTAGACATTATAATTACCTATATTTAAGTCTAATTGTAAGGCTTGAACATGTGTTAAGTTTTCTCCTAGGTGACTATTTCAGAACCCAGTTAAAAAAGGTTTTTTTAAGATTTCTGTATTACACATTAAAGACACTAGAAATATTTTCTTGGCTGTGCCGTAACACTAATATTATCTATTGGAAATCATCATCGTCCCTTGTACAAACAAAGAAGTTTCTTCTAAAAACGCATTTTAACTAAAATATATTAGACATTATAATTACCTATATTTCAAACGCCGAGAAGGTGCGTGAACTGACACGTTGTTGTACGCATAGCCAGTGTGCGACAGAGACGGAGCTATTGGGTGCGAAAAAGACAAGTGCGCGGATAGCTAGATGGATAGTGCGATAGAAATCTTTGAGTGCGAAACGCAAATGTGATAAAATGCACAATATGATAGGTAGTTAGTAATTATTTAATAATTGTTTCATAGTCATTGGAGTGTGGGCATGCAAACGTGTTCATACTACCGTCCTACTGATTTACCACATAGATGTACCTATAGTTCATTCCAATCAAAAAAGGCAAAAGGTAAACAAACGTAGTATGCAGATGATATTGACATGTGTCAGTTCCATAGTAAGTTTGTTTGGTTATTTTTGGATTGGAATGAACCATACTGTAAATTCACTTCAATAGAAGAAACTTTGTCCTATTGATTCGCCGAACACTTACATAACTCCAAAAATTATACATAATTATTATATTGTCATGACATGAGTGTCATTGCCATTTTTCCATGACTTTTCATGAGCCTGCCAAAGCAACCCCACTTCCGATGCCAATGGGCCTGTTCTTATGAAGTAAAAATTGGTAGGTATTTACCCTAAATTTCGCGAGCTAGATGCGACATATCGTCGTTGCGATTTACCGTAATTTTCCGAATCAAGACCTCAAACTTGGTATAGTTGTTCCTTAGGTGGTCTTAAGTGGAATAAGCCCGGGAGGCATCGGGAGGCATCACGGGGGCGGCGTTATTATAACGCAATAGCTGTCCACTTTGCTTGCGCTTGCCCTCTTGAAGCTCTCAGTAACCGACACGTTTCGTAACCCAACATACGAGTCACATGACCACACCAACGTAATTTTCTTCGCTTAAGGTACGCCTCAATTCCGTATACGTTTGTACGGTGTAGAACCTCTATATATCTTACGTGGTTGGACCAGTCGATGTTCATGATATCATGGAGGCAATGCATGTGAAATCTATCGAGGCAGCGTATTTCTTTCCTATTAGACTGGTGGCGAAAATAATAAAAGTGCTCTATTTACCGATTTCGTTTCTCTGGCTCCTATATAGCTACAACAAGTATCAATATTTTCGTCTTGATTCGTAGATCATCAAATAGCCAGTCATAAGAAAGGGGGAGGGGGGCCGACATAGCTATGATGAAACAAACTACCTTACAACAGGCTTTTTCGTAATATATGTACCAAGATGAATCCATCGATCTATACCTGTCGTAGCTCTATATAAACACTATGACTCCCACGAATTGAGGAAGTTCGGAATAACTTTGAACATGTACACCAAGATCTTAGTAGCTAATATCATGCGGCCGGAAGAATGTAGGTCTACGTTTGCCAAAAACTGCTAAAGATGAGCCAATCCCAATGATGTCAGGGTCGAGGTCACATTTGGATGTTATTGCGCTTCCCAAATACTTAAACTTCTCCACATGCTTAATGACATTCTAACCGAGATACATTTGGAGTTAGATTGTTCAGTTGTGTCCCCCAACATACATAATAACATCGATATTTTTTTAATCGTCAAAACTGGTCATCAGATATTAGGGGATTCCGCTGTAAAACGTAAGTCGTTCACGTTCCTTATTGCTGTAACTATATCGCATAAAACTTTGTTACGTGCCTTTATTCAGTCTAGGTTGAAAAGTTTACCGTCAGTTGTTAGTACGGACTACGGAAGTGTATAAATATGCCTTTTGGGATGTTATGTATGTGGCATCATAAAGTATGTTAACAACCCATTACGTCTCCACTGTAGGGGCACGGGTCTCTTTCCATAACTCGGGAAGGTTGGGCCATACTCCACAGACGGGAGCCAAGTCAGGATTGGTGAAGGTTGTGGGGCTAGTGGCCAACCCCAGTGTCAGAAGATTTTAAGCCGCCTATAAGGCCTCCAACATGGCTTAACGACTGCCATCTAGCGATAGCAGCCGGCACCAATGGCTTAACGTGATTTGCGAAGCACGGAAACGGTCAAGATAAATGCCACTAACAGTCATACTCATCCAGGTTATGACCGTGTCTGTAGTCAGTTAACCTGCGTGATCGACGCGACTATGAAAGCCGCACTGAGCCACGATCGCTTCTCATATAAAGTATATTTACTAAAATTAACATAAAGCTTAAATGTATTATTGAACATAGCTTTTGATCATACCCAATCATGGCAATATAGTAGATCCTATCCATTGATTTTATTAAAAAAGTCATGTATGGATCAGATTTGTATTCCAAAGTACCGACGGATTGTTTGTTTTCGATGTAAATCATATTTTTCTTCACGATTATAAATAATTTAAGCACTTATATTGTATTTCTTAAGTTAAGTGAATTTGTAATTCTTTTTGAGGAATAAATATCTGAAACCGTGTATGGATTTTATGGATTGGATTTTATTGTTGACATGAATTTTTAATAGAAATGAAGTGTTAAAAAAGTATGTGCTGAAGTAAGTTTCTTCTGGACTCAACGTTTCTTCTCGCTTCGCAAACATTTCCAGAAACGTTGAGTGTACAAATTCCGCGTGGTAAGGACTTTGTACTAGATAGAAAAACTACTTTGTACTAGATAAATAACCATTTTGTAAAAATATGTTGTCCACGTTTTTTGGATTTAATGAATTAGTTTTATTTTTTCTAGTTAAAGAACTTTTAAGAAGTCTTTTTTATCAGAAATGAATTAGTCTTCCTTGAATTATCCGAAAATGATATCACACTTGACCTAGTACATAAATTTATGGACGTATAAGCTCGAAAGAGGAGCGCGAGCGAATCAAACTTTCCTTGCCTCCCTTCGCCACTTTTGTGATGCCACTCGATGCCAATAGTATTGAGGGTATATAAGGAAGACTGTTTTATATGGGGGGATTACTTAAAAAAGTGTCTAGCTGTAAGCAGTGAATAATAGTTCAAGAATCCATCAGAGTGGCGCTAATGTACACAAGGATTATGAAAATAACATATGAAATATAAAACATTATTTTCTTATTTTATGTTTTAAAGTGCGTTATTACAAAGCGGGTTCTTTCCTTGTTTTCTTCTCTATCTCTAATAAACTATTTACCCTTTCCATAATTTACGGAACCCTATTCTGTAGTCAACAAGGAACCCTTATAGTTTCGCCATGTCCGTCTGTCTGTCCGCGGCTTAGCTCAGAGACTATTAGTACTACAGAGCTGTAATTTGGTACGAATATGCATATTAATCCTATATATATATACTTCCAGCCTCCCGAACAAGCTAGTTTTGAGAAGGCTTCAGTACCACAGACCACATACATACGCTGCGGCAGATTATACAGAAGACCGAAGAGTATAATCGACCACTATGCTTGGCGTCTGTGGACTATGAGAAAGCCTTTGATTCGATCGAGACCTGGGCTGTGTTGTGTTTGTGTTGTTGTTGTTGTGTGTTGTTGGACGGTGCCAGATCGATTATCGATACATCGAAGTTTTGAAGTGTTGGTATGAAAACGCCACCGTGTCGGTCCACCTCCAGGATCAGAATTCGAAACCTATCCGGCTGCAGCGTGGGGTGAGACAGGGAAACGTTATATCTCCGAAAGTGTTCACCACTGCTGCACTGGAAGAAGTTTTCAAGCTTCTGGACTGGAGAGGACTCGGCATTAATATCAGTGGCGAGTACATCACTCACCTTCGATTTTCTGACGATGTCATGATCTTGGCTAAGACCTTGAAGGATCTAGGCGCAATGCTCAAAGGACTCAGTAGAGTCTCCCAAGAAGTCGTTACCTGAGTGCTTATTTGTCCAATCGACGATGTTAACGAAAACTTTTAAATATAGTTATCATAAGGTTTAAATTTCCCGTTGATTGGTTATGCTTCTAATAATTTAGACCTTTAAGAACATTAAAAATATAATTACCTGTTGAAAACGCAATCTGTAAGAAATCCTTTAATTTGCGTGAAATAATCAGTAAAAACTTTGTTGTATAAAGTGTTGGTTAAGGACATTGAACAAATAAGCACTCAGGTGACGAAGTGGGTCTTAAAATGAACATGGATAAGACGAAAATCATGTCAAACGTCCGTGTTACACCCACTCCTCTGAAGGTTGGAGACTCTACGCTCGAAGTTGTTGATGAATATAATATATACCTGGGACAAACAGTCCAGTTAGGTAGGTCCAGCTTCGAGAAAGAGATCAGCCGTCGAATCCAACTCGGCTGGGCAGCGTTCGGGAAACTTCGCAATATCTTCACGTCCAAAATACTGCAGTGTCTCAAGACTAAAGTCTATGACCAGTGTGTGTTGCCAGTGATGACATATGGATCCGAGACATGGTCGCTTACTATGGGCCTCGATAAGAAGGCTCAAAATCACCCAAAGGGCGATGGAACGTGCTATGCTTGGTGTTTCCCTACGTGATCGAATCAGAAATGAGGAGATACGTAGAACTAAAGTTACTGACATAGCTCTCAGAATCGCTAGACTTAAGTGGCAGTGGGCAGGGCACATAGCTCGTAGAAAAGATGGCCGTTGGGGCAGTAAAGTTCTCAAGTGGCGACCGCACACGGGAAGACGCAGCGTAGGCAGACCTCCGACTCGGTGGACCGACGACCTGGTGAAGGTTGCGGGAAGCCGCTGGATGCGAGCCGTACAGGACCAGTCGGTGTGGAAATCCTTGGGGGAGGCCTATGTCCAGCAGTGGACGTCTTTCGGCTGATGATGATGATGCATATTAATCACACTAACAAAGTGGTAAAATAAAATCTTGAACAAAAACATTTTTTAGAGTACCCCCCCTACACGTGAAGTGAGGATGATTTTTTTCTCTCGACTATTCCATGGTATGGGGTATCTTTGAATAGGTCTTTCAAAAATATTGTGGGTTTGCGAAAACTATTTTTCGATTCATGGATCCGTTTTCGAAATATTAAGCTTTAAAGCGCATTTTTTTATTAAATTCATGTGACTCCCCCTGCCAGCTAAACGGTTATTTCTAGAAATGTGAAAAAAATTCACGGCAGTAGTATATTTAACGAAGTTAAAAGGAAAACTATCACAGCTAAGTAGGCTTTACAAGTTAACGAGTAGTAGTCAGTTTTGTAAGACGGGAGGTTTTCCCCTTGAAGCAGTGTCTGTCGAAATAATACGAAACCCTACACTGCGCGTGGCCCGACACGCACTTGACCGCTTTTTATACAATAACACCACCCTTATGTAACGCGTTTTGACGGACACTTTTCTACACAGAGACAGATCTCCTTACATCTACCCTCCATAGCCAAATTTTTTTTCTAGCGATGGATGCAATTATTTGCTATTGGTATTCCTTTAATTATCCGTAAATGATAATTATCACACTTGCCCCAGTACATATAGTTATGGAGACACAGGGTGTTGTTTTGGTCGACAACGGCCTTCTAAGGGATGAAAGTACAAGAAATACTTGTTCTGAATATACCTATAACATTTTTTTTAATAAATTGATTCTACTGAAAAAAATGACATACAAAATTTCCCAAAACTATCAAAACGCGTATTCATGCAGTCAGTCAATGACGGCCGGCTCATTCACGTATTTTCCTACAAAAAGGTCAATGACATTTACATGAACGTGGCTGTCGGAAGAAGTATTCCAAGATAGCTTCTTCCTTGAGCTCTTGTCTTTAGGCTCTACCTTCAGCATGGGATGTCTTTTGGAATAACACGATTTGCGGAGTTTGTAAATAATAATGTTTTTTATTGCGTAACACGTTACGGCGGCGCGACGCCAATCCAAATCTCACACACTCCACTTGATTTACACCACACGAAATATAAATCTACATCGCTCAGTTCACGACTATTGAATAAAGACTTGTTCCTGATCATAGCCGTAGGTGCCGTAGCGTAAGTTCACGCGCAGAGGCGCTTGCTCTCACTGAGAAAATGAGACGCAGTTTCGGCGCGGAGGCACGCGGCAGACTGCTCGCGCAGCCGCGGCCGCTGCCGCAGTCGGGGTCCCTCGCGCACCCCCACACACCTCACCTCGTTGCTACGCAACCATTCATTGTTAAAATACGTTACGTAAGGAAACAAGGATACCATAAATAATTATTTTCTAAGATTTTCTTAAGAAAATTTAAGGTACCATTTTTATATTTTTTTCGGCATCGGTGTCATGTATACTATCACCCCTGAAAAGCTCGTTGTCGACCAAAACAACACCCTGTATAAGCTCAAAAGAAGAGCGCGGCCGAATCAAACTTTCCCCGTCTTCCCTCGCCACTTTTGTGATGCCTCCCGATGCCTCCCGGGCTAACACTCAAGACCACCTAAAGAACAACTATTATACCAAGTTTAAGTCCTTGATAACACACACAAAACCCAACAGGTAGACACGTGACTGCGGATGATGCTAAGTGGAGCATCAGGCAACTGCCATCTGTACCTTGTGAATAGTAAAAAAACGTGCCACACGAAAAGAGGGAAAGAGAGAGAAACATTGATCAACAACATGTTACACTAAATCCCCAGCTAAGCTAGACTAGAAGAAAGAAATCGCGGGGTGGCGCAGGCGCCGCGCATGCCGCATTCCCCGCCCGCGCCCCCCGCTCAGCCCGCTCGCGAATTATAATTGTTATTAGATTATTACAGAAAATGTGCAACAGATTGACCGGGGATTTTTTTTAGTCTTAGTTTTTAAAAAATATTACTATTAGATTTCATAAAAATATTCGTAGTGTCTTTAATGTGCAAGGGTTAAAATCGAATAAAACTTAATAAAAAAATAAATAACAAAGTCACCTTGGAGATAATTCTCATGGTTATTGACAGTGGTTATGTACCCCCTAAGACAAAATATCACTCACCTTGCAGTATTTCTTTTCAAGTTATAATTTTTTAAATATATTATATTCAATATCTACTCAATGTTTTGATCTCGATCGGGGACGATTATAAATATAAATAAAACGTCTTATAAGAAGCCCTCATGTAAAAAATCACCAGTTTTCTATTTTTTGTTCACACTTAAATTTAATTTTGTTTCTTTAGGGGCTAATTACCGAAAAATTATGAAATACTCATAAGGGATTTTCATTAATTTTCATTTTGCCATTATTTAAGTAACATATTCTAAATTTTCACCCAAAGTGCATTAAATGCAACCTGCTCCATACAAAAATTCGTAGATTGACTGGACTAGTAATTAATTACAGAGACACAGTAAAGAAACAAAGAAAAAATTAAATTAGGGAACCATATCAAACCAGTTATTTGAAATTACAGTCTTAAAAGTAATCACGTTCGTGTTGAAAAGGTCTAGTTCAGGGAATTCCACAAGCCTGTTAAATTCAGTAGGAGCACGAATAAAAAATGTGTTATGCCTATACTTTGTGAAGGTTTGCGGAACGGATAAATAAATAGGATGCCGAATGGAAGTTCTTGATGGAACTTTTAAGTTAATAAGTGAAAGAAGCTGCGGAGAATCAATTTTATTTTGAGCTATTTTAACCAGAGATACTATGTCAACTATTTTACGTCTTAACTGCAACGGTAAAATGTGGTGCCTCTTACATCTCGCTTCGTAGCAATTATCATATTTTTTGGATTTATATTGTAAGAACCTCATGAAACGTTTCTGTATTAACTCTAGTCTATTAATATATTTATCATATTGAGGGTTCCATACTTCAGAACAGACTTCAAAATAGGAGGTTCTCAAGTCAACTGTTTTTTTTTGTATGTTTGTTACGCGATTTCTCCGCCAATTGTGGATCGATTTTCATGATTCTTTTTTTGTTTGATAGGTAATACTTCAGAGGTGGTCCCATATAAATTATCTAAATTGGTTCAGCGGTTTAAAAAAAAAAACAAAAAAAAATAGCAAGATTGTAGCTGTTACGATTGAAGTCCGTTTTTTAACGTGTTCAGTGTTGTTGATTATTACGCTTTATATGGGTCTTGCTGTGGAAAGCCTGTTTTGTCATTACTATTTTGATTTTTATATGTGGTGTGCTATGCATCTTATACTGTGCTCGGAGTTTCCATACGTGATCGAATCAGAAATAAGGAAAGTCGTGGAAGCTACAGATCGGCATAAAAATTCTTAAGGGGGGGATGGGGGAAGACTCAAGTTTTGATTATTGTTCGACTGTGCTTTTTTAATTGATTTTGTTATTGTGATGAAATATGTTGTGTGTATACTTCATTCCAATCAAAAAAGCAAAACGTAAACAAACTTACTATGGAACTGACACATGTCAATGTCATCTGCATACTATGTTTGTTTACCTTTTGCTTTTTTTTGATTGGAATGAACCATAGTTTGCTGAATGTTTATCTACTACCTTTCTATGACGATGTGCATCTCGAATCTGCCGTTATGAAAGTAACTGAGTATATCTCTCGGGATGTTAAAAAAAGCATTTGAGATTTTAACGGGTTTCTAAGAATGAAGTATAGAATATAGGAAAAAGATTGAAAAAATCCGATCAACCACTTTTTTTTTTAGTTGTCTATACAAATTCTTGATTTACTATTCAGGTGTAGTATGGGAATTAAAAAAAAAACTGAAGAGCGGATTTTTCAATATTTTTCCTGTATTATATACTTGATTCTGAGTAACCTCTAATTTCAAACACACTCTTTTTAAAACCCTGTATTGTGGTCGTGCGCAGATCAAGAGCACGGCGGACAGCCACCTGAAGTTCTGCCACCAGATCCAGACGTACATCGTGCAGCGCGTGCAGAACCACTTCCAGTGCATGCTGCGCCTGCGCGGCTTCGCGGTGAGTGTTCTATTGCATTCACCCTAAATGTACACTTGAAATGTTTTAATTTTTTAAACTTTATGTTACACAAAAGAACTAAAATGAAATTATTGTATCTTTACATTAGACTATGAAAAGAACAATATGTTAGCAAGGTTAATTAAATTGAATTTTGCGCTCCTCAAGAAAGCGTATTGGGTCCAACGCTTGTTCCAAAGAAGTTTTATATCGTCGCTCCGCTCCTCTATAGAACGCTAATACGTCAGTTTCAATATGAAACCGCGTGGACCAAGTTGAGGGGAAAATCTGAGGTGCGGGAGGGGGAAGCTTCATAACTGTTCGAATTTTTGAATCTAAGAATGTCATATGTTCGAATTACGACCTATCACCGCAAGATCTCAACTGTCTAAGGATTTAAATCGTCGAATAGCAATAGAGTATGTGAAAATGACAAAACTCAAAATACGACTGAAATATCTAGTGATGGAGGTAATAGAAAGAATCACAAATATCGAAAATTCTTACGATAATTTTTAAAATGAGGATAACAAAATAAATTAGGCATATTGTTCCTTGTTAAATCTTAATACATAAACAATACTAATACAAATTCACAAATATAATACAGTAAAAATACATATTAAAACAAAAAATATATATTTTAAAAATAAAAATCAAACCGAATCATAGTTTCCAAAACATATCTATAGCCAAGTTGGGCGGAAATGTTAGGAGAAAATTTTCCAGCTGTCGTGTCTGCTCATAGTCTTAATTTTCGTTTAATTTTTATTTGGGTTCCTTTGGAAACTGAAAATAATTAGAAGAAAAAATAAGTCAAATACATTTCATGTCTACTTTGGATAAAACTATGTAAATATGCAGTCGGATATTTTTTGCTAAACTTTTTGCTATATCTATCGAAAAGTCGATGAAGTGTTACATCACTACCATATGTTTTGCAACGAAGTTATTTAAATAAAAATTAGTCAATATATGGCTTACTTCTGGTATGAAACCCCGCACATTTGATTTATTGAGATGCCCGGTGCGGTTTCCGCATCAGACAACGATGCAACTTGGCATTTTTACGATAAATTTACACACATTTTCTCCGATGTTACCTCGACCATTGACAGAAATAGACTGAAAGACGAAAATTGAACAAAAATGACATTTCAATTTAACTTGGCCATGTGCCCACCTTGCGGCGAGCAGCCGATGCCCTGTATTGCTAGTCTATAGAGGGGAGGCCTTCAAAACCGGCCGTTTAAAAAGAGCATCTCGTATCTCGGACCTCACCAGCAAGCTCATGGAGGAAAGACGAAGCCTGATTCTGAAATCCTCTGAAGATGCTTGTCAGTATCGGCGACTAAACAGACAGATCTCCAAGTCCTTGACCCGTGATATACGCCAATTTAATACCAATCGTATTAAAGAGGCTATCGAGCGCAATAAAGGGTCAAAAGTATTCGCAAGGGATCTGTCTGCTGGTCAAAGCCAACTGACAAAGCTGAAGACCGAGGATGGCAGAGTCGTGTCGTCCAAGCCCGAGCTGTTGGAAGAGGTTGAGAAATTCTACGGACAATTATACATGACTACACGCTTACCTGTCAGCAATCTGGCTGAAGACCCGAGAGCCAGATTGTCCCGACACTATACCGAAGATATCCCAGACGTCAGCCTGTGCGAGATTAGAATGGCTCTCAAACAGCTTAAGAACAACAAGGCACCGGGTGATGATGGAATTACGGCTGAGCTTCTGAAAGCAGGTGGAGAACCAGTACTTATAGCTCTTCAGAAGCTATTTAATTCCGTCATGCTCGAAGGACGAACGCCTACAGCATGGCACAGGAGTATGGTGGTGCTCTTCTTCAAGAAGGGTGATAAGTCTCTGCTGAAGAATTACAGACCCATCTCACTCCTGAGCCATGTCTACAAGCTGTTTTCGAGAGTCATTACGAATCGTCTCGCACGCAGGTTTGACGACTTCCAGCCTCCCGAACAAGCCGGTTTCCGAAAAGGCTTCAGTACCATAGACCACATACATACGCTGGGGCAGATTATACAGAAGACCGAAGAGTATAATCGACCACTATGCTTGGCATTTGTGGACTATGAGAAAGCCTTTGATTCGATCGAGACCTGGGCTGTGTTGCAGTCTCTCCAACGGTGCGAAATTGATTATCGATACATCGAAGTGTTGAAGTGTTTGTATGAAAACGCCACCATGTCGGTCCACCTCCAGGATCAGAATTCGAAACCTATCCGGCTGCAGCGTGGGGTGAGACAGGGAGACGTTATATCTCCGAAACTGTTCACCGCTGCACTGGAAGACGTTTTCAAGCTTCTGGACTGGAAAGGACTCGGCATTAACATCAATGGCGAGTACATCACTCACCTTCGATTTGCTGACGATATCGTGATCATGGCTGAGACCTTGGAAGACCTAGGCGCAATGCTCGAAGGACTTAGTAGAGTCTCCCAACAAGTGGGTCTTAAAATGAACATGGATAAGACGAAAATCATGTCAAACGTCCGTGTTACACCCACTCCTCTGAAGGTTGGAGACTCTACACTCGAAGTTGTTGACGAATATGTATACCTGGGACAAACAGTCCAGTTAGGTAGGTCCAACTTCGAGAAAGAGATCAATCGTCGAATCCAACTCGGCTGGGCAGCGTTCGGGAAGCTTCGCAATATCTTTACGTCCAAAATACCGCAGTCTCTCAAGACTAAAGTCTTTGACCAGTGTGTGTTGCCAGTGATGACATATGGATCCGAGACATGGTCGCTTACTATGGGCCTTATAAGAAGGCTCAAAGTCACCCAAAGGGCGATGGAGCGTGCTATGCTTGGTGTTTCCCTACGTGATCGAATCAGAAATGAGGAGATACGTAGGAGAACTAAAGTTACCGACATAGCTCTCAGAATCGCTAGACTTAAGTGGCAGTGGGCAGGGCACATAGCTCGTAGAACAGATGACCGTTGGGGCAGTAAAGTTCTCGAATGGCGACCGCGCAACGGAAGGCGCAGTGTGGGCAGGCCTCCGACTCGGTGGACCGACGACCTGGTAAAGGTTGCAGGAAGCCGCTGGATGCGAGCCGCACAGGACCGGTCGGTGTGGAAATCCTTGGGGGAGGCCTTTGTCCAGCAGTGGACGTCTTTCGGCTGATAGATAGATAGATAGATAGAGGGGGAGCGGGGTGCATGTCTGTGGCTTGTTCTTATGACGTCTATAAGTTAAAACAACATAATGCCCAATTTTTCTCGTATGCAGATGACACTGCTGAAGTAAAGATTCACGAATGTAACGAACTTTTAAGCAATTGTACGTGTCCTGAAATTGAGAAAACTAGTGTCACGTAATACCTATAGTTCAGTCCGATCAAAAAAAAGCAAAAGGTAAACTTACTATGGAACTGAGACATCGTCACCTGAGTGCTTATTTGTTCAATGTCCTTAACCAAAACTTAATACAACAAAGGCTGGCCTACCTATGATTTTTTGCAAAACTGCGGCCATCCATAACATTTGCATGAATGAACCAAAGTATAAAGGAGCCATCACAGTGGGCAGATTAGCTTATATTTTGTAAACGTGACACTTTAGTTTTTGTCTATATAATTTTTGTTTGTATTGCTGTCAGCTATCGATTCATGTAGGTTTTATGACTGCCTGCTATTCCTTATAAAAATAAGCGAAATGGCGCACAATATATTGTAAGAAAAAATGTCCAGTAGGTAGGCTTAAATATTCAAAGCCTTTTCTAAACACAGGGCAGCATGGACATAGATAACGTGCAGGGCACGCTCGAGATAAAGTGCACGGGCCGCGAGTCGGCCGCCAAGCGACTAGCCACCAGCACGTCTTCCCTGTCTGGCGGGGAGCGCTCCTACTCCACAGTCGCCTTCATCATGGCGCTCTGGGAGTGTGTGGAGCTGCCGTTCTACTTTATGGACGAATTTGACGTGTTTATGGTAAGATCTTGGAGTAAAAATAAAACAAATTTTTATGGTACGTGCGATCGCTAAAGGTGGCGATTATGGCAAAAAAAAAGACCGTTTGGTGGAGACTCATGTTCTCCTGTGGATGTCTCGTGCCTGTGACGTTGGTGCAAGAAACTTGAGGACAGGACACGCTGAGAGGAGTGTCTATGTAGAGTATCTCCGGCGCATTTTTGAACCACTGAAAAGAGTGTAGCCAGTTTTGTAATAATATAATAATAATAATATATCTGGGACAAATCACACACGGTCATCTGGCCCCAAACTAGGATTCCCTGTATCTCGGGAACCAGAGACTGATATACATATACTTTTATATACATACATATACAGGGTGACTGGTTGAATGACGTATTTAAGGAGATGATAGGATAATTTACATACTTTTCAACCATATAAAACAAAAAAATCATACACTCAAAAAACACAAGTTACATATTTTTTTATAAAACGCTACTATTCTTGTGTTTCCTAACTCTATGCCTAGGTACTTACCACTTTCCCACAGCGTGCACCGTGCTGCTCGTGGTCGCTAAGGCCAATATCTTGGACAGGCTGATAACACACTGATAATGAAAAGATGGATCGTCTTCATGTAGGATACGTTACCCCAACCACTGGGATACCTGGAAATGCTTTCCTGCATTCCGCGTACTTCCACATGGGTAATAATCGAAGTACGATAAATTGCTTTGTGCGGGTTATCACTGGATAACGAAGGATTCCTTCCTCGTCCTTGATCAGGGTTAGGAACTGGAGGAAGGCCAAACGCACTAAGTCTCCTAAGAAGTCCTATGACGGCAACTTATGTAATTCGTGATACACTGCAATATGACGTTAATTCACGTCTAACAACAGTAGCTTACATCACATAGCACCACACCATGTCCCAGCATCCTCATTAGAGTACTGATAAGCCATTATCACTCACTATCAAGGCACCGAAATCCACGCGACAGCTACGTAAGTAAAACCAGAATGTTCGCGACGAACGGGACGCGCGTGGACGCAGCCACCCCTACGACAGCCCGCGGGCGACTGACTAGGGCTTGTGCGGCGCGGTGCAGGGCTGGGACGCGGGAGCAGTCACTTACGCGCATGCGCAGTATTGCGCAGTGGCGAGTCCGCGCCGCTACTCGGGTCATTGCCCGAGGCCGCGTACACGTGATTTAGTATTTAGTAAAATGTAGAAGTGAACTTTTTTTTTTTTTTTTTTTTTTTGGCTTCTACTTTGTAATTTGCCACAGACATTTTAAAAGGTTGGGAAACATCTTACAATATTAGCAAAAAAGGAAAGAAAAAAGTACGGAATTTGAAAAATAAAACTAGGATATTATATCAGATATTTACAAAAATAAAGTGTGTATGTACATATTATTATATAGATTATTAAATTTTTAAATTATTTACAAAAATAAATGAAGATAGACATAAAAGGATAGGATAGTTAATATTTGAAAGAAGACAAGAGATATTAGTAGGAAAAGGAATGTTTAGGGATACAAGCTGTGAAAAGAAAGAGTTGTGTTTTAAGAGAGGACAAGAAAAGAATAAATGAGTAACATCACCTTCTTCCTCGCCACATTCACATTGTGAATTATTTACAATTCCCAGCCTGGCAAGGTGGGAAGGCGTGCATGTGTGACCGAGCCTTAATCTTATTATTATACTTGTAGCCACCTTGTCAAGCCGAAACTTTGTGAACCACGGTTTCGTAGGAATAGTTGGTTGGATGGAATGATATTGTCTGCCCTTGGTTTGACCACGACACTCCCAAAGATCCCGCCAAGACTCTTGGAGGATAATCTTCGGAAGGCTAGCCAAATCGTGACAGAAGTTTTTAAAGGGGAATACGTCACCACACTCCACAGCATCCTTTGCAATTATGTCTGCCCTTTCATTACCAGTAATACCGGAATGTCCAGGCAACCACGCGAAACTGACAAGATATCCTCTGTCCAAGCACTTTTTCAAAACATCTCTTATAGCGTAAATTATGGGATAATGGTTTCTACAGGTGAACGGGAAATGACCGAGGGCGTATAAAGAGCTTAATGAATCTGTAAAAATAACGGTGTTTCTAAGTTTCATTATTAAAATATATTCTACTGCTTTGAAAACTGCATAACATTCACCAGTAAAAACAGAAGATTCAGGTGGTAACTTGATTTTCTGTACAATTCGGTATTGGGAATGAAGTACACCTACACCGACGCATCCGGTAGAAGAGAGTTTTGAGGCATCGGTGTATATCCGGTGCCAAGCATTCCATCTTTCACTGACAGCGTAATTAAACTGGGCATTAGGAGCAACGTGTTTTTTATCAATGCCAATGTTAAAATGAATATCCGGTGAAATAATTAATGCACTGTAAGGACTTTGGAAAATGGGTATTGATGATGAGCGATGTGTACGTGCCTTAACTTTGTTTGTGTACATTTGGAAGCTTTTTACTAGACATGGCAACTTTTTATGAGTCCAATATGGCGTTGTTGAAGTGAGGCTAGAAAGAATATTTATTTTATCAATGAGAGGATGAGTACTAAACTGTAAACTACGGAAGAAAAACCTGTTGGCAAGGTATTGACGACGAAGGTCTAGGGGGCTTCTCCAGATTCAACCTGCATAGCATTAATAGGCGAGGACTTCATAGCACCCAATATTACGCGCAGACACTTATTTTGCATTAAACTTAATTTTTGCAATCCTAAAGAACTTCCAGTTTCTAAGAAGAAAGATCCATAGTCTAATAATCATATAAAATGCTTCTTATAAGGGCATTGTATAATAATTTTAGTGAAGAGGGATGTGCACCCCACCAAACACCTGAAAGACATCTCAATATATTGATATTTTTTTCGCATCTTGAAACTAGGTAAGAAAAGTGAGGTAATCCAGACATTTTTGAGTCCAGAATTACTCCTAAAAATTTCGCTTGATCACTTACAGGGATGGATGTACCATCATACACAACATCAACAAAAGCAGGTAACCGAGCACGTGTAAACAGAACTACTTTACTCTTCGTAACCGAAAGCTTCATGCCATTATCGTCAAGCCATGATTTCAGTAGCTGAAGGGAATAAGAAAGAGAAGCGCAGGATTTGGATACAAAGTGTGAATTTATATATAGAAGAAGATCATCAGCATATTGAAGAGTATGGACTGAACCTTTTAAAGCTGTCTCTAAATCGTAAGTATAAATGTTGTATAAAGTTGGACTAAGTACTGAACCCTGTGGAAGTCCATTCCACACTGTTCTAGACACATTTTTATTGTTATCTAGTTGGATAAATCTTTCAGATAGCATATTAATTATAAAATTTGTGAGCATTTCTGGGACATTTAACTTTTGTAATTTTGTTTTAAGTATGGGGACCAAAACATTGTCATAAGCTGAACTTAAATCCAAAAATGCAGCTAACACAGATTCATTCTTAGAAAAGGCTGTAAAAATATCAGAAGTGAAAATGCCTAAATTATCATAGGTACTTTTACCCCTTCTAAATCCATACTGACTGCTGGACAGTAAACTTTTATTTTCGATGAACCACTCCAAGCGAATTTTTACTAACTGTTCTGCTATTTTAGCTAAAACAGATGACAAAGCTATTGGTCTGTATGAACTAGCCTCTGAGGCGGATTTGTTAGGTTTAAGTATTGGAATGAGATTTTGGGACTTCCATGTTTGTGGGACATTGCCTGAAATCATAACTGAATTTATTATTTCTAGATAATACTGTAAAGAATTATCATTTAAATGAGTCAAGAATAAATATAATATACTGTCTTCACCCGGCGATGAATCTTTTACACCAGAGAGAATACCTTTTAGTTCTATTAGTGTAAATGGTGAGTTTAAGTCTGATCTGTTTAAAGCTGCATTTAACGGGCGAGGTATTATAATTTCCTCTGGAACAGAAGGGGGAGCTAGGCGGTCCAAGAAACTTTCAGCAAGGTCTGGGGGAAAGATCTTAGGAGATGATGTATCAGCAAAGGCAGATCTAAACCGTTTAATATTATTCCATACAATAGATGTATTAACATCAGGGCAAATTGAAGAGCA
Organism: Coleophora deauratella; assembly: GCA_958295455.1. Lineage (NCBI taxonomy): Eukaryota > Metazoa > Arthropoda > Insecta > Lepidoptera > Coleophoridae > Coleophora > Coleophora deauratella. Next base: position 18,429,392 of record OY282392.1, on the reverse strand, counting down.
AAATCTCTTCCATCCTGCAAGCTTTTTTTCCTTTAATAATTTTCGGGTGATATTAGCTATTTCTAAGTAGTTATCAAAATTTTCTGTTGTCATCATATTACAGTAATCTTTCTCAGCTTGTTTTCTTTTTTTAACAGCTACTGTGCAATCTTTATCCCACCAAGGAGGTGAGGGGATCTTTCCTGAAGAACTATTTTTAATGGGAAAAGTTTCATCTGCAACTTCAATAATAATTTTACTAAGAGAGTCAGAGCAAATATTCTCATGACCCTGACATACATCAGGAAGGAGAGATATTTTTTCTTCAACCCTTTGAGAGAAAAGATCCCAGTTGGCATCCATTAGCCTATATTTAACACGGGGAGTACGTTTTATATGTATGTGTGAGGGAAGCGGCGGCATGGTGATTATTATAGGGAAGTGATCGCTACCAAATGAACTGAGAAGAGGTCTCCAGGTTAAAGAAGCAGCTAAATCAGGTGTACAGATTGAAAGATCAGGAGCACTGAAGCCCTCATTGGGTGCTGTTCGACGTGTAGGCAGACCAGTATTCAAGAGACAGAGATTGTGAGAATCAAGTATTTCTAGTATTCTATCACCATAATAGTTAGAGTTACTACTACCCCAAGATTGGTGTTGAGCATTGAAATCTCCTAACACTAAGAAAGGTTTGGGAATAGAGGAAAGTAAGTTCTCAAGTTCATTGAAAATATTTGAAAAGGGATGAGGGATATAAATAGAAACAAAGCAAATTTTATTTACAATAAGAGCACAGGCAGAGATGCCTGTGCTATGGGAAGGAAGAAAAAAAGAAGAAAAAGGAAGGGAGTTTTTAACGAGTATGGCAACACCGCCATACCCGTCTGGTCTGTCCTCTCTGAGACAGGCATACCCCGGGATATTCAGTGAATAACCCGGCTTCAGCCAAGTCTCAGAGAGGACAGCAATAGAAGGGTCATATTTATTCAACAAGAAAGTCATATCAGACTTCTTGTTTATGAGACTTCGAGTGTTCCACTGGATTATTTTGCTTAAATCCATGTTGTGGGACTAATTGTTTTATTAGATCAAAAATTTTGGCAGCGTTGGACGGTGAAATTTGGTTACATTGTGAAAGAGAAGTAATCAAGGCAATTATTATTTCAGCTACGGTCATATTAGTTTTCATTTATACTATTTGATTGAGTTAGAGCAACACCATTGGAGGAAGAAGGCATATAATCATATTCAGAGATTAGGGAGTTATGGGCCTCACGATCATATCCCTGGCTAAGCTTGGGAGGTGAGCGTGGTTTTAAAAATACAGTTTTTTTGTATGACTGCTTAGGTGACTGAGAGTTTATTATTTGTTTATTTACAGGTTTATTTTGATTTTGGAGGGATGCTGTTACAACATCAGCAAATGACTTGGAAACTGGAGGGTGTAGTTTTGATGCCTCAGCATATGAAATACAGTTTTGAGCCATGGATTTCTTAATATCTTTTTGCCTTGAAAATTCAGGGCAGGATTTACTGGTTGCATAGTGGTAACAAGAACAACATACTGCGGATTCCTCATCAATATCACAAGAGTCAGCTGTGTGACCTTGGCCACACTTGAAACAGCGGGGTTTTGATCTGCACTGCAGTTTCGTATGTCCAAAACGACAACAGTTATAACACTGAATAGTTGGATAGATGTACAACTCTACAGGTAAGGAGTTATAACAAACAAATACTCTTTTAGTTAGTACTTGACCATCAAATGTAACTACTACTGACTCTGTGTCTTTCCATTCGATAGTACCCTTTGAGATGTCTTTGTACTTGATTCTTCTCACTTTAATCACATTTCCACATCCGATAGGGACTGAAATGTTTTGTTGAACCTCTTCTAGAGACCAAGAAGCTGGTACACCACGCACTAGTCCCACCCTTGTTACATTGAAAGATGGAATGAACGCCTTTAAATTGTTTGATAGCACGCGTGGGTCAGAAATAAATGTATTGGCATCTTCATGTTTCGAAAAAGACATAGACAGGCGGTTCCGTCCGATTCGCTTTAGGCTACCATTAATTATATTTTTAAATTGGTTTTTCCGTAGGAAGTTGCCGAATTCTACTGGGTGGAGTGTCGTACTATCATTTGAGGCTGTTTGGGTTTTTTGGATATGCACTGTGAATGGAGCAGCATCCGAACTTATGTAAAGTCTGTTTTGAGGAGATTGGATCTGATTACTTGGATCAACAGAGTTAGCCTCAGGGACATTATCACTATGGACAAGAGCTGGGGTAGAGTGAACAAGAGCTGGAGTTGATTTATTAATACGCGTTACTTCGCAGTAGCAAGCCTCTGAGGAGTGAGAATGGGAAGACCCACTACGCCTCCGTTTTTTGTTACATGTTTTACAGATTTTGCAAGGTCTTACACGCTTACGTTCCGCCAATGGGAGCAAACCATCTTCTGTATCCATGGCACTAGACTCATTATTAGATACAATTATATTGAGACCTACAGGGGGGACCCCTCCCCCTGGGTCATCCGGCTCCCCCATAGAAGAGCAGAAAAAACTTACCTACAGGAACTTTACACAGAAAAACTAAACTACAATTATTATATACAATATACTACAATAAATTATTTACAAATAAATATGATGTTTGATTATAATATCCTTGAAAAATATTTTATGAAAATTTAAATTTTAAAAACACTCCCGCCTAACACGACGTTTCCCGCGCTTTTTTTTCCTAGAAGTGAACTTTAAAATTATTTTTTAAATGATGAAAATTAAGGTCATGTTTTTTTTTACATATTTGGAATGTGTACCAGCTTCTTATTCACCTCCTTAAATGCGTCCGTTGATTTACCAGTCACCCTGTATAGATATAATACACCCAGACTCAGAGCAAATAATTCTGCTCATCGCAGAAAAGTTTGCCGTGTGGGGATCAAACCCACGACTCTCGGATCAGAGGTCAGGATCGCTAACCACTTAGCCACTGAGCCAGTGCAGTGGGGATGATATGGGTCGTTTACGATGTGCCCCTTCGCAGGACAACATGAACCGCAAGTACGTGATGGAGATCCTGGTGGCGCACGCGGTGAAGAACGCCAACCGGCAGTACGTGTTCCTGACGCCGCAGGACGCGTCCAGCGTCACCGCCGGCCCGCAGATCAGCATACACAGGTCGCTGACACTGCAGCTTAGTCTTCTTCTTATAGAGTCGATGGCAAACTCAGATTCCTCTCAAAATCTTTTTTATTTTTTGATTCATAACTGGTAAGCCCTTGGCATCATCTCACCTGGTGGTAAGTGATGATGATGATGATAAAAAAAACGTGAAACAGACTATGATTAATTCACAAAACTGCGCACTATTCATTCGTTGTTCAATGTTCATGCTTTATTATTAAACATTTAATAACTTGTATGTAGGTATTTCTAATTAGCGTAGTTTTAGGCGAAACTCGTGCAAAAAGTTTACGCGGATTGACGGAAATATGAAGAAATATTAAGTTCATTTTGGAAGTTGTTCTGTTTTCAGGCATTTAGTACCCTATATTTTTTAGTCTTATGTTTTATTAAATTATTGTTAAAGTCCAAACTCGTTTGTTGCAGGATGGCCGACCCAAGACCATAGCTTTTAAGTATTTTACAATTCGAACAGTGTCATTCACAAGTAAGTTTTAATAATTAAGTATTTTAGTATTATGTCAATCCAGTGAGATTACTGTTTTTATGTTGATTATTATTATGAATATTTGTTTTTGTAATTACGATTTTAATTACATTGATTTTAAATTCGAGGTTTGTTATTTTTCTTACTACATGATCATCTTTGACAATTTTTCCTTGTTATTTTTCTTACTACATGTTCATCTTTGTCATTTTTTCCGTTGTCAAGTTTTTCTGATGAGCTATTAGGGTTGGTTGCCGGGACTTGTACCGAGCACACGTCTGCTGAGTTATTTTTTTTAATTATTTCTGTTTTAGAGTAGTCTCAACGTTATTTTTGTGATGGGGAAATTGCTGTGATTCCGACTTAGTGATAAGTGGTCATAAGAGGATAATTTGGGAGACAGCTCCGTTTTCAGAGTTCTAGCAGCAAACCACCACGTGGAGCGTCTTTAAGTGCTCATCACCCTTAGAGCCGCGTCTTAGACTTGACATTGGCATTTCGTCATTTTCTTTATTATAGATTCTCTAACTTTTTCTCTCATTTGAAATTGGCAAAATCACTCCTTAAATGAGATATGGATTGCCAAATAGAAAAATAGAATAGAATAGAGAAGCCATTAAAATTCTGTTTAGGGTGCGTTTCCTGGAACACATGCTGAATTGACCAATCCTATTGCTCGAAATGAAGTAGAGCGGAGATTTTGAGTAATATGGTTGGTCACTTTTGCACGTCTCCGCTTCGCTCCGCTCCAGTGGAAACGCACCCTAAACATCAGCGGAAGCGTCACTCCCATGACTGATATGACTAAGAGACGCCACAGACTAAGAGAGAGAGAGAGGAATAAAACAAAGAATATCATCAACACCATTTATTTATGTAATACTATATCGCCACAACATTCAATGTGTACTTATAAAAATGTGATCAAAATCAATGCTTTATTGCACAAGACTGAGTGAAAACTTTAGAGCACAAACACAAATATGGCTAAATTGGTGGTTTTCATTCATGTCTCATCGTAACGTTTATGTATGTACGTGACTTTATTTAACAGTCGCAAAAAAATATTCAGAAAATGTTTTCAATCCGGTACTGTTATCAAATGGCGCTACTTCACGAACAAACCTTTCTGAGATCACTCACACGCATACTAGTCTGACTGAATTGAAAAAATCTACTAAACATTAAATTTTTATATTAGTTTCAAATAAATTGATATAAAAATAACTTACGTCTAAAAGCACACTATTACCGCTACAATATAGTTAAATTATTCTGATATAATGTAACAAATCTAAGTCTTATTTATAAGGCGTTGTTTTCGCCTTAGTTATAAGCGTAATCGTTCGACTTAATTCTACTTCAATTTACTAAACATTACCCGGTTTGGAGAATATTGTTATGTCCCGTTCTAGAACAAACAGGTGAGATTAACCTGACAAGAGTCTGTCCCTTTCACACTTAAAAGATTTACATTAAGCTATCCTGCTGTCAGGGCAATAACTACTCTCACGTAGTGTTCTGGAACGCTTCCTTATGTTATCTCTTAAATTATGGGCACTAGTTAAACTGAGACAGCACATAAATAAGGACTTAAAGAAAAAATCTAACTAACCAGGATGATTATTAATAATGAATTGTTAATAAATATTATATTTTTTATTTTTAACACTTGTTTAAAACGGCCGCTTTTAGCATGTTTAATTTTAGCTATAGACAGAAGTTTATTGCTATTTTTAACCGACTTCAAAAAAAGGAGGAGGTTCTCAATTCGTCGGAATCTTTTTTTTTTAATGTATGTTCACCGATTACTCGAAGACGCCTGAACCGATTTGGAAAATTCTTTTTTTGTTTAAAAGGGTATACTTCACAGGTGGTCCCATATAGATTTTATCGAAATCGATTCAGCGGTTTTTGAGAAAATCAACAAAAACATATCAAAATTGGAGTTGTTGCGATTGAAGTCGGTTGTTTTTAACGTATTCAGCGTGGTCAATTATTGAAGGTATTTAACGAACCGAACTTTCAGTAATTATTTTGGTTGGAAGGGTTTATTTTTCAAAAGTGGCAGTGCTTTCTCGGCTATTAAGGCCTTACTTATGTTTTGCAGTCTGTTAAATTGTGCAGTGTACAGACAGACAATATGTGAGGATTTTTGGTTGATTCCTTATCTTTAAAATTAGGCTTACAGTTATGTGATTGATTACATACAATGAATTTAAATATATTTTATGTACAGTGGCAATGCTTATGAGATTTAAAAAACATATTTTTATGTATTTTTTCTTTTTGTGATTCAATAAAACAATTCTGTTACAGGTAAAATGTTTTCTAAATGTTGAATAATTCTCACGTGAAACTTAAGTGCGAAAATACATAGTGCAATGAAAGCTATCGAATTACTTATAAAAGTATAACTTAGGAAGAGAAAATAAGTTAAATTATACTAATAAAGCAGAGGTGTTCGCAAATAAATAAAGTGTGAAAATTATCTCTCACGTGCTGGATATGGCTACATATCTGGATTTGTCCATAACGTTCCATAGACACGGCGAAAGGTTGGACAAAAAACGCACAAATATGCGGCAATCATACAAAGTTGCATGAGATACAAATAAAGACTTTTTCGTGTGTTAATTTTAACTATGGTAATTACATAACGTAAGGTTACATAGTTTCGTTGGTAAAGTTATTTAATTTCGAATACATGTCTTATGTGCGTCTGTCGTTCTTTTCACCGTGATGAAATATATTTTATAAAGATAACATTAGTAGGTACATTTTGTACACAAATCTTGAAACAACACAAATCCAGCAGTCTTTGGTTAAACTTTGAAAATTACCAGCAACAATTTGTTCTACTATATCGAATTTGATAACTTAAAGTGTTAAAGTTTTTATTAGAAAATGTAAGATATCTAAGTCCATAACCAAATCAGTCTCGTGAACAATTTTTGTTCTAAGATAATAGCCAGCGCTACCGAGAAAATAAACTTACGCTGTGAAATAGGGCAGTGTTTTCAAAAGGACATCTCGATAATTTATTAATGTAACGAGATGCGTCCCTGATTAGTTATTTTCGCGACCACGCTCAATTAAAATTACATTTTATTTATTTACACATGTTTTAGAGTTGGAACTCAATAAGTTGTGAAGTTGTCATATTCCATAAATTCAAATTTTCGGACATGGAAAAGTAGATATCACATAGACATACATAGTAAAAGATAGAGCTCAAAATTTTTAAGCCAAATGCTTGCACAGGTAGAGAGTGCTGCAGTGCAGATATAAAGCACGGGAGTTAGACTCGAAATGTTTTATATAACATTTGATTTTGATGTGCGATGATAGATAGGTGATAGTGCATTTGATTTACCAAATATATAGTTAATAATATGATACGTATTTATTTATGAATTATTATAGTTTTAACATGCGGCACAAAATGTCACGTTCGTAAAAACAGTAATTGCATACAAAAATCATGGATAAAGATTGCCGACATGCCGATGTACGATGATTGTAATAACGATTCATTGGAAAATGCATTTTATTTATATTTACACAAACTATAAAAGTATAAACCTCGAGGGGAAATCTAATGACTACTTAAACGCGGTCTCTTGAATAACGTTAATATGTAAAACAAATAACTGGAATGTTTAAGTAGTTCTAGTTATTTTTCTAATGCCCCAACTACAGTATTGATGGAGCTAACTTTAACTTATGCTTACCACATAAAATACATATGTCACAACAGTTTTTAAGATACGAGAATTCCGAATTGTTTTGACTTGTACTTTTTTACTTTTCCGAAAACGTTATTAAATACCCGCCCGTTCGGAATAGAGGTAGGTAACCCAAGTTTTGTACTCAAAGTCAAAATATTTTTTATTTAAGTAGATGCTATACGCTTTATACTTTTAAATCGTCTTTTTTTCTACCTAGTACAAAGTTACTACCACGCGGAACTTGTACACTCAACGTTTCGTACTTCCCAGATATATTGTTTGTGGTAAGCCTAAATCGAAGTAAAAAAAATGCTCTCCAGTATACGCTGTACTGCCCTCAACAGTAACTATAGCAATAATACCCTCTTCCAATAAGAGGGCAACATTAGGAACAAAAAATACACTTTTTGGATGGCATTAAATGCAATTTCTTAAAAGGACTAAAATATTATTTAATATTTATTACACTAAACGTAATCAACTACCTAGGAAAACGATGTATTTTTACACCCTTTATACTTTATTATTATTCTTTATACTTTATATACAATTTAGAATATGATAAAACTGTGTGAGAAAGTTTTGCGAATGGTGAAGAAACGTATGAGAAGTAAAATTTTGTTTCCTTCGTATACTTGTGTGTTAGTTCCATGCGCGAAAACAATAGTGTTAGTCATTTTAGTGTATTAGTTGGTTAGTAAGCGTCATATCACAATTGGTCATCTAATGTTAGTGGTCAGTAATGCCAACATTAATTATTTAGTAACCAAATATACTAAAACAATGTCAGATGGAAATTTAAGCTTAAATAATTTAGAAATTGTTTCTTTTTGTCTTGACTGCTTGTCTATTTAGTATTTTTACTACATAGTCGTATAAAGGGTGTAATAATTTATTTTCAGACTTGGCTTGGTTTTTGTCGAATAATGCATGATAGCAGTCATTTTGTTTAATATTTTTGGAAGCATTTATTACAATATTTTTCTTTCAAATCAAAATACACGCCCTTATTCAGTAAGGTCCATCGCAATCATCAACGTATTCGAGGTATAAACAGTTTTAATTCCTACATTTAAGGGCATTCAAAATTAAAATTTACGAATATTATCTGTTTGTGATTGCGAAAACTTCACTAAACGAACGGGGGTCTTTACAGTAAAAGGAGCTCATTCTTCTAAAAAAAAATGCTTCACTACGTCTTTAGGAGTACATTCAGATAAAATTCTTAATAATCACACAAAGGCCTTATTTATTGACACTCATTTCATATTTACAAGCGACCTTGCTTTCAATTGACTTTAAAATAAAAATACCAACAGTCTTTACACTTACAAATACCAACTACATATACAGAACCCTTCCAAATTAACAATTCATAACCTACCTGGGGCATATGAAACTGAAAAATTGCACTCGATAATATTGAACACTAAGAATCCAGAAAGACATACCGTGCCGCTAAAAAGAACTAGGCGCGAAATAAAACTAAGTTTTTGAAGCGTCTTTACGTCGCCTGATGGAAAGTGACCATGTTTTTAAAATAGATAGCTATAACTCAATATCTAATACACTCTAGCTTAACAAAAGTTTAGCAATCACACAATGCTACATAATTTGAAAATTGTCTACGAGTCTACCGCTTAAAAGCATCTGGCGGTAGGTATTCGATGGGAAGATATAGACTCAGAACAGCACTATTGCACTATCCACTAGTGACGTGTCACCACCGCATGCTACCGACAGGTAACATTACAGCTGAACGGTATGCCCCTTTATACAAGCCGGTTACCAGCTTTCTAGTCGATTTTGCTCCTTTAATAAAAGAAGCCTTATGACTGCTCGGCAGATGTACGAGCTTCAGATCAATAAGCATAGTCCCCAATTGTATTATAATACCTACATTCGAAAGTGGCCTACACCCACCTGTCACTCGGCCTCTAGCCGGTCCGCATGCCTTGTGGAAGGCGTCTTGGTAGTTGGCGTCTTGGGGCTTTTCTGGTCGGAGTGGGGCGGCGTGGGCGGGTAGATGTGTGCGGTCTCCTGCGATTGGGACGTGGATGCAGTCTCTTGCGTTTGGTCTAGTAGCTGTTGGTATACTTTGTCCTGGAAAAGAAGGTAAGCATGAAATGCTGCAGAATAGGCGAGTCGCTTTTATTACGTTCAGGTTACGTATGACAGATGTGGTCAGATGAGCTGATTCCCCGCGAATTTACACGTAACAAACTTCACTAAAGGTCCATCAAAAATATTTAAAATAATGTCTAAAGCATTGTGGATCGAGGACCTAGCAAAGGGAGCGGGAAGCCATTGGATGCGGGCAGCGCAAGACCGGTCGGCGTGGAAATCCTTGGGAGTCTTTTGTTCAGCAGTGGACGTCTTGGCTGACAATGATGTAAACTCAATTTGATCGGCAGTAACTCAGCGTAAATAAGTATTAGTACTAGTGACGAGACTCACAAACATGTCAAGCGTGACATTATGCGCCTGTATGCGGTGGCTCTCGTCCGGGTTGAGGTCGGGACAGATCAGGTCCAGTCCCCCGGCGCGTTGCAGGAACTCGCCGTCGCCGCCGCGCACGCAGCTGACGGGCTCGGCGCGCACGGCCGCCCAGAACGCGTCTAGCCAGCGGTAGCACGGGGAAAGCGCCTCCCAGCTGTACCCTGCATAGCAACGTAAAAAAAAACTACTTTATTATTGTGAACTATACACGAAAGGAAGCCTCTGTCCTTCTCCAAGATCCCGGCTAACTCTATACCAAAATTCATCAAAATTTGTTCAATGATATAGGCGTGAAACGTAACAGACAGACAGATACAGGTTGCTTTTGAAATAAGAATGTTTTAAGGCTTAGGCTATACAGGGACGAGAAATTGAAATCGTGGACCAGTTTAACTTGGTTTCTTGCTCACGAAACTGAACAACTTTTAAAAACGGAGCAAAAATAAAAGGTCTCTTTTATACAAATCAATAAATAATCTGAGTAGCCAATATTGAATGGAAAGTCCAAATTGTTTTTTTCGCTCCGATAAGAATTTCATTTCAATCATTACTGAATGAATGAACCATCCGACCGATTTCGGTCATGGCGACCACTTCCGACTCCGAATCGACATGTTGAGGCTGGTGCGCCCGAAAATGGCTAACATAAACAATATTCACGGCAAACCCCCGTGCACATTGGGGACACGTGAGTATGTCATCTATATAATGATATTCAATGGCAACAGGTGGACAGGCTTTCAAGTCGTCGCGTGTAATAATCAATACTAATATACGCAGGACTTGCACCTGGCTCTATTAAATAAATTCTCTTTGTAACTCGAACATGGTAACTTACATTGTTCTGGCTACCACAGGCGTACGAACTACCTAGTGTGTCGTCACATTTTTTGCCAACATTTTCAGTACCAACCTGACACCCTGACCGCCAACTCCTTAGAGAAGACGTGCGCGATGGCTGCCGCCGCTACACAACTGCTCGAGAATGTGTTCACGTCCACATGTAGCACCGCCAGGTCCACTAGCTGCCCGCACACCACGAAGTCCAGCGACGAGTACTGCGGGAAGACGAACGTGTAGCCCCGGAGGGCGCTCGATTCTGGGTCTTGTTCGCCTGTGAATAAATAAAAAAAATCAACCAGGGAAAAAGATTTGACTTGCGAATTTCCAAAGGTTCCAAATGTTTTGATAGCGAGTGCAGAAAGTAGTTTGCATGCTGCTTAACTTATTCAAATCAATATTTATTATTCCTTCGGGATTACAAAGTTGAATTTTCAAAATATTAAATTCCTTTTAATTTGAATTCCCATAATGATAAATAATTTTCAACAAAATGTTGAAATCGTTTAATATTCATTTTAGCTGATATGTAAAGATACCGAAGTTTATTATTATGCACTAAAATTGAGATGAGAGCCAAAATTATTCCTCTGATTAGAAAACTTTTATAAAAAATAAAGTAAACCGTGTTATAGTTTTAGAGAAAATAGCAGACACAAGAGTACATAATATCAAGGTGATCTGGAAGAGACTGCTTATATAGGTTAAATATAACCAAAAGACCACACTTTTTTACTTCTTTTATTATTAATAGTTACGTAGATTTGTGTACTAAACAGTATAAATAAATATACAAAAAAGACACATATCTTCACAATAAATATGATCTTTGCTAAAAAATACTATTGTATAAAATATAAAAATTACCTATCAACCGCCGCTTCGCACTCTTGCCTTCACTCGCCAACTGCATATAGACATTCAGCCAACTGTTGATCGTGATAGGCGTGATACTCCACGTCAAGATCTTCAGTATAAGCAGCTCCTCCAACAGGATTTCTTCCGTAGTGCACGCGCCATCCGTGACGTATGCGAACTCCCCTATCTTTGGCGGGTACACCTCTTCTACTTTTGCGGCAATGAATAAGCATGTTATACCTGAGAAATAGGATGAACAAATAAGATTTTGTTTCAGTTTTCAACATTTTGGTAACTTATGTAAAAACCAAAAGAAGTACTTGTGATAGAGGCTGACCTCTTACATAAAATGAGGAGACAAAAAGTGAATGCTTGTTGTTAAGAAGTTAAAGAGAAAATATATCAAGTTTCTAGCTTTGCGCGATCAAATAAATACGCTATAAATATGAAACCAGCAAAGGCATGCTCTCGATATGGAATTGATTTTATCGATCAGATAAAGTGAAGAGAGCTCTCTCTCTCTCTCTTTTACTTTCATGGGTTATTAATATTTCAATTTCAGGTTCAACTTTGACATTGTTATTGTATTTTTCTTATTTTTTTTATTTGACAAGTGAAATTCGTGATATTTTTTTAAGTTGCATGCCTCTGGGGGTAAAGCATGAGATTCTGAAGATAAAAGTTTTGTTACCATGTTTATTGTTTAAGCAAACAAAATTATCTGTATATCTATCTTTTATAAACTCACCTTGATTCTTAGGTACAAGCTGAGAGCAAAAAAAAAAATATCCTCACCTATTAGTTGAAGCCTCCCTTTCTGCACGTCCACAGTATTTGATAGATATCTGTCGACGTAGTCCACTGTCAGGTGGAAGGTCTCTCTGTGAAGCTTGTACACCTCGCATACCTACGAGACAAGACAAAATAACTCAGTATTTTTATAGTTTTATTTGGCATTATTCACTAAATAAATACTATATAATTAATGTACTAATTTAATAAAATAAAAACTTTTTTTTAATACAGTTGCTCAAAAAGTGGCGTATTGCAGGGACGTGTAGCGTTCGGGATCTGGGCTATTTCACACTCGTGCTTTTTTTTTGCCTTTCCCGAACTCGTGCGTTTTCTTTCCCAACTGTCAAAATAATTTCTATTAAAAAAAAACAACCATGAAGTTTTAACTAAAAAAAATCATAGAAGTTTTTGCGATTCATGCAAATAGGTTTATTTGTTTCTAAAAAGAAGCTACCTATACTAATTTGTCCAATATCAGAATTAATTATTTGATTGAATGAGTTAGGTAAGGTTTCAGTTCATTTCATATCATTAAATTTCAATTTCATTTCTTATAATAAAAAAATACTAAGTACTAAAGACTTGGCTGTATAGGCAGTTCCCTTTGCCTACCAGAATGGGTGAAAAAAAACTGCTTACATTCTACGGTTGGCGCCATTTTCCGAAATTTTCTTCGCGAGTTTAGTTGTTTTTTTACACAAAATGAGTAATTTCGACCTAAATTTTTTTGAATTAACACCACCGGAACTCAGTATAATTGCACAAAATGCTTCGGAGAACATTTTACCGGAAAAGTCAAAAAGTCGCTACATATCTACATACGACGAATTTATTGCGTGGAGAGAAGAGAAAAAAGCAAATAGTTTTTCAGAAAATGTTATGTTGGCATACTTTTCCAAACTCTCAGCAAAATTAAAACCTTCTACGTTATGGTCAAGGTTTTCGATGATAAAAAGTATGCTGAAAATAAGGAACAACGTGGATATAAGTCATTATCCAAAATTAAATGCTTTCTTAAAACGACAATCAGACGGTTTTACCAGTAAAAAGTCGAAAATATTAACATCGAATGACGTGGAAAGGTTTTTGAAAGAAGCTCCCGATGATTGTTATTTAGCCACAAAGGTAATTTATTAATAAGTATAATTATCTACATTTTTCTTTAGTGTTCAGTTTACAAAATCGCAAAATACAGTCAATACATTATTTATGAATCAAATCGTTTTTTTAGGTTGCTCTGATTTTTGGCGTTGTTGGAGCTTGCCGCAGAGAGGAGTTAGCCAATATTACTTTAAAAGATATTGAAGCCCATGGAGAAATGCTACTTATCAAGATTCCAAACACAAAAAATAAGATACCGCGAAGCTTTGTTGTTGAAGGAGATTTTCTCACAATAGTGAAAAAATATATGAACCAGCGGTCCCAAAAAGGAAAATCCGACCGTTTTTTTCAAAATTTCCAAAAAGGGAAGTGTACAGCTCAAGTAATCGGCATAAACAAATTTGGTAATATGCCAAAAGAAATAGCTACGTTTCTTGGTCTGCCGGATGCTGAGTGTTATACTGGGCACAGCTTCAGAAGGACCTCTGCTACATTATTGGCAGATTCTGGAGCCAATATAACGTCCTTAAAGCGACTAGGTGGTTGGAAATCGGACAAAGTTGCAGAAAGCTATATTGGTGATTCATTAAACAACAAACAAGAAACTGGGAAAAAGATCACACAATCCATTAATTTAAGGTCCAGTCCGTCTCCTTCACATGCTGAAGAGAACGTTCGTCCATCTACGAGTACCTTCGTTGATAATGATAATTCATCAGATCTTCCACTTCCATCAACTAGCAAACGCCATTGTATGACAAATATACATGAACAATCATACGAAATTAATAATAGTTTGTCTCAAACAGTAAATATGCAACCTAAAACTTCCCCAGTTAGTATAAAAAACTGTACCAATTTCAATGTATATGTGAATTATAACTTTTATAAGAAATAAATGATTAGTTAATTGAGTTTATTGTGTTTTTATAATTTGATTAAATTGCTTCATTTTTTCGCAACTGTATTAAAAATAGTCGTTCAGTACACGTACGGAACCGTCATTGCAACTCGTTCCGACTGTCAACCCTCGCCTTCGGCTCAGGTAGACATTTGTCGGAACTCTTTGCAATGACAGCCATTCCGTACTAGTAATGAAATATACTATATCGTTAAGACATAGTCTTACCGATTTATTCGAATAGTATACTCGTACTTTACGAATAAATTTTAAATAAGCCTTTCTCTTTATTGTACTGATCTAAATTCTTCTTCTTAATCTAAGGGGCTGTCGTTGTATTAGCCACCATTTCCGTCTATCTCTCGCCCTCTCCTTCAAATCCTGGTACGACTGACTACTATGTTTGAGTTGTTGAATGAAAGTGGTTCTTGGTCTTCCTCTCTCACTTTTACCGTTCACTTTCCCTTCTGTTGTTTGTGTAACCAGAGAGCTAAATTATTGTACCCAAAATCACGCAACTAAACCATATTTCATATTATCACAATCGAGTCGTGTGCACATGCTACGCCTTACTACAAACTCTACTCTATCTCTTTATGGATTTGATTTAGCACTCAAGTGGTTTGATAATGATCGATATACCAACGAGTCCATTAGCCTATAACAGCCAGAATTAAATCTCTTCAACGCCTATATAAGAGCCTCCGCGATCGAATCCGAAGTGAAGTTATACGAAAGAGAACCAAAGTAACCGACATTGTTTAGAGAATTAGCATACTGAAGTGCCAATAGGCCCGAGGCCCGACACACTTTTCGAAGAACTGCCATCAGCGGGACAAAGCAATTTCTAGAGTTGCGTTTGGGCAATCGTAGTACTCGTATAGGACGCCCCACGGCTAGGTAGAGTATGATTTACGCAGGGTTGCTGGTGACAGCTTGATGCGGATGGCCGAAGATATAATAGTACCTTTAGGAAGGCCTTTGTCCAACAGTGGATTAACAGGGTGATGATAATAAAAGCCCGCATACTTGTTAGACAACATGACCTCAAAGATATCGTCAGATATTTTCGGATTGTAATGTGTCATTGTATTGGAGATTAGTGATGTTAGATAATACTTAATGCAAGTACCGCTAAAGCTGACAAAGAGAAGAGGCACCGCGAAAAAAAAATACAGATTAAATACAAACGTTACAAAAAGTCGTAGCGACGCAAAAAAATCTATCAATCAATATGACGTTCGAGACGTGCGTAGATAAACTCTAAAATTATTTATAATAGTACCCAATATATTTTAGGTAAACTAATTTTACTTATTTTCACCATCAAGCTCTGTTACCGGTCAATCTCAGCTATGTTATTACACAGATAATATAATATTAGTAAAATGGGTGATGCTATGTGCAACACTAGGCAATCGCCGTCTAGCTAGATACCTTGTGGATCATCATCAGTCGAAAGACGTCCACTGCTAGACATAGGCCTCCCCCAAGGATTTAACACCGACCGGTCCTGTGCGGCTCGCGCTAACCACACAACCACAAGGATAGAATGGTCAAAAATGTGCCACACGATAAGAAGACCAGTAAACTAGCTATAATTTAATTTTTCCTTAACGTTGATACACGGAATTCTTGAGCCTGAAGCTTAAAAAACCCGGCTAAGTGCGAGTCGGACTCGCGCATGAAGCGTTCTGTACCATCGTACAAGTAACTCCAAAAAAAAACCGGTCAAGTGCGAGTCGGACTCGCGCACCGAGGGTTCCGTATAAATTCATAATCACACATGTCTTGAATTCTATATTTTTTATATTTGAGTTGATTGAATGAAAGGTAATTTGCGGTTTACGATTTATGACGTATTAAAAAAAACTACTTACTAGATCTCGTTCAAACCAATTTTCGGTGGAAGTTTGCATGGTAATGCTGGCCCACAGAGATATCTGAACCCCTACTAAAGCTATTCGTGATACATGGTGTATTACGGAGAGGTTCAGATATCTTTGTGGCTGTCTGTACATCATATATTTTTTCTAGTTTTATCATTCTCTTCTTTTAGAAGTTACGAGGGGGGGGGGACACATTTTACCACTTTGGAAGTGTGTCTCGCGCAAACTATTCGGTTTAGAAAAAAAATATATTAGAAACCTCAATATCATTTTTTAAGACCTATCCATAGATACACCACACGTATAGGTTTGATGAAAAAAAAAATTTTGAGTTTCAGTTCTACTTCTAAGTATGGGGAACCCCCAAAATTTATTGTTTCTTTTTTCTATTTTTGTATGAAAATCTTAATGCGGTACACAGAATACATCTACTTACCAAGTTTCAACACTATAGTTCTTATAGTTTCGGAAAAAAGTGGCTGTGACATACGGACGGACACACAGACAGACAGACATGACGAATCCATAAGGGTTCCGTTTTTTTGCCATTTGGCTACGGAACCCTAAAAACACGTCTTTTGTTAGGGGACCCCCTTTAATTTCTAAATATAATTTTATTTCACTATTATATTTTAGCGACTATAGCAATACAAACTGTGAGCTTTTCAAGCGTCTCCCTGTTGCCATTATTAAGATCGAGTAAAAAACGCCAACACGTTTCTAGTAGGGAAGCCGCCTTTAATTTTAATTTATTATTATTATTTGTTGTTATAGCGCCAGCAGAAATACACACCATGTGAAAATTTCAACTGTCTACCTATTACGGTTCATGAGATACAGCCCGCTGACAGACAGACGGACGGACAGACAGCGGAGACTTAGTTGGCCTTTGGGTACGGAACCCTAAAAAGGCCGATCTCGTGATGTATACGCTTCAAAATATTATTTATAGAAGAAAATGGGTGTAGGATACGTTAACTAACATTATACAGAGCTCGAACAACTTTTATTCAGCAATTTCGCAGAATGCACAAAGTACACCGCATGGAATGTATGAAAAAAAAAACATCGGTGAATTTTAATAAAAAAAATATATGTTACGAGTTTTAATGGACACATCAAAATTCTCGAAGGGCAAAACAATCCTATGATAAGATTTTGAGAAAAAAATATTTTGTGAAAAATCATCTAGGTTTTTGTTCCATACTAAAATGTATGCAGAAAAAATTAAAGTGATCTGTTATGAACGAAAAAAATATATGTTTTATTTATCAGTTAAATGATCAAGTTCTCCAAAGAAACTAATCGAAAAAAGTGTTGGGTTTGGAAGTTATAGCATTTAAAAAAATATATTTTTTCTCAAAATCTTATCATAGGATTGTTTTGCCCTTCGAGAATTTTGATGTGTCCATTAAAACTCGTAACATATATTTTTTTTTATTAAAATTCACCGATGTTTTTTTTTCATACATTCCATGCGGTGTACTTTCTAATCATCTCATATACGAATTAAGCAGCTGATTTACCATTTTTATGTCAGCAAAATCGTAAAACAAAAGTTTATCAGAATGATTAGTAAAAAACAGATTTTGTTACACTTTGTATAATCAATAATCGTCTTGACAAATTCAATTTCCATCTAATTAAGCGATACGGACGACGATCACGATAGCTACGAAATAGTTCTATTTTAAGAAAAGTTGTTACTACTATCAATTATTTCACAATTCGTCATGTAGCCGAGGGCCTTAGAGCATTCATAACGATTTGCGGTTGGTTATAAGTAGGTTATCGTGGTCTTAAAATTAAAAATATAATGAACGTTTCAACCTGTCGACTTTAATTTTTATCTTAAAATAGTCGCATCCGCTAAGTATTAACGTAACAGCGTAACTGCTAGTCGGAGAAAATGAGAAAAGACATTCAAGCACAGACATAGTTGTCTCCAGTTTAACAACTCGAGTGAAGCTCACAACTGAACCTGCTGTACTGACATCTGAGGGTCTGGGGCTAAAGACGCAGTGTTCTTTTTTATCGGCTTATTAGTACACACACACACGCACACACGCACGCACGCACGCACGCACACACACACACACACACACACACACACACACACACACAAATAGTTTGTATAAATCCTATTAGACCGTAAGGTCTAATATAATTATCTTAAAATAATTATTTGCCGTAATATTTTTAATATAATAGTATATATACTATAGTAATGTTGTAATAAAACTTTTTAAATCTGTATTTTACTTCTGGAACACCAAATTTACATGTACCTGGGGTGGGCGTTAATAGCTGCGACGCAGTCTCCGACTAATGCAGCTGTTATCGTACACATAATTTTTTTAACAACTGTTTAAGTCCCAATAAAGCATTTATGAATTTTGTTTTTTTTTTTTAATTTTGAGTATAGATACTTTAACAACTTACGTACGAGAGATAGATACTTTAACAACTTTCAAACATACAAGCTAGTGTGATGAATAAACTTTTTAATTTCACTTTGCAGTAGTTTAGTTAATATTGTAATTGACAACGCTAACACGTTAAAACCAACCGACCTCAATCGTAACAACTACGATTTTGCTATGGTTTTTTTAAAGTTTTTTTTAAAGCGCTGAATTTTTTATAAAATTTATATGGGACCATTTCTGAGGTATTACCTACAAAACAAAAAAAAAAAAATCATCAACATCAATTCATAACTGTCGAAGTAATCGCGTAACATGGATACAAAAAAAAAACAGACAGCCGAACTGAGAACCTCTAACTTTATTGAAGTCGGTTAAAAACTGCAATAGCTCGCAGTTTAAAAAAATTAGCTACTTGTTCATTTTAAATTGTTGTTTTTTCAATAAAACTTTACGATTATGCAACGATATCTATGGACTGGATGTATGTTACTAAATAACGGTTCCCGGAAGTGGTTTAGGAACTCCTACATACAATCTAAGCCAAATCTACTGAAGTACGAGTAATCAAATAATATGTGTAGATAATAAAAAACATAATGTAAAATTAAAAAGTGCGAAATTCACGAATCGCGTCGGTTCTGAACGGGTCAATGGACTCTGTAAAAAAGGGGTCAGTGACCTCAAATTACGTCACTTCACCTACATGTTGAACATCGCTAGGCATTAAGGCATCGATTGTAGACCTATTGAATTGGACCTACATTGGTACTAACAGTTACCTTTCAATTATAACATGCCTCAACGTGCAAAAACTATAACGTGTTCTTATTTCTTAAACATTTAGATGTTAGACCAAACTTACCGGCTTTTAACCACGTCTAAAATGCAGCATGGAAAGACAAAAGCAATTTGTAAATAAATAAATTTTGTACAGAAGCAGAGCAGCATGAATACAACCGGAGCAGAGTTTAGACATTTTCGTTGTTGGTACAGTTCTGTCTGGGGCACCGTTAGGGCGGGCGCTTCGCCTAGGCAGTAGGTGGCGACCTTCAGTAATGAATGTCATACCTCTTGGATAGGCAAAGCGCTCGCACAATGGATTGACACTATCTTTATTTTTATCACGGAAGAGGACTATGCATTTCTGTACATGTAATTTTTATTACGACATAATGGTGGGAAATTTTTCGAAAATGAAACTCCAAAAGATCTAATTTCTAAAGTCCTGTTTCATTATCAATTTCCGTGTGACGCCCTAGAAGACGAGAAACATTGGTACTAATTGCATTTAGTTACGTTAGTCGTCAGAAAACGATGATTTACACCTACGAATAATCACTTCTCAGAAAGTCATAAACCAGTCTAGGGGAATAGCTCCCACTGTTTATTACTTCGGATGATATGACAGTCAAAAGTATTCACTAATGGTCATGCGCACCGTACTTGGTTTATGAAATCATTTACCGTTTCAAGCACATCCACGTTACTCCGTTTAAACAAAACTATGTCCTTGGCTGCAGGTTGGAATCATAGTCAAATAAATTACCGTTGATTTTCACGATGGAATGTGCGTTATCCTTCTACACATTTGCTTAAACAAAAAAAGCATAAACTCACCTAGAACATACTTAATTTAAATCTTACCTCATTTAACCAGTCCAGAAGTATGGCCCTCATTCTCGGCTGTAGATTTGGATGATTGTCAAACATGTTAGGGTTCTTTTTCATGCTGGATCGCGCGTCGCATTCGCACATGCCCTTCCAGACTTCCGAGGAATCCGCCCAAGAGAGCGCCGGGAGGGGACATTTGCGCTTTGGCAGCGACGCATATGTGGCCTTGCTAGTGCTGTAAGAGATATTAGGGGTAAAAAAGGCTTGGCAGTGGTGGAAAAGGTGGATGTGCTGATTGGAACTCAGTGAGAAGTAAATGTTATTATCGTTCAAAATAAAGGCTCTAATTGAGGTGAAATCTAATAAGTACATAGACATGGGAAAGTCCCGAGTTTTATCCGGGTCCGAATCCGAATTGAACTCCGCGGATCTGCATACAAGTATCAATTCTTCTGGACTTGTGTAGATCCGAGTCTTCAGGGGGACGGAAAAAGTGGCGATTTTAACTATTTCATCAATATTAACTAGTACCAAAGGATCAAGATCTCACTTGTACTTGTCAGAGGAACATCCATCAATTTCGCAGAGGATACAGGTCCGAAAATCCGGTCGCGGCCGGATCTATTGTACCTATTTCTATTACTTATTAATACTTACAAACTTTTATTATACAATAGGTGTCACTTTACACTACAATATCTTGGCTAAAGATATTGGAAGTTTTGAATATGTTTTAACTAGTAGTAAGTATAAGGAGTAAATAAGCAAATTAATACAGGGTGTAAGGGACCGGTTTCCGAAAACTTTAAGGGCTTGCTCAGTAGACGAAACTGAACAACTTTCCACAAGAATTTTTTTCAGGAAACGAAAAAAAAAATGCTTCTCCATACAAACTGTCCAATCAAGTTTATAATTTTGTATGGAGAAGCAGATTTTTCTCTTGGAGGATTTCGATACATATCCATACTTAATATGTAAAAGTGCAATACTTAACACAATAAAAAATAAGCACACTTTTAAATACAACTAAAGATCTCCCATGAAACTAAACAATATGATAAAATCCTAGGCCTTTTCTAAAAAGTTTGCTAATATCTGATCAGCTGATTGTACTTGCTAAGGTATGTAGTTTTAGGATACAATGCCAATTACTAGAGTTTACTTTAATTTTGCACATAAATAAGTAAGGCTTAAGATTGAGCTGCATAATTTTGATAATGCAAAGATTTGGTAATTTACACTTTACTGTGTTACCTAAATGTTATATAAAAATATTATTAATAAGAGAAGAATCAAGGACAGACAGATAATCATTAATCAATGAAACAAATGTTACACAACCACTCTTTGAACTTATCTCCTTGATAAAAAGGGTCATTTTCATTTATCTTAGGAATAAACTGTACGCCTTAAAACCTACAACAGTAATAATTCTAATCTAGTTTTAACAAGTATGACAAAGGGCCATTCCAGTAGTGTTTATGGTATCACAGGTACATTAGATGTACAAGTCGCCTGCCAGCCTATGTCAAAGCTCAAGTTATGGCAACGTTTCATTATCTGTGACCTAAATGCTAGTAGGAGACTATCAGCACAGTAGCTATTAAACCTGAACGTACTTGTGTCCTATTAAATGTAAACCAGTGCACTAGGACTTTAGGTTAGGACTCGCAAACTGATTATCTTAACTTTGAGACTAAGCAGCTTTTAAATATATTTGTAGTTTTATTTGTCAGCAACAATGAAGTATATAAAAATTTTAATTAAGCAATTTGACTTACAAAATGATGACCTTTGTATGGATAAAGAAGTTTTTCTATAATTGGAACAAATTGTTTTGTAGCAACACATTAGTAAGTGCAAGTGGCATTGAACTGAAAATGAACAGCTGTAAAAACTTACCTAGGACGTTTATTGGAGTGTGGTGTTGAATCTCCCCTGGCCACATTTTCTAGAGGACTCAAAACGCAGTTGGGTAACTCAGGTATACTTGGAGGGCTCAGGAAGCTGTCCGGGTTATAGTCAGTGTCTGTAAACACACTCCTTGGCTGCTCCAGGTTGCCCATCTGGGAGCTCTCCTCGTCACTGGAGCAGGAGGATTCCACCACCACATGGTGGTCAGGCTCTTCCTCCACCTCAAGTTTAGGAGATATTTTCGATGGTGGTAAATTTTCTAACTCCTAAAAAAATTTAAACACATAATGGCTCTATGTTGCTGACAAAACAAGGCATATTGATTAGATAGCAACATTAATAATACATACATCATCAGACGAGCTCCTTTTCCGTTTTAAGGTCATACGCTTTTCATTGACATCACTAGAGGAACTGCAAAAAGATGTCGACATCACTATGTAAATAAAGTCCACCAAGGTCAGTGTATCAAGTTGGGCTCTATATCTCAACACTTACCCTGCTTGAGCCATCGTCGATGGGCCAGATCAACAGATATGAAGCCTCCACTGCCTGTAACATTATGCTGACTTAGTTATCTGCTGTACTATACGTAATAATAAGCACTAACTTTAGTACTTTAGCTCGGAATTACCGCATGTCATGTTCAAGTTGCAAATAGGGTTATGTCACTTGACAATCAATTTGGGGCCATATATCCAAAATTATATTTAAAATAAAGGTGTGGAATTTAGTAGGGAGTTATTCAAAAAAGCAAGGGGGCGGCTGATGAGTTATATTCAGGGCTGAAAGCGACTCTTCAGGCGGATGTTCCAACAGCGTGCCCCCCCACTGCTTGGCGGGAGATTTTTTTCAGCGGCTCATTTGAGGCACTATTATTCGTTAAATACTTCTATTTATGTGTTTTATATAAAGGCAAGAACCTATGCAATGTCTCAGTTGTGTAAAAATATCAAATTTATTCCATCAGCTGCTCGAAAAAATGCCACGAATCCGCTACGATCGCGCGCGAAATCTGCCGTCAGCGCCATTACACACGTCGTAGGCTTGGGGTTTTTTCCTCAATCCGTTTATGGAAATTAGTAAAAATAGCACATTTGTCATTTTATACTTAAATACAGATGTTTTATTATAGAAATAAATGCATAACATTATGATTAGAACTCATGAAAATATATATTCGCTGACGGCATAGGTGGCTTGGCTTATCGCCCTCCATAAGTTTATAACCTAATTAAAACGAAAGGCTTTTATTTTAAAAATTCTAACTTATTTCTAGAGATTTATCATATTCTCCTAATTGATTATAGATATGAAGAACTTACCTTGTCATTCACAAATTATTACAAAATCCAGGACACAAAATTTCTATAGACACTAGATATGACGAATTATTTTTTCACACAATTACACTATCTTACAAGCTATTTTTAAATCAATAGATACTTTAGATATTAAACATATATAAAAACGTTACACTTATGGTAATTTCCTAAATTTACATGTTATTTTTCAGCTTTTCACGGCTCGATAACGCCCGGCTTTCCGCGCGAAAATGTCGCGGTAATCCAATGTCCTCGTCTTGCACATAAACGGCTAACTTCACTTTTATTTCTACTCAAAACAACTGTCATTTAGTATAATACGTTACATTTGACGCAGACCACTATTCTATTTCATTCTTGATATATGATCATTAAATGACCTCACGATAATTACTGCACAGAAAATGATGTTTCTACTTTTTTTATAAAAATCAAAATTAATGTCGTGAAGGAAATTACAAAAAGTAACGTTAAAAAGTACAGATACAGAAAGTAGCGTACCTTTTAGCCATCCACCCATTAATACACACATAATTATCTTTGAGGGAATCGACTAATTTGCGTCTAATCCAAAAAGTGAAGAATTTATTATTATCATGATAAAAGTTTTCTATGAACAACGCGTGAAACGAAAACCATCCTCGAAGCTTGGGCTTTTCTTTGATTGGTCGATTACGGTGGCTTGGCAACGATTGTCAACGTTTTTTTTATTCTGATGTTGGTAGTATTGCGTGACTAACTTCACGACATATTACAGCTGGGCGCCAGCTGATAGAATTTCAGCCTGAAAAGTCAATAAAGGTAAGGTGCAATATTTCGATAAATTGATAACGTGGCGATGTTTACTCGCGTTAATAATAAGAAAGCAGGTGAAATCTGTTGAACTTTTATCGAAATGGCCGTTTCTAATATCGCTGTGAAATTGTGCGGCGTTCTTCAAGCTCAATCAGAGGAAGGTTTGTTACTGTTTTAATTTTATTGATTTCTGTGAATGCTATTGGCACAAAATAATTATTGTTCTCGTTTATTGTTTATCACTGGTCATGTCGATGTAATTTCAGAAGTTACGGCGCGAGAATGGCGCTTACTAGGCCAGGAGCAAGACGGCTCCCAAGTTTTGTCCTGGATTTCCGATAAAACGGACAAAGAAGTCCTAAACATTGGGGTGTACACCAATAAGACCAAATCGTTGGAGACTCTCCATACCTTCGATGAAAAATTGAACATTATTCAAGCTTCTGTGAATGCTACTCATACCTTGTTGGTGTATGTCGTGAAAGTACTTCCAACTGAAGAATCTGAGATCAAGGAGTCTGTATACTGTCCGTACCTAGTTTGTCTGTTGCCGGAGAAAGATAGAACTCCAGTGGAAGTGGAGGGAGGCTCAACGAAACAGATTATGCTTCAGTATGTGTACGGGAAGAGTAACAAATATAGTCCAGGGATAAGAAATGATAGATTCCTGCTATTTAAACATTTAGAATGTAAGTACCTAATTATTGTTTAATTTGAAAATAAGTAAGTATACATTTGCTAGACGTTTGAGGAGGAGAATGCTGAAAGAGGCTTACGACAAATGCAAAATAATATCTTCAAAATAAGTATCCTAAGTTTTAGGAAGACCATGAATTTATCAGATCTAATCTAAATTATTTTCTTCTCAACAGGCATCAAAATCTACCGCACTCCAATGTTTTTGAACGAGTGTGACGACGGCACAGACAAGTGGGGGTTTGATGGCATTTACACAGACCCAGAGACCATTGTGAAGGTGTTCTCCTGGGCGCAGTGGGACTGTGCCAATCAGGTAACAGTTAATTCATAAGAGGTATTTAGGGTGTATATTGATATGTTGTCTGTTTTCTTACTGGATTCTAAAGTAACTATTTTCCTGTAAGAAAAAGTACAATAATTTTAAAATATCTATCGTCCAAAAGAAAGTATTTAGCAAAGTAAATTGTACAGTAATTACGATTTCCAGTTTTCCTTTGATGTAGAAGTAAACAGTCTGATAAGAATCTGGCTATTCATGTCAAGACATTTGAATTATTAGACTGACTCGGTGGCTCAGTGGTTAGTGCTCCTGTCCACTGATCCGAGAGTTGTGGGTTAAATCCCCACCCAGGGCAAACATTTCTGTGATGAGCAGATGTGTTTGCTCTGTGTCTGGGTGTATTATATCTATATATGTATGTATTTAAATGTATGTGTGTATGTATATCAGTCTCTGGTTCCCATAGTACAGGGAATCCTAGTTTGGGGCCAGATGACTGTGTGTGATTTGTCCTAGATATTATTATTATATTATTATTAGTTTGTATGGACAGTTCTACACAGGCTCTTAATTTTCTAAATAAATACACAAGTTTAATTCTGCTTGTTTTGTTACTGGCTGTTTTTTGGCTTGAAGTGGTGTAATATAGGAAAGTAGCGTCATTTGGCGTAGTAGGTCATGATCCTCTTTGGGCCGTTGAGCCTCCGAGCGAAGTAAGCAAGTATTGTAGCTTTTGAAGGAGACTTCAGTTGTAGACTGCTGCTGTTTAAGACCTTAACCTTCACTGTTATCTCAGTACTCTTGGCGATATATAGGAGGTTTTGATCCTTAAAGATCCCTAAAACTGGATTGCTGAGAAATGAAAATACGCTATATTACCTACTTCGTTTTATTCTTGCTTTTTAATTAGATGATCAAACGAACTTACCTCAAGTGAAGTTCGATCTTAATTATCCTTCCTTGTCGGAGAGATTTAATTGGTTAACATGTAGTAGTCCTCGTCTACGTTTGACCCACTCGCACGTAGTTTAGCGCCATAAGAGAAAAAGAGACAGCTAGGTAGTCTCCCACCTCGGCGCCATTGCACGGTCCAAGCCTCATTCATTTTAGAGAATAAAAAAAGGCAACCTACATCCTACAACATTGGTATTAGGGGTTTTAATACTAGCATCCTAGTATTGTCTACTCTAGGGCAGGGAGGGACCTTAAATCTCTCCGACAAGGAAGGATAATTAAGATCGAACTTCACTTGAGGTAAGTTCGTTTGATCATCTAATTATCCTTCCTTGTCTTCTAGATTTATTTGGTTAACATGTAGATGTTTAGAGAGACTAACAATGTTGTAGGTAATAGGTATGAGAATTATTGCAATAAAATATAATCTGAGAGAATTTATAAAACTGCAATTCAATTAACAGAAATTTATTTCTGGAAGAAATTTCTTTTAGAAACAAGTTGCACCCCTTGCGTATATCTGATGGTAAGCTTTTATATTATGTACACAATAAATTATTAAAAATAACACTTCCTAGAAGGTTATCAAATAAACAATATGAAAATAAAATTAAATCTTGTTCAATTTTATGAATGTGGTTGTTAGTCTGATTGTTAGTTGAACTTGACGTTAGGTTCTGAGTGAGGAGGTTACACTTAGCATAAGTGTAGCGATAGACGATAGTGTTTTATGAAAGGTATATGCAGCGTCGTTTAAGTATGCTTTTTCTAGACGTCTTACATAACCGGATATGAATTACTTTAGTAATAAATGAATAATCTATTGACATATACTTGAAAATTTCATACGGGAACTTGTTTGACATTTCCATCCTTTTAGCTATTTTGAAAATCTGTTCTAAGTCCAAAGAACTGCTAAGATGGTAATCTAATACGATATTCTGGTACCTTAATTACACTATGTACCTATCGTATTTTAACAAATATGGTTCTAACCTGTACATCTTTCATGTACTGCTTGAATAATTCACGTTGAACATCTGAAATTCATTTTTAGGCAATTTGACAAAAAATGTAACACAAAATAAACCCAAATAACTATATAATATATCCGCAATGGGGATGAGACGTGAACAAACCAACGAATCTATACTCTCGATTGATAATATTCCCCCACTGTTTAAAGCCAGACGTGAACTGAAACTTGGTGTTATCGACCAGTGATAGGGATTTCATGTCCAGCACAGTGCTGACGATATGCATTTGTTCGTTCCCTATACGAATTGAATAAGTAAATATTTGAGAAAATATTTAAATATTAAGTTTCAGATTCACTTATAAGAAATACATGAATTATGATTTCATAACAGACCCTACGTCAGGTATAAAAACGGATCTTTGGTATCTTGATCAGCAGGTGTTTTTTTTTTTTTTTTTTTAACTTATTAGTTATTGCTTAGTTCATAATAAGTCATAATTTCAAAATAATAATTTGAAGTTCATAATAATTGGAAAAGGTGGGAACCGTTGAATAGAGTTACACAGATAATTAACCGAAAAAGGGTTTTGAGGTCTGTTCAGTAAAATGCATTTTGGTATTAATTGCATTTTGTATTTATCCTTTTAGTTAAAATTATTATTTTAGGCTGGATAAGCTTATTAATAAGTTTTGGAATGCAGTAGGAAACATTCTTGTTTTATAAATGTTTAGTAGATTTATCTAGACTGTATTGATAACAGTAACTTTAGAAAGTTTTATATGTATATGTGTGATGCAAATATAAATATATTGATTATTCAGCACATCAGCAATAGTATTCTATTGTCCCAACTTTTAAACACTTTATTTTCTCGCTCTTTCGTTGTGTGTTTCAGTTAATACAGACAAAAAGTTGCTGTAATTTTATATACCCACGAAATGATGTCGCTTAATTGTAAATAATGTATGTTCCAAATATACCAGAAGTTTCACGTAAGGTATGGCTTATAATAATTTTGTTTTCGCGAAATTCGCTGATGTTCACATGTTTCATTTTTAATTCATCATATAAATATTTTAATGTGTATTTTGATTATAGGCAATCTTAAACAGTATCAATAAATAATTTTAACCATCCTCATTATTACCCTCACAAGGACATCTCCAGTGTACTGTGGAGGCAGGCATTAACGAAAATTTTGCTTATGCAAAGGTCAACATTTTGATTGTGCACCATATAAATATTCACAGATTTCGCCCATAAATCATTATTGTTTATTCTTATCTGGTGATTGCGGTAGCTTCTAGACTTAACTTGCATTAAACTTAAAAAACAGGCATAGCTTCATAAGAAAACGTATACCTGAAACGTGGGTATATGTATTTGTTATAATTAATACTTCCCGAAACGCTGTCATTGCAAGTTTCGTGTAAGTAGTAGAAGCTAGGCATAAAAAAAGACAATTTAAAATATAAGGTACAAAAAACCTTATTTCATAATGGTGGTAACATTCTCAGACGGTTTCAAATTGGAGTGTAGATCGTGCCCTGCGTGCCCGAACAACTGCACGCAGGAAGATCCAACGAGTGCCACCACGGGCAGTGCGATTCGTGTGGCTGAATCCCGGACTAAGGCCATCTAGAATAGAATAGAATAGAATATTTTTATTTTGCTATAAATATGGTCAGTACAGGTGTTATTTACAGGGTGTCCCAAAAAGTATGGTCAAGCGAAAGTCCAGAGAAAGAACAACTCTAGGGCTACCCAAATCACCCCCATGTATGGTCAGCGATTTTTGGTAGTTTTCGAGTTATGATTTTTTTTAGGATTTTTTAAATTTTTTGGCCGGATCGGATTTCATATTATTTTTTAAAGAATTTATTTCAAATTTCCGGTATTTTTTTAATGTCACATAATCATTATGAATTGTACTTTCAGGCATAAAATAATAAGCTTCGTAACATTAGTGTAAGTAACAAAAGTTATGATAGAAAGTCAAGAATTTTAGATTGAGCGACTCAGATTTAAACTTTTAGCATAAAATAAAAAATACAAAAAGGTGTTTCCAATGCTCTTTGGTAATTTTAAAAACTGCACGAGATTCTAAGCTTTCAGAATCATATTAAAAAAACAGTACTTAATGGGCTTTTTTTTCCTGAACTAAGCCGTCAAAGTTGTTAAGGTAGAAATATCCTAAGGAAGTTATTTAATTTTTTTCGTCTCTAGTTATCAAAACCAATTACTAATTTAATGAGTTTTATAGAAAAAATACTTCAATTTAATAAAGAACGTTTTGAGCAGAATGGTAGCGGAAATTATCACCTTTTTTAAAAAAAAACTGCGCATTTTTCTTTTAACTTGACTCATCAGTTATTATTAAATTGTCTCCGATTATTCGATGTGCCTCTGATTTTGGGATTCCCATACGGTTTTCTATGGTTCTCACGCTAGTCGATGGGTCTCTCGCCACTTCTTCAAGCACTGATTCGACTACATCTGGATCTTGAATTTCTAATGGACGCGCAGACCTTGTATTAGGTTGGCGACCTTCAATGTAAGTATCATGGACTCGTAAAGTGATACAGTAGAGGACTCGTGCAGACTTCTTGCGTCCTGCGGAATTATTAGCTGATGAGTCATAAAAATAAATGTGTGATAATTTCCGCTACCATTCTGCTCAAAACGTTCTTTATTAAATAGAAATATTTTTTTTCTATAAAACTCATTAAATTAGTAATTATTTTTGATAACTAGAGACGACAAAAATTAAATAACTTCCTTAGGAAATTTCTACCTTAACAACTTTGACGGCTTATTTCAGAAAAAAAAAGCCCATTAAGTACTGTTTTTTAAATATGATTCTGAAAGCTTAGAATCTCGTGCAGTTTTTAAAATTACCGAAGAGCATTGGAAACACCTTTTTGTATTTTTTATTTTATGCTGAAAGTTTAAATCTGAGTCGCTCAATCTAAAATTCTTGACTTTCTATCATAACTTTTGTTACTTACACTAATGTTACGAAGCTTATTATTTTATGCCTGAAAGTACAATTCATAATGATTATGTGACATTTAAAAAATACCGGAAATTTGTAATAATTTTTTTAAAAAATAATATGAAATCCAATCCGGCCAAAAAAATTAAAAAATCCTAAAAAAAATCATAACTCGAAAACTACCAAAAATCGCTGAACATACATGGGGGTGATTTGGGTAGCTCTAGAGTTGTTCTATCTCTGGACTTCCGCTTGACCATACTTTTTGGGACACCCTGTATATTCACATTAGTTCCTCATAATTAGCCTTATATCTAGGCTGAGGCATGCAAAATTTACAGTATCGATAGTACTTCATATTATTTAATTCGCAGCTCGGGTTGTTTATAAATGTTAAATTATTATTTATTAGGTATATAGTCATGTTACAGTTGTTCAGTTATTATCAAATTATTAGAATATAAAATAAATTAAAAAAAGAAAAAAGAAAATAAAATAGAATGTACGTCAGTCAGTAATAAATAAATTGACAGAAGATAAAATTAATTATTATAGTATTATATTATATTTATTACATTGGTAAGATATATGTCTATATGATTTTACAGAGTCATTTTAAAATTTAGGTATTCCCTCACCGAATAAAATGCCTTCTCAGCAAGCCACTTGTACAACTGTGTCTTAAATTTATTTGTGGGTAATTCCTTCATTGTTGGAGGCAATTTATTGTATATCCTAATCGCCATGGGATAGCAATTCCTCATATACAATTCAGTCTTGATTTTGGGCAGTAGTAAATTACCAGGATACCTTCGGTTGTAGTGAGGGTTTTCATCCCACCTTTTAAAAAGAAAACTATGCCCCTTAACAAATTTACAAACCTCATATATGTATATTGAAGGCAGTGTAAGAAGGTTTAGTTTTTGAAACAGGGGTTTACAGCTTGTTATTTGGGGGACATTACATATTGCACGTATACATTGTTTCTGCGCTATGAATGCTCGATTTATATGTACAGAGTTTCCCCAAATAATTATACCATAGCTAAGTACAGAGACCACGTAGCCGTAGTACGCTTTCATGGCTGCGTTATGATTAACCATTCTTCCTAATCGCCACAATGCATATGAGAATCGATTTATTTTAGTACACACTTTTTCTATATGATGTTCCCAGGAGCAGGCATCATCAATTACGATGCCTAAAAATGTCACCTTACAACTCTCTACTATAGTATGATTATCATAAATTAATGAAAGATTACACTTTGTGCGCCTATTATTAAATTGCATATATGTAGTTTTATTTAAATTTACCATTAAATTATTAGCATTCATCCATTTGATTATATTTCGTACACTTTCATTAATGTCATTATTATAGCTAGTTATGTCATCTGTATTAGCCTGAATTATTGCTGAGATATCATCTGCAAATAGGAGACACCTATGTTTTATAGCAGCGGGGAGATCATTGATATAGGTTAGAAATAACAAAGGACCAAGTATACTGCCCTGTGGGACCCCCACATTGTTAGGCAAAGTCATTGATCTGCATACAATTTCATCTTTATGTGTCCCTCTAGCTGCTAGTTCCACGTACTGCCTTCTGTTCTTTAGGTAACTGTCTAACCATTCCAATACTTTGCCTCTCAATCCATACATCTCACATTTTCGTAGGAGAATGTCATGCGATACGAAATCAAATGCCCTACTCATGTCGAAGAAGACTACTGTAGTGGGTGTCTTAGTATCTATATTTTGTGTTACCTGTGATATAAGGTTAAAAGTAGCTAAGGAAGTCGATTTGCCCTTCTGAAATCCATTTTGATCACTTGTTATTATTTTAAATTTATCGAGATACTTTTCCAGTCGGGTTTGCATTGCTTTTTCAAATACCTTAGCCAAGACAGGAATTAATGATATCGGCCTGTAATTTTCAAGAAGAGATCTATCATTCTTTTTAAAGACTGGTTTTACGACTGTTACTTTGAGCTTGTCAGGAAACAGTCCTTGTTCAAATGATTTGTTTATCAGATAGGTCAATACAGGCACTAGTGGTTCATGCATTTGTTTTATTAACTTAGTTGAAATTTTATCATAGCCAACTGCTGCTGTATTTCTAAGTGATTTTATAATATTATAAACTTCTTCATTATCTACTGGAAATATGTACATGCTAGTATTTTGTGCTGTAATAGAACTAAGATTAAGCTCTGTGTTGTTATTATTTCTATTATTCATATAATCTTTATTTGTCAATTCGATAAAATAATTATTAAACAAGTTTGCAATGTCATTAGTATTATATATAATGTCATTATTGTTATTAATTTTATTTATATAGTAATGATTATTATTGTCTTGACCTGTACATTTCTTTATTATGTCCCATGACGCTTTGCATTTATTTTTTGATTGTAGCATATATTTCTCATTGGTAGACTTTTGTGCCATTTGTATACACTTCCTGAGGTTTTTGGAATACTCAAGATATCTATTTTTTTTTGGAGTACTTTCTCCCGATAGTAACTGAAACGTAGCTTTCTTTTTGTCATGGTCGATTTCCTTATTCCCTTCGTGATCCACTTTCCACCTTTGTCATAACTCACTTTAGTTTTAATTCTAATCATCGGAAAACATAGATTAAAAAATAAAACCAATAATTCATGGAAAAAATTGAAAGCTACGTCAAGATCGTTTTCTGCATAAACTTCTGACCATGATATAGAATTCAGGCAGTTGTAAAACTTTTGTAAGTTTTCGGGGTGATAATCTCGTTTAAATTTGAAAATTGTGTCATCAGATTTAACCCTATTTTTTAACTTAACCGTTAAGATTTGGCCAGTGTCATGGTCCGACAAACCTAAAGCTAGTGTTTTTCCTACAGCATCAGGGACATTGCTTAAAATTTGGTCTAAACAAGCGTCAAGCCTCGTAGGTTCGTTTATATGAATTTTATAATTGTAATTCTGTATTATTTTGTGATACTCTCTAGTCTCATTTGTGTTTTTCAGTATGTTTATGTTGAAATCTCCAGTTATAATTATTTTCGTTTTTACATATTTTTTTAATTTCGACATAAGGTCCTCAAGTTTTTTTATGAAAAGCTTAGGATCGCTTTCCTTTCTCTTTTTCGAGTTATATGGGATACGATATATACAGATTACAATAGTACTTATACTAGGGAGTTCGATTCCACAACATTCAAATGTAAACTCGTTTGCTAGATCTTTTGTTAGTGGCAACACTTTGCATTCTAGATAATTACGACATAAAATACAAGAGCCTCCCCTTTTCATAGAATTTCTAGAGTACCAGTCAGCTAAATAATAACCAGGTAAACAAAAGTTTTGTTCGTCTCCCGATTTAATATGAGTTTCAGTGAGGCAGATTATGTCTATTTCCTCTTTTTGTTTTGTTAACTCTTCCAGGCTTGTTATCGACACGAAAAGAAGAATAACATAGAATAGTATAGTAAAAACCGATTGAAAATACTCCTGTATCTGTTTATTAAGCTAATGAGCACTATAGTGTTCATAGCACTAGAGTCCTATAAAGGTTGAGCACAGGCTGAAAGATTAAACACAAGTATATAGAAAAAGTGTTTTAAGTATGATACAATCATGCATGAGCACGAGGAAGTCGGCCGATTTTATTACTTATACCATGAACTGCCCTGGGCAATGACGATAAAATAGATTTAAAGTTATCAATATTCAAAATGTACAACAATATTTGATGAACATTTTAGTTCCAGTATAAATTAACCTTATCTTCACTTTTACGGATTATAAAAATAATACTCGAAGCAAAGAGTTTTTCAAAGGGATGCTGCTTTAACTTTTACAATTTTGACAAAAAATATACCATATTTTGGCAAGGACTTGGCCAGAGGCCAAGAAGGTTAATGTGTCATTTGGGAGACTGAGATTCTTTATTTCTATATCTTGTGTATAATGGTCTAGTTATACCAAAAAACCTTTTTAATGCATCCATAAAATATTTCCATAAATTTTTTCCATCTACCCGCTACCTTAAAATGCGGCTGCGCGGCGGAGGGTGCGCTTCGCAGTAATAGGCCGGCGCGGCGCGGCGCGGCGCGGCGATGCGACGGGTTGCGCTTGGGCTGGCTAAGCGGCAGTTGCACATACATACATAAATATGTCCCTGCTCGCTATCCGATGCAACTCGACTCGTTAGCTTTCTGCATGCCCTATGACATCTTCATAAAACAATCAAACACAACACGTAATAAATGAGTGTCTCCCTTTTGATTCCAGTGTATAAGTATTTTATTTTATGATGAAGAAATAAATAAAAGGCTGATATATTACTTAATTAAACTGCACTGTGCACAGGTTTGCATTGAGTATATTAGCTATTTTCGGGCGCCCCGCAGCCAACAAGTCGACTAGGAGTCGAAGTGGTCGACATGACCGAAATCGGTCGGATAGTTCTTTCATTCATTAAATCAATTAAACTGAAATGACGGGATGTCCGTAGTTTCAATAAATCCGGTTAGCGGTATTGGACATAACCGTAACGTAAGCAAAATAGCTAATACACAACAAAATCTGTGTTTTTGTCTCCATCATAGATTCATTGTTAGCATCGCCACAACTTCTGGAGTTATTGTCAGATGACAAACTCAAGAAAATTGTTTTTATTTTTAAATAGACCGTCCTTCTCGAGAATGGTTTTGAAATAATAACACACGCATTTGGAAACACTAGAAGGAACCTTCACTGCGGATAGTAGGCATCAGTCCAAACGCACGATGGCGGTGGATATGTGCCGGAAAATTAATCAGACGTCAAATGCTTATAATTGTTGTGATACAATATATCACCTGTAGGCGGTGGCAGTTGGTGGTGGCGGCGCCGGCGGCGGTTTTGGCGGACGGCGCGGCGGTTATAGCAGCGCTGTATCAGGAGGTTTCGGGAGGCAATCCATCCGTCGTCATTGCCGCTTTTTCTGCATCGTTGTCGGCTGCATAAGCAGCGGTGGCTGTGGTGGCAGTGCAGTGATATGAGCCACGATGCTGCTAACGCTTCACCTGTGGCGGCGAGCGAGGGTTGATGGAGCAGCCGCATAAGCATTAGAAAGCTGATGATTCCAGTTCATACGAAACAGGAATATTATAGTGTGGTTAATGTCTCGCATTAACTCTAATAGTAGCTATTGGTCAATGTCTCGCATTGACTCGAAGCAAAAATGGCTATTGGTCAATGTCCCGCATTGACTCGAAGCAAAAATGGCTATTGGTCAATGTCCCGCATTGACTCGAAGCAAAAATGGCTATTGGTCAACGTCTCGCGTTGACTCGAAGCTAATTCTAATTTTCACTGCACTTGTTATTTTTGTTTTTTTTAAATGATTTTCATATTTCATTTCCACATAACCTCCTTATTTAAAAGTAACGTAAGGATTTATTTTCTTCTAGGCACATTTTTGCACACTTGTTAAATTCAAATAATTAACGAACTTTTTAAGAAATATTTTTCACTACGTGCGGTAGCCGTGCGCGTACGAAAACGAATGAGGCTTGGACCGTGCAATGGCGCCGAGGTGGGAGACTACCTAGCTGTCTCTTTTTCTCTTATGGCGCTAAACTACGTGCGAGTGGGTCAAACGTAGACGAGGACTACTACATGTTAACCAATTAAATCTAGAAGACAAGGAAGGATAATTAAGCGTAACTTTAAGGTATACTCCAACAATGACTCGTCAATTTATTGCTGTGACGAAGTTCTAAAAAGTGATTCAATTTTTTTTTTTTTTAAAGTTTTTTTTATTGTGTAAGATGACAAAAAGCTAACAGTTCTGATGGAAAGTGGCATTCGTCGCCTACGAGCGGCGATCTATAACCCCAGAATGGTTATGAGTGCCTTGCCGATACTTGAGGGCTAAGATGGATTGCTGCTTATGTCGGTAATTACGCCGGCTGTCACGCGCCACCCGCCGGAGCACTGTGCGCAGCTTTGCTGCAGGTGTAGAGCGAGCTGTGGTACCCACCCAGTCGGACCTTGCATAATGAGGTTCCACTGCCACTGGTAAAACATCCTCGCTAAAAAAGATCTTATGCGCGGATGTAGAGATAACATCTCTACGGTAAAGTAGAAGTTACAAGAGAATAGATGGGTTGAACCAGTGAAATGTGGTTGAACCCTGTGCTCTACAGGCGTTTTCTCCAGTAATGACAATAAAAGTTCGGGTATACGAGTTCTAAGTGGTAGGAGCTTCTTATTAGGTAGACATTACAATGCTGCCTAGTTCGATTACATATACATATTCTTGATTTGATTTAATTTGACATTGATTGGTCCATCACTCAGGTGCTTCTGACATTGTTTTTTTTATCCTCAATTGGTAAACCCTGGGCATCATCTCACCTGATGGTAAGTGATGATGATGCCGATGATGGAAGCGGTCTTACCAAGATTTCCCAACGCAATAGAGAGATGATGCCAAGGGCTTACCAATTGAGGGTAAAAAAAGGGGGAACTGGCCCAACACTCTGGTGCTTTTGACATTGGTTGGCCCATCACTCAGGTGCTATACTACATCCACTACCGCGAGCCGGCCAAGAGCTTCGAAGGGGAGGCGCTGCGCTCGCCGTGCGAGGTGGCGCCCACGCTCTCCGCGCTGCAGTTCCACGCCGACCTGCCCCACGAGACTGTCGTATGTATAACCATAGAGAAGAAAGAGTTTGTCTCTGGTATAACATTGATACTTCTTTTTCTTTTGATGCCTGCAATCAACTGCAGGCAAACAACCAAAATCGCATACGCGCGAAAGGGACAAGTGATGGAGATTGTATCCCGCTCACGCACATTAGCTGAGTAATGACATCATCTCTTTCTTTCGTTATTATTATTAATCCATCGCCAAATCTACTAATCCTAAAATCTATGTTCTTTTGTTTAAGAGCTAGAGTCTCTTCTAAAGGCGTTGTATTAAATTAATGATTTGATTCGGAACAGATGAAGATTTCTTATTGGTGATAAAAACTCAAGAAGTGTTTCTTCAGGCGCTGTATTAGGGATTTGACCTTAAACATATGAAGATTTTTGGTTAAC
Source organism: Coleophora deauratella (assembly GCA_958295455.1). Classification (NCBI taxonomy): domain Eukaryota; kingdom Metazoa; phylum Arthropoda; class Insecta; order Lepidoptera; family Coleophoridae; genus Coleophora; species Coleophora deauratella. Next base: position 18,392,055 of record OY282392.1, on the reverse strand, counting down.
GATAAAATTCCATGTGATCTTTTCGTCAAACAAATATGTGCACGAAATCTTACCGAATTATACAGTTTTCTTGTAAATATGTGCTTTGCATTTTGTAAGATATCGTAATAAATAAGGCATCGAATACCATTCGATTACGCGATTATCGGTTTTTCGTGAAATTAAGAGACGAAGATAAGACCAGTTACACAATGTGACGGTATACAAGTTAACTGGGGCTTCTACTCATCATATTGAACAACTTTTTGGTGAATTCGCGAAAAACCTAGATTCCATACAAAATCAGCTGATGTTACAAGTTGTTCAGTATGATGTGTAGAAGCCCCAGTTAACAGTTACTACACCTATTGTTAAATCTTGAGGGTCCTTCTAAAATACCTGAAAGAAAAATTAATCGTGGCTTCTACTCATGAAACTGAACAACTTTCCCCAAGGAACCTATACTCAATTCGCAAAAAAAAATTTGGACTTTCCATACAACTTTCGCGGTCACTTTAATAAGAAGAGAAGAAGATAATTCTATTCTAACATGGTCGTTGCGTACCCTAGCTAAACATCCCGCTGAGCCTACCACACCTGCCCCACGACGCCAACAGCGGGGCGGCCTGCGGCGACTACGAGGACGACCCCGTGCCTCTGCGGGTCCACGACTGCAGCCTGGACCTGCAGATACTCTGCGACCAGAGAGGGGTGCTGTGTGTGTGCCACCATTACTTGTACAAGGTGAGAGGGAACTGTATTTTGAATATGACATTTTGGTTGGATTCTGAGAAAGGACTGGGGAAGACCGCAGCCTGGACCTGCAGATATTGTGCAACCAGAGATGGGTGCTTTGCGTTTGATACCATTGCTTGTACAAGGTTAGAGGGAACTGTTTTTTGAATTCGATATTTTGGTTGGATTCTGAGTATGGACGGAAGAACAGGACCCACGACTCCAGCCTGGCTCTGCAGATATTGTGCGACCAGAGAGGGCTGCAGATACTCTGCCACCATTACTTGTACATGGTTAGAGGGAACTGTATTTTGAATAGGACATTTGAAAAAAGCTGGTTATGTCAATTGAGGAAGAAGAGGCATCATTGAAGATTAATTGCCTATCTACATGTTTTTTGGTTGATCTGTTTATATTCTAAATGAAATTAATGCAAAAAAAACAATTAGGCTTATTTACTCAAATTAAGATATAATAGAATGTGCGACTTTTATTTGAAAACAAATTGTTGGAGGGAATTTCTTTTGACCCGATGACGTTTTCACTTTCTCCGCAAACATTTCCAGAAACAACATACATATTGCAGGTGATAAAAACTTCGTTTTAGGTTGAATAAAAAATGCCGTTTGAAAGCGTGTATAGTGCTACATACCTCTAATACAAAAACTGACCTCAGACACGGCAGCTAGGCATAGTAGCTCTTTATCTTTTGCGCCGTTTTAAAACCGGCGAACGAAGGTTAAATCGTTGCATACAAATTAAGTGCTCAGCCTTTTCTGTGTTATCTATCATACTCCGGACACTACATACAGTGAAGCGTTATTACTACGCGTAGTAGTAAATATGTCTAAATAGGACGTTTTTTTTTAAATGTTTTTACGGCCCAAATAGGACGTTTGTACAAGGTGTTGTGTGTGTTGCGTGGCTTGCACTTCCACTAATCTTGTACTATGTAGAAAAAAAGACGATTTAAAAGTATGTGCAAAACATCTACTCAAATAAAAAACATTTTGATACTTGATTTCTAAGTAACCGTCACCGAAGCTTATCCGCAAGGGGGAGGGGTTCTTTAGAGGTTCTTTTAGTGCAGATCTAGTACCAGTGTCATAGAAAAATGACTCTTGTAATGTATGCAGGGTTTCTTGAGTCATTATTTAGATTTAGTATGGGAAACTGAAAAAAAACGGTAGAAACGATTTTTTTAATATTTTTCCTGTATTCTATACTTGATTCTGAGTAACCCCTTAATTTTTTTATTAACGCCGTGTATACTGAGTCGTTATCGTAGCTCGCGCATACATCACCTAGCCACCTTGCATTCCAGCCCCTAGACGACTCGACATCGTCCCTCATACTGGAAGACAGCACAGAGCTGAGGGACTCGGGCGTGAACTTCGCGTACTCGGTGACGCTGCTGCCGGGCGGCTGCGTGGTGCACAGCGCCGTGCCCGACCTGCCCTGGCCCGTCGCCCGCGCGCTGAGGCCCTCCTACACACTTTACGAGGGTATGTCAACAGCTCCTACGGTCATCATCATCAGCCAAAAGACAGCAGATGCCTACTGCTAAACTTTGTTTAGCAAGCCTCCGCCAGGGATTTCAACGCCGCCCGGTCTGCGCTGCTCGCATCCAGCGGCTTTCCGCGATCTTCACCAGGACATCGGTCCACCGAGAGGGGAAGTCTGCCTACTCTACGTCTTCCGGTGCGCGGTCGCCACTCGAGGACTGCATAAACTATTGGGAAAACGACTTTAGTGTACAGGTTCTTAAATCACGTGGGAACTATGCGTCCTTTAAACTTGGAGTACCCTTAAAACTATCGGAGCGTGTCCTGGCATCTAGTAACTGGGCTGAGGGTATTTGTGTGAAGCCCTGGCATCATAACTTTCGTGCCAAACAGGAAAACAAAGACAAAGCCATTTAAAAACATTAGTGTGTGTTACCAAAATGTTCGAGGCCTTAGGTCAAAAACTCAGATGTTTTATAATAATGTAATATTAGGAAATTTTGATATCATAGCTTTAACAGAAACTTTTTTGACAAGCTCAGTGTGCGACGGCGAGCTGTTTCCTCCCGCATATACAGTACTGCGTCGAGACCGCGCAGAGGACGCCGGCTGGGGTGGAGTACTGCTCGCTGTACGCGAAAACTTCAATGTGCGCTCAGTGGACGATATTGACGGCCTTACATTAGACATGGAAATAATATTTGCCATTATTAGTTGGAAAAATGTAAAATTTATGTGTTGTGTTGTTTATCTACCACCGAATTATAATGATGAAAAATGTTTAAATATTTTGACTTGTATCGAAAATGCAATATGTAAATATCCTGATATGGATGTACTAATACTTGGAGATTTTAATCCTAACTCGTGGTCTGGTTCAGTTAAAACACAATTTGATTGTTTTTGCAACTTTTGTAATCTTACTCAACACAGTAAAATCACGAACTATCACGGGGGCATGCTCGATCTTGTGCTCAGTGGGATGGCCGCTGATCGCATTGTGGTGAGTGAGGGCGAGGAACCGTTGGTGCCAGTGGATGCTTATCACCCTCCGCTTACTGTTCGCGTATCGCTACCGCGAGGTCTGCTGTCACCTGCACCTCCACCTGAGCCCCGTGCTGGTGCTTGCCCGAATTGGAATTTCCGAAAGGCAAATTTCAACGGACTTTATATGGCTTTGGCAGAAGTTAACTGGGATGATCTACTGAATGAAACTGACGTTAATGTGGCAACTGACATCTTCTATGCAGAACTTTATAAATGCTTTAATGCTCACGTGCCTCTCAAGAAGACTTTCCTTAACTCTGACCGTTATGTTTATCCTTCATGGTACACTTCGGAAATTGTAAAAAATATAAAGCAGAAGTATTTCCATTTTAAAGCGTATAAATCTAGCGGCAGTGAGTATAACAGAGAGCTTTATAAATATTACAGATGGCACGTAAAAATACTGATTAACACCTCTTATCAGCAGCATATAAAGGGAATTCAGGCGAATATTCTTGGTGAACCTGCTAAATTTTGGCAGTATGTGAAGGATAAGCGGAGTGAGAGGCGAGGTTGTGATAATTTTATACACAACGGTGTCCAGTTATCAGGACAAGATGCTGCCGACGCGTTCGCCAGTTATTTCAGTTCTGTGTTTCACTCCCTGCCCCCGCAGCTAAATCCGGTAGCGGCTGAGAATCTGGCGCGAGGCGTATCTGACGCGAAGCGTGTTGCACTTGATCGAGTGGACGAGGCCGACCTTGTATCTGCAGCAAAGAGACTTAAACCGCGCTCTTCTGCGGGACCTGATGGGGTACCCAGTTTTCTGCTTAAGGACTGTCAGACTATAATGAAGGTACCACTATTGCACTTGTTTAATCTCTCTCTGAAAAACTCTGTTTTCCCCATTGTTTGGAAGACGTCTAGAGTCACCCCTATACCCAAGGGTGGCACTAGTAAAGATGTCTCAAATTATAGACCTATAGCAGTGTTGTCGGTCTTCGGCCAGATATTTGAGTCGATATTGAATTGTCGAATTCGTCACCAAATTAGCATGTGGTTAGATGATAGCCAGCATGGTTTTCGTCAGCGCCGGTCTACTGATACTAACCTCATTAACTTTGTCGACTATGTGGCTGCTGAAATTGACGCACGTCGCCAGGTGGACGCGACATACTTTGACTTTAAAAAGGCGTTTGACCTGGTTGACAACGATATATTGCTTGGGAAACTAGCGCTCTTTGGTTTCACTCCAAGTCTCTTGGAATTCTTCTCGAGTTACCTTAGCCATCGCTCGCAGTTCGTCAGGGTGGCTGGTTGTGAATCTGAGCGTTATTACACCTTGTCAGGAGTGAGTCAGGGGAGTACTTTGGGCCCCACTCTGTTTTTGCTGATGATCAACGACCTGCCGAAGGTCGTCCGCACTGCTAGGTGTTTTATGTTTGCGGATGATTTAAAGCTCTGCATGTCCATTGATAGTCCCGTTGACGTTCTCGCCTTACAGAGTGACATCGACGCTGTGGCTAAATGGAGTGATGAAAATCACTTACCGTTTAATGCCTCCAAGTGTAAAGTGATAACTTTTACACGTCGTCGTCAGCCTTTCCAAGCTACTTATTCTTTGCGTGACGTGTCTTTAGAGAGAGTGGACAGTATTCGCGACTTGGGACTAGAGCTTAATGTCAAACTGGATTTTCATTCCCATATAACGAAAATGTGTAGCGCTGCCAACAAAACCCTTGGATTTATAATGAGAACAGCATCCCAGTTCAGTGACGTGAGAGTCGCCAGAGTGTTGTACAACGCCTACGTTCGTAGTAAACTCGAGTTTGGTGCAGTCGTCTGGGACCCCTACGAGAGCTGTTACTCACTCATGATCGAGAAGATCCAGCGAAAGTTTGCACGATGGCTGTACAAAAGGGTTTATGGTTATTACCCGTATCTGTACCCATCATTATTTGTATCGGGGATGGTCGGCTTGGACACGTTGATACTAAGACGAAAACTTCTCCTGGTGGTACACTATTATTCCATTCTCCACAGCAAAGTTGATAACCAGTCGGTAATGGAACAGCTTGGATTTACTGTGCCATCGGGAGGAACGCGCAGCGTGGACGGTGCTGTTGCGCCGCGCCGCCGCCACCGCCTATTCGCGCTCCGCAGCGCGCGCACGCGCCGAGCGGACAATGCGCCTACAGCCCGCGCGATCTCCCTTCTTTGCGCCATTACTGCTGAGCACTATGATTTGGACATATTCGCCGACTCAGTGGGAACTTTTTTGACCAAAGTTTTTATGTTTTTAAATTGTAATGTTAATTATTAATTATAATATAATCTATAGTTATAAGTTTGTGTAATAGTTAAGTTTTTTAATATGACTTGCTGACCTTTGGACAACAGTCTGTTAACAGCATGTGTTTTTTGTAATAAAAAAAAAATAAAAAAAAAAAAAAAAAAAAACGTTTATATACCGTATCACACATAGTTCATAGAAGATGATCATTGGGAAGACGTATACGTAACCAGTGGGAACTCGGTGGACCGATGACCAGCACGGGTAGCATGAGGCGTAGACAAAGCTGTTTGTCGCGCCGAACGCGAGAAAACAGCTCAGCTGTCTCTTTCATTAGCTTAGCGTTAGAACGGAACAAATGCTTTTAAAACTCGCGTCGCTCGCGAGATATGTCGGCATGCTACTGGGGCTGGTGAAGGATGCGGGATGCAGTCAGCGTGGAAATCCTTGTAGGGAGGCCTTTGTCCAGTAGTCTTTTGGCTGATGATGACCATATGACGTCAACTGTTTGAAGTTCACGTCCAAATCATTCTTCTTGCACAGACAATCATCTCCTAGTCAACATACCAATGCTGTACACCCATTTAATCGACATCAGCCTGTACCACGAGCCATGCTGCCACATAGTCATACCTGCCGAGAACTGCGACAGTGGCCCCTCCCTAGCGCCGCTCCTGGGCTGGGGCCCTCACTCCATGGTGGACCTGAAGACGCTGGACGTGGTCACCATGGCGGTGCCTGAAAAGGATCTGGCGGCGACCTTCAAGAGCAACACGGTTGTCGAGAACAAGCTCGCGATTATACATTATTTGATACAGCACGAGGGGAATATGGACCTGTCTGAAGAGGTGAGACTTGTAGGTCTTTTTTTTTCTATAAGTTCATAGCGAAGGGAAAGTGTATATAGTATATTATTTACTCTAATGTTTGTTGCTTGAACTTTGATATGTGATCTTTTTGATTGGCCATATTTTACGAAAGAAATCAAACAAATTATTTATTGTTATTAAATTATTTATAACTATTTTTAAATAAGTATTATAGTTATTATTTACTTATGAAATACACTTCCGGACACATCTATCGGTCCACCTAGGATTTAAAGTTTTAATAGCCTATACCATAGATAAAACCTATCTATTGACCATAGGCTTAACTTAAAATGCTAGGTGGGCCGATAGATGTGTTTGGAAGTATATTTGTGCTATAATTTAATAGATAAGTAACCGGGCGCTAAATAAGTGGTTCGGTCGATTTGTATAGGGCATATACCAAGTACCATGAATTTTGAGAATCAAGTGCTTTGACCCTAGCCTACCAATGTATCCTAATTTTCATCAGCGACATTTTGGAACATACTGAAATGTACTAAACATTTTAGCTATGAAATTGTGCCGATTTGGCAGTTGGCACTCATACAACCCCCTACTTTCAGCTGATATCGTGGATGTGCCTGAACCAACGTGACGGTCTGTTCGCCTTCCAACGCGTGATGCAAGAATACCTGGTGGGCACCACGTATGCGGTCACGCGGCGCTCGCTGCCGGCCTCCGCTCTGCCTCTGATGAAGATGCTGCCTTTCACTCTGCACTTGAAATTCGCGGATGTTAAGGTGAGTACATTGAGATAAATAAAAAGTAAAGTTGACAAACGAGTGATGCAATAGTAGGTAATTGATTAAGCGTTACTCCTCCTCCTCCTCCCAGATTTAAAATTCAAACTTTTTGGGCTTAAGTCTTAATATTTTCTGCAGCTGTCCTATATGAGGAATATGTTGTCTTGCGGCTATCTGTCTTTTATTTATTTTTATTTTTTTATTTTATATTTATTCGGAAAACTTACAGTTAAATAACAACTATAGGTTAAATTAACAATATATCAACCTATGCTATTGACAAGTTTCCACCAATATATAACAAATTAAGAGCTTGTACAATGTAGGTATAGGGCTTTTCAACAAGAACTTTGTTTTTCAATAGGTCATACCGGAACTACGTGACAGTTTTGACATTTAGTTTTTTGACATATCTGTAGTAGAAGCTTGGGCAATTGTTACAATGAATTCAATTTCACTCGAAAATCGCATTAAAATAATAAAAAATCACAATGAAAATCTGTAACCGTCGTAGACGACAACACCAGCGCGCAGAACCGAGGCAGGCTGCGGGCGCGCGGGGGGTGCGCCGGGTTCGCCTAACGCGCCTAAGACGAGAGCATAACTAGAAAGGAACAAAAAGAATCGACATCTGTAACCTTGATCGTGGTGGATATTTATCAGACATTATTTTTCATTCCTAATTGCCAAACCTTAGTTTTTTTAATACACTAAAAATTTTAATCATTGTCATCTAAATTCATTGTTTTATTTTGATTTACAAAACAAAGTTCTTGTTGAAAAACCCTTTACAATGAAAGCAGATGTACATCCTTAAGGAAAAAAAAAACTGTTTTTTTATATAGCAATAAACACTAAAATATAAGTAAAAGGGAATAATAGAAATCAAAAGAAATCAGGCTGAAGGATCTCCAAAGAACTCCGCGGCAAGAACCCTTCGAACCGTGCTGGCACAAAAGAGGTCAAAATCATGTAAACTCGAGAGTTCATTATAAATTTTTGAGATTCGATTAATGAAAGAATTTTGTCTGAAATTAGTTCTAGCATAAGGTACGTACAAAGGAGGTCGTTTGCGGAAATTTAATAAGTCAGTGCGTAAATTAATATTAGATAAAAGATCAGGACAGTCGATTTTACCATTCGCGATTTTCATTAAGAACGTTATGTCATTAATGTTGCGTCTTATCTCCAAAGGCAAGAAGTGATAGCGTTTGCATCTGTGTTCGTAATCTACAGATCTTTGTCGTGCTTTAAAATCCAGATATCTTAGGAATTTCTTCTGTATTCCCTCGATACGAGACTTGTAAGTCTCATACTGAGGGTTCCACACTTGGGAGGCATATTCGAGGTGACTGCGTACAAAGGCACAGTACAAGATTTTGATGACCTTAATGTTATTGAAATTTGTAGACGTCCTCATTATAAAACCTAAGGCTTTACTCGATTTAGACACTATGGTATCTATATGTTTGTCGAATAGCAGTTGGTTATCAAACATGACACCTAGGTCTCTTATGGAGCTCACTCTACTTATGAGTTCACCACGTATGGTATAACCCGGGTTAAATATTGTTTTTTACGAGTAATGGACATCACAAAACATTTAGATACGTTTAAATCTAGCCGGTTATGTAGACAATAGGAATGAAAAGAGTTTAGATCGCTTTGTAAATGTTGTGTATCTAAAATGTTATTTATTATTTTAACTATTTTCATGTCATCTGCAAAAAGGAAAATTTTACAATGTGAAAAACAACTTTTGATGTCATTAACAAATATTATAAAAAGCAATGGACCTAATAAGGAGCCTTGAGGAACGCCAGAAGGCACATATGAACTTCTAGATGTGTAGCCGTTGAGAACAACAGACTGACTACGACGTTGTATATAAGATGAGAACCACCGAAACAGGTCACCATGGATCCCGATATTAGAAAGTTTTAATAGAAGAATATTATGGTCAATGCGATCAAAACATTTACTGTAGTCAGTATAAACTATGTCAACCTGTTTGCGGTCATCCATTCCTTGGGTTATAATTTCACTAGTTAGTAATAAATTGGTAGTAGTGGACCTTTTCCTCAAGAAGCCGTGTTGATCTTCACTTAAGTGACAACGAATTGCAGCATAAACCTGATTATAGACCAATTGTTCAAAAACTTTAGCAAATAAACACAATTTCGAAATTGGCCTATAGTTTTCAACAGTCGATTTGTCGCCTTTTTTATGAATAGGCGTTACAAGAGCAGATTTCCAAATTTCAGGAACTATGCCTTCGGATACAGACCTCTTGAATAAAATACAAATAGGAATAACTAAGCTGCTGGCACAGTTGACGATAAAAACTGGGGAAATACCATCGGGCCCACCTGACTTAGACAAATCCAGACTTTTAAGTAATTTAAATACCTCATTTGGGCATATTTTAATTGAAGAGATATTACTTAATATATTATTATTTGAAGTTTCATACTGGGGACTAATATTGGGATTAACATTAGAGCTGCTAAGGAACGTAGACTGGAAATAATCTGCAAATTGCTTATGTCGTCACCGGTGATGGCTTGAATGTCTTTATATTTAAGAATATTGGGTAGTATATTAGTTTTATATTTGCTTTTTACGTAGGACCAGAACGATTTTGGATCTTTTATTATTGATTCCTGAATTTTAGTCATATAGGACTGAAAACAATTTTTCTCAGCTTCTATTGATCGTTGGCGAAGCATAGAGAAAGTGTGATAATCGAATAATTTACCGTATGTTTTATATTTGCGATGAAATTTATGTTTTTCTTTTAACATTTTTATCAAACTAAAACTGAACCAAGGCGGATAGTGATTGGGTTTAATATATTTTTTAGGGACATATTTGTTTATAAGTTTATTTATTTTAGAATAGAAAAATGATAAGGATTCTTCTAAAGAGTCTGACTCGAGGACCGTGTACCAGTCTACATCATCTAATTCTGCCATTAGAGAAGCATAATCGCCTTTCCTGAAAACATATACAATGCGTTGTTTATCCTCGAGTTTGGGCGTGTCAATAGATGTAGTATTGATAATTAAAGATTTGTGGTGAGAATCTTCGGAAACGAGGGGTGTTGGACAGGAATGAACAACGAGTGGTTCATTACTAATAACCAAGTCTAATATACGTCCGTTCTGATTAATTTCACTATTATACTGATTCATACAACATATATTTAAGGTGTCAATAAAGTTAGCAACATATTGTTTGGTAACATTCGTGGACAATAACTCTAAACAATGATTAGATTTCAACCAGGTTATATGATCCTTAAAATTGAAATCACCCATTATTATGAAGCGATCTTGGGGATTAGACAGTACAATATCATACAGTTTATCTGAAAAATTTATTAATTGGTTTTTGTAAGAGTTACCGGAGTTTTCTTCACATAAATATAATTATATGTATAGGTTTAGCTAAATGCGTAGAAGACTTTTAAAATCGGGTCTATAACTATTGCCTCTCGATCCCAGGTCCGCGACATCTGCGTGTCCGTGAGCCAAGAGAAGCTGTGGAACAGCGCATGCGTAGTGCTGCCCGTACGCCAGCGCGTGTGCCAGTTCGCGGAGGACGTGTGGACGCGGCTGTGGAGCGCGCTCAACACGCCGCCGCGGGCCAGGCTGCGGCCGGCGGCGGTGCGCGAGCGGCTGCGGCTGAGCCTGCACTGCTACCAGGTCAGTGCGGCTGCGGCACAGTGCACAGTGCACGCGGCTGTGGAGCGCGCTCAACGCGAGAGCGGCTGCGGCTGAGCCTGCACTGCTACCAGGTCGATTTCTATGTAACTACGATCGTACTGCATCTTGTTTCATCTTCATTCTTGCTGCCTCCTACTGATTGTTATTTTGATACACAGGGGCGTATTTACCCTAGGGCCAACCGAGGCAGTAGCCCGGGACGGCAGGCGGTTTTTTTTACTTGACTCGCCTGAGACAAAACCTGCATTTCTACCTATTTATCAACAAAAACGGGCAAGACCGATCCTCTTGGAAATCCTTGGGGATGCCTTTGTCTCAGGGCCGGCCTTTGGCTCGAGCCACCCGTGCCCAGACACAGGGTGCAAACCTCAGGGGGGCGTCAAGCGCCCTGGTATAGTTGAACGTGGGCCTGGTAGATGGGGTAGGAGGGCGCCCAAAGCGCCCCATTTTGATGGGTTTGTTGGTTTCTACATACCTTTACAAAACTATTTTTAAATACATAAAAAATTTCGCACTCGCTTCGCTCGCGCTTTTCATATAAACTTAGCTAGATCTGAAACCGCTCACCAAGGGAAGCATATTTTTACAGCCTTCGTGGCCTACTGGCTAGTGCTTTCGGGTAACGTAAGGTGTTCGCGGGTTCTCTTTCCGCGGGGTCTGGTTCGTAGTAGAGATTTAATAAAATAGGGGATATTTGTTGATATACAATTTTAAAATTTCGCGCTCGCTTCGCTCGCGCTGTTTTCCTCTTACCGCAGCGCAGTTTTTATTAAATCATTTCACGTGTTCCCATGTCCAAAAATATTTGTTAATTAATCTTTTTCTTCTTAGATTTGTTAATTCCCATCCTGGTTTTTTTTTTTACTCAGTAAGTAGTTAATATAGGGATATGATTTTTTATATATAATTATGTTGTAATGATTTAACTGGACTATAAATTTTTTCCATGTTTTTTGAATTATTTTTGCATTTATAAAATAAAATGTCAAAAAATCAAAATCTATAATAAAAGATTATCATAATAATATAAAAATAATAATAATACACGGTAATATAAAAGACTATCATCTTATCAATTACCGTATTTTGATGGTATCTAAATTAATTTATATCAACCAGGAATTGAAAGAGCTGAGTATTCTGGGTGGGAATCCTGGAGCCAATTTTTACCAAACATAGAACTAAGAAACCCAAATATAGGGTGGCAAAGTTACTGGCCCGGGGTGCCAAATTTCAAAATACGCCACTGCTGATACATCTTGCTTACTGTCTCTGACCTAAATAGTCCAATGGTAACTTGTCCCCTGCCAATGAGACAGCGCGTAGGTCAGTTCGCGGAAGATGTCTGCTACATACTCATATGAAGCGCGTTCAAAATCACGAAGACGATCCGTGAGCGGTTACGAATCAGTATTATATCTGCGATGCTAATGCATTAAAATTTAATTGTACCATGTGCTACTGTATTTTATTTATCTACTGTTATTAGTCCTCCTATTAATATACATAATAAAACGGCAAATCCACTTTACTGCTATCTACATGCTGTCATGTCACCCTATTGCATCATCTACTATAATCCTACATGCTGTCGTCAGTTATCCTACTTCTACTACTCCTACTCCATCCTACGATACTGTGCGATCGTGACCTTGCCTCGAACGACCGTATACTTTTATAAGCATGTATAGGCTTACGATTTTAGTGGTTTGTATTGAGCGGACCTTGTGTATCTATGTATTTTGTGATCCTATACTTACTGTCACCTTACCTTTTGTCATTCTACCGCATTCTACTTTCATATTGCAGCCTGTACACACAGGGCACACCAAATGAAAACCTCGCTCTCGTTCCAGCCGGAAGCTCTGTCCCGCTGCAGCACGCCCATGTCCCCCACGGGGCCGGGCCCGCAGCTGGGCGCGCCGGGCCGCCGCTGCTCGCTGGCCGGCGGCGAGCTGCTGCCCTTCCTCGAGCTGGACGTGTGCACCGCCGGCAAGCAGGAGCACGTGGTGGCTGCGGTGAGTGTGTGACTGCTGGCTCTGGCTTAGGGACTGCTATGAGCGATGAAGGAGTGTTCTCGAGGGGTGATGTTGAGTGAGGATGAAATGTTCTTATGTAAACTCCATTTCCTTAGGTATTGAAATAAATGTAAACAATCTTATGCATTTTTATTCATATCTCCCTGGTAAAAATCGTAAACGAGTAGAATTTATTGCGTGTTTAATTTAATAGAAATGCAAAAGAAACTTCGTACCTGCGTTCGCAAGAAATATCAGAATTTTAACTTGTGAATTTCAATAAAAATATATGTCAAGATTGTTTACGTTTTGATTAGTACCTATTTTTCAGCTGAAATAATGATGAAGATTCCTAATGATGTAATGTTCCGGTATTTTTTGGTACAGAACTACATCGTGTACAGCCATAGATTACTCCCGATAAATACCGCATACAGGACAGCCGACTGTCACTGAGTTGTGGTTTTGCGGGTACTTTAACACAAGATATTGATGTGACTTATTATAATGACAAAATCTATATTGGAAGTGACTTATAAAACTCTAACATTAATCTATGTTCGAAATGAATTAAGCCATCGATCGCCACGCTACTCTTTTAAAAATCGAGCCCCCACCACGAACGTCGGCTCCGGCCAACAAAATTTTTTAAAAATCTCAAATCCTACTAAAACGGATACCGGTTGTCGGCCCTAGCCGACTCACTGAAAGGATTAAGAATAAGAGTCTAAGGCAGCGTCTTTGAGCGTGACTTGTTATATGGACAGAACGTATATTCCAAATGAATTAGTACGAGTATATGACGTGACTTGTAATACGGCAGAACCTGCGCAAAGTGAGCGTGCACGTGATGCGGGAGACCGCCAAGTCTGAGCTGGGCGAGGGCGGCGGCCTCGTGCACGCGCTTTCTGCCAATCTGGGTCCGTCTGTAACTGCTTAGTATCATGTATACTAAGTACAAGATACGATATTAACGTTACTTATTATAATGCCAAAATCTATCTTGGACGTGACTTATAAATATCTCCAGAACCAAGATTCCAAATGAATTATTAGTATATGACTGGGTCTTTGAGCGTGACTCGTTATACGTTAGAACCTGCGCGAAGTGAGCGTGCACGTGATGCGGGAGACGGCCGAGGCCGCGCGGGGCGCCGGCGGGGCGCGCGCCGAGGGCGGCGTGCACGCGCTGGGCACGCGCTGGGCGCACGCGCAGCTGGACGCGGCGCGCGCGCTGTGCCGGGCGCTGTGCCGCGCGCTCGCCGCCTGCCCGCACCACCACCAGCAGCGGGGGTTCACCTTCATGTATGATGTTCATGATACAAACGGTTCTGCCTTGAGTGTCTAGTGTTGTGATTTGATCTTTTTGGTTTGTTGTTTTTTTGCTCAGCTAATGTTGTTTTTTTTTTTCATAATGGCAGTGTTTTGTGTCTTGTGATTTGGTCTCTTTGATTTGTGTTTTTTTTCTCAGCTAATGTTTCTTTTTCGGACGGATGGCAGTGTTTTGTTGGAGTTTTTTTGTTGTTTTGTTTTACTGTGTCGGTCAAGATTGGTACAAGAATTTACGTAATATACCTACAGGCTGATATTTTATTCGTTCTGTCCCCCTAATTAAATTTAATTCGTTCCGTCCCCGCAAATTGTAATTTCCACACATAATGAATTTGAGAATGGGCAACAAAACTGTAACGAGACGAATAAGATTTCACCCCGTTATACCTATTTATAATAAAAAACTTAAGTTTGTGTTTGTGTCACGTAATAGTTACGTTTTTACTTATTTTATTTTTATGTGTGAAACGCATTCATAGTAGTCATAGTGTGAAACGCATCACCTAATGGTAACTACCAAGAACATATTAATTATTATCACACAAGCTCAACCTATTTCCATTATGTTTTACAGCTTGGTACCTATAATTTTTTATCATTGTGTTGTATCTTATTAATTATACAAGAATTTTTTTTAATATTACATTAATATTACATTTGTGTCTTTAAAATAAAATTTACTGTTGATTTGCTGAGTTTTATTGCGGCTATTTTGGTTTATGTGAAATATGCTTTTTGTGTTTCCTGTGCTGAATCAAGGTTTCTTGTCTTATTTTCATCATCCATCATCATCTAAAAACTACATTAATTACTTGTTCGCTGGATTCTTTGGCGGGGCTTTTTTAATGGGACTTCAATATATTTTATTGTTTCTTTTAGTTTTGCACTTTTTCGTGATTTATATGAGAAGTTGGCTTACCAAAAGCGATTACCATTCCTTCATGGAAAGTAGTTCAGTTTTGTCTGCTCGGCTTTAAATGACTGCTTTTAAATGCGTTCATTTTGTAATTTTTATATTTTTTTGTAAGTCACCTTTGTATGGAGATAATTTTTTTTTCGAATTCAGTATATTCTTTGGAGTTTGTCCAACTAATGGAGCCTACCCTTTAAGGCTGGCACAACATTAAAACACTTGTAAATATTCTGTTTAAAGTTTAAACCATATTCCTATTCCAGTGACGAAATGGACCCTGACCACGCGTTCTTACTGTTCAAAGTCCTCGAGCAGTACTACCAAGCAGCAGACTCTATAGCCTACCCATTGCCACAGGGGTTCAGCTCTTTCTTCACTTACTTGGGTTATAAGACCCTGTCGTTCTCAAGTTTCGCCCTGTACGTTCATAGGAGCGTCTTCGAGTTACAGATTGATGTCGTGAAGCATATTATTGCAAGTAAGTGTTACTTTAATACTTTTTACATGAAGCGGTCGTAGCCGAGTACGGCCTGCGTGGTCGTGTAGATCACGCAAGTTAACTCACTACAGACACGGTCATAGCTTGGATGGGTATGAATCTTAGTGGCACGTTGAGCCGTTGGTTCTGGTTGTTATCACTAGATGGCAGTCGTTAAGCCATGTCAAAGTCCTTATAGGCGGCTTCGAAACTAACACTGGGACTGGCCACTATGCCCGTAACCTCCACCAATCCGGACTTGGCCCCTGTGATGGCCTAATTTTCACGAGCTATATGGTCCCGAGATGTGGGTCTGTCTTAAGCCGATGTTAGATACACGGTTCAATTTCCGTTCAATATTGCTTTAAATTTAATTGCTTTAATGACATTGAAACGTCTAAATATATTTCAATGCGATTGCAAATATTTTTCGTCGTGAGGAAACCTGCACATCTGATTTCTAGATGTGTATGATGGTCGCGTTGCACACGTCCGTAGGTGTAAATTAAAAAAAATGCCCTACACGTGACCGAGGGTGATGCTAAGTGCAACACCAGGCAACCGCCGCCTATACCTAGTGGATAGGACGGTTAAATTGTGCCACACGATAAGAGAGAGAAAGAATGCGATTGCGCCATTACATAGTGAAAGTACTTGAGTGTTCGGACGAACGTACAGCCGGATTAGGTTAGGTTGTTTGGTGGCATCGTAAATCTGAACTCCGCAAAGGGGAGCCTCGTCCCTCGGTTATATTCAAAGTAGTTAATTAAACTACTAGTCTGTTTGTAAAACGGCTGATTCTACAATCTGGATACGATATGAACAGTGGTATGGTATGAACCATCCGACCGATTTCGGTCATTGCGACCACTTCGACTCCTAGTTGGCTTGTTGGCGCTGGTGCGCCCGAATATGGCTAATATAGCCAATTTTCGCGGCAAACCTCCGTGCTCATTGGGGGCACGTCAGTACGCCGTCTACATAATGGTACTGAATGGCGGCAGGTGGACGGGCTTTCAGCTCAACGCGTTTCGTGTCGTGGTCAGTTTTATGCTGCTTCTCGAAATCGCTTACTTGCCTATGTATACATGTGCTGCCAAATCTTCCCATCGAGACAGCTCTATGTTGCACCTTTTTATGTGTCGCTTCTGAACATCTTTATATCGGAGGAGTTTATTTTATTTTATTTTATATTTATTTTATAAATATAAAATAAAATGTCCGCCTTGTTTCCGCTTACGCTCCTCTAGTTCAGAGTAAAAGATGCGCTTCGTCACTCTATCTTCCGCCATACGTGATACGTGCCCGCACCACCAAGCTGCCGACGCATTAGATATGCCTCAATGTCACCAACTTGGGCTCGTCGCAATACTTCGGTATTTCGCACCTGGTCTGACAGTGGAGACTGATACTTAATCAATCACCGAAAAACGGATATTTGCAAATGAACATGGCTACATTTCATTCGGGATAACCGGGAGATGCATTCCAAACAACACGCATATAAAGTGGGCAGATGCTAGTAGACATAGACATAAGACCTTGAAGTTGATGATTTTTCTATTAAAGGTGATAGTTTGCCTTTTTAGTCGATTGTTTGGGAAGTCTGCCTTAAGTTGTCACGTTCAATTTAATATGTATGTACTATTTTCGCACAGCCAAAATGGGTTTTGATTGCACTTAGAGTGTTAAAATAATATAAAGTTACGCTAAATATCGTTACCAGGAAGTGTTTTGTTCGCCAAGCGAGAAGAAACGTCGTCGATAGTTTATTTTGACCTCTGTTCTATTCTGTAATTCACTACAACGTCCCTTCAACTTCTCCCTAGCGAAAGACGACGACAGCCAACGCACCGTGAACAACAAACTGCGTATTATCCAACTGGCGGGCGAGGGGCGGGCGCGGCGCGCGCTGGCCGCGTGGCCGCACCGCGCGGCGCTGCTGCTGCGGGCGCGGGACCACGCGGCCGCGCTGCTGAGCGGCGGCCTGCCCGCGCGGCACGACCACGCCCGCCACCGGCCCGTGCGGGACACAGGTCAGTGTTGTAGGGGCAATGGGGGTCGGCCGCGGGAAAAGGTAGGTATATGCAGGTAGTAATTACTGTGCAGTGGATTAATAATGGTGCCAGAAAGAGACAAACATAGTATATTAAGTAAGAATATGGAGTTTCCGTAAACTTTGCGGCCTTCTTTGAGGGCAGATATTTTGTTGTCTACTAATGGAAAAAATAAATTGTATGCGTTTCAAGATGTCGTACCTAAAATATGAATTTCTTACATGCTAGGCGGAGTTTTATACTCGTTCCATCGACGTAGAATCAAATGGACGACGGGTCTAGTACAGATTCACGAAAAAAGCGTCCGCAGTTAACCTATACACACGTAGTTATATGCATAGAAACAACACATTTGAATGTAGATCGGGATCGGGAGCCGGGTCGTTCCCTTCCCTCAAATATGGTTGAGGGGAGCGATGGCTGACTCTCGCGTTATACTCGTGATCGGGTGCTGTCCGTGTGAACTGGCCTGCTCTTGTCATTGGTTTTTTGGAATTTGTTAGTCATTAGCTACAAACAATTTTTACTTTTATCTCTTTTGAATCCTTTCTTTATTCTTATTTTTGTATATTTTATTTACAGACATGACATTGTATAATTCATTTATTGATCTAGCATTAAGATGTAATAGAATATAAGACTTAAAAAAAAAAAATGTGTTGGAGGGAGTTTCTTTAGGGCCCGCCGTTTCTTCTCACTCCGCAAACACTTCCCGAAACGGTGGGTATACGAGTTCCGAGTGGTAGGAACCTCGTATTAGGTAGATAAAAGAATGACGTTCGAAAAGTGTACACTGCTACCTACTTCGAATAAAATATTTTCATTTTCATTCATTTTCATTTTCATAGATCGTGTGTCATTGCGTTACGGCTGTTTTTTTTGCAACAATTTATCACCATACGAAGCTTCGGCTGGAACGTACTTCACCTTACGCAGCTTCGAGTGAAGACAGAGAAGTAATGGAGTAGCTTTCACTTATAATGTTTTTTTGTTGGCTATGTTTTATAAGTATTTTTTATTTTTGCAGAATCTTGTTATTTTTTTTTATAACAAACACAGAAACACGTTTAAATATGAATTATACAGGGTGAAAATGACTCGAGCAAACAAAGTGGAATTTTTTCGGAACAAAGTATTCCTCTCGTCGCGATTCGGCTATAATGTTTTTCCATAGTGCACAATGTATAAGATCTCGGGGAAAGCTAAAATAAATAAAATATTTCATGTTATAAAAACAATAGAAAAAAGTAACAAAATATTTTAATAAGAAACTTTATACTTGAAAGCGACTCTATAAAATTTATGTTCCAAAGTTGTGATGTTCGATTGTTGGCTCGTGGAAATCAAACTAAATGCGTAATTCAAATTAAAATAAACTACTGTGTTTCTTAGCAAAACAATACTTTAAAATGATAAAGCAAGAGTTTACTTACCGGAAATATGATACTCCATCCTGTTTTTTCACTTACTTGAATAGTTTTTACAACTTTTCACGACGCAGTACGCCATTTTGGATGCGCAGTCAGCCGGCCGACCAAATTAAGACTGGCGCGAAATTACACCTTTTTTTGCGTCTTACTACTCTTTTGGTTCGGACACTTTTGAGCGCTGACCCGAAGTCCATTTGTTTCTACGTCGATGACTCGTTCAGTTTATTTAGATTTTAGTACATATTTCAATTAAAAAAATTTTTGTACCTTTTAGCTTCGATTTTAGTGTCTTACTTTCCAATTCAATATTTATTGCTGGCCTTTGTTAACGATATCACGAAGCACATCAATAATAAATAAAATCTTTTTAAAGTATTTTTTTTATTTGCAGGCATAGCAGCCCTGCCATCGGGCGAGCGGCTGTCCCCACTGGACACATTCCTGGACCTTCTCACCGCCAAGGCCAGCCTCAATGAGCTGGACTTCAACCTCATCATCGAGGCTACCCTGGCCTCCATGCAGGACCCCACTCTTAAGGTTTAAGCAACACGATTGGAAAGGCCACGAAATACTCTGATTCGGTCAAGTGTAGGAATATATGAAGAATGATGGCTGTCTCGTTCTGTCAAGTTTTTCACAGACATGTTAGAAAGGGACATATTGCTCTTCTTGTCAATGGAATCAAAGAAATGTTTTATAAAAAAAATAGGACCGAATTTGTAGCGAGCTTTAGCAACTGTCGCGCATGTGACTTTTTACCCGGTTGTAATATCGCAACGTGCGCGCATTTTATACCCTTTTTTAATTTTTTTGTATACCCGACGTGATGTCACCGCCGTGCGTTACAGCACTTAGACCCCATACGAGTGACTTGTCACACTGTGACAATTTGGTCACTCATATGGAGTATCAACCGGCTCGGTTGTCTCTCAGTTTACGTACACGTACGTACGTGACGACAGAAAATTATAAGTGCATAGGGTAACAGTGACGAAATTGTCACGGTGACAAAATCACCTATGTGCAATAAATACCTTTGCATCTGAGGGATACTTTTTAGGTTTAGTTACAGTCTGTTGGACTGTTTCTTCATAGTGAAACTTCGAGCGATAAAGACAGCGCAAAGGGGCGACGGTCTTTGAATGTAACAAAAAATAATGTTTTCACCTCTTATTGCGTAGGATTGCAAAGTCAAATGCCAGTACAGAGTGCCAAATGGTTTTTTTTATAAAATTATTTTGTGTAAGATCTGATCTCAATTTTTACATATACATTCCAAAGTACAAGATATAAGAGATTATTTATTGGCGGGTGTGAAGATATCAAATATGTCTGCTTTTTGCTACCACCACTTTTTAAATAAATGTCCTAAGTTTTGACCTTTCCATACAGAAACAAACATTTGACTCGTATTTTCTATGAATTACCTATATGCAGTTTTATTTCGTCGCTTCGGTGCGACGACGACGACTTATTACAAGTAAATGGTAGCACAAATATGACTTTTAGGGCGTATTTTCATTGGTCGGTAACTCAGTCGATACAAGGCTCAATTTCCCTTGACAATTTCTCTCTGCATGAGGTTTATAGACTAAGTGAAAATGCCAGATAAATCTGACGGATGCTAAAGTTATTGATTGCTGTTTATAGCTTTTCAGTGTTTCAGATATTTGAGTAGATATGTGCAATATGTAATTTTATTATGTGTATAAGTGCAATATTTGACAAACCTGTTTTTATTATGTTCCTGTTGTAGTCATTTGCTCTCATTTAAAATACTGTTTTACTGATGTAATGACTGGTTAGTAAAGATTATTGTTTTAATTTTTTACAGTAAAATAAAATGCTTCCATATTTATTAAAGTATTTTATTTAAACATATTACCTATAACGTAATGTTAATTGATACACAGGCATATTTACAAAGCCTTTTCAAACCATACAAACATATTATTCAATATGTATTCACAATTTCCACAGATCTTGTTACTGTTTCTGATTGTTAGCCAAAAAGTTGTTCGGCATTGAAATTAGTTATAAAACGGATTGTAGGTTACCCAATGAGCTCTCTTCTGGTCCTTATCACTCTGATGTGATGTGAACAGTGATTTGAACACCTCACTAGACTGTGGATCCTTGGCTACACTGTACTCCTTCCTGGTTTTCTTATACGACGGATCCTCCTCAAGTCCGTTTGAGAAAGCCCTCTTGGAAGACCCAAAATGTCCTCTAGTCTGCTTATTTGGATTAAATTTGGGCAGTGATAAAGGAATAGTGTCCACATCTTTTTTGACCGCTTTACTTGGACCTGCCTCTTCGTCTTTTTCTTTTTTGATTTCTGTGCTAGAACTCGACGTGGAAGGGATCTCAGTTGATGTTGACGGTGTTTCTGTCGATGTGGATGCAGCAGGCTCAGATTTTACTTCAACTGTCCCAGTTTTTTCAGCTTTCATCTTCTTACTGCTCTTCCTGCTGGCTACTCTTATGGCCATTTTTTCTTGGAGTTTAGTCATGTCTTCATCAGTTCCATTAAGAACTATGACGTCATTGTTGGTGAAGGGGGTTTGACACTGAAAAAGATTGTTAAGTTTTTTATTGAGAAAATAGGTAATATTTAGAGGCAGTATTGTTTGTTTGTTAACAACCCATTACGTCCCCAGTGCAGGGGCACGGGTCTCTTCCCATAACTCGGGAAGGTTTAGGCAATACTCCACACACGGGGGCCAAGTCCGGATTGGTAGAGAGGCAGTATTACAAACATATATTTTATCACAACTTTATGTACATTAATGTAGAAAGTCTCAGCAAATAAGATTGCTGCTTTCAGATCTTTGAAAGCAGTATTTAAAAAATGTCCTCATGCTGTTATCATGCATAAGGAACCTAGCAATCCATAATTGAAAGTTTCATAGTTCTACACATTTTAGGATGAGTGAGTGACAATCAACTAAACTAACCATATGGCAGAGATTCTGTTTGACTTCCTTTAGTGCTCTCTCCGCAAGCACACACCCGCAGCTCCACAGGAACACAAAGCGGAACTTGCCCGTCATCTCCAGCCCACTGATGGGGCAGATGTAGGGTGCACTGCCCTCTCCCACTGCACCGCCTGCATGATCCGTCTCCACATATGCAGGGTTCTTGGTAAGCTTCAGGTCTTTTATGTCCTAGAGAAGAAGGAAGAGAATTAATTCAATTGAAGAAAGGAAAAATAAAGCTGAAAAGGTGTTGTGTTCAGTCTGTTTTGAAGAGAAAGATTTGACACCACAAACAACTATCTCAGCTAAGTAATGCAATGGATCTTTTAACCTTATGCTTGGATTTTTATTATTTGTACTATATTGAATAATAACACTGTCTTTCACAATTTTAAACATTTTTAGATTATATTTCTAAAGGTGCGTACGGACTTGAGGCAGCCTCGGGCGAGGTGCGCTCGGCTCGCCCTATTGCCTCTAGTGCGTACGTGCCTCAGCCCAAGGCCAAGGTGTGCCTCAGTGTGAGCCATCCCGTGTCGGTTTTTTGACTGTGCTCAAAGGCACCTCGCCGACGCTGTCTCACAAGTGTCGACCTGAGGCACACTGCCTCGGGTTGTTTTATTGTTTTACCGAGGCAGCCTCGGCGCGAGCCGTGCGTGCCGACACTGCCACGGCCAAGGCTGCCACTAGTCCATACACACCTTTAGATTTGATAAAAAGTAGCTCAGATTATTATTACTAAACTAAAGCAGTCAACTATTAGATTCAAACTAAAGCAGTCAACCATTAGATTCAAACTAAAGGTAAGACTGCAGCCTTATGGCAACACCAGTCAGATTCCACTTTTGTCAATAACGTCATAATTTAAGAATCAAAAATACCTTCAAGTTCTTGATGTGACTGATAGATTCAGGCTTCGATTCTTTATCCAGCAGTGCCTCCAATGCGGAGCTCTTGCTGTAGAGGCGCCCGAGGCCGCAAGCCACTACGGGCTCCTGCAGCTTTTGCTGCGACAGCGCGCAATTGCGCCACTTGAAAGACCTCTCTGCATCTTTGTCTTTCTATAAACAAAGCGAAAAGTAAGCAAAACCTTAATAAAATTGTGTGAGATGACGAAGTTATGTTTGTTACCTGTTCTGGTTTCTTTTTCATGCGAACGAGTTCGTCTCGCCGCGGAATAGTGCCGCCATCGCATCCCATTGTATTTTATACGTAAATTAGCACACGCTTTCTGAAGAATTTTCCAAATATTTTAATATTTATTGCAGCAGAACCCTTGTGACTGACAATGGACTGACACAACAAAACAAATCAATGAATGATGAATGAAATATCTCTATGGTGTGGTCCAAGGAAACGTCATCAAATGGGTTGCCAACAGCTAAAAAATAAAAACCGGTTACACCGTAGAAAGTGAAACCGGTTTCAGCCTACCATTGCACCCTGACAGCAACCGTTTTGTTCACACTTATGGGTAGTTTACACGTATTAAGTAGCGAAGTAATCAAGTTAATTTTAACTTAAAAGTAAGTTAATTTTAAGTGGTCAAGCGTTTACACGTAATAAGTAGTAAGTAGATAAGTAGTAACTTAATTTTAACTTGTGTGTAGCGTTTTCACGTTAAAAGTCTACACTTGCTTGCCATTTAGTAGCAGGCCACGCCCACCGGGGAGAGCGCGCGGTGCGGGGGGCGCGGCAACTTATTCGAAAAATAGATTCGATTCTATTCTACTTGTGCACTTGTCTACTAAATCGTTAACTTACTACTTATGACTTAATAGCTGATAAGTGACTGTTTACACACAGAAATTTACTTAAAATTTAGTTAAAATTAAGTTAATTACTTCGCTACTTAATACGTGTAAACTACCCATTACGCGATCTATACTTCATTCCAATCAAAAAAAAGCAAAAGGTAAACAAACATAGTATGCAGATGACATTGACATGTGTCAGATCCATAGTAAGTTTGTTTACGTTTTGCTTTTTTTTGATTGGAATGAACCATATATTATGTTATCCTGTTGTCAGATTGTACCTTCTGAACTCTGAACGCACTAACTTTATGTCAAAATCACTAAATCACGGCAAGCAACTTTTACGAATTTTGAGGTTATGAGGTTTGTGTTGTTTTTAATTTTTGTTTAGCAAAATCAAGTGATAATATGGTTTCAGTTACCGATATGGATAGGGTGCCTGAAAATGGGTCAGACTGCGACATGGATACGCAATCGCAGACCAGTCTCGACAACAATTCAATTTCAAGCAAAGATAATAATTTGAAAAAGAAAACTAGAAAGCGTGGCATAATATTCTTATCTACAATACCGCCTTACATGAATGTTGCTAAAATTCGTGAAATATTTGAGCAGTATGGTGAAGTTGGTCGAATTTATTTGCAATCAAGTGCCAGTAAGTAATTTGAGGTTATACATATAATGTAAAAACTTTTCAATTTATTTGATCACTTAAGTTGAACCCTAGACCTGTTCTTATCTTAATAAATACTTACAGAACCTGGTGAAAAGCGCAAACGCATCCCCAACCAGTTCACAGAAGGCTGGGTGGAGTTCAAAAAGAAGAAAGTTGCAAAGGAAGTGGCAGCCCGGCTGAACAATACGAAAATTGGCACGAGAAAGAAATCCCGCTACTACGACATGATTTGGAATATCAAATACATCCCTAGGTTTAAGTGGATACATTTGAGTGAAAGATTAGCTTATGAAAAGGCTGCATACAAACAGAGGCTCCGAGCGGAAATCTCACAGGCCAAGAAGGAGGCGCACTACTTGCAAAACAATGTAGAGAAGAGTAAAAAACTAAAGAAGAAAAAAGCTGTACAAAATAATCAGGATTAAATTACTTATAAAAAGTGGTTTATTTTAATTCAATTTTTTTTAAAATTTAAAATATTTTTTATTTAAGTAGATGTGTACGCATACTTTTAATAAGTCTAAAAAGCCAAAAACATATCAAATAATTTTTAAACACTAAGTGTAAATCTAAAAAAACACTAAACAATAGTTAAACACTAATAGTATAATAAATAACTAATAAAAGAATTTTTTTGGTATTACTTTGGATTATTCCTTACAATGGGGACCACATATAGAAACCTTAGCAGGAAAGCTTAGTTCAGCTGCCTATGCCGTCAAGAAAATAAGGCAATTAACAGATGTAGATACTGCACGATTGTATTTTAGCTATTTTCATAGTATAATGTCTTACGGCATCTTAATTTGGGGATATGCGGCTGACATAGAAACTATTTTCATACTGCAAAAAAGAGCCATTCGTGCTATCTATCAGATGTGATCTCGAGAGTCATTGAGGAACAAGTTTAAAAAAATAAATATTTTAACTGTTTCCAGTCAATTCATATGAAAACATCATGTATGTATCGTAAGAATTTAGATTTATTTCCAAAAAAACAGTGACAGGCATAATTTTAATCTTAGAAATCGAAATAATATCGAAGTTGCTTATTCGAGACTGAGTAAGGTAAAGAAGTTGTTCATGGGGCAGTGTATTAAATTCTACAATAAAATACCTGAAAATGTAATTAGTTTATCCGAAAATAAGTTTAAGACTTATGTAAAGAAATGCCTGTGTTCAAGAGGATATTATAAAAACCCAAGACTATGTTAATGACAATGATGTATGGACATGTATAGATCCTCCAGCTTATAGCTTTAGTAATGACATCAATTGTAATAGATATTAAGTATTTATTTCAAAAAATGTGTTGGGCGAGTTTCTTTTGGGCTCGACGTTTCTTCTCGCTCCGCTAACACTTCCCGGAACGTTGAGTGTACAAGTTCCGAGTGGTAGGAACTTTGTACTAGGTAGAAAAAAAGACGATTTAAAAGTAGCATCTACTTATATAAAAAATATTTTGAATTTTGATTTTTTTTAAATTTTGAATATAAACAGTATTATAAGGTTAAAACTGCCATGAAATAATTTTTAAGGGACAAACGAAACATAAAAATTCCTGTTTATCCCCACATAAAAATTCGGGGACAAACAAAAGTCATGTTTGTCCCCATTCGGGGACAGGCTTGTCGGGATAAACAGGAATAACCCAGTTATATTGGTATGAGAACAGATTTATTTCATTTCAAGGAATTTATTTTTCAGTAGTATACTTCAAGAAGGAGATAATTATTTCACATTCATTTATTTTATTACATTTTACAGCAAATATTTTATTTTTGGCTAAAGTTGATTTTCCCACTTATAATGTCCTCCACCCTCATCCGCTCTTTCACAGTCAGAGGGTCCTTTGTTAATTTCTGAATGTATCGTCTCGGCGGTATCTTGTGTGAGAGAATGCCCTGGGAGAACTCTCTGTGTACTCTCACCCCGTCCAGGGCATTCGGCTGCAGCCGTTCGAAGATATGGAGCTCCTTCATAAACTGCTTGCGCTGTGTTACCTTCGCAAAGTGGTAACGGTGTCTGCAAACTACCCGACTGAAAGAAGCACAAATTGTCAAGAATTATTGTTTGATATCAAAATCATACAATTGTATTTATACAAGTATATGAACCATAGGAATGGATCTAATTGTGATTGTTTCTTAATGTTCATAAGTGACTTATGAATTGAATTTACTTTCATTTTGCCTTCAGAAACATTTAGCCAAAATACTCACTAAGCTAGGTAAAACTTGGAGTAAGTAGGATGTATGGACACATCTGATCTGGCCAGCTCCGGGAACCCTGGATACAATGGCACTCTCCTCTTTTTGGGTTCATCAGTTTTCTCTGCAGTGGTCATTTTTTCTTTTTTAAATAGTAACTGTCGCTATTGTGTTAGTTACATAGAAATCACAGAACATTCAGCATTGAATTCACTGTAAAATTATGATGACCGAAATCCGAAAATGGTTACATAGGTAACACGTTGTAACGACGTGATATTTACAAGTTTACAAGCTTATTTGTTACCATAGCAACAGTCTCAGTTTTTTTTTTTTTTGTTTGGTTCTTTTTTTTTTTTTTTTTGTTTGGTTCTTTCCTGCTTTTGCAAGGAAAAGGCAAAGGCTTCTCTGGCCATACAGCCTATTCTTACGTAGTTTGCTCTTCTCTAAATATTTTTCTATTTCATTTGAGTTCTCATTTATTATCAATTTCTGTCGTCTTTAACTTTTTCTCTATTCTTCAACAAAATGATAGCACTTTTGATGAAGATTTCATGGACTTCTTGAGAGCACTCGAAACACAGTCTACACACTTTTATTTCATTATCCTACATATTAGACACTTAAATGGCACTTTATTGAACAATACACTATCAATATTATGCATTAAAAACCACGATATCTATTTTTTCGGATAATAAAACAAAAATGACAAACTCTTGCCGCGAGTTCCCGCCAAAAAGTCCTGTTTGGTTCTTTCCTTGCTTTTGCAAGGAAAAGGCAAAGGCTTCTCAGTTTTATTGCATCAAGTAACTTATATATTTTTCAAATTCCGTACTTTTTTCTTTCCTTTTTTGCTAATATTGTAAGATGTTTCCCAACCTTTTAAAATGCCTGTGGCAAATTACAAACTAGAAGCAAAACAAAAAAACATAATCGCACCCTTGTCGAGAGGTACTTACAAAAAGTTTTTTTTTTTTGGAATGCATAGCTCAGATTACTTATTAAGTTACACAGGATTTTTTACCTAAAAGATTTATATTAGTGCAACTATACACAGAACTATTGGATTTTTACTAAAATTAATAACAAAGAGGATTGAGGATACAGTCACTGATTTTGAAGTTATAAAATTGCTTAGCACCTCTTTAGAAAGTAAATAAAAAAAAGTAAAGAATAAATAATTCATTGTTGAAAGTTCTAATAGTATTAATTTGGATTGAAAGTTTAAATTATTGGTTAACCCTTTGACCGTCACGCATCTTATTCTTTCATGTCGTTAGCCCAAGGATTGGGGATCGAGATCATAATGACGTCAAGTCAGTGAGAACTGTAGATTGGGGCAGAGTAAGGTACATCTGTTTCCATTTTCGCCACGCTACGCTATGAGAAATTGTGCAACTAAAATGTATGAAAATCTCAAATACTTGTGTGTGTGGCACGCGTTGTCGGCTATGGCCGACTGTGGCGGTCAAAGAGTTAGTGAAAGTTATTAGTAAAAATTTGTAACTAAACAGTAAAGCAACAAATATATCACTGGGGTACCATTATTATTATTATTATTTGGGGGTAAAGGGGTATAGGACCAGGAGGGCCCTATTGGATCACTGCGACCTGGGTAGATCTATTGTGATCACTGCCCCTGTTAAATTATATCCTCAAGGCCAATAGTTCTAATGAACTGTAGGATGCACTTGGGATCGAGTTCCCTAATGACCTCTGGAGTATCCATCGGTCCACCTAGAGATGGGCTCTGGCTTGGACCAGTGCCTCGCACTCGCAGAGTATATGAAGTGGAGTTTCCTCTTCCTCGAGGCAGAATCGGCACTCGTCCGTATCTGCAAGCTTCATTTGATAGAGATGTTTGTTAACTGGGGTACCATATGACAACAATAACAAAACAAAAAATGTTTTATATAACAGTTTATTCATACAATACAGAGAATCGTTCAAAACTACATTGCAAAGCCTTGCAGTTTACTGAATAAACAATTTGATGTTGACAAACTAATTAGTTTAATTTTGTATATTATGTATTTACATTTACCCCCAACCTACACACGTTACACTATTTTGAAAAGTTTAATGTTATTTTATCCTACTTTTGATTGTTATAAATTATTGTATGTTTAGCAATGACAGTAGAACTTAAATTAATCGGACATCTGAATAATTTATGTGACAGAGCCCTTATTTTGCAGTCAAAGTGAGATTTTTAGGTGTCTGACACAAATTTTATCTGATAGCGGTTTAGTCTGGGACTTTATTACAAAATCAGTGTAAAACTTCACATGACTGACACACTTTAATATACAGAAGTTACAACTTTTCAAAATAATGCCAGTGCATCATATGGGTCAGCTCAAGACGCGGTGACTGCAGACACTCTGCTCTGGCAGACGCAGTCGTTGAACTGATTCACAAGTGTTGAGCACAGCAACGATTTGTTTGGGTTTGAACTATAGCACTGTAGAACCTGAAAGGAAATTTTACTAATTAATTTACATCCCACACTTTGAAACCAGCTATCTTTATTTTTATATTTTTTTATCCTAAGAGGATAATTAAGAGTTTTATCTTCTAAATTAAATCCCGAGTAGAGAAGAACTATTCTGTGGTGGGATTTTGCTGTATCAAAATCCAAATTAAATAGCATAAAACTACCTTAGCCTTTTCTTCTTGACACGGTAGTAATTTGATGGAGACTTTTTGTGCCTCTGCTGTTTCAAATAATTCATTCGCTTTTTGCAATGTTCTCTGGTACTCGTGTTCCATGCCTTTGTTTATCGATTCGTGCGCACGCTTCAGGTTTTCGATGCGCCGCGTCCAGTATGCTTCTTCTTCTTTGTAATCTTGGCGAGGCTGAATTTCAC
Organism: Coleophora deauratella; assembly: GCA_958295455.1. Taxonomy (NCBI): domain Eukaryota; kingdom Metazoa; phylum Arthropoda; class Insecta; order Lepidoptera; family Coleophoridae; genus Coleophora; species Coleophora deauratella. The sequence continues at coordinate 18,362,491 of OY282392.1, read as the reverse complement.
CGTAGTATGGCGGCGGCGGGTAGTACGCAGGCCCGGGGGCGGGCGCAGGCTGCTCTGCTTGCTGCAAAAAACAGATCGTGACGTCACTCTCCAGTTTTGATATGACATCAGTCAAGTAAAATCACTGAAATGTGTCCGTAAAATCAGGCCAGTGACTGATATAACCTATAAGAATTTTCATACAAAATTGCAGCTGAAAATGGTTTTGTAGCTGAGAAATTAATAGATGTAAGCCACAGTTAGTGTTTATTGTGAACGGGATGCAGAAAACACAACACTATTTTGTTTTAGAAGCACTTGACATTGATCCGTAAAATTATGTAATAAAACATATTTACTTTTGCGGCCAACTGACTCTGTATCCGATCTAGGGCTTCCTGGGAAACTTGTATAGCATTTTCATTATCAACACTTAGTTTCCGAGTACTCTGGGAGCCTCCCATGTTTATAAAAATGTATTTTTTCAAATAAAATCGGCAAATTGCGTCAAAAAGACATCTCTTGACATTTCTTTCACATCACATCATTGACAGAGATTTTGATTACTAGAGACAAGATTTTTCTATGATATATTTTTATTTTCACTGGCAACCCCAACTACTTAAGCTTTGTCTACTCCATAATAGATGTCGCTTTCTTTGGATATATCTACTCAACAATAGATGGCGCCCGATAAATTTTATTTTTAATAAATAGGTATAATATTTTTATTATACATATTAGATGTTCTGCAATTTGTAGTTGATCGTTTATTTTAAGGGGTTACTTAGAATCAAGTATAGAATACAAGAAAAATACCTATTGAAAAAATGCGGTCTATTTTTTTTCAGTTTCCCATTTGAATCTGAATAGTGTATCAACAATCTGTACGGGAAACTGAAAATATAATAATTTTAGATAAGATTTTTAATATTTTTCCTGCACTTGATTCTGAGTAACCTCTTAAAATTTAAAACGCCCCAAAAATATTACCCTCCACTTGGGCAGTCCCCCGTAAAAAAGGGCGCTTTCGGAAAGTAGACTAACAGAGGTGTTTGCTCATAGTTGCTCATGGAGCCCGATGTTGCATATTGGTACTATGGCAAAGTGTGTTCAACACGAGACTTATAACTATTGGGACAGTAGGGATGCATGACTCTACGGTAAAATTGTGAAAGTGGTGGCTACCTACTGGCTATTTTTGTCGCAGTTAAGTTATCCAAAAAATCAAGAGTAAGAATAAGTGTATTTGTAGTATATTCAGTCGGTTATAAAAAAAAATAAAAAAAACTAAATGATGTTCTAATTTTCAAAAAGCATTATCTGCGAATTACACGTGGGTTTTTGCGAGAAAACACTTGTCAAGTGTCTGAAATGAAGCTGGCTAGCCGCGGTTAGAGCCCCTGTATATTTGGGGACAGGGATATTTTGTTGAGAAAATCGTTACAACTATCAGTTATTCTGTAGCTATAGAGAATAGGAACCCATTACATTGCGTTAGCGTCTAGGGTTCTTGGTAGTTCAATTTCCACATTCAACAACATTGTTATTTTAGTTCCAGTAAGAGTTTCCCGATGGTTGGTAAAAGAAAAAAAAAACAATCTCCGAGCCAAGAATACAATTATGTATTATCCAGCTAAATCGCGGCTCGGTCAGACGGAAAGAAAGTGGCCCCGCGCCTGCACGAGATCATAGCGTCGGGAGGCTCCGGCGCTGGCGACCGGTCCGACGGGTTATGTTAATTCCAGGTTGGCCAGTGGCCACTCGTCTCCGACCCCCACCCCCGCGGGGACCTGCAATGATAAGGCGAGAGGGGGGCAGGGCAGCTCTTCCAGGCTGTGACCAGTTTTTGTAGGTACCTTCAATTCAAGCCAGTTGCGAAAGTGCTCGCCAAAATATTTTGCGGCTGACATTGTAATAATACCAGTGTGGTGGTGGTTGTTAAGAGAAATGTACCATCTTATATACGTACTAACACAATGTATGAAACTATAGTTTATTGACCTGCATATCTTCTTTTTATCACTTATCCAAAATCCATGAAATCTTAATTACAGATCGATTGATTTAAAAAAAGTCAGAAATCGTTTACAATTTCCTCACAACAATTTTATAGCCGAATTATTCAATTTAACAAAATACTCTAAAGTATTGTAGCTATATTATTATATAGTATTATAGCCTATACACGTATTTTATAACTTCATCGTTGAATTTTCAATGCGTTTCAGTAAAACCGAATAAAAGGTAGCCTGTATAAATGATCAGATCCCGGTCGATCTTTCCTATCTAACAAACAGAAAATGTTTTTTTTTACATTCTGTATCATTCTGCTAACACTGCTGTTGGACAAAAATCGTTTTCATTTTGTCAGTTCGGGGTCGATCTCCGTCATGATGCTTGGCCCCAAATGCAAAGGTATTTATGATTATAAATACATTTATAATTTATGCATTTGTGTTATGAGTGCGAGATGTCAAGGAACAATCGGTTTCTACCTGCTCGATTTGGCTTCTCACCCTCCGGTGCAGGCGCGGAGACTTTTGTTGGTCGAAATTGGATTTTAACCATATTTGGAATAAGGAGAAGAATTCTGTGGAAGAGATTTGAATAAGCGGATTTATTTATCCAAAAATAGACAGTCATTATGCACACAGGTGCTTATAGTGTGTCCGGAGAAGACGTGCGATTAAAATCACAATTTAAACATAAAATAATAAAGTTTATTAGAGGTCCCGTGAGTTCGTTCCTGTAGACTTCTGATACGAAAAGCACGTTGAATCAGTTGGAAATTAAATTTTCCAGGACATACTTTAACACCCTATTTTACTCACTAAGGTATCGCTATTTGAAAAAAACATTTATCATTGCTCCTCTACACTTGTAAACGAATACATTTTTCAATTTTCAAGATTCTTTCAGTGGTTTACGAGAACGTTGTGAATTCTGTTATTTACGGTAGGTACTAATTTTAAAGTTATTAGGTAATAAGTAGAATTGAATAAACTGAAAACAGACACCGATGACAAATAAACATATAATCGCTCATAAATAATAAGTACATAGATTATTCCATTTTTAAAATATTATGTGCAAGAGACGATGTTTACGTTAGCGCGCCATCCCTCTTTTCGCCTTGTAATAAATGAGATTTTCATCGAAATATTATTACTAATTACCACCATAAAAATCTTCTCAAAACCCATTCGATGTGTAGGAACGTTTTGGTAGGAACTTCATAGTAGATAGAAAAAATTACTATTTTAAATAATGTGTAAATCATCTACTTATACATTCCGTCCTGAAATATTTTGATTTTTATTTAATTTTGATAATGTCTCCAAGACAAGACTGTGACAAATCTTTTTATTCATACCAATATATACTGGACACGTTGCAGTACAAAAAAGGCGAGAAGATCAAAATCCGGGCAATTAATGGATTACGTTATGTGTAAGTAAAATAAGATTGGGTTTTATAAATGGATCCAAAAAAGAACTAAGTCATCCATATCTGCCCAGGGGTTGTTCAACTTTGCATCTCGTATTTTTATTTTACATTTCTGCCGTTAATAAGTTAATTGAATTGCTAATTCCATGTCTGTTTATAATAAATGTCAATTAATTAATTGAATGACATTATGGATTGCAGCGTCAAAGGACGGTGCTAACTATGGTCATAATTTCTGGGAGATACATCAAATTAATCGCAAGATTAATTTACAAATAATCTAATCAATTTGAGTACATAATTAAAATTAGTACTCGTATTCCGACTGCAAATAATAATAATAATAATATATACGATTCTCAGGGATTAAGATTTTGACGAGACCTCTCGCACTTCAAAATTATATCTAAACGATTAGACTTCAGATTCAGCTAAAGAAACGCTTATATTATACAGGCTGAGATTTTTTCGTTTCCTTCCCATTAGCTGTGGTTTCTTGAAACTGTACAAATTTCCACAAGAATTTTCTTAAAATAAAAATAAAATAAATGAATAAAATGTCTGTTTAAACTCGAAAATCATACTCGTCTTTCTGCGACAGTCGGGTAAAAACAAAAACATAACTACGATAAGGCGACTACGAAATAAAAACATGTGAAACCGATGTTAGTTTCTGTTCAAACAAATTGAAGTTTAATATGATAAGTTTGAGAATCCCAGACGCTCGTAGAACTCGTGAGCTCGTATATCTGGCGCACTCGCGCTAGTCGCTGGATTTACGGCACCCACAGTGGAACTGGTCCCTGCACTCATCTGTCACAAACCAGAGACAATCTTGATTAGAAACTAGCCAAGAGAGATACTACTTCACTTAATCAGGGTTCCGCATCATGCTTAATTTAATATTACTAAGTTTTTTATAACATCTGTGTGTGAAGATATTTGATTGTATTTTATCCCTATCCGTTTTCCATTAAATATGGTTATGTTTATTGGGTTTATTTCCGTTCCTTACGTTTATTTTGTAGCTTTAATTAGTATGAAGTATGCTTCAAGCGTTTTCACTGATTCATCTTGCATCACCCCGGTCATTATTGAAACAGGCCCAATAATACAGCCCTGGATAAAAGATGAACTTTTCTCCTTAACCGTCGTAGGCTCAGAACTTTTTTTAGAACCGCAATAACCCTTTGGATACGGAACCTTAATAATCTTTGTAAAGAATATTAGTGTTCATTAGGCTGGTTTATTACTATGACGTATTATAAAACTTTTTAAAGACGGATTGCGGCTATTAAAGTCGTTATAAGTAGCTAAGTATTGCTTAGGTTATTATTATTGTATTACCTTGTTGATGGGGATTGCCTAAACAACGACATTTCGACCCTTTCGGGATCTTTTGTGTTAACATTTATACCTATTCCTAGTCAAAAATATGTTGCATTAGTGCAGTCATTCCGCTTACGGGTATGTGCCTGTATTCCTCCGGTAATCATTACCGAGTAGGCTCATGCGCTTGTTAGCCAAAACATCGCAGTGACACAATAGGTGCTCCATTTATATTCTGTATCCTCAACTGCTTATAAGTATAAGCTGATCGTTTTACTATCGGTGTTATTCCAAGGGATCGGTGCAGGCGACGCCCGATGCCGGGTAACTAAGCTTATTTCCCACACAAAAAAAAATATAAAAATATACTTAGATTCTGAAACAACATTGTTTCTAGCATTATTTATTACAAATAATTCCTAAAGATAACTTTCGTAATTTCATCTAATCTCATAAAGTTTGTTTAGGAATGTTTTTTTTACGAAAATCAAATTACCCAGATGAAAATTCTTTGAGATAAAGAGAGAAAGTTATTCGCACTCTCTGTAGACAAAATAATAAAGGCTACTTTTACGTTTAATCTACATCTACAACTTTGAAAATATGGCTGATTACAAAATAATTTGGCTATAACTTTATTTGAACTTTCTGAAGTAGCTTGTGACTTAACCTAATTTAGAAAATAAATGACATGCTTTTCTACAAGTTATAGCAGAGAACAGAGCAGGGGCGAAATACGGTAGAGATTGAAGGGGGTCATGACCACCATATTACTGATGGACATCATATCGCCGAAGTCGGGAATTCCAGTAATAGCTCTGAAGATGCATAGTTACGGTTCGGGGATTTTGAGGTGAAAATTTATTGTCACATATTATATGAAAATAAGTAACTTATAAAGATAACAAACGTACGTTTTTTGATATTATGAATTGGCAAAATATATCGGAGATTCTATGGATTTTGCTATTTGAGCTAGTTATCCTAATATTCCTGACAAAATCTCAGTTTTTTATATATTTTTTATGTAAAATTGACTAAATATTTGGTTTCCTCGAGCAAGTTTTTACATTTCAAGAGTAGAAGCCACAATTTAAACAATGTTCATATGTTTTTGTTAAGATGCTATAATTCAGAGGGTTGTCCCTTAATCTGGCCCTGTTGCTTGCTAATGTAATAATTGTAATTTGAGCTACTGCGGTCGGCTTAATTATGCGACTTTAAGGTGCGGTTCCACTGCAGCGACCAATTTGTGGTCAGTTTGCAACTACATATAAAGTATACAGGTGTTAAAAAAGTGTGTTTGAAATATTAAGGGGTAACTCAGAATCAAGTATAGAATACAGAAAAAAAGTTGAAAAAATCCGATCTACATTTTTTTTCAGTTTCCCATTCTAAATCTAGTGAATCATCAATCAATCTATCTAAAAATAGTGAATCAAGAATTTGTATAGAAAAGTGAAAAAAATTGTAGATCGGATTTTTTCTATTCCAAACACCCTGGTATAAAGAAATGAGCCTTCCTATTTCTTGAAATAAATAAACTTGATAGACTTGATTCTGAGTTACCCCTTAACATTTCGAACGAACTTTTTTAACACCCTGTATACAGGGTGTAACAGAAGTGTGTGACAATACTTCAAGGTTGGCTTTTACCCATCAAACTAAACAACTTTTGTTCTACAACTTTGTTGAAATCGCAAAAAATTTTTTGGACTTTTCATACAAACTTGGTTCGCCAGCTGATCGATTTGTATGAAAAGTCCAAAAAAAATTTTGCGATTTCAACAAAGTTGTAGAACAAAAGTTGTTTAGTTTGATGGGTAAAAGCCAACCTTGAAGTATTGTAACACACTTCTGTTACACCCTGTATATTGATTTAATACATACACAAGTCTTCGGCGACAGTTATATTTGGAGACAGACAAGTAAAACTTTTAACTGTTTTACGTATATTAGTTAACTCGAAACTGAGCTAACCCTAACCGCAGAACTTTACTAGATCTTTTTTCTTTACTTACCTTTTAACTTGAATGCCCAAACCAAAGGTAATGTTTCTAGTGTATGTCTGTATGTTGGTTCCTTTGTTACCGTAGCCGCAACGGCTTTTAATTTCTAATCTATCAGAATTTTGGAGTATGAAGTATTGTTAGATTAATATCTTAATCTAAACATGACTGACATAGGATAAATTTATCCAGCTGGGTTTAATTTTTAGTTAAATGTGTATACTAATAAATTTTTGACTTATTTATTATGTTGTATTTTAGTGATATGCTATCTACACAGATTGAATATTTTATCACCAGTGAGAATGCACCTTTAGTTTCAACCTTCAGAAAGTAGGCCCGCGAAACGTAAACTTTTATAATTATTGTCGTTGTTGAGAAGAAACTTCGTTTGTTAAGCCACTGGGACGGCATTACTATTTTATTTTGAATATTAAGCAGCAAGGAAATAACAAAAATTTTAAAAAAATGCCAATACTAGTATCATCATCAGCCGAAAGACGTCCACTGCTGGACAGTGGACATAGGCCTCTCCCAAGGTTTTCCACACCGACCGGTCCTGTGCGGCTCGCATCCAGCGGCTTCCCGCAACCTTCATCAGGTCACGCTGCGTCTTCCGGTGCACGGTCGCCACTCGAGAACTTTACTGCCCCAACGGCCATCCGTTCTACGAGCTATGTGCCCTGCCCACTGCCATTTGAGTCTAGCGATTCTGAGAGCTATGTCAGTAACTTTAGTTCTCCTACGTATCTCCTCATTTTTGATTCGATCACGTAGGGAAGTCCAAATCTAGTATGCATTTTGGTAATCTGCGTCCGCGCACCGCTCTCGTTGATGTCTTTTGTATGGAGCTACAAGTGTTCGTTGTAACTGGCAAGTTCATAAAACCACAAAATAATCCACGATCGCTCCGAGAACGAAGTGAAGATATTCGATGTACGTCTGCCTAAGGCCATAAAGGCATGATGTGATGTATTTTAGAAAGGATCTGTACTGTAACATAGAAAAAAATGAAGATTAAAAAATATGTAAACTTCTTAAAATATATTTTTTGAGTTTGGAGTGCGAGGTGCCAGATTTTGGTTTTAGTGTGTTTGTCTTAATTCGGAATGTAATAGGATATAATTTGAAGCATGCGGGTTATTTATGATTTTATAGGATACTAACCCATTATTGTCCGTGTGCGTATATATAAGGTGCTACTTTATTAGTGCCCGATATTTTAGTCAGTGCTTCTACTCCTGATTCTGATCAACTTTCCCCAAGGAACCCATAGTCAAATCGCAAAAAAATTTTTGGGCTCTTCATACTAATTTGGCCGCTCGGCTGATCGATTTGTATGAAGAGTCCAAAAATTTTTTTTCGATTTGACTATGGGTTTCTTGGGGAAAGTTGATCAGAATCAGGAGTAGAAGCACTGACTAAAATATCGGGCACTAATAAAGTAGCACCTTATATAGAACATTGCCGACGAAACGTGAACTTTATGATAATTGACTAAGGGCTACTTGTGGAGGGATTTAGTTTCACAAATAGAAAATAATATTACAATAATAAGAAAAAATGGCTTCAAAATGAATAAAAATAATACGAAATCTCGACAGTTAAAAATGAGTCCACGAAAGCTGCCTTTGTGTATAATATTAAATAAGATAATTAATTAAATGTTTTTAATAACTTAATACATATAACTGATACACCCACACTACGCAAATCAGCAGAATTATAATGGATGAGGTTGACAAAGATTTATCTATTCTGTCCGGTATTATTTATGATATTTTCATGCAATTCTTTTCTAATACTTTGGTATATTCTTTGCTATTTCGAGTTCAGTGACCTCTGGTCTGGTGAGGTCGTTGGCATTTAATTTGTAAAGTTTCGAGATCAAATGCATTGCCTCGTGTGGCAAATTGCAAACTCGTGATTCTGGGTTCAATGGCCGGGTAGGTTTAGGTAGGTAGTAGTGGGTAGGTATGGGGGCTTTATCGCTGTTTAAAACCTGCGATCCAGAGAATCACTTTGGAATAGATAAAGGAAATAAAAATAAACATACTGACAGTTGCTGGTACATTTTTTTTATAAAATTTCAATGTACGTTCGTAAATAAGTTGAACGTGTTTTCTTAAAGCAGTGAAAGTCATTACCGTGATATGCGAAGTAAAAATAATATTGACATAGATTTTTCAAGGTTTAACTTAATATTGGGCAGTGTTTATGCTATTAAGATAAAATATGTATGGATGTTACCAGAATATACTATAAAAGTACTAATTGAAAATATTTAAATTAAGCACTTTTGTTAAATACTACATTTGTCAAAGTGTGGTTAAAGTTGCGACTACAGACTTCCATACAATCAACAGGATTCACAGTCAACACGTAATCTATATAAATAGGTATTCGGGTCGATTTTAGTTTACGGGTGTTTTCATAAATTTTCATGTAGATTTAATTTTGCATTTGCAGAGAGAGTTTCTTCTTCAAGTAAATAAATAACTAATAATTCAACAAATAAAACCTGATTTTCATATTTTTTTACTGAACATTTTCAGTAAAAAACGAGGTGCAATTTTCGAGTTCATTGTGTTTTTGCGTGCACGTAGGTACGTATTTAGTTGAGCATTGACCAGTCAAATGCTATTCAAGATGGGTATTCCTAAGTGTTTCGTGCATTTGCAACTGACGAGGACTCTCAGAGCTGGAGGGCTCTCCATGACTTGCTTCAGTAAGTTTCATGCCCTCTCTTGGTTCAATGATGTGGACAAAGTTACTCTATTGGAAACTAACAACTTATATGTTTCCCTTTTAGTTTTTATTCTTATCGTGCGGCACAATTTAACCGTGTTATCAGAAAGGATAGACAGCTGCGATATTTCTTGTTGTATTCGTATTATAAGTATTATTTTCGGGTTATATTTTATTTATCTGTGTAGTTCTTCAGTTTTCTGCTGTTGTGTGTCGAATAAATGTATGATAAATAAATGATATTATAAATATTTTTAGATGTATGAAGAGTGATCTCGGGCATGGCAGTAGTGTGGACACTCAAATAAAAATTGAAAAGCGTAAAAAATACTAAAATATGAAAATTCTGACTCGTTCATATAAAAAATAAATTTACGTTGTAATGTAACTCAAAATTCGTAAATCAATTTCGCTCTCTTTTTTCTATCTAGTACAAAGTTCCTGTTTCGCGGAACTTGTACATACATGTGCATGCAGCGTTTCGGAATACTAACCATAAGGATCATGTAATGATAGACTATGAAGAGACTCTAGTTGATGAACCATCGAACTGTTGGGCCATCGACTATCTATCACGTCGATCTATTGAATCTCGATAAATTGGTCCTTTGACATAGGAAAACCTATAAAACAAATGAAAAGAAATGTTTGGCCTAAAATTGGGATGTAATAAACTATATTACATTTCACATAAATCAGTATTATACAGGGTGTAAGGGACAGGTTTCCGAAAACTTTAAGGGCTTGCTCAGTAGACGAAACTGAACAACTTTTCACAAGTTTTTTTTTCAGGAAACGAAAAGTAAATTCGGCTTCTCCATACAAAATTATAAACTTGATTGGACAGTTTGTATGGTAAGCCGATTTTTTTCTCGTTTCCTGAAAAAAAATCTTGTGAAAAGTTGTTCAGTAAACGAAACGAGTAAACGAAATTTACTGAGCAAGCCCTTAAAGTTTTCGGAAACCTGTCCCTTACACCCTGTATCACCTTTTAAGAGTTACTCAAAAATTTTCAGGATCACACGCAAACAGCTCCGTCTCCACAAACACGGCTACACTTCAGTTGCCTCTGAGCACCTCTCCAAACCTATTGACTCGAACAAATGTGTGGAAATTCCAATATTATGAGAATGTCTCTTAATCTCAGGTGACAGGGAACTTTTTATAATGTTTTACAATGACTAAGCAATTTGGTTTGTGGATGTTTCTGGGAATAGTGGCTTTAATGTTAAAACGTTTTGGTACTTGACATTTTAAATGGTAATAGTTACCTAAACTTTATGTGGAACCCTTTTTTAGAGAATCACACATATATATGTACACTTTTTTGATGTGTTATTGACCCTCCTCTAGACCAGTATACAGTGTTAACAACCCATTACGTCCCCACTGCAGGGGCACGGGTCTCTTCCCATAACTCGGGTAGGTTTAGGCCATAATCCACACACGGGGGCCAAGTCCGGATTGGTAGAGGTTGTGGGGCTAGTGGCCAACCCCAGTGTCAGAAGTTTTCAAGCCGCCTATAAGGCCTCTGACATGGCTTAACGACTGCTAGCGATAGCAGCCGGCACCAACGGCTTAACGTGCCTTGCGAAGCACGGAAACGGTCAAGATAAATGCCACTAACAGACAAACCGATGCAGGTTATGACCGTGTCTCTAGTCAGTTAACCTGCGTGATCGATGCGACCACGCAAGCCGTACTGAGCTTTTCTACTTAGTAGTAGTATACAGAATTACCATTAATAAATAATACACCAGGCACTGATATTGTGGGATTCGATATTCTCCCGGCCTACCTTACTTAACTAAAGGATTTGCAGTTCGTAGAGTGGACGTTGGTTAGTGGGATTTTGGTGTGGTTTTGACCCTCCTTTAGACCAGTATATATCATTAGATAGTACCATTAATAATACAACACCAATAGTGTAGGATTCGAAATACCTACCCGCCTACACCTTACATAACTACTCGTAAAAGATCAGCAGTTCGTAGAGTGGAACATCTCAGCTAACAAAAACATAAAACTAGGTTCCTTCGAATAGTGGTACGAAAAAATAACGATATAAAATAATGTGTAAGTTATTCCCTGAAATAAATTATTTATTATTATTTATTTAGTTTCTCAGATTACACAGATCCATAATTGGTTAGTAAACTTAGCCTAGGTTAGTGAAATAAATTATAAATTAAAATAACAAAACATTTTGAATTATGAATTTGAATTTTGTATAATGCTACAATATTTTAGAAGCGTCGAAGAGACTAGGAGAAGAGGGTCACAAACAATTCGTCAATCAACCTATTCAAATTTTAATGATTTGAATTTAAGTATTGTGATTATACTACCTATTAGAGCACTAATTATAACTAGTAATTACAACGGCTCATCAAATAAAAAAACAGATTCAATTGCTTCCAATCTTAACTCAATCGTTAAAAGCCGAAACTTTTATTATAGAACGTTCGAGGCAAACACTTATTTTCATCAAATTAATCCTTTCGTGGTTTCGCCTCGAGAAAAAAGACCAACACTTACGGCTTAAAACCACGGTAACATTTACTGCTTTATCATGCGGAAAAACCTTAAATTGACCCTTAAGATCCAGTCATAAGGGTGTGAGGTTGTTGATGGAGCGTTGAGTTGAGGTTGGGTGAGTTGTAATGGAGGGAGTGGGTCTGCAGCTGGAATGTGGTCCAAGTGAGATACCCCGTGGTCGGGCTCGTACTCGGGTTGAAAAAGTAGGTATGTATGGCGGTGGGTGCGGCCGACTGGTTAAACTTTGGACTTGTGAAACTTTTTGAGAACACGAACTTACTTTTATTACTAATTTAATAATTCTACGTTTTTCCACACTTTCCACACTTTGGTTTTACATACGTTTTTTTTTCATCTTCATGATTTGCCAAAGTAACGGGAAATATGTCACTATTCTTTGTCTTTTAGCCCTTTGACCGCCACAGTCAGCTAGGGCCGGCAACCGGTTTTCGTGCCAGAGGCGCCAGGATTTGAGATTTTCATACATTTTTGTCAGGTGGAGCCGACATTGGCGGTGGGTGCACGATTTGTCAAAGAGTAGGATAGCGGTGAATTTTGGACCCATCGTCATTTAACTCTGGCTCCACGCATGAAATTGTGCTCTCTTTGAAAACAATTAAAGAAAAAACTAATTTCTAACACTAGTTGATGAACTATTTTTATTAAACTTTGTTTAGGTTCACTTTTGTCGTTAGGCCAGAGGAACTTTGGTTAGGAGCCATAACTTCATTCAGTGTTTCGAAAATAAGTGGCATATATGAGTAGGTTTTTAAAAATAACCCGTCATAAATAACCCAAGTTCACATCAGTAGTAGCCACCTTATACAGGGCCTGCGGCGGCGTTGTCGGCAGAGCCCCGCATAACAGACAGGGCAGGCGCGCGCGCAGGTTTTTGGACAATTGTACCATATCGTGGGTCGATTGCTGGGGTCAGCGCCCCTTTGAAACAATTGGATTCCTACCTCCGTCTGCAGATGAAGCTGTGTCATATTGGTCATAAATCATTTACAAAATTTGAGATATGGTTTTGTGTTTTTGTCCAGATAGGGCTCTGGATATGATAGGAAGTAAATACCTTCATGGAAAGGTAATATATAGATGTGTTTTATAGAAATCTATAAGGTTTCTTGGTCTACAGTTGAATAGTAAAGATCGTAAATTAATGAGTAGGTATGACTTAAAACTGAAATTTCGATTTTTAGACTGACTTCCCAAAAGGACGAGGTGTACAAGTCGTCTGTATATTTTTTACGTGATCATCTCACACCGTGCATTGAGGCTTCCCTGCAAAGGAGGATAAAAGCGGATTTTCGCGAAACCATTATACATTATTAACCAGCCCTTTATTAAGTACCTTCGCCGCGACTAAAGACTGTAACCCTATATTGTCGCTACTTCCAGTACAGCCAACCGTAATTAATATTTTTCGTTTATCCCGGAATAGTTATTATTATTATTTTGGTGCAGTAGTTAGCGATTGGGTGTCGGAGCCTTTGCTCGGCAAAGGGGCAAATTTGGAAAAAAGTCGCTGTCTCATTTGTTTGTTTGTGTTATAAATTACGTAAAACTTAAATTAACAGTGTCAATCAATATGAACGTAATACTAGTAGAAAGGAGAACCTAAGTAATCGCTACATTTACTACGTTTAAGAATCGGAAGTGTTATATAGGTACTTTGTAGCAGGTTTTTTGAATATATGAAAGATTTTTTGAATATTTTTGAATATATGAATAAAGATAGACTGCCATGACAATTTACTAATTTTCATACACTTTAGTACTTTCATACTTTCATACATTTTTTTATGGCATAGGTGGCAAACGAGCAGACGGATCACCCACATATTTTTCCATATTTCAAGTTGCGCCAGCCTGACTGGTAGTGTTGGTTGTTTAGACTTGATCTGTGGATTCTGTGGCTGACTGTACATTTGTGGGTAGAATTCATGTAGAATTTATGCTACCTTGTCAATTTGATAATGTATGACCGCCATAAACAATACAAAGTAGGTAAGAATAGGATACTCAGATTAAATCAAAAATGGGGATAGGACAGTAAAACCGAGGGTTTATAGCTGAAATTCTGCGCCTTGAAGTGTTTGGTTGATGGCGATGGCGGACTGGTGTCTTATTCATAAAATCTGGTTTATACGTATTGTATTTTTTTTAACAGGACTTTTTACAGGACTGCGGCCGTATTGTGATACGGTAATCCTCAAAATGTAAATAAGTAGTAAGTTGCTTCAGTTGTAAAAGTTTATTTAATCCAATTAATTTGATATGTTTTTATTTGTTATATGTATTTTTTTTTTCAACTAGTTTAGGCCAAAACGCTCTTTACGCTGTACAATTTTTGTTCTCACTTTGCTTCAATCCAAAATAAAACTTTCAATCAGTAAGCCTAGATGAAAAAAAGCGTCGGTGGCGCAGCGAGTAGTGACTCCGTCCTCCTAACCAGACGTCGTGGGTTCAAATCCTGGCCAGTGCACCAATGAGTTTTTCGAAACTTAAGTGTATTTTCATACCGACTGATTTAACGGTGAAGGAAAACATCGCGAGGAAACCTGCACATCTGATTTCTAGATGTGTATGATGGTCGCGTTGCACACGTCCGTAGGTGTAAATCTAAAATGCCCTACACGTGACCGCGGGTGATGCTAAGTGCAACACTGGGCAACCGCCGTCTATACCTTGTGGATAGAACGGTCAAATGTGCCACACGAGAAGAAGAAGTGGCTCACTTCACTCAGTTTGTATGAAAACACCTTTATTTTCAGATTTCAAAAAAATTAAACAGCAAAAGGTTTGCAGTATAATAATAATAATTAGATTCATCAGTTAAGAGGTTTGCAGGTATAAGCCAGATGCCCTGTATTCCACTGTCCTCTACAGTTTATCTCGAGTATCAATTCCCTTCTCAACCAGCCACCACCGCCGCCGCCGCCGCCGCCGCCGCACCGTCACTGTAATAGCCACTCGCGGCCAGCAGCCTAGTAGCATCTAGCAGTCCCCTCACGTACTTCCTTGGACATCTATTTACAATGGTAATGCCTCAAAAGGCTATTTGGCAGGAAAACCAACATTTTTGCTGCATTCATCAGCTTCCGTGGTGTTTGGTTCGTTATGTATGAGTATCGCATTCGTCCATTCAATGTCGGACGAGGAATATTTAATAACAAATTAACTAGGTTACATAGGGCCGTTTTACTGGTAAGGTGTAGAAGAGGTGTGTTGTTTTTAGGTTTTCTGTTAAAATTGTGACTTGGGAATTAATGCGAGTAGTAGTACATAGAAGTGGCCCGCTCGTATGAACATTGGCGGACTGAATTTTTACAACAACTTCTTATACAGGGTGTAACAAAATTGGTGTAGGACCCGTTAACTGGGGATTCTACTTATCGTACTGAGCAACTTTTGTTCTACGACTTTGCTCAAATCACAATTTTTTTTTGACATTTCATACAAATTGATCAATGCCATTTTTGTATGGAGAGTCTAACATTTTTTTGCGATTAGAGCAAAGTCGTAGAACAAAAGTTGTTCAGTACGATGAGTAGATCCCCAATTAACGGGTCCTACACCAATTTTGTTACACCCTGTATATCTTCTATACAGCCTTAACACCCTGCATAACTTCGACAGGTCACTACTTCAAGTTATTTTAATGGGATGTTTCAATATAATATTACTTCACAGTAACATCAATCAAAATATTGATTACTATAGACTGTAAAATTAATTCACTGTGTAATTTTTTTTTTTGCTCGTGCTTACTAATTAGTGCAGTAGTTAGTACTTTTATATCTTCTCAGTCGGCGTAGAGTCGAATAAGCGAAGCATTTATTTAACAATATCTGTTCTATTTTACCTCATAATACGATAATAATATCCCGAACTCATTTACTGTTCAATATAGACTTCTGCTATAGATTTCCACTCAATACAATTAGGAATCACATTCATCCAGGGTTCTTCAATACATTTTATGAGAGATACTAACAAAATTTATAGTTAAGAATCACCGCAAAACCACGAAAGACCACCCATTCGAAAAAGACGCTGTCGCAGACAGACCATCACAAACACATTACACACACATTGGTTTCAAAATTATAACGTTTTGCGCCACTCTTTTGCGTCGGGTGTTATTAATTAAATTGATCATTTGTTGGTTTAACAAGAACCAAAGAAAACCTTTTGAAATTGAAAGCCATTAAGGAAGTTATAACTTGTCAGCACACGGCTCTATTGGGTGGCGATCACACGTTCAAACACGAAGTGTGAACATCTTGAGCCAACGAAAACTCGTTCAATAGTAAGTAAACGTATATCGCCGCTTATGTACATAAGTACGCGTCTATTCATTAAATTATACAGGGTGGTTTTTTCAATAGATGGAAAACGGCTAATGGTTCTCGTCTATACGAGAACCATTAGCCGTTTTCCATACCCTATGGTATCCGTGGCATCATGGGGAACGAAATAGCAGATGAGCTAGCTAGGAACGGAGCGGAGGCACCAACTATTGGCCCCGAACCAACGGTGCCGGGCACTCCCAGTGCCTCGTTGCACCGGAAGAAGAATGCTGCAGGAATGGGCTAAGGAACAGAGTAGAACACTCTGGGCTGTGCCCCAGGCCAAAAGCTTTCGAAAGCGCTCATATCTGGTTTTTCGCGGGAATACACGTCTAGAGCACTACGACTTCTTTGGACTTAGGATTCTAGTCAGAACTCTAACTGGCCACTGCAAGCTTAACAAACATCTCTATCAAATGAAGCTTGCAGATACAGACGAGTGCCGATTCTGCCTCGAGGAAGAGGAAACTCCTCTTCATATACTCTGCGAGTGCGAGGCACTGGTCCAAGCCAGAAGCCGATCTCTAAGTGGACCGATGGTAATTCCAGAGGTCATTAGGGAACTCGATCCCAAATGCATCCTACAGTTCATTAGAACTATTGGCCTTGAGGATATAATATAACAGGGGCAGTGATCACAATAATCTACCCATGTCGCAGTGATCCAATAGGGCCCTCCTTTGGTCCTATATCCCTTTACCCCCAAATAATAATAATAATAATAATAGGGTATCCGTAAAACTGTAAATCCCAAAAAACCTTAAAAATAACCTTAAAAAATAACAAGATTATTCCATTTGCAAACTTCGTATGGAAAGTAATATTGTTTTCTGTAAATATAGTTTTGGGGAAAGTTGATGAGTTTCCTGAGGCATCAAAAAGTTGCCGTTTTTTGTCTATTTTAAAGTCATCCTGTGAATGCTTGGGTCAATGCGACGACGCGACGTGGGCGATGCAGTCAAAATCTCCAGAATATAACTCACTTAAATTCTGTGTGACTTGATAATATAAATTATAAAATAAAAATATTTTCTCCAAATTCGTACTTAAAACAGGTGTCCAAAAACAACCATTCAGTGGGCAGAGAGTTTGATTCCCAGCGGGATCCTGCTTTGAAAGACTTGGTTTGGTTAATGGTTGGTGGATGGCGGTTCTTTAACTAGTCTTGTGTTCCACCACCTTCTTAAATCTTGCCATCCCACATCAATAGATTGGTGGAGATTGAGAAATTAGTGGCTAACTCCAGTGTCAGAAGTCTTCAAGCCGCCTATAAGACCTCTGACATGGCTTAGCGACTTCTATGCAGACTTGCATGGCAGCCGACACTAACGGCTTCACTTGGCTTGTGAAGCATGGAAACAGTTGAGACAAATGCTACTAACGATCAAACCTATGCAAGTTATGACCGCGTCTGTAGTGAGTTGCCTGTCAAAGCCTGCGTGATCGATACTACCACGCAAGCCGCACTTAGCCACAGCAACTTCACACTTAAGCTTTACACACAACATATACCTAATCACTAAGAACAACCTGAAAAATGTCTCAGATAAGGTTTTCTACATGTTTTCACTTAACAAAGTACCTACTAATCGGGGTTGTTAGAAGATACCGCCAAAGAAATGGCCCGATACAGCCTGCCGACACCGGCACCGTTAATAGATTTAAAGTTCTTATCAGACCACTTTGCGCTATAAATGCTCCCTTTTGAAGACTTAGGTGTACCGTGTGGGTACTTTACGTAAAGGGCTACTTAGACTAACAAATGACGGCAGACAAAAGAAGAACTAGATCCTACAGAGTGAAATTTAATTTATTTTTATCTTTAAAAGGGCTTCTACTCATATCACTCGACAAGTTATCCCATGTAACTTACACAATCGGAGGCAAAATGTTCTATTGAACTTGTCACGCAATTCGATATTGATTACAGTGTATGGAAGCAACTTTATATCTAGAGATAATTCAAAACATTGGTTTATTGGAAGCTGCTTTACTATTAGGAATGCATTTTTAGGAACCTTTATTATTGTTTTATTTTTCACGGTTATCTAGACTGATGTCGCCCCCAAAATACTCGTTTTAAAAGAAAAAAATTCGTACCCCGAAATTATTATAGACGTTTAGAATGCAAGTTCAGACAAACAAACAGATCTATAATCTGAAAAATTGTTATGCTCCTGGGCCGATCGGGTTTAAAAAATAACTTCATTAATTACCAAATTTTTTTTATCATTAATTTTCCATTTATTGAATTTTTCAACCGACTTCAAAAAAAGGAGGAGGTTCTCAATTCCTCGGAATCTTTTTTTTTTTATGTATGTTCACCGACTCGAAGACGCCTGAACCGATTTCGAAAATTCTTTTTTTGTTTAAAAGGGTATACTTCACAGGCTTTATCGAAATCGATTCAGCGGTTTTTGAGAAAATCAACAAAAACATAGCAAAATTGGAGTTGTTGCGATTGAAGTCGGTTGTTTTTTACAAAGTCAACTACAACGTAATTGAGGTGTAAATGTAGATTATACCTAGTACATACATGTATAGATAGCCATTTCCATGAAGATACATTCTATCACTCAAAACCTTTGTAAATTGTGACGTGATATGACATATAACTTTATTGAATCCGACCAGGGAAACTACATACTACTATTACGACATTGGTGAAGTTTTAAGTAGTTTGGAGTATGCTCACAAATGAGTTCCGTCCGTATTTGAGCTAAGCATAGATGTACTAAGATAATATTACTATACAAAACAGAAGGGTCCGGTAACTGGGTCTTTAGTTCTACGACTACGCTGAAATTGTAAATAAATAATATAGGACTTCTCATACAAAGTAAATAGGTAAATAAATATCCGGGACAACTCATACACGGTCATCTGGCCCCAAACTAGGATTCCCTGTATTATGCGAACCAGAGACTGATATACATACACATATACGTTAAAATAAATACATAATATGGATATAAAGTGTTTTCATTTATTCATTCATTCATAATTCACTTACCACCAGGTGAGATTATGCCAAGGGCTTACCAATTGTGGATAAAAAAAAAACCAGACACAGAGCTAACTCTGCACATCACAGAAATGTTTGCCCCGGGTGGGGATAGAACCCACGACTCTCGGATCAGTAGTCAAGAGCACTAAACCTTTATATGTTTTAGTTGATAATAAATTAAGCTTTAGAAAACGATGTCACCAGTGTAAAATCGCCTTTAACCTCAAGGGTGCAGTGTGGGCAGACCAGGTCTCGGTTCATTAGATGACTTGCAAGCCGACAGACGGACAGACGGACGTTCTGACGGGAATGTGGTGTTCACCCGTGTCTTTGCGAACTGGTTTGAAGAAATAATAGCTCTGACTGACTGGTATAACGAGTGTGTTTGTATTGGTATTTCTCCATTAGAACTGCCTTATTTATTTTATGGAATAATGAGGTTTAGAGATGTACTGACCTATCTTATTTAACAAGTGTATTCTTTTCAGCTCAGAACCCGATAGAAATTTTTGATTTATAGTATTTTTTACTATAAATCTGTTTTATGAGCAGAATCAACTTCTATACAGGGTGTAACAGAAAGGTGTGATAATACTTCAAGGTCGGCTTTTACCCATTAAACTGAACAACTTTTGTTCTACAACTTTGTTGAAATAGCAAAGAAATTTTCGGACTTTTCATACAAACTTGGTTCGCCAGCTGATCGATTTGTATGAAAAGACCAAAAAAAAAATGCGATTTGAACAAAGTTGTAGAACAAAAGTTGTTCAGTTTGATGGGTAAAAGCCAACCTTGAAGTATTATCACACCTTTCTGTTACACCCTGTATAATGGAAGTTTGATTTTCATATTAACCCTGTATATGTTTTATTTATTTATTGTGTGAAATGGCAAAAGGCTGAACGGCCCATCTGATGGAAAGCGGCATCCCCGCTTATGAGCATCTATCTATATATATAACCCCACAAGGGTTATCAGTGCCTCGCCGATCTTGAGGGCTAAGGTGGAATACCTCTAATACCGGTAATTACTTGACTTACTTGACTTAATGTCCTAAGTCCCCTAGGTGGGGCAGAGGGCGTCTATAGTGCTTCGCCATTGCGTTCTATCTTGGGCTATGCGCTTCACTTCGAGCCATGATAACCCGATCTTCTTTATATCAGCTGCCACTGAGCGCCGCCAGGATTGTTTGGGACGGCCACGTTTTCTCTTCCCTTGTGGGGTCTACTCTAGCGCCTGTCCAGGTATACCGGTAATTACGCTGGCTATTAATTGGCTAGCTGTATATTTATTTTATTGATTTCTAAGTGATTAAAAAATAGGCCCTTATTATCTGCGCGTGGAATCCGTCTTCGTTATCGAGCCAGCCGACTTAAGCCTCGCACAAT
Organism: Coleophora deauratella; assembly: GCA_958295455.1. Lineage (NCBI taxonomy): Eukaryota > Metazoa > Arthropoda > Insecta > Lepidoptera > Coleophoridae > Coleophora > Coleophora deauratella. The sequence continues at coordinate 18,341,688 of OY282392.1, read as the reverse complement.
AGTGGCCATTCTTCGAGGAGAACAAGCTCTAGTCTCCGTGATTCACTCGGTTACGTCTAACGATTGCAGGATCAGGGATGGAACAACTTATAAGGAATCGCTAAAATATTTCGGCTTTCCTTATCATTAAAAGAAGAAGTTATTCGGATATATAGCTATTAAGTTTTTATTTCAAAAAATGTGTTGGGGCGAGTTTCTTTGGGGCTCGACGTTTCTTCTCGCTCCGCTAACACTTCCCGAAACGTTGAGTGTACAAGTTCCGAGTGGTAGGAACTTTGTACTAGGTAGAATAATATGACGATTTAAAAGTATGTGTAAAGCATCTATTTAAATAAAAAAGATTTTTGATTTTTGATTTTGATTTATTGCTCTGAAAACTGTCGACACTAAAAATATTTCACAATCCAAGTCAACATTTGTATAAATTTGATAGCTGTCATTTTAATCATCAAATGATTCAGCTGGACACGAGTATATTTCTGCAGAGGCTTTCGTAGAAATTCAGTACATTATTATAACATAAGATAGACTAGTAGCAAATTTTTTTGGAATAACATTTATGTACATGCTTTCGAACTCTTCTGTTCTGTGTGTTATCTGTTTTAATTGTGAATAAATGATATGATATGATATAAAACTGTCAGATTTATAATATAGCTTCCTCAGGTTCCACAATATTATAACCCCAAGGGCCACTGAAAACAGCCAGGGGCCACCTGCGGTAGGTCCTCATAAAATGCAAGTAAGTACACTATAAAGTTGCAATTTGAAAGTTTTATTAATTTTATTAACACTCTCTCAGCAAAACTGCATCTCCTTAACTGTCAGATAGGTAGACCATGTAGGAACAAAATATGCTGACAGGAAAAATGGAAGTACCTAACCTGGCCCCTATCCAATTAATTTGACTTCGAATAAGATAGATATTTAAAACATTAATTTATTGACAGTATAAAATTGTATAAAATGATAATATTAAAGTAAATTAAATCACAATAAAAAAAAGAAACGAACTAAAAACAAAACAATATTATCTTACCGTCAATGAATATACGCTGACTCAGCAATAAACTAATAAAGAAAATGAAGAAAGCCACACAGAGCAAACAAGAAGAACCTAAAAACAATAAAATAGTAGTTGCCAACCCTACAGTTTCAGATCCAGCAAAGCCTCTTACACAGACACATAATGTGGAATACCGTCTAAGCTAAATCGGCCCTTACAAAAGATTTTGACGCCTACGTATGTTGTGGCTAAGACATAGTTGTTGCCATGGCTGAGTTTACATTCTATAGAGCCAGATTATAGGGGTAAGTGGGCACGTACTGGATCCACGCTCAGACCAGGTCCAGCCTATTCAATTCAGTTTCCAACCTTACTGCTTGTCTCAGCTGGTTACATAAAGGGTTTGCTCGCGTAGATAGTTGTGATTATAAGATTCTCATACGAATTTGTGTGTGAAAGTATGTATGTTAAAATACAATATTCAAAAAGCTTGATCCTTAAGAACCTCAAGAAAAAACTTGCAAAGGCATTAAAATTAACAAGTTTTTTAGAAAAGTTTAAAATTTAACGTGCATTGTAACAGATTTACTAATATAATTATAATGCTAGTTATCTGTAAGTATTTAAAATTTGATGTTTCTTATCCTATTGAATTTATTTTTTTACATTCTTTGTTAACCTTCTGAGAGAAGAAGCTTTGTTTAAGGTAGAGAAGAAAATTACCTTCCAAAAGTATATGAGTACTACTTTCGGACAAATAGGTATTTGAAGTTTCTTAAAAAAAACTTCTTAATCATATTTGTGTCACAGAATGGAATGAGTGTACTACAACACAAGAAATCCTAGATAGGTGACTAGAAAATCTATTAATATTATTTCAGCTTGAAACCTTAAGGATCAGTATTAATTAGGTGAATGTACACAACTAAGTGAAGCGAACTACATTTTGCGATTGCACCTCTGACTGGTGAAGAAACGATACGAAAAAAAATACTCAGAAGAGGAAGTGAACATTTTTTTATTTTTTATTTTATTTAATAATCAAAACATATACATAGTTACAAAGTCGGTTACAGACAGTGCTACAAAAACCATTTATAGGTTTGTCTGAGCACTGTGGACTCGTCTTTTCACAAATTTAAACTTATAGCTATCTTACTATAGAATTTACATAGTCGTTAGTTTACAATTTTAAATTGATTTAAAATAAATAACCGAAAATAAAGATCGGTAGTGCATAAAGCCGTTAACGGTTACCGAATTCGAAAATCAAACTGGAAACTTTGGTCCACCAATTGGAGTCACTTATTGCTTGACTCCTTCAGTTTTCTCGCGTAAATATTTTTTAATCAAAGAACAATTTAAATGTCTGTTCAACTGTAAAGTTACTTTAACCCAAAGTTTAAGTGTCAGATTTACTGGTATTTCATTATAACGTTAGGTATTTTGGAAATTTTCAATATTTATTAAAGTTGGAAACAAAGCTGTAAAATGTTTCTCAAAACATGTTCGAAATTGTTTTATAATTGGAATTTATGATTAATAAAATAACTTGCTTATCACAGAGATAAAAAACAAATTAATTTATTTACAACTATTAGTTGTTTAATTAAAATGTACAGACAAAGAAAATTTATGCGACGGCAGTTTCTTTTACAATAAGCTCGAGGCAAGCCTTAAAATTGTGCAATAACTCAATAGCAAAACGCATCGTTATTAAGTTGAGAAAGGCATAAATCTTCAGAAATTAAAACCAATTATAGTTTACTACGTTAACTAACATACGACCAATTTTCTGTCTGATGATGGGATGATGGTTAAGTCTGTTCAAGTGACTTATTCTAGTTTTGCCACAGATCTTATATATATATTTTTTCTTTTTATGTATACTTGCAGATTTTACCACACTTTAATTAAAAAAAAAAACTTACAATGTTAATTTTCCCAGCCATTTTTACCTATTTTTTTACCCTCATTTGGTAAGCCCTTGGCATCGTCTCACCTGGTGGTAAGTGATGGTGATGCTGAAGATGGAAGCAGGCTTACCAAGAACGCAATGGGGAACTTGCTGTCTTATCTTTATACCGGAACACAACAATGCTGTTAACATTGAAAGTACCAAAATGAAAATGACAATGACAATTTTTATTGCAGTATCTCATTGTACTATAACAATACGTGTTGTCTTTTAAATATAAGAATCTTTTGCCAGAAGTGTCCGCTCTTCCATATCTTCGATGTCTTTCGTATGATTCGTTCTTAGTGTAGCGTGGCGCTTGCGTTGATGTCTCTGTCATGTTTCCTGAGGCGTAGCTTGTAGCAGTGTTTTTTTAAATTATATTAAGTTTCTATGTTTCACGGTATCAAATATTAAAAATAATGAATAATTTGAATTAATAATGATTTTATTTTCGAACTGTGTCGTTTGTCATCAGTACTCATTCAATTAAGGTTGAGGGGAGCGATAGCTGACTCTCGCGTTCTCGTGATCGGGAGCTGCCCGTGTGGACCGGCCTGGTCTTGTCATTGGTATTCTAATATAATCAGGCTTATTTACCCAAATTATGCAATGGCAGGTAAGACTTTTATTTGAAAAAAATGTGTTATTTTTCCAAAAAAAAAAAAAATGTAAACCAAACCTGTATACTATTATTTTTCACAATATAATAATAATATTTTTATATTTCAGCTTCAAATTTTTGAGAGAGTCGGAATTAAAGTAGTCGCGCTATAGTATCAGTTTCGGAGACCGGTCGCGCGCGCGCAGCCTCCGAATGGGCCGGCTCAGGACCGGACCGGCCAGTTTTTTGCAACATTACTCTTCCTGGGACCGCGTACCGAGAACAGATCAATAGTTATACATACTTGCAACTTTGTAACGTTTGATAATATACATATGTACCATTAAATAAAAATGTTTCTGGTTTTTCTGAGATGCAGCCTTGGAATTTTGAATGGTTGAGACTTTATAATAACAAAATTTGTAAGTCTGCCTATTAACAAATATGGATTTTTATTTGTCTGAAATATTTTATTTCAAGTGTAAAAAAATAATGATAATTGTGAAGCTATTTCAAAGGAAGTCTCAGTCGCTAACGTATCTATAATTTTGATATCAAAATTTAAAACACTTAAAAATCGTCCTATGGCAAACAATAGGTCCTAGATACGAGTACAACGAGTTGCTATAGTTTGGTATGAACTATGAAGCTATATTGTGTAGCCTCACCTCTGCCTCAGACGAGACAGGGAGATAATATACTAGTTCGTGACCGAACTCCTGCGCATGTGGTCATTACACTTAGTACAGTCATTACCTTACATTTTCTGTATGCCTCCTCTCAAGGTAGCAAGAATTTGTGGTCAACAAATGAAGAAGTTTTAAAGCTGGATTCATAACCGCGTAGTTTTTGACAACATTGTTTATAAAATCCTATGAAAACATCCCGGTGTGTAAATTCTGACATAGAGTTCATTAAAGGGCTTGGCATCGTTTCTAGCTGGTCTGGAACGGCTATGGTGAAGCAGTATAGGTCTCGAATCGCTCAGGCTTCATATCTCTACAAAATATATTTTAAAAGTCATGTCTTTCGAGTAGTTTTTGTTGTGGTTCGTTATGAAAATAGTTTTTTCTAGCCATACTTATATCAACATATGTGCACATAATCCATTTTTTTATGAATATGCGCGTAATTTCTCCAAAACCCGGTTAGTAGCGCAACTGATGCATTATAGTGCAAAACTGCAATGAAAACAGTATTTTCATGAAGAAATGATTTTAATCAGTTTCAGTTTATTTATTTTGTAAACAAAATAATTGTAAACCATAAGGTGGCGTATTTATTTGCGCTCTCAGGAAATATCCGTTACATTTGGATATCGAAGTTTAAGGTTAACTGACTACAGACACGGTCATAACTATGCCACTAACAGTCAAACCCATCGAGGTTATGACTCATAACCTCGATGGGTTTGACTGTGAGTGGCATTTATCTTGACCGTTTCCGTGCTTCGCAAGGCATGTTAAGCCGTTGGTGCCGGCTGCTATCGCTAGATGGCAGTCGTTAAGCCATGTCGGAGGCTTGAAAACTTCTAACAGTGGGGCTGGCCACTAGCCCCGCAACCCCCACCAATCCGGACTTGGCCCCCGTGTGTGGAGTATGGCCTAATCTTCCCGAGTTATGGGAAAAAACCCGTGCCCCTGCAGTGGGGACGTAATGGGTTGTTAACATTGGATATATTCGCTTTACCGTGATAAGTGGAACTGAAACAAAAAGCTGATTGCACGATCTTATACTACGAAGAGTATAGGGGAGAGGTAACCTAAATTAGGGCCCAGATTGTACGTATGTATCTGTGTGGGTAGAACGTTTTCATTCATTCGACAAGTCAAAGAAAAGTTTGAGGAAAACTTATTATTAATCACTTAATATCCTATCTCTTAATAACCTATCAATAAAGAAGTTTTAAGAAACTTGTTTTATTAGTAATGCAATGTTTTCCATTAAGTTGATACAAATAGTTACTGACTTCGAGTGTGGTTGCTAAATGTTTAGTTTTATTTGAGATCTATAACTAAAAGAAATAACTATAACAAAATTTATAACTTTAAAAAGATTTGTTGCGAAAACCGAGTTTTTTTTAACGTTGGCAAACGTAGATATTAATTACGACAGCTTTTTTGTTTCCAGTTAAAATACAGTAGAGTTCCGTAGCGGGTGCACCAAATATTCTTTTCAAGCAAATGCTCAACTTTTGCTATAAATTTAACATAATATAACCATAAACGCATAAAAAATACATTTTGCACCAAAATTGTGTGAAAAGATATTACGATAGAACATATTATATTTTTACCAGATTATTCGATAGAATATAAGTAAGTAGGTATTTTAGCAAAATGTGCACTTTATTGAAAAACTTTGAATATTATGCTCCTAATTCACTACCCAAATATACTTTGTTTGCTAAAGACTTTTCCATTATTTTTCTTTGCTCAGTTTCACCTTACTTTGTTTAACAAAAATATGCAGGCTCTTCTAGAAAAAAAAGTAAAGCTTTTTATTTTTTATCTTACAACAATATACCTACCTATAGTACATGATGCCTGTAAGTTTGTAAGTACACGAAGAAGCCCTTAAGGCTATGGTTTATTTAAAACGCTCTCCAACACAGACGCATCGTGGTGCCCACAAACTCGATCATTCGAAAAAACTCGTTTTATTTCCGGACTCGGACAGACAGACCAAACCCGTCTTTTCGCCTCTGGCTGGCGGTTGTAAAAAATGTGGACCCGAGTTCAGAGCATAGAATGTTACAGAACGGTAAGCCATTAAATAATTATTGTCTGTAAAAAGCAATTTATAACAGATCTACCTAAAGGTGTTCATTTTTTTAATTACGAAGCGTTTTATTTTTACAAAAAGATGATACACACAATTTTAATAATATATATTTTTTTCTTCCTTGCAAAATCTTGGCCCACAATATGGTTTTTGTCCGAAGTTATACACGTCGAAAATCATGTTACTCTACTTACTCTCATGGAAAATATGATATTTTCTGCTTATTTTCTGCTCAGGTTTGATTATTCTCGAGTGTAATATCTAGATTATAGTAAGCTCTGTGGCGATGCGGCAGATATGCGGTCTCCGTAATTGTAAAACATGTACGTTTAAGTGGGATATATTTTCGGCCAGTGAGAACTTTCGCGCGTTCGCAAATTCTTAACTCCTGTTACCGAGAGTTCATTAGCTCTAAAAGTCCCTTCACAATTATCGTATTAATTCAAATTCCTTGAAAATGAAGAGCTCGACCTTTATAAAACTTTTTGAGTACACAGAAGCAGCAAAACTAGAAAATCTATACTTTTTCGAAATGTCTTCGTTGTCTTAAAACAAAAGCTACTTTAAAGCTGTTTCTATTACTCGGTGGCAATACTATTTTTCGAAAAACTAAATTGTAAACTTACTAAAATTCCATACCTTATCCCCGATTTTACTCTTGCTATATCTTTTAGCTAGTCGCTAATTTTCGTACACTTATTGTATCATGTCTGTTATTTGAGTTCTTTTAAAATCATGAATTCGTCAGTAAGCTGCTCAAAACTCTGTCCATTGCTTTCACATTCAAATGGCACAAAGTCATAACTAGAAGTAAAAGGAGGAACGAATTTAAATTATGTACATTAAATGTGAACTATGGTCATGTTTATGTACAAATTGTAATTAATATTAATGTTAGCAATAACTAAATTCGCGCATACAGCCGTCTGACAAAATAATAATTGCCAGTAATGTACATGACATTGTGTAATTGATATCAAACCAACGAAGATTATGAGACTTCCATTATGAATTTTCTAACCTTAATTATCTGTATCGGGGTTCTATGATATTTCACGCTCGTTTCGCTCGCTCTCACATACCTTATATTGTGACTTTTGGGTTTCTCTACGCAAGCGCACGGAGCTCCCATACAAAATTACGGTGCAAGCATTATTTTTATGGAAGACAAAATATTATAGATGGTCTGGAAACAATACAATTAAAGTACAAATCATCATCATCAGCCGAAAGACGTCCACTGCTGGACAAAGGCCTCCCCAAGTACAAATAACTTATATTGATTAAAGCTAACTATAAAGTGGCAAACAAGAATTTTAAAATTTGTTTATGTATCGTATCAATATATTCCATAACAGAATTCCAATATTAATTATTTTCAAGTAACCTTTTACCCTTTGTCTGAACTTAATATAATTAACCAGTCTGGTACATTAATTACTGATCATAATAAAATTATTTAATTTCGAAAAAATATTGCTTGTTAAAATATTAGCAGGTTGGGGGTCGTCCATTAATCACGTGAGGCTTGAAAGGGGGGGTGGGGGTTCGGAAAAAAACACGATATATCACAAGGGGGGAGGGGAGGGGGTGTAGTGAGATATCACGTGTATTTTTTCATGGGTCAAAAAAATTATATGATTTAATGTGTGACGTGTAAAATATTAAAAAAAATATATATTAACTCGGTAACTTTCGATTTGCAAACTTGTAACCCTCATGTCAAACTTTAAAAAACTTTTATCTCAGTTGTAGAAAAAAAGGCACTGATTTAAAGAGGCAGTTGTATAATGTACTTTTGGCAAGTTATAAATGACAAAACGCGTGTTTATTAACAAGTTCGGCTGTAAAAAACTGAGCAGTAAACTATTTAAAAATGAGTCTAACAAAAATTTGAATGGGTAACTTAATAAATGAATTGAGCAGTAAAATAACTGAATGAGCGGATACGTGTGGGCAGTAAACAAATTGGAATTGTTCGGTAAGAAATATTTTTATAAGCAGTTCTAAAAACAATTAAGTGGAAAAAAACACTTATATATTTCAGTATCAAATGTAAAAAAAACAGCCATAATTTTATTCCCCTTCCTGGCCACTTCAATAGCAGTTTTCGGCCCTTTTCAATTATACTCAACTGGCGCTCGGATTTTACCGCTCACCTGTTTCTGCTCATTTCATTGTTTTACTGCTCATTTCATTATTTTACTGACCATATTATTTTTTGAACTGACCGTAGTATTTTGATTTTAGTATATCCTTTAAAGACCAGAATCTCTTCCAAGCTGATTTTATTCTCCTATCGATTTCTTCTTTGTCTCTTTCTCTAAACGATATTATCTTCCCGAAATAGATATACTCCTCTACGAATTCTATGATCTGATCATAATAACTTCCCTAATATTTAAATAAAATTCGTAAAAATGTATTCCCGAAAAAAACTCTGTTCACAGTGCTTAGAGCTTAAATACTTACTAAATTCTTTTTATGGTTTTCATAATATAATTTTATGTTTTTAACTTTTTATATAACATCCTAAAAATTTCTGATATTTTCAATAAAAAATACACGTGATACTGGGAGGGGGGAGGGAGGGAAACCTCACGACGTATCACCAAGGGGAAGGGGGGTATAAAAGTCGCCTTTAAAACCTCACGTGATTAATGGACGGCCCCTTGTTTATTGAAAGTTATAAAATACTAGACTTTGTAACTAGATTAATGATATCCATACTCCATACTAATATTATAAATGAAAAAGTAACTCTATCTGTTTGTCTGTCAGTTACGTTTTCACGCCTAAATCGCTGAACCGATTTTGATGAATTTTGGTATAAACATAGATGGGATCTTTGGGAAGGACATAGGTTACTTTTTGTTGCGAAAATAAAACTTGAAGGGGGTGAAATAGGGGACGAAAGTTTGTATGGGGAACCAATCATTTCTCAAGTTATGGATATATAAATATCATCATATATCTACACTGTAAATGCTGTAAATTTTCGCTAATACGGGATGTATTACCAACACTATTTACCAACACTGAGTATACAAGTACCGCGTGGTAGAAACTTTGAACTAGGGAGAAAAAGTAAAAGTAAAGAAGTCTGTGCAGTAATATCAATATTACAGAAACCATGCATAATTTTATCTACCAACTAACTTTCAACCAATTCCGTTCAGCAGTTAAGGCGTGAAAGAGGCATAAACAAACTACCATCCATGCTTTCGCATTTACAATATTGGTTAATGAGATAAATTTAACTCTTTCTATATTTTTTCTCTTCTACCCGCAGTGCAAACATTCCTGAGCCTGTACTGTACACGCACAAGTTTAATACTCCGTTGTATAGTCGTGTTACCTATCCAGGCGTGTTTCCCTCTACATTGTAACCATCGGATTTACGAGCATCCATGGAGGTCTGATATAACGACTCGATTACACAACTGCGAAAAGCACAAGAGCGAAAAATGTTACAGCGAAAACGTTACTGCGCTGTACGTTACTGCGAAAAATGTTACTGTGAAGTACGTTACTGCGAAAATGATACTACGAAGTACACTAGTGCGAAACATATTAATGCGAGTTTCTAAAACTTGTATTATGAAACACCTTTAAGAATTTAGGGATGTTATTCACTAAAAGCTGAAAAAGTTAGTGCTGCTCATGAAACTTTTCCTAAGAAACTAAAACAAAAGGCGAAAATTAGTATAGGAAACATCGACGTAGAAACAAATGGACTTCGGGTCAGCGCTCAAAAGTGTCCGAACCAAAAGAGTAGTAAAACGCAAAAAGAGTTGTAATTTCGCGCCAGTCTTCATTTGGTCGGCCGTCCATCGGCTGACTGCGCAACCGAAATGGCGTACTGTGACGTGAAAAGTTGTAAAAACTATTCAAGTAAAGTGAAAAAACAGGATGGAGTATCATATTTCCGGTAAGTAAACTCTTGCTTTATCATTTTAAAGTATTGGTTTGCTAAGAAACACAGTAGTTTATTTTAATTTGAATTATGCGTTTAGTTTGATTTCCATGAGCGAACAATCGAACATCACAACTTTGGAACAAAATTTTTATAGAGTCGCTTTTAAGTATAATTTTTTTAATTAAAATATTTTATTACTTTTTTGTATTGTTTTTATTACATGAAATATTTTATTTATTTTAGCAAGAAACCCATAATGAAATAGCAAAACTGGGATTCCCAGTATTATGGGAACCAGAGACTGAAATCACAGAAAGGTTGGTCCTAGGTGGAGATCGAACCCACGACTCTTGGATCATTAGGGAGGAGCACTAACCACTGAGTCACCGAGTCAGTCTAATAACACTGAATTCGTAAAAAAATAAGTTAAAGTGGATAGATTAATAATTATTATTTTTTAGATTTGGGACTAATTTACAAAGCATTAACCTAATTAAACTGTTTGACATATAAATTACAATACATATAGATTATGCTACACGTTTGGAATTATCAAAATCAAAAGTTTTTATTTTCGCAGTGACGTACATTCGCAGTAAGGTAATTCGCGCTTGTGTCTTTGCAGTCATGTAATCAAGTCTGATATAACAGGATACTGCCTTTTGCTTTTAGTAACGCTAAAACTTAAGATGGTTAAATGATCCGACTTAAGACATGTCGTCTTTGGAATCTGTGGTAATGGTTCTGTTGGAAAAGTATAACTTAACCAAAAGTGACATTGCTTGAGTCGGGATGCAAAATTAAGATTGAATACTGATCAGATCACTTACAATGTTATTCATAACTATAGAAAAAAAAAGCGGCCAAGTGCGAGTCAGACTCGCCCATGAAGGGTTCCGTAGCAGCAAGTAACAAAATATAAAAGTTCTTGTAGTTCGTTGTAAATTTAAAAAAAAACTAAATGGTAAATTGCGGTTTACGATTTATGACGTATTAAAAAAAACTACTTACTAGATCTCGTTCAAACCAATTTTCGGTGGAAGTTTGCATGATAATGTACATCATATATCTTTTTTAGTTTTATCATTCTCTTATTTTAGAAGTTACAGGGGGGGGACACACACACATTTTACCACTTTGGAAGTGTCTCTCGCGCAAACTATTCAGTTTAAAAAAATGATATTAGAAACCTCAATATAATTTTTGAAGACCTCTCCATAGATACCCCACACGTATGGGTTTGATGAAAAATTTTTTTTGAGTTTCAGTTCTAAGTATTAGTAGTATACCCCCAAAATTTATTGTTTTTTTTTTCTATTTTTGTGTGAAAATCTTAATGCGGTTCACAGAATATATCTACTTACCAAGTTTCAACAGTATAGTTCTTATAGTTTCGGAAAAAAGTGGCTGTGACATACGGACGGACAGACAGACAGACAGACATGACGAATCTATAAGGGTTCCGTTTTTTGCCATTTGGCTACGGAACCCTAAAAATAAAACCGTTAAATTAACAACTTTATATACTTTTGATTGACAAAGTTACGCGATCGCTTCGCTTAAAACAAGAAAGTAATATTTTTATTAGAGATGTACATACATATCTGAACTAATCTAATTTTTTAGTCTTTTTGATGTTCAGGATGCTTTTAAATGTTTTAAAGCCATCCAGACTGAATACATAGTTACTTTGAATAAAAGGCGATGTTGAAACTTTCCAAGCTCTACGAACTTTACCGCCTGCCAGTGCGAGTACCTACACGTAAAATTACATAAAACCTCCTTGCAAACTTATTCAACATAGAGTCTTCTTCAAACCACGTTGTTGTACAAACAGTACATGGTTGTATCTGGAATCTCGACATCTCCGCTGTTGTAGTTCGTTCGTTAATTGACAGTTGAATCGTGGTGGCTTCACGAATTAATCGGGGGGTATTGAATTATTTATAGGAGTCAGTAAGGAGGTGAGGGGAGGTGGGGAGGGGCAGGCGCAACAGGTCTGCATTGTGTCGGGATGCGAGGGTTGACGGGTGTAGGGCTACCACAATCCACATAATACATTTATAAGAGTATCGGAAATCTTGTCAAATATACTAAGCCTTTGCGTGCGAAATTTGTTTCAATCATAACTTTTGGTATAGGTTTTGCCTCAATTTCTTTTCTATCCTTCTGTTCATTGTTTCTTTGAACTGAAATTCGCATTAGAAAGAAAAAAAAAACCACTGAAATATTTCGTAAATACATTTTATTACATACTGCTTTATTTGGTTTTAACTAGACTCTGTGTTAATCAGATTCTATTTGAGTTTGTTTGGAATTTCATTCGTTCTGATTTAGGTCGAATTCACAAGAGCTTTCTGACGTATTTAATTTACACCTCCCTATCAATTTACTTACTTATGTTAAATCTTATAAGACTCACCAAGAAGGTATTGGAAAGGTTTTTGAAAGCAATGTCTGAACAGATTTATCATTAAAATGTCTAGACAGAGCTTCTACATATGTTATGTTTACTGAAACGGCTTTGTAACTGTATTGTACAAAAAAAAAAAACCTTTCGTCAGACTTTTATTTATCAAAATTGTAATACGGTTTAAAATATTTTACTAATACAATAAATTCCAATTACGGTTTGTTCCACAAAAATCTGCACGACCTGGACAATATGTATAGTAAATGATAAAAAAAACGTCTCCTTTGACACCCCTACTCGCTGCTGGGAAGAGGGAGCGGGGGCGGCAGGAATGCAGGCTCTTGGTCGTTTTGGGAGCGTCCGCGCAGGTAGGCGCAGCCTCCGCCTGTTGCTAGGCGACGCGCCTCGAGTCGCCCGCCGCCGGCCAGTGTTTTGCACTTACGTATGTTTCTTTGCTGGGCCCAAACGGAAACTTTTTGGTCAGTGTGCTTTTTAGGTCTTAAATACAGAACCAAAAAGCTTTTTATACCTTGGGAAAAACATTTCGATTGAAATATTTTTCTTCACAGGTTGTAAGAAAATATGTATCAACTTAAAACTGGGCTTATGAAACTGGACAACTTTTATTCTTTACAGAATAAATCGAAAAATCTTTGAATTTTCCATACATAATGTTTTACAATCAGCCATACGATTTGTGTTGTGTTTTTTCAATTTCTAATGTTTTAGAAAAAAGCTGTTCAAATTCAGCCCATCTTGCAGCATGGCTACAACGTTTTTGTAACACACTAGGTATAATACGTATAATGTATTTTTTTAATCATAGCATTAAAAAAAACTGGTTTTTCTAGTTAGTGCAGGTAAATTAATTTGGTTGTCACATTTTTAGTCACTTTTATGGTTTAATGATGGCAATACATTAGTATAAATTTAAAATAGGTATCAGACAGTTCGCGATCACGAATTCCTAGGCAGATACTCAAATCCGCAGTCATCACATAACTTGGTCGTACATGGTCGTACTTTCGAGAGTAATAATATATTATTTTGGTTACATAACTCATCATAAGATAGTTTACATGTAAATCATATTTCCATTATGGAAAGATGAAGAGATATGAAGACATATGTTGAGATAAATTCCACTGGAACAATATGAGCAGCTGCAGTTACAGTAATAGCGATTATTCTAGCAATCAAAATTTTTGTACGGATGTAAAATCCTAGGATAGGTATAATATGTTTGTAACTAACGCATCCCTATTGCGTTGGGGAATCTTGGTACATAAGCCCGCTTAAATCTTCGGCATCATCATCACTTACCACCAGGTGAGATGATTACCAATTGGTGATAAAAAAAACGTACCTGCTAAATTATAATGCGAAATGTAGGTTAAGAAAATGTTTGTATCACCTTTTCTATGGATTCTGTAGGAGTAATTCTCAGTATACGACTGATATTTTTGGAGTTAAATAAATTAAAAAGCCAGAGTTTGACTTCATTTCAAATATCTAATAATATACCTACATTCTAAAGTTTCCAACCCCTATTTTAAAGATGAAAGATCGCAGAAAAAACATACTTCAACTTTTAACTATCCAACTCTTATAGACTTTATAAGTAAAAAACTTTGAAAAATGACAAAAGTGTGCGTGTCATTGTTTAGAAAGTTGCTTACTTGTTTTTTTTCAGCCAGTCCGCATCGACTCCAAAAAGATACGCGAAATGAGCAAGGAGTTTTTACACTTTACAAAAACTCTGGTCTGAAGGGCCCTTGCCTTCCTTTATTATCTTTATGTATTATATTATCTTTTATTTGTTTTCCAGTCAAGAGTCGGAGGTCAGTCGGGCAGTAAAAGTTTTGAGCCAAAAGCAAAACTTAAAACGGGTTACCGTCGTGGGAGCCTATTTCGAGTAATAAATGACGTCAGTAATAGGCCCTTGACCATTGCTATAATTGTACCTGTTGTAAGAGGGTATTTTTAGCTTCTTGTCTGAGAGTACGAGTATTTATAATGATAGTTGTCTGTCGGCTTGACTTATGTTATGCGTGAGTATCTACCTACCTGCCTAGTCGCTAAGTCCTTATATGATATGAAGAGACTTTTGATTAATGGGATTTGCCACATCTGATTTGATCAACCGACACCTGTTGTAGAAGTATGAATGTTGAGAGGCTTGATCATAATACATATATCGATGACTTTTGAGGAAAATAGTCCTAAACAGCACAGATATACTCGTAAGAGCATTCTCCTATTTATTATAAGTACGAAAGGACGGACGTATGGGCCAAAATCATCTTATACTTGCAAATTTTAAAAAATAAGCAAAAAACCATTGAAAATTAGATGCAATTTCCTTATTTTATTATTATTATTACCTACTGTTATATAATATTCAAATATCATTACAATTATTGTGTAAACAATGATGTGTACTATATTTTTACCAATAAAGACGTCGATGTCTACGGTTTATCAAGAAAAAAAAATCGTATTTTGTTTTTGGTCAATGAGTTTCCTGTTATTACATTCCTTAATAATATTTTATTCGAACTTGTTTTCGTGACAATTGATCTAAGATTGATGATTTATCTTCAATACCTCCATTGTAACCACTTGAGTTCCCACTCTTAGCATAATTCAATGACGTAAAGCTGATTACATAGTACTAAGATTAATCGTGAGCTTTAAGAATACTGTTGTGTGTGGCTGCGACCTTTTAAAAGGAGATTTTAATACTCTGGTGGCCCTTGACTTTGGATGGATTTTGTGGTAACAAGCAGCCGAATCAATACTTTTAGAATAAGATTTTCCATACAAAGCTCTTTAAAGGTCGACTTTTATATTTCTTTAGTAACTAATATACTAACAAAATATGGACTGAAGTTGTCTGAAATAAATAATTTTTATTTATTTTATTTTTATTTATTTAATATTATGTGTTGTATACAGGGTGTAAGGGACAGGTTTCCGAAAACTTTAAGGGCTTGCTCAGTAGACGAAACTGAACAACTTTCCACAAGATTTTTTTTCAGGAAGCGAAAGAAAAATGGCTTCTCCATACAAAATGTCCAATCAAATTTATAATTCTGTATGGAGAAGCTGATTTTTTTTGTGTATAATGTTATTGTTACTAACATTATAAATGCGTTGCATCAATTCTCGTTCCAAACATAATAAATTTTAACATAAAATAAAATATAAAACAAATCACGTCACATTACATTAACATAGGGATATACCAAGACTAATTATTTTAACATCTTACAGGAATGTAAGAAAGCCGTATCTCTAGAATGTTTTAATAAATGAACCCTCTAGTCCTTACCAATATCCCCTGTGCGGGTAAATTTAGACATCACACGATATTTGATGTCCCTTTGATATTTCATATGATATTTTGATAGGTAGCAGACTAAATACTCTTTATGTAGGTTTACACATTTTACATATGTTTGCACCGAATATTAGTTTAGAAACGTAAAGACGTGGTCGTGAAGAAAGCTGTGATAAAAGCCCGAGTAGAAGATTCCATCAGTCCTGATTTTCATACAAAAAGGGCACAAGTAGACCCTAGACAGCCTTTTTACACAAATGGGAATAAATGCTCCTTGGACACAAAAAAGATACTCTACTTTCTTATTTTGAACTTTGAACTTTATGTTGTGTAGACAAAAAGTTTTTAAGTATAGGTAGTGAAATACTTCTTTTTAGTCTGAGGTATAAGTTGTATTTAGCTAATGAATGGCCAAGTTCTAGATGTCCCTAATTCCACTTAAGGACTTAGGCACTGGCAACACTGGTGGAATAGTAGTTCATTGTCTATGGTTTTTTTTGGACTTTTTGGCGGGAACTCGCGGCAAGAGTTTGTCATTTTTGTTTTATTATCCGAAAAAATTGATATTGTGGTTTTTAATGCATAATATTGATAGTGTATTGTTCAATAAAGTGCCATTTAAGTGTCTAATATGTAGGATAATGAAATAAAAGTGTGTAGACTGTGTTTCGAGTGCTCTCAAGAAGTCCATGAAATCTTCTATCTTCTTCTTCATCAAAAGTGCTATCATTTTGCTGAGGAATAGGAAATTTAAATACGAAAGAAATGGCTTTGAATTTTCCTATAAAGACGAAGATATACGGAAGAAATGGCTTTTGGCCTTTAAATACTACAGAAGATTTACAACAGACTAGGCTGTATGGCTCTGATCCTTTGCCTTCCCCATCTCGGGGTAAATAAAAACAAAAAAAATGTCTATGGTTTTGTATAGATTTTGCGATTTGAACAAAGTTGTAGAACAAAAGTTGTTCAGTTTGATGGGTAAAAGCCCATCTTGAAGTATTATCCCACCTTTCTGTTACACCTGTATAAACGAAATTTGTGAAAGTTCCCTAAGTATGTTTTTTTCGATACACATATTATCCTATGTCCAGTAATTCGAGTTCAAAAAATCCCTATGTGTCAAAAATCCCTTACTCCATGATTTTTTACCGTAATGTCACTAAGTTGATAGAAACCGTCATTTTTTAAAAAGAATATTTTCTGTGAAAATTTTGTAGTGTTTTTATTACGTTTTACTTGAATTTTTCGTTATGAGGAATAGTAGGTAGGAGGATAAGAGTATGATTGACAAGAGTATGATAAGGTTTAAGTTTTTAATAAAAAAAAAGTAAGAGATTGTAATAGTGTCAATTTAATAATAAAAAAAAATATCGTACTTATCTTACAATATTATTATTTTTTATTTTATAATACACCTTAAGTCCAAAATGTTATTAAAGTCCATGAGTCCAGTTTGAAATCCCTAAGTCCAGTTTAAAAATCCCTAAGTCCAAAAACTAAGGAACTTAGGCCAAACCATTTATATCGCTTTACTCTATTACTGATCATTTAATTTACTGTTACAAAAGTTTACAATTAAGAGACACCCAAAATATATTTCTTGACCGCGATTCATGTTATAAAGTATAATGGTGTCGTTTTAAAGACAAATGTAAAGCTTTACTGGGCGCTATCTGTAACCTAAGAAACAGGACTTAGGGACATCTAGAACTTGGCCATATGTTCATTATGTGTAGTTATTAAAAACAAGAAGTTCCATAACTTGGAACTCATGACGTTTAGTATGGTCGTTTCCGTACACATAAAAACTTTTTATAAAAAAAAGAATCATTTAGTGAAAAATTTATCTTAATTAATTTTTGATCCAATTTTTACCTCTCCCTCAGTCTATTTTATGGGGAAGAAAACGCAAAGCTATTTGCAGATGGCGCTACAGACGCTTGACTCATAACAACTTTCAATTAATTCCGCATTTTTTATTATAGAGGTGTTATAAATTAGTTTTTTTTTCTGTAAAATTGTTACATGGAAAATGTATGCGACTTGGAATGTTCCTCAATTAAAGGCGAAGTTGAAAAGTATATAATTGAAAACGTAAGTTTTCCCACGTCTTCTTCATCCGACAATCTTTAGGAAATTAATGATTTCCATTATTATTGCAACCAATCGCCACACAAAGCGGCATTTTTTTAATAATCTTATGTTTAGTTCACGTAAACAATTTTTTCTATACGTTTTGACAGTAAGTATGAGTCAAGCGATATCAGCGCCTCTATCGGCGAGCTTTGTCAGTAGAGATTCGTTTCTTGAAATGTTTTTTATTTATTTTATTTATAACTTCTACAAATGTTGATCCTGTATTGTATTGTATTCATATGAGAAAATAGATGTAACCAATTTATTGTGTACCTACGTGTCTTCGTTAATATAAATGTTTCATTTACAAGGCGCCTAATTACTGTGATTTTACGATGCCGATTCCAAATCTCGTAAAATCTGTCGAGTAATTATTGGCTCAGCTGTAAAATAAATGAAGCTCATAATAACGAACCGTTGCGATACTGCGAAAACAAATATTTTGCGCTCTTTTATTTCTTTACTAGCTTTTGTTTGCGGATCCACCCGCGCGTATACAGTCTGAAATATTAAAGGGTTTCTCAGAATCTGACCTATTTTTTTTTCAATTTCCCATACAAATTCTTGATTCGTTATTAAGATTTAGTATGGGAAATTGAAAAAAATTATTGAAGATTGGATTTTTAAATATTTTTCCTGTGTACTTGATTCTGAGTAACCCTTTAAAATTTCATACGCACTTTTTTAACACTGTATACAGTGTGAAATTTTATTTGTTTTGTTGCAGTCAACTGTGGCTTCTGCTTATGAAACTAAACAAAATTCCCCAAGGAACTCCTATAATAGGAGAAAAAAAGGTACGACCACGGCTATCATCTAAACATCACTATAAAATATCTTCTCTATTACACGGCTATTCTTTGAATATCACTACTCAATATTTTCTTGTTTCATACTTTTCAGACAGAGATTTTTCCGTAGTCGGGTTTTCGTTTTAAACTAATTTTTTTATTCGTTTCGTTCCCATTTAATGTAGCTCAACTTAAGAGAGACAAATTCAACTTTTTCCTAGAAACGCATACAGTAGGTTTTTTTTTTAATTTTTCATACACATTGATTAATTAACCAATCTTATATGAAGTGTCCAAAAATATTTTTGCACCGATTGTTGCTTCCTTGGGGCAAGTAAAACAGTTAACGAGAAAAAAACCATTATTTCTGTGTATAATTGGGAATCACCTACAAAACTGAACCAAAATAAATATCGGTACAAACTTAAAAACTCAAAATCTAAATAGACGATTTACAAGTAAGATAGGCACATAAGTTGTAATAAAAAGTATTTATTTTCGAAAAGCTTTTCACATAAAATATTCCTATTTAATCCGCATCCGCAATTTCCTGCGCAAAAAAATGATGAGCGATTACGGTGAAATTCTTATTTTAAATTGAAGAACATTTCCTTGAGGATCCTTGAATAAAATACCCGGATATTTTGTTACTTAGAAGAAGATGCCACCTGTTAACGCTGTATATAAAATTCCAGCTTTCAAGAAAAGTGAAAATAATTTGTGAATGTAATGGTTGTATTTATAAACTAGGCATTCTAAACAATGTCTAGGGATTATATAAGTCTCAAATAAAGTCGACTTAATTCTTCTTCTTTTATAAGCTTCGGAAGGAACTAATAATGGCCGGGTTTTTTTCTTTGGCATGTCTAGTGTATTGCATATTTACATTTAGTTAATTAACATTAAAAGTAACATTAACTGTATTCGGTGTCATCTAATAAAAAATAGCACCTAATTAATAGAATTAAGTACGCATTTTTGATTTATTTTGATATGAAGTTCACATTAAATTACCCTGATACCCTGTCATTATATTAGATAGTCTCGTATATTAGATAGTAGAATAATGTTAGAATTATGTTTTTGTTTTTCTAAAATTTTAAATATTGACCACATTCGATATATTTCTGCAGCTGCTAACAAAAGAATTGCTTCATCAGCTACAGTGAGGCACGCACAACGCACAACCCTTCTTAGTTAAAAAAGTTTCAGTAAAAAAAGATTGATTCGATTGTTTTTTCTGTTTAACCAGCCAGTATCACCTAGGGCATCATCTATCAATATCTCGGGTCCATCAGTATCCATTCTCAAGCAACGGCCGAGACCTGGCTGGCGAGCCGGTGAAAAAAAAAACATAACAACACAAAAAAAAGTAAAAAAGCTCAGGATTTTGTAGGGCTGACAAAATGACGTGAGTAAGTATATCAGGAGGGTTATTTAACTATGGAAAAGTGTTAAAATAATAACCAGTTTTTTTAGTAATGTTTATTTTACTTAACTACCTACATTTTTTTTTACTGTTACGACTATGATTTTGCCCATATTTCTTTATCAACCCAGAGCGCCCCTGCTGCTGGGATTTCTTCCCACGGCCACGGCTCGAAAAGGTAACGCCATACTCCACACATGTGGGCTAGGTCCGGATTGGTGGATGTTGTGGGCTAGTGGCTAGCCCCAGTGTCAAGTTTTCAAGCCGCCTATAAGGCCTCTGACATGGCTTAATGACTGTCATCTAGTGATAGCAACAGGCTTCACCGAGATGGTTTCTAGATGTGTATTAATGAATATTATTTCAGCGATTTTGAGTTATTTGACTTTTACTGTCGGGGCTGTAAACATTAATAAATTTGTTACATTTACAAAGTAGAAAGTGACAACCCTGACTGCCGCGTTCCACGGTGCTCACATATTTTAACCGAAGGCACCAAGGTTACCTTTTCGCGAGCCGACTGTAATATTATTACTATGCCGCGGAGAAAAACAATAACCTACCTATATTATGTGAAGAGTTATATTATACTGTACATTCATACATGTACGTATGTATAGATAAATATTCTTATGTCTAGCTAAGCGTCTGACTACGGTCTATAGGGATCGTTACTTTGGTTATTTAAGTTCTCGTTTAAGCAGATGTAGGTTTGAATGTTATAATATGAATTATGATTAGTAAACACATAAATACAAAGATTAACACATATTGAGTTTTCTTGGTGAACAAAAGGTTATTGATTAAGCAGATTAGGGGTTTGTAAAACAAGTTTTGGAAAGTCCCACCAAGCTCGTTATTGAAGATAAAATGTTTGTATTTTTTTTTTTTTGTAAAGTAAGTATGCAAGTTGTTTCTAAGTTACTTTTTTAAATGTCAGAAATGACTTTTTGTTCTAACAATGTTTGAAATGGTAATAGTTATATGACGACATAATTTAGAATAGTTCTTTGATACTCAACGAGATTTTTATAAATAAGAAAATACGATTTAAGGAAAATCTAAGCGCGTAAGTTTTTCTGCGATTTTCTTAAATGAGTTATTTAGCGGATTTCATTATTTTTTTTTTTAACTTCTACCCGATTAAGTTTAAAAAAACGTAAACTAAAAATACGTTAATCATAGAGTGGTGTAGATTCGGTATTCACGATTAAACTTATATGACAGGATTAAACTCAATTTAAATGTTCTGTCTTTTTCTTTCTATATCGAAAAGACAAGGACGGGACGCTTAAATTTAGTTTAGTCCTGTCAAATAAGTTTAATCGTAAACATCGAATCGACACCATTGTATCACTCTAGAATGATGCGTTTTATTTAAGCGTATAAAGTTTAATTCAAATCTGAATATTTATTTTCAAGAAATCGGGTAGATGGTTTCTTACAGAAACGCCGATATAATAGGAGCACTTATTGAGCCTCCCAAAGCGCAACACACACAGACGCGGCCGCGGGGCGGTGCGAAAGCGTTCCGGGAGCGGTATTTCTTATAATGTTCGGATTACTATGAAACCCTTCATACCAAAACCGGACGGGCGCTCTAACTTCGCTTCCCACAGGGCCGCCTTCGAAACGCTACCGCCCCACGGCCGCCTCTGTGTGTTGCGCTTAAAAAGCGAAACCGTAACATAATTTACAAGTCATATTTAAGAATCAATAATGTGGATGTAAGTTAGCGCTAAGTACCCTTCGGTGAATAATCGTGCCATTGTCATCGAGTTATTTCACAATAAACTAGACTTAAAAACCTTTTGAAAGGAACTCTGCGAACCTTCAACTGAATTTATTTATTTTTCCCTTTATCTGGAGATATATTTTCGAGATCCAGTAATCGAAAAAGTCCGTGGTATCATGGTAAAGCGGTTGTACCATGGGGAATAGCTGGACAGCAAGCATAATTATACACAATCCTTAAATAAGTGATGCAAAAGAAACTTCGTACATATAAGCAAAACGATATACCTATTCTGGTCCTTTTATTTCTTCCAAAGTGCCTTTGCTATTTTAGAAAATGTGTATTTTAAAATTACTTTACTTTATTGTGTGCCAAAAAAATTATTTTTGATAATTATGATTCATTTTTGATAAGACTTGACTGTCCCAATGCTGGGCAAATATCTTCCCCGTTATACAGGCACGACACTAACTAAAAAAAAACTGTACTATTTACCATTTTACTTATTTGTATAAAGTTTAAATAGATTCGACCAGTTCAGTTTTAAGCAGTTAAAGTACCTATTATAGGAGACGACTTTTTGTAGACCCGCGTCCAGATACAAATATACCTTCAAGTTTTATGTACAATCTTTTTTTATTTCGACCGTTAAATCTCACGAATACAGCCCCGTCCCTTTCTGATTTATTGCAACGACACTGTTGCGTGTCCCGAACTCGATAAATAAGGCTTCGTAGCTGCGCTCGCGCATGAGAGCTGGGCGACCTTTGGACTTTTGGGGCAGCCTTCGAAAAGGCACTGGAATGAGAGCTCGAGATAAGCCCACTGTCTCTCGTTCGTGAAGAAGGTGAAAGTTCAATTGTTTCGTGTGTACAGTCGCAGTGAAAAGTGTTTAGTATTAATTTGTACATCTTAATGGAACAATCAGTAATTGCTAGAAGCTGCTGAATATATGTGGCTCAATAGTGTTAAGTGGGTCTGTGGAGGAGGCCATGTTCAGAGGCAATGGACGTCTTTCAGCTGATATGATGGTAATGAATGTTTGCCTTAATTTTTAATTCGTAGTTATAAAAAACACACGCGCAATTTCACAATCTTGTGTTAATTTGTCTTGGTTGATAACATTTCAAATGTTTACCCCCATTTTTATAAGTGTTTTATGTAGAAAATGCAATAATAGAACGCCGATTTTTTAAAAAAATTTTAGATAATCTTTGAGATAATAAATTTTTTCTTTGTTAAACTTTATAGGGGATCGATTCCATCAAATTAAAGGTAGAAATGAAACCTACGGTATCATGATATTCTTTTAAACCTAGAGTTAGTTCAGTGAGCCAGGCCCAAAACTAAGCTTCTAAAAGAAAATAAACTAACCACTTTTATAACCAACTGTATTTATAATGAATCTCATTGATTTAAATACATAGGTATGCTTTTTTCTTGATCTCAAATATTTTAAATGTCAGTCGCCAGTACGTTGCCAGTACTGACTGTCTTTCGCGTTGATGTCTTTTGTATTGCAACGAGTCTAGTTGGGCAAGCGCAGAGAAATGTTTTGTTTGCTAAATTAGGGCCGTGTGAGTATAGAAACTTGGTAAGGCTGGTCTTGTGAGTAGTAAATGAAAATGAAAATATTTTATTCGAAGTAAGTAGCAGTGTACACTTTTCGAACGTCATTCTTTTATCTACCTAATACGAGGTTCCTACCACTCGGAACTCGTATACCCACCGTTTCGGGAAGTGTTTGCGGAGTGAGAAGAAACGGCGGGCCCTAAAGAAACTCCCTCCAACACAATTTTTTTTTAAATTCTTATATTCTATTACATCTTAATGCTAGATTAATAAATGAATTATACAATGTCATGTCTGTAAATATAATATACAAAAATAAGAATAAAGAAAGAAAGGATTCAAAAGAGATAAAAGTAAAAATTATTTGTAGCTAATGACTAACAATTCCAAAAACCAAATGACAAGAGCAGGCCAGTTCACACAGACAGCACCCGATCACGAGTATAACGCGAGAGTCAGCCATCGCTCCCCTCAACCATATTTGAGGGAAGAGAACGACTCTGCTCCCGGAAGTACCAAGGAAGCCTTATTTTGGGCAAGTATACAACCTCTTTGGCTTCACGGTCAAGGTTTTATTTCACAATAAACTATTTTTGAATAGGGTTATCATCAAAGGTTTCATTTGGACTTTGAGTTGGATTTATAGGTACGAATGCACTACGCTGCAGTGGAACTGCGCGACGCGACGCGGCCAAAATATATGTATAGTTCGTACGATTTCATAGAAAGAATACTTGGCCGTGCAGCGCAGCGTTGCGTCGAGTCGCGTAGTGCCGCTGCCGCGCAGTGCGGTCTAATCTTAAGTAGAAACAATTAAATTATTCATACCTACCAGTACTCTCAATTCCTTTAACACGGCACGGGACAACTCCAATAGATACTCACAATTTTCTCAATAGTTAATTATTAAAGCTAATAAAAAAAATAACAGTTATTTTCGTCCATGACGTTTTTTTGTCAGAACAACCATGTCAAAACCCACACTCCATTTGTCGTGTGATATTGTACCTACAGAGTTCGTCACTCCATCTCCAATGAAGATGCCGTTATACGGAACTCCGAATATAGCACTATAATTGTCTTTCTCACTGAGGCTAGATACTAGATTTTCCTTTTAGTGCTAAAACTTTAAAATACAAATAAATATCTAACCCAAATTTTAATTCATAATTCATAATTCAATTTATTGGTAAAAGTAAATTTTACACGTCAACATTTATGATAAGATATAAGTATACTTAATTAAAGAAAAAAAAGGAATGTCAATATAAAATGATTAAAATATGTCGAAATTTATAAACAATAAATTAATTAAAAATATGTCACAATTTAAAATAATAAATAAATTAAAGATATATCACAATTTATATATAATAAATTAATTAGTAGTCGCATCTATAAATAGTTCACCGACTTTGTAAAACGTCTGGTCCACTAACCAGCGCTTCAGCTTGCCCTTAAACAATCGCTCACTTTACATGGTTATCTAAGCTCAAACAACGTATTTCCCAGTACCAGAAATTGCTATAAAGGGTAAAATTTTATTCGTTTAGTTCTCATTAACTGTGGCTTCTAATTTTGACACTGAAGAATTTTCCCAAAGAACCTATACATTCAGAGAAAAGCTTTTTGGATTTCTAAAAAGTGATCACGTTGATTCTAGTCCACTTTGTACTGGGACTCCCAAAATTTTGTAGAGAAAACGATCGAAAATTCTGAAATGAAATGAAAATATTGTATTTTATTCGAAGTAGGTAGCACTTTTCGAACGTCATTATTTTATCCACTTATAACAAGGTTCCTACTCGTACCACTCGGAACTTGTATACCCGCCGCCGCCGCCCGTTTCGGGAAGTGTTTGCGGAGTGAGAAGAAACTATTATACATAGGGTGACGTAACAATTTTTTTTTGTGTTTGAGACTTTTCCCTTTACTTGTGCTATAAGCATTGGTTATTGCCTTTCATGATTCTAGGTCAACGGGAAGTACCCTATAGGTTTTGATTCCCATGCGAGTGTCCAAATATGCAGCATAAATGGCCGTATCTCTTGATTGCGTTGGCATAGAAGTTTGATTTTTCCACAGCTTTAAGGGATTGCAGGCCTGAATATTTGATATAAATAGCTTAATACCTCTACGCGTTCCTGATAAAAAGGGTCTTGACCGACAGACAGACAGACAGACGGACGGACAACGAAGTGATCCTATAAGGGTTCCTTTTTTCCTTTTGAGGTACGGAACCCTAAAAACAAGTTAAAATAGTTAAGCGTAAGGTCATTCTTGAATAATGATCAATCGCCAGCCTGGAGAAGCATTAACGATGCAATTATTTGGTTAAGGAAAATTTAATTACAGATTACATGGGTAACGTCTATTGAAACTGGGAAGTTAACATGGAACGTACGTACTTACACATTTAACGGCTTAACCCTTTTTATGCTTGCTTAAGGTGAAGTAATCCCAGAAGAGACGCGCGGTCTTACTTTTAAGCCTTAAGCTTTAAATGACGTTTTTTCTATCAAAAAGAGATATCTGAAGGATTTTCTGATTCAGATTCAGAACACTTTAAGGATGCGGGAATAAATAACGGAACCTATCTTCAGTTTTGGTATTCGTACTTTCGTGTTGGTATAACTTTCTGCAACAACGGAACTTGACTTCGGGACTTCGGATTATTGTTATCAGGAGTTCATTCCAAACCATTACAGACTTTAGAAATTGTACTACGAAGACTGTACTATTTTTTACGCCTCTCTATTCAATCTTAAATTCGGGTGAACTGTCAGTCAAAGTATCAAGATCAGATCATAATCAGTATTGTCTTTTATTTTTTGCATAGAAAATTGTAAGTAAAATCATATTGAAACAATTAGAGTTCATTGAACTGTGAGCTTAAGAATGACTTGGCGTGACTCAAACGCGAGTCCGGTTTAGAGATTGCGAATCATCAAATCTGTAGGTACGAGGTACAGTCGACCGCACGTGAATGGTAACGGTACCTATATAAAATGAGCTGTGATCTTAAGGAAATTTCGTACTTAGCGCAGTTCAGAGAATTACTGACTATTGACATGCGTATGAGTATACAGATACGTTTATATTAAATTTATATTGTATTTAGATGTTTATGTAATGACAATCGTATTCTAATTTGGCGCTTACGCATCGTGTGTGACTGGATTTTCTGCGTCATTCCACTTCTTAACCAAAATTAAAGTGGCTGTGGTTACCAACGTGGTTTGCTCTGATTTTTAAACGACTGTATAACCGGTGGTTAATGTTTTTCGAGTGTAAGTACGTATGTGTATAAACGTCCATTCGTTGTAACTGGCTGTAACCAAAACGGCTACCGAAGTTTTTTAAGGTTGATTTCTAATTTATTGTTTTGTACATATATTTTACCTGGCCTACTTTTGGTTGGACACACTAAGAAGTCGTTCCATAACCAAGTTAAGATTCACCTGACAAGAGTTTGTCCCTTTCACACTTCAAAAAAATATAATATGCTATCCTGCTGTCAGAGTGAAAATTACTCTAACGAAACTAATTTGGAACGCTTTCCTATATTTTAAGCACAAAGCGCTTAAACGACGTCATAAGAACAAGAACTTGTTTAGAACTTGTAGTAACTTGACTAAGTCCAAATTCGTATGTAAATATGAACACAAAAATAATTAAAGTAGAACCAATGCCATAATTTTTGTTCACATGATAATTTTCTCCGTAATATTTTTAGACTATGATGTATGTTAGAAAAAAATTGTAACGTAAGGTGAACGTAACGTAAGTGTTCATACATACATACGTGAACATGGTCATTGAGCTAAGAGATGTATAGCTAATACAGCCTCCTTTCCCTGACCGACTGTATTAGGGGCAAGCATGATGAAGGACCACAGTATATTAAATAGTACTGCATATATTATGGAAATTCTCTGCCGCTCCCTGAAGGCGACATCACCCCCGCTGCAGGTAAGATCCGGTGACAGTCATACAGTCGTCACTCAGTTATTTCGCTCGCTCCTATAAGTTAGAAAGGAAAAGCGTAGTAGGTAAATAACTCGGCCGATTGTATGGAGTGGTCGGGGTGTAGTATGATGTGACGCTAAGGCCCCCCGCGCACTAGTCAGCTAGGCCACCGAGTGCGCGGGCTCCCAAACGCCATCATATGTTTGACTGGCTGTCGCAGCCAGGCCGCTACGTGCGCGGGCTCCCAAACGCCATCATATGTTTGACTGGCTACCGCAGCCAGGCTGCCTAGTGTGCGGGGAGCCTTAGTGATTTTCCTGCTGAGTTTTTTAAGGATAGGCCATACGTTGTGTTGCGGCGCCACACCGCACTCACCACGCATGCACGTGCACGCCGGACTTGCAATCCCTGTTGGAGGTTTCAATCCAGAATTCCGGAGTTGACTGCTGAAATCCTCGCGGGCGGTGGGAAGAGGGTTCACGCCATTGTGGCGCTTGAATTTTGCCGCTGTGTGGTGTGCGGTGATGTCCCGCGCCGCACGTGTGTCCGGTTATGTAGGGAAGCCATTGCAGTGCGGCTTAGTGTATATAGGTTTTTTTGTAGATTCTTTAAAGAGGTTTCGTTATTTTAGTCCTGTAATGTCCAATGTTGACTCCTGCGATCCTTATAAGCATCCGACCGGCGATTTGAAAGCGGCTTTTAAGTGTGACAGCAAATCTTCAGATATGATAGCGAATATAGAGGAATGATAGTGAGGCTTTTGTGTACGTCGCGGTCACGTAATCAAGTCTTCACAAACAACTTTTGGAAGTAAAATGTTTGGAAGAGTATGTCTCAAGTTAGATGTCTATGGGTTGACCATATCTTATTTACTATTAATGTACCTACTTGATTAAACCAACAGCTAAAAGGCCAATCAATCTTAGGGAACGTTCTGGACCAAGCGTGTATTAATTACAAAAAAGTTGTTAAATCTTTCAACAGCTTTGTTACTGGCAGTTAAAGTTCGGAATCGTGTAGCATAGTCGTTCGTATAATTTATGACAGCTGTAAAATCTGGGGTCGATGACTCATAGACAGACTGACTTGTTTGATGTCTAGGTGTGTGTTAATCTGTCTGTCTATGGTTGCAAAAACTAAGCTAAAAAGAGATATTTCGAAGAACTGATAAAAGAATTGCCATTTATATAATGATGCCCTTTTGGTAATAAATGCCCTAGGGCGAACATACCTATTTCCCTGTTAGGACTGCCTGGTTATATCGTTAGTGGTAGCTATAAAATTGATTATATATAACATAGCAATTTCTGACGTGTCGCTTTGATTTGTCAGGCGTTATTTTAAGGAGACAAATAGGTATACTTTAAAAAAAGTGGTTTGTTAAAAAAAGTGCTTTTGAAATTTTAACGGATTACTCATAATCAAGTACAAAATATAGGAAAAATATAGAAAAATACCACTTAATACTGACTAAATTTAAATTTTATCTACCTATTTGTATTACCTACTTATTACCTACTTGTAATATCTATGGCATGGTAATACGGTTTGTATGGTATAGTATCACGTCTGAAATTAACGAATTTATTCCGTCGCTAGTTATTTATTGGTTTTCCTAAGCTATAAACGATGCGATGGGTGGATCGTATACCAGTCTGTCCGGTTGCCGATGCTGGGTTCGCACAATGGGCTATACGATAGGACGTAGGCGGTAATAGCTTGTATCTATGGGCAGCTTAAAACTTAGGCGCAGACACTTAGTTACCTGTGTCAGGCAGGAGTGTTTGATGGTCTCTGAGGGTTGTTAAAACAGTCCGCCTTCATTGGCAGCGAGAATCACGTTCCTTTATAATAGAATGTAAGAACTTAAAAAAAAAACTGTTGTAGGAGTTTCTTTGCACCCGTCGTCGTTTCTTCTCACTCTGCAAACTCTTCCCGAAACGGCGGGTATACGTATACGAGTTTCCGAGTAGTAGGAACCTCGTATAAGGTAGATAACAGAATGATTTTAATTCGAATAAAATATTTTCATTTTCATTTAAGTTGACCATCAGCCTTTTAAAAATCAAAATCTACTTCATAAAATGCATCCTATGTCAATCTGGGGATCAAGATATTCCTTACGACATCTCGCATTCCAAGATTCATTAAGCCGTTTTGACTGCAGTTGGTGGCAATGATATACGGATAAGAACATACATAATCATATGACGTACATCCGAAAACATAACTCTACTCATGGACTGCTAGGTTCCGGTACCAAATTAGCCTAGACTAAATCTACAACTCCGCCTATAGCGAAGTAGCTAAATATTTTTACAAGATATTCAAAACCTTCCCCTGTTATTATGAACCACTATTTATGATCGAGAAGATTATTTGTTCTCGTTTGTCAGACTGCAAGTTCCACTGCCAACTCGGTAATGGCTGAAGTTTTAACAATAACCTCGTTCTCAAATCGTGCTTCCGCTATAAAGCTGGGAGATCGGTACCAGATATTATGTTTTCCGAATTATGAAGTCTGTAAAACGATCCGGACTATTCGCTGGCACACTGTGGATCTATTAAATTACCATTAAAGCTGGTAGTACAGTGTTATAAATAGCTACAATATTCTGTATCTTCTTAGGCTCAGTCAATATTAATCCCACTTAGTTGAGGGCCTGGTTTCCTTAACAACTTCCTCTACTTCGCTCTTTCCTGGACATTTTTGAAGGAAGGTTGAGTTTAGCTATTCTTTATTATTATATTAGGCAGAGATGTGCAAAATAGGTTATGCAAAAAATGTATTTAAATGCAAAATACAAATACTTTTTGTATTTTGTTATTTCAAATACAAAATATAAAATAGTTTTTCATTTTATATTTAAAATACTAAATGCAAAATATGCATTTATAAAATGCTTTATTAAAATAAAATACTTTTACTTTCAAACTATCTTTATTTTGTTAAAAAGTTTATTTATTTCAGCCAGCTAACAGGCTGGTAAATTTACTTTGATAACTTACTTGAATTAAATTTACTTAACAGATTTTAATAAAATAATTTGCTCAAATACACTGTCGCTCATCTTTCCCTGTGTGGTCTCATAATCATGCCACCATAAGAAAAAAGCCTTTCTACCGGCGCAGAGCTAGGCAAGCAGGTATTATATTTCAAGAATAACTCCTTTACTGTAGGGTATTATTTAATGATTGGTCAAATGATATGCTTTCTCAACCAAAATCAATGGTTGCTTGATTAAAAATTTAAGAGGTATAGGTTTTAGGTTAGTAAGTATAGAAGTTAAATAAACATTTTTCGATTATTTAAGTTTTTATTTGTATAACTAATAAAATAAAACAAATTATCGACATTTCTCCGGAGATTCTCCGGTTTTTTCATAAAACCTGCTCGAAAAAACCGGAGTTGAAATTTGTCTCCGGTGTAAAGCACTAGTTCGTTTGGTTCAACGCATTTGGCAACCTAATGTCGTTTTCGGCTTAGCTGCTCTGTCTGCTCAGAGCAATGTCGAAAACTGCCGAGCTATTCCGAATGTTTCCGAGCAGAAAACGATAAAGAAAGCAGTTCAATTCAGTGTTGCCATAGTGAGAAAAAAGTATCATTTTTCTTCAGTATTAATTCTTTGATGTTTCCAAAACTTTGCGTAAAGTATTTTGTATTTCGCAAATACAAAACATGTCCTAAAAGGTATTTCAAATAAAATATAAAATGCTTTTCTAAAAAAAAGTATTTAAATACAAAATGGAAATATGTATTTTGTATTTTGCATTTCAAATACTGTTGTAGGGACACAAATTGTATGTCAGCAAAATATGGTAGTGTGTGAACACGGACCTCCAGTCGTTCCCCTTAGCTCTACCGGTACGGGCGCGCACGCACTGCGCCGCGTTATGTGACGTCACACAAGTGTTAAATATATAATAAGGACTGAGTAATAAAGTGCACTACTCATTAATGTTGGACGTTTAATTGGGAACCCCAGAAAATACCCTAAACTGTTATTTTTAAAATGTCACATCTCTGAATTAGGTTTGATATTTAAAATGTTATAGAAAATGAAAAACAAGAAAAGAAACTGTCATGGTGTTTTTTTTACCCACAATAAGCCATTGGCATCATGTCACCTGGCGGCAAGTGATAATGATCCCGAAGATGGAAGTGGGCTTACCAAGATTCCCAATCTCTCTCTCTCACTTTGTATCGAAAATTCGTTTCAGGTATTTTTTTAATGATGTTTTTGGGAAAAGTTGTGCAGTATCGTCGGTAGGAAAAGATCTGTAAAGGTGCTTTGAATAAATTATTATCTGGCCTCTCTTTGCCTATGCAAATCTAAAGCAATCTAATGCCTATGCATTAATAAATTTTATTGAAAATAGGTGCAGTGATTTATCCATTCATCATAAATCCGTTTGCCACACTCAAGTAGTACACTCATTTTCAAATCATTCGAGTTCTACGGTCGGGGGCAGCAGTTATTTTTTAAAATTAATTACGATAATTAATTAACAGTTTAGTATTCCATTCTATTCATCGCTTAGCTCAATTAGTGGGCATTACCCTAACAGCAGTCCTCTAGAGAGCTGTAAAGGAACTGAGTCAGTCATGGGGACGTCTTTACGATTGCTATTATACGATTATATTGGACATCGTAATTGTAATCAACCCTTTTACCATAATAAGAAGGACATTTCCGTTAATTTCGAGGACTTAACATGTAGGGCTGCCGCATTGTTATAGGAAAATTAACCTCTTTGTAAGGAAAGTGCTTTGTATAAAACTAACATAATCTTTTATAGGGCTATTCTATTTTACTTAAATGAAAATGATTGGATTAGAATGTTATGGAGGCTCTTTGCCTGGGTAATCTATACTTACGTTATATTAGAAGTGTATCTAGGTATTGTATTTGAGTAACTTTTAATTAGTTTATGTTATAATTATAACTGTTAAGGGCCATGCAGGGGTCGTGTAGGCATTTAAATGTAGGTATATCTAAATTAACCCAAGCCCGTTGCAAAAGAACACAAGAACACAATACTGATTCAATGGTTCAAGTCAGTATGAGTTTAATCTTATCTTTTTCTTTTAATATCAATTTTTTGCATAAAAATTATGCAGAATTTAATTTTCTTTTGATTTCCCATACAAATTAACAAACCAGCCGATTGATTTGTATAAAATGGTGAACACGTTTTTATGTTTAAATTATTCTAGTTACAATACAAACTTGCCAAAGTCTTGTTTTGTCAAAGAATATCAACCTACCTCGTAGAGATTCATCAAATTGTACATCGAGTTCCACATTTTCATTTCGTACCTGTTTCTCCAATTATGTACGTAGAACAGTGAGAAAATCTAAGCGCTCGCCTACTTGTACCTTGTATCCAAGTTATCTAGCCAGCAATCTGCATAGGCAATAGATAGGCGATCTAAATATCTAGGAGTTGTAGGCAATGACTCAGAGCGCCTACGCAGCCGCAGCCGCCATTGTATGCAGAACGACGGGTTGGCGGGAAAGTGCGTGTCGCATTCTAAATTAAATGACTATAGTCAGCTATAGTATAGTTGTCTAAGGTATCGAAGTATGCACAATATGCTAGTAGTTATTAAGATTCTTACTGTATCTTACTGAGTTAATAAATAAAATAAGTATTTTATTAACCTTATCAAATACGTAAATTATAAAAGTTTTGATACAAGGCCAAGAATACTAACAAAAGAATAGTAATGTCAGTGTAGAACTTGTGGAATGGACAACCAAGGTAAGATTTACTTGACGAAAGTCATGCTTAAAATATTTACGATTTACATCTTTCTGTGGTTTAAATGATGCTACAATTGTTTGTTTTTGGATATCCCAAAAACTAATCGTTTTCCTGTGAAGTTAATTTGACTTTTGATTATAGCTTCTTTTGGGTGTTACAATGTTTAGAGCCATAATTAAAAAAATATTTAAAGTAATAAAACTAGAGAAAAAAGTAAATAAAGTGTACGATTATATCTATCTAATACATAAGAGGCATTTTATTTTTATTTTTATTTTTATTTACATTATTACTATTTTTATTACAAGCCTTCGCTACAATCTTAATAAGCTGAGGACTGACAGGTATTTAGTATTCTTTGTCCATGCCATAGAAGACACCCCAAGTTATTTGAACGTGAGAACCGCGTCACGGCGCGGGCGCACGGCGTCTCGCGTGGCGTTACAAATGGTTCGCGGTACACTTGCCACAGATTTCGGCTCCACTGACTGAGCACTCCGTTGTAAGTATCTGAAGAACACTTCTACTGGATGAATACTATGCATGTGTCGTGGGTAGATCACAGGAATTGGCCAGATTACGAAATTTCTGGTCTTATAGTCGAGGATCTCAGGCCTTATAGATTAAATCTGCTTGCGGCTATACTTGCGAAAAAATATTATTAGTTAACTAAGCAATGTGTCTTGTCTGTCTCCATGGCTTAAGGGTACTTACTTCAGACGAAGTCCAGGTAGTCAGCGCAATAACAGGCATACGAGGTCTTCCAACTTAGGCTTCGAGGCAATTCAATTTGCAACGGATTTGACGGGATGCCGTTGTGGGCACTCTACTATCATGTATCGAGAAATAATTTGGACAGAAACAAGAAAAGAACTTTCCGCTTTTCCTTATCTCTGGTTTAGGTGAAATGTGGGATCATGAGTAATAAGTTTATGGCGGATAATATAATTAATTAGTTACGCTACTGTTTTAAGGAAAATAACTCCAGGAAAATAACTTCACAGGCCACTGAGTAGGACCTTGTGTTGGATTTGAAGGCAAAATTTACTTCATTAATTGAAAAACATCAAGTATTAGGAGTATTAAGGATATAAAAAGCATATGACGTAGCTTAACGATTGATTGCATTATTTGCATTATTATTATGATTATTATATATTATTAATGATCTATCGGTCAAACCCATCCAGCTTTTAACCGTATCTATAGTCACTTAACTTGCGTAACCGACGCGACAACGCAAATCGAACTCAGCTAAAGTTATTGAATATCCATTTATTCAAAATCTGCTTGCACAATGGATAACTCTTGATGATTTAAACGGGATCTTTTAGACATGCGGCATACCCGAAAATGGTTGGTATTTTTGTGTGTTATTTTTAGATCTTTCGTAAGAGTAATGGGCGGTTTACTTAGAGGTGTAGACTATAGACATCTGTGGCGGCCTGGCCTTGTCCGGCCGTGACTCCGGCGCAGGGCACGCAATTCACACGACCCGAGAATAGCTATTGTTTTAGCAGTTCTAATTCTAAGGCTGATTTAAAGAGATATTTGGAGAATAAAACTGACCGTGGAATCATAGACACAATAAAAATGATAAAGAATAAAATAAGTAGTTGTTATGTTCCTAAACGAGCTGGTGCTGTATTTTGGGCACCGGAAATGTTACAAATAGATAACAAAATTTCAAAATATCTCATCTCACTAATATTATAAATGCAAATGTCTGGATTCGTTTGTTTCTTTGTTCCATTTTCACGCCGAAACTACTGAACGGATTTGGATGAAATTTTGTAGGTAAATAGATGAAGCATTCGGCTAACACAAAGGATACTCTTTATCCTGGAAAAATTAAGCGTTCCCGGAGGAATGCTAGAAAAACTCAAAATTTCCACTACGTCACCTAGTTGGCGCAACCTTAACATTTTCTGAAATGAAATGTTTTATCTGCATCAAACATGGTAGTTAGATGTTAGGAAATAAAGCTAGTAAGTTTCGCCAGCATAAGGTATGCAAAAATATATACAAGTAATTATTTTTTTTTCTCTCTGGACCTAATTCTGAAGTCCATGCCGACGAAGTTGCGAGCGGAAGCTTTATATGTAGAAAAAAAAAACTTCTGCTGGCAATAAAAGTCTAATAACTTAAACACTAAACCGATTTCCATTAAACGTAGATGAAAATAACCGCAGTGAAATTTGATTTTATTTAAAAAACGCACTAGGCCTTTACAGTTATTTTACAGAAATAACAGAATATTTCAACGGTCGAAATTTTATTTGGAATCTTTCTCTAATAGATGCTAATATATATAAGCTTTCTTGTGATAGGTAACTGAAATGTTACAATCTTTTGCCACATGCTGTATAGATACGCTCTTTTTCTGAACCGAACTTTGAACTCATGTACTGTTAATTTTAAGGTCCTTACGTGCCTTATCCCGAAAAGAATGTCCACTGAATTTTGACCGTCGATTTCGTTTACGAAACCTCAGGTTCAAATACTGAGAACTTATATTGGGAGGTCATTTTATATTAGTTTGAGTATAATAACGCGATATTTTGGTAGGTATCGCATATCGGCGCAAACACACGCCGGACAAAATCGCTTTTCGTGCTCGAATGTGCAACAAAGACCACCCGATAAAGAAGTATTGTCGCGTGTCAAAAGTTCATTTTTTATTAGATTTTTGAACTTTCTGTTCTTATAAGCTGCAATAAATCCTCAGGCGAAAAAGTATGATGTTTCAACTTATCGAAGTCATAAAAAAATGTCATAAATAGAAATAGGTAGGTCTTACATTAAATTGATTGAGAAAGCTCAGAGACAAAATAATAAATACTCGGGACAAATCACACACTGTTCTGTGGTAGGATTCGCAGTATTATAAAACATTTAATGTTGAATGATAATAATAATAGCAATAATAATAATGGTAAGTAATAATTATTTGACCTTCCTGAAATGAATCATAAACTTAAGCTCATAAGGTTTCTTCTGGTTTCCTCTTACTATGTTTTCTAACCGGATTTTACACAAAATGACTCGTTCAACGACATGATCAAATATTATTATAAAGTCATAACTCATAAAAAATCATCTCTGATGAGGTAAAAGGCGCGCCAAAGCCTACACCACAGAAGCCTACTTACAGGCGGCAGTAGTAATTTTTTTATGAAGGAAGTTTGGCAGACTTTTGCCAACAAATTTTGGCACATATGTATGTGTAAAATCGGAACAAAAACATTATCAAAAATTGAAAAGTTTTGTTAGCTTGAACTTGAAATTTTGTGTTCTTAATGGTCATGACTTTATTTAAAGTCGCTTTTAAATCTTTTATTTGATTGATTTTATTTTATTGCTTGTATTTTTGATCTTTTTTTACAAGGACAGATCAAGTGAAATGTATCGGCCATACAAAAGACATCAACGAATACTACAAAGCCAATAAAAATGCGTCCATAGGTTTTGGGTTCAAATGCTGCCCTATATAATAATGAGTTTTTCGGAATTTACGTAAATTTCATTCAGGTTTCTTTAAAGGTTAAGGAAAACATTGTGAGGAAACCTGCACATCTGATTACTAGATATGTATGAAGGTTGCGTTGCACACGTCTGTAAGTGTAAATCTTAATGCCCAATACGTGATCGCGGGTGATGATAAGTGCAACACCAGGCTACGCCATCAATACCTTGACAATAGAAGATTAATATGCCACACGGTAAGAAGAAGAAGACTGCAATGCAAATGCAGTCGGTGGCTTTGTAAGAATATGGAAAAAAATTAAATCATTGTCTAAACTTGGAGATTAAGAGTAAACGTAACTAACATTCCTCCTCCGTCTACAAGCTTGTTATCTAATAATTGACCACGCTGAATACGTTAAAAACAACTGACTTCAATCGCAACAACTCCAATTTTGCTAAGTTTTTGTTGATTTTCTCAAAAACCGCTGAATCGATTACGATAAAATTTATATGGGACCCCCTTTTAAACAAAAAAAGAATTTTTCAAATCAGTTCAGGCGTCTTTGAGTAATTGGTGAACATACATAAAAAACAAGATTCCGACGAATTAAGAACCTCCTCCTTTTTTGAAGTCGGTTAAAAAGTTTCACTTCAAACTTCTAAAGTTTTTAGAGTAGTTATAGATACCTACATAATTGAACATAGAATCCTTTTAAAGTATCTTAAAAATAACATCCCTTACTACTTGTTACTTATTGATAAACCAACTTGCATTTTTCTTATTGATACTCCATCTTGTCGAAAGATGTTGGGTTTCATGAGTATCGTCTTACCTTATATCTGTCAGTTCTACCTAATATCTGTCACTTCTTATAGAAATTAAAGTCACCGTCTATTAACAGGACAGAACTGTCAGTATACTGCCTTTCCAAACCTTTGATAAAGCTTTTGAAGTTAACGAGAAATCTTAATTTCCTGAAGTTTAAATTATAGCTTGAAGACAAGACATTCGTTGAAGTAACACCTTAAGATTTCTCTTGACATTTCTTGGGGTGCGTGTATAATGCCGCGACAAGTTATGCAGATTTTATATCAGAAGCGCACGCGAGAAATCCAAGTGACAACATCCTAAAGAATGCATGCCTTTAGTTTTTTTGCCGGACCAATAAAATAAATTAAAACAAGTATGTTAAGGACTTTATGTTGCTTTTATTTTTTTAACAACTGTTCAAGTGTTTTTATTGGTGGAAGATTTAATATACTGTTGAATTGAAGCGTGATTCTTATTCGTGTTGGTATTTTACGAAAGAAAACATTTATTTTCTCTCAATTTGTTTTCTTTCAAGTTTTTCGTAACTCATTAAAAAAAATAACGAGGTTATTTTTTGATGTTGAATATCGACATTTAACTTCGGTGATTGAAACTCGAGTACTCCGTAGTATAGGCATATCCCAGTCTCTCCAACGTACGTAGAATACGTACGTACTACATAAGATATTCTATTTGTACATCTGTGAATTTGCATGTTGCATGGCTTGCGCTAAGCAACTGGCATCGGATCTAACCTGCAGGGAAGTGGGGGTGAGGTCACCTTTAGAGTGGAGTGGAGTGGCCATACTGTGCGACAGAACTTAAACCGCGGTATAAGTAAATAAATAAATATCCGGGACAAATCGCACACGGTCATCTGGCCCCAAACTAGGACTCCCTGTATCTTGGGAACCAGAGACTGATATGCATAAACATATACGTTTAAATACATACATATATAGATACACACAGAGCAAACAAATCTGCTCATAACAGAAATGTTTGCTCTGGGTGGGGATCGAACCCACGACTCTCGGATCAGTAGTCAGGAGCACTAACCCTTTCGTAACTCATTCTTTCAAGTTTTTCGTAACTCATTAAAAAAAAGAACTAGGTTATTTTTTGATGTTGAATATCGACATTTAACTTCGGTGATTGAAACTCGAGTACTCCGTAGTATAGGCATATCCCAGTCTCTCCAACGTACGTAGAATACGTACGTACTACATAAGATATTCTATTTGTACATCTGTGAATTTGCATATTGCATGGCTTGCGCTAAGTAACTGGCATCGGATCTAACCTGCAGGGAAGTGGGGGTGAGGTCACCTTTAGAGTGGAGTGGAGTGGCCATACTGTGCGACAGAACTTAAACCGCGGTATAAGTAAATAAATAAATATCCGGGACAAATCGCACACGGTCATCTGGCCCCAAACTAGGACTCCCTGTATCTTGGGAACCAGAGACTGATATGCATAAACATATACGTTTAAATACATACATATATAGATACACACAGAGCAAACAAATCTGCTCATAACAGAAATGTTTGCTCTGGGTGGGGATCGAACCCACGACTCTCGGATCAGTAGTCAGGAGCACTAACCACTGAGCCAACGAGCCAAGTACTGTTGTACTGGCACTTGTGTGCTCGGTAGTAGCCTTCTAGTTTCATTGACGTTACCTTTATCAACTCTGTTAGGTTAATTAACCTAAATGAAGCTAACTAATGATGTACACAGACTGGTGGGAGTCTAATCAAGATCTCTCTGGAAAGCATAAACGTTCGACTGTGCCTTTCCAAGCGCGAACGTAGCTACGGTAAAATTGGACCTCGCATAAGCTGATATAAGGATGTTCTAATAATTAAATAAGTTGGTTTTATTAATCGGTATATGTTTGATAATAATCCATAATTCTAAAAAGAAAAGGATATCCAAAGGTGCAAGCAGTATTACAAATAATTTAATTAAATAAATAAATAATTTAATAATCACGAATTGACGTTTTCCTCGGGTTAAGTTGCTCAGTTTTATGATTTGTTTCAGTTCATATTGTAAGAACTAATATAAAAAAGTATGTATTTTGATCTGAAATATTGTAAAATGAAATCTTAACAACTTTCCCCAATCAAAGGTAAGGTAAGGGTTAGATTTTAGATGATGTTTAATGCATCCGTTGTCTTGCCAGCCACTCTTTACTATACAACTAAACCTGTAGTATACCACTACTCGTATTACAGAAATTTCAGTTCAGTTGTTCATTCAATAACGTTATTCTTTCGTCCAGGCTCTTTCACTTTTATTTTTGTTCCTCTCCGGCTTGACTTGTGTTTGCTTTGGTCTGTCCGTTCGTTTGTTTGTAATTAAAGGTCACAGCATTCGAGTTCCCGGTCGAGTCTCGAGTTGTTTGCGTTGTGAGTAAGGGACACTGGGACGAGTACAAATGATAGGTACAATGGTACGGAGTAGCTATTGAGTAGTGTCGTCTCTTGCTGCGTTTGTTGCTTGTAGAAATAGCAAGCTAAGCTGTGTGGGCTAAGATAAACAGATATTTACAAGTGGAAGGAATTTAGTAGGCAAGGTCCAACTGGGTGGGTACCACTGCTCGCTCTATACCTGCCGCCAAGCAGTGTGCTGTATTCCCTCGGATAGGGCTAGATAGTCAGCGTAATTACCAGCATGACACATTTCATATTAGCCCTCAAGCTCGGCAAGGCACTGTTAACACTTTTTTTTTATTCAAGATTTGGTAGTGTTTGACTCCAATCTCACCTGATGGTAAGTGACGATGGAGTCGATGGTGGAACACGCAATCCCAAATGCACCAAACCAGCGCTGCACTGTGTTGCCACAGACTGCAGCATTTGCTGAGTCGGGGACCAATTTTTGGCACATACACATTTTAATATGTTATGCTTATTTGTATTTTTTTTTATTTGTATTTTTAATTGCATTTTTTTTGTTGTTGTTTTTCATTTATTTATGATGCCAAAAATAAAGATTGTCTATGTCTATGTCTAAATAAAACCTATTCACTCTCACCTTGAAGACCCCCAGGTTATAAGACTCGGGAAACACCGACGCCGGCAAGGAATTCCACTCCTTCCTTCCTTCTTTCTTCCTTCCACTCTGGGGTTATATGTCAGCATTTTGTCATCATACTCAATAATAATCAAAAAAGATATACAAGGTGACATTTTATTAGTGACGTTTCCGTTAATCTGGCTTCTAGTTATGAAACTGTTAAACTTTATCCAAGAACTGTTACAATTTTTTATTTTAAAGTAAGTATTCTAATTTCTTGAGCAAAGTTGTACAATTTAATAGGTAGAAGCTACAAATGGGAAAAACATCTTCACCTGTAGATATTGTTTAAGTTAAATACATTTTACAATAATTACGTAAATTAAACGCGCACCGCGCACCGGAAGGCGCAGTGTGAGCAGGCCTCCGACTCGGTGGACCGACGACCTGGTGAAGGTTGCAGGAAGCCGCTGGATGCGAGCCGCACAGCCGTCCACAGCCGTCAGTGTGGAAATCCTTGGGGGAGCCCTTTGTCCAGCAGTGGACGTCTTTCGGCTGATAGATAGATAGACGTAAATTAAACAATGTTAGAGGATTAAGAAGATACAGATTCGAAAAATCTAAATCCTGATGAAGTTTGGTTTGCTGTTTTTGATTTTAGATGTTTCTTAACAGGTTTAAAGGTAACAATATACGTAATAGAAACTGCACATGGAATAAAAATCCAAATGCGTATTTTTAAACAAAGCAAATGATGATGACCCCAGGTGTTTACCAATTGTGGATACAAAAATTCATATATCTAAGTATTGTATAGTTTTTGTGCGATTTCAATAAATAAGATATTAATGAACAAAATTTATTCTTGTTACATTTACCTTTGATTATAATCTGTGCGCTTGTGGTAGTGAATTCAAAACCTCAATATTGTGTCATTGAATTTTTTACTTATATGTATAGCTATAGCCACAGGTAGGTGCTATTCTCATTTTTTACTACTGGAAAGCATGTATATTCCTTCCATTAGATCGTAGCTAACAGGACGACAGCCGTTAAGCCATGTCAGAGGTCTTATGGGAGTTACAGAAGTGCCGAGTTTATGGCATACCTAACCTAGGTACCTCTACCTACTACCTAACCTACTACCTCGACCGGTGTTTTTAAGTATCCTATTTCCTGTGATCTTGGTTTTTAGATAGGGTTGTCATATCAATGTATCGTATTTTTTTTTTTATGGCATAGGTGGCAAACGAGCAGACGGATCACTGATGGTAAGCGATTACCGCCGCCCATAGACACCCGCAACACCAGAGGAGTCACAAGTGCGTTGCCGTTTTGTTTTTTTCGTCTTTGTCGTCATAACACATCTTGACATACCAATGTGACTACACAGAATGTTTAGTATAATTTGAAAATGTCTATAAAGTGTTAATCTCCCAAGTCGAGATAGGTGGAGCGATGATTAAGGCAGGATTGCTGGTGACTGCTGGATGCGCGTGGCCGAAGATAGGTACAAGATATAAGTGGAGAGCTTTGGGGGAGGCCAATATCCAACAGTGGACTAATACAGACTGATGATGATTATGATTCCAAGCTGTGAATTTAAGTAATGAAACTGAACAGT
This sequence comes from Coleophora deauratella, assembly GCA_958295455.1. Lineage (NCBI taxonomy): Eukaryota > Metazoa > Arthropoda > Insecta > Lepidoptera > Coleophoridae > Coleophora > Coleophora deauratella. The sequence goes on along the minus strand of OY282392.1, from coordinate 18,299,328 downwards.
AAGAAACTGCCCAACCGGAGCAGTGGAGGTTGTGGCGCTAGGATAGTAGTTAAGTCAAAAGTTTATAAGCCGCCTGTAAGGTCTCTTACATCGCTTTACGACTATGATACAATTGCAAGCGACACCAACGACTTAATGTGGTTTCCGTAGAACAGAAATGGTCGAGGTAATTGTCACTCAACCCATTCAGGTTATGACCGTGTCTGTAGTAAGTTGACCTGCGTGATCGTGGCGACTACATAAAACACATTATGTCTACGCCGAATCTAATTTTAGAGACACATCCGCTTCACTTATCTTTATTGCCAAAAACCGCCTCAACGTTTCTAACATCGTTAATATCAAACCTGACATTCGGAACGGACAAAAATTTTAGCACTGCCTGTGGCCTTCTCAGTGGTCGTTATAATCCGCGGGGTCGACGACCGCGATGCAGATGCGGTGCTCTGTTCACATGAACGATACAACCTCCCACGTGAAGCTGGTGCAAGGCGTAAGAGGTTAGCGGAGCTGTTAGGTTAGGTTGCTTTTTACATAATAGGTGTAAGACGCATTATCTCGAGTTTTAATTTTTTTTATCCTATGACATTGCTCAAAGCGCAAGAAAATTTGGATTTTCCTCTTCATACATCCAGCTGATGAGTTGTGGCAATTTTTTATGGAGATAACAAAAATATTTAAAGCGATTTCAACACAGTCGCAAAAAAATTTAGACTTTTATGAGTAAGAATATAAAGTTTACGAGCTATGCATTTACTTTATTACAAAATATTATTAGGGGAGCCTTGATTAGAGTATTCCTATTCTAGCATGCGTTAACTTTTCCCCAATGTTGAGGCATATACTCGTATCATTTTGAATATTAAGGTAAAGCCGTATTCCATATACGTGGGTAAAATCTGTATTGGTGTAGGTTGAAAATCAACTGGCAAAGCCCAGTGTCAGAATGTCCCATCTCGGTTAAATTCTCTGACGTGGTTTAACATCTGTCACCTGGTGATAGTACTAATGACTTACTTTTATTGGCGTGACGTGTGTAATTACTGTAACAAAGTTATCAAATGCCGAGCGTGATGATACGAGTATGTAACTGGAAAGATAAGAAAACGCGAGAAGAGTGAACGAAAAGTAACTTGAATCCAGATCAGACAGATCAAGACGACCGAGAAGAGTCTTATAAATAACTAAAAGCCTGACTGCATTTCGCATGTGAGTTTTCTGAAAAATCAATGATGAAGATCAATGGATATTCACCAAAAACTCCATCAAGTTATCATTACTTGTCGAAAGTGGAAGGGGATGTGGCACACATGTGGCTACGCACCGTCAAGACCAAGCTTCGGACAGGTTAAGTTGGAGTAATTCGGAGGGCAAGGAACAGGACAGGTAAAGCGAGAGATATGTATCAACTAATGGAAGAACTTTGGTGCCACTAGAATTAGGTTGACACGTTGGATAAAGCATCTTTCGCTGTTTCCATACAGGGGGTCGGTAAATTGAGAGGGAGAGTGAGATATATTAATACATGATGGTATTTTGATGCTATTGGAGTACTATAAGGCTTACAAGTAATATAAAGAATTTCCCGCTGTTTCAATATCAAGGTTTAACTTTCTACTTCGCTTACCTCTCATCGCTTGCACCACACACCCGCTCGAAAGGCGTCCGCCTACACAATGAGCGCTCGAGCTAAATCGAAGCCGATTTAAAAGTTTTTGTCGGGCCTCGAATTGGGCGGCTCACCGCGCGCCAGTGGGCAAACGTATGTGGTCAGGTCAGATTATTTCAATACCAACATACGAGTAACACGATACCTTATGTTACCGGCGAAAATTGTTATATGTTTATTCTAATTAGAATGAGATATTAATAGGCGTTGATAGGTGTTAATCATATTCTACTCAGGAGATCCTACGCATGTATTAATACGCAAATGGGTTACTCGTATAATAATGTTGTAACTGACGCTTGTACCAAACGCTTGCTTTCAATGCTGAAAAAACTTGTTGATTTATACAACCACTAGAAAACTTATCATCCTTCTATATGTTGAATCAAAGCTGATGATGACGGTGCAGTAACTACTGACTATACTTGCAAGCAGTGCAAGCTTTAATACTCATATTATTCAAATTCAAAATTCAAATTCAAAATTATTTATTTGCCTTAAACATGGTATACAGAGGTCTTAAATATAATACATAGCACTCATGTTTATCCATTTCTTAATAGCATGCAAATCTTATTTAATTAATTAAAAGTTCTTTAACATTGTAAAAAAATTTATCAGTCAGCCAACTATAAAATTTTAATTTTAATTTTAAATTGTCTCTTATTCAGTATCTTAAACTCTAGTGGTATTTTGTTATAAATTCGTATGCACATCGTCAAGCAGCTTTTATCGTAAACAAATGATCTGGGAATGTCGTCAAATATAAGCCTATTTGGGTCTCTGCGGGATCTGGTATAGCCGTCACATGCTGTTAGGAGATTCGTAAGTAAAGTGACCAAAATAAATAACTAAAAGTGGCAAAGGGCAGGTCATATAGCACGCCGAACTGATAACGGGTGTGGACGAAAAATTCTCGAGGGAGCAGGCCAGTAGTTGTAGTGTTGAGGGGTCCCTGCCTTATAAACTGATGATCTGTTTAGGCTTCCAGGAAAATTTTGGATGATATTTGGCTCAGGATCGTGCTGAATAGAAATGTAAGGAGGGTTTGTCTTCAACAGAAAGCGCCCTGCGGCTGATGACGACGAGAATATCTAACTACTCATTACATCATGTGAATTGAATCATGTGCTTTGAACGTAAGCCAAACATTTGTATAATCCTAGAATAACTAAGGTTATACCTAGATATTTATCTTAGAAATAATAATAATAAATAACCAGGTCTAATTACACACGATCATCTGGTCCCAAACTAGGATTCCCTGTATTATGGGAACCAGAGACTGATATACATACAAATATACTTTTAAATAGATACATATATGTATATATATAGATATAATACACCCAGACAGACACAGAGCAAACAAATCTGCTCATCACAGAAATGTATGCCCTGGGTGGGGATCGAACCCACGACTCTCGTATCAGTAGTCAGGAGCGCTAACCACTGAGCCACCGAGTTTGTCGTCTGTCAATTTAAATTCTCGAATTCAAATAAGTTCGCACACAAATTACTCAAGTATGTTACCCTGCATGACATTCAACAAAAGGTAGGTGCACCGAAATAAGGCGAAGGGGTAAAAACACGTCACAATTATAAGAGTAAGCGGTTAAGTAAAGATAATAGGGATATCTGAAAGCAATTCCATTCCAGTCTTGGGCAGTCAGTGCCGGTACAGGAAACGCAGTTGTAAAACTGAGTCTAGGTTATAAATTGCAAGTACTACTCACTTTCCTAGTACAAGCAACTTCAGGACTCTGCCAACAGTCAGACGACCAGAGAGAATTTTAATCGCTTGTCATAAAATTTATTCCTATAAAAGCTAGCAAATTATAATTCGCCAGACAATCATTATTGTGTGAGACGCGAGAAGTATTTATCTTTATATTATACCGGGACGTGCAGTTACCGAAAGACGATTTTAACAGGTATTTTGAGGCAGGCTGGATAAGGCCGATGCGATTAACGTGGTCGTTTCTATTTTACTATCTTTCAGTCAATCATCATTCTGATCTTCAAGCGGTCGTGGCTTTGTACCGCGTTTGTGGTCGCTCTCGCGTCGGTCGTGGAGGTTAAGCGACTATGTGTAGGTCAATAACTTGATAGTTTAAGTTTTGGTGCTATTTTATTTGAGAAAGTGAATCGAAAGGCAAATGTCAGAGTATTAAAAAAACACTTTCAAAGTTAGGTACCTAGTACTATGTTACACTCCGGTCACTCCATACAAATGTAGCATTTTATTACCTACTACTACTACATGAATAACGTTTGAAAACGCGTCAATTTGTGTGTTGCCTAGCTTGCACTAAGCCATCGTCACCGGACCAGCAGGGTGGTGAGACCAGCTTTACAGAGGGGCAGGTAGTGTCCATAATGTATGTACGTAGTACGAAAATAGTCTGTGACTGACTAGGTTCAATATGTAATGAGGCAGAACATGGGGACAGGAAATTTGAAGCTTCAAAACTAACTCACGCTTTCGGCCCTTTGTCCCAGTTGTGTCGGGTGTCTAACCTTCTGATGGTTTTAAAAGAGACTCGCGCTCCTGTATTGGGGACTATATAGGTTGTTAATTATAACGAATTTTAACCGCCTCCGCAGACACTAGTCTAGTCCACTCGCTTCACTTCAGGAGGTCGCGGGTTTGATTCCCTGGGGGTCCAACTTTGTAGGACTCGATTTGGTTGGTGGTAGGGCATTTTCTGAGCTCACCTGGCTAGCTACCACCGTCTTATCTAAGTCTTGCCGCCGAACATCAATGTTAACAGCGTTGATGTGTTCCAGCATGAAAATAAGATAGCCAGTTCCCTATTGCGTTGGGGAATCTTGGTAAGCCCATTTCCATCTTCGGCATCATCATCATTTACCATCAGGTGATATGATACAAAGGGCTTACCAGTTGAAGGTAAAAAAAAAACAAAAGATTGACCTCCACATACCAGAGTACTGATTTTATCATTGAACAGTACCAGTGTATCTTCTGTGGTTATATATTCTTTGAGATTTATACCTACTGAGATAGCCATTCTATGATGACTACATCTTATTTGATGGTCCAAACATAGTCATACGCTTACAATTCTATACATATTCTAATACACTAAATATGTACATAGCACTCAGTTCGTTGAACCCAGTCAAGGCTTCTCGGCTCTTGAATCAATCTCTTAAGAGCCTCACTTGTCAAGTACATTCGATGATAGATAGTGTCGTGACAAAAAATGTACTCAACTTATTAGTTAACTAGCTCTTCCCCGCGACTATGTCATCAGGGAATTAAGGTGCATACAGACTAGTCCAGAAGTGGACGACTTTTGGCTGATTATGATTCCGTAGAGGACTTCCTTAGATCTACATAATATATTAGGTATAATGATTTTCATTGGAATAATTACTCAATTTTTACGAAGAGGACCTAAGTAGAAGTTCAGCTTAAAGTATTGCTAAATATATATATTTTTACATTCTGTGCTATTATGAGTATAATGGTATATATTATATGCGCCATATTGTGTAAATATATATTCTATGTGAAGATCTACATTTGGTACTTCCCTGTGGTACTTATTAAATTATTTCCACCCCCGCCCCCACAATTCAATCAAAGCATTAGAATTTAATAGGGTGGCTATTTTCGTGAAATGTATTTTAATTTTAAGTACCTATTATCATTTTAGGCGATTTCCTAAGCCTACTCATTAAAGAAATAGCGGCCATTTTGTTTTCCTCGCAAACAGACACAGCTACTCATGGTTTTTTCCTCTCTAGATTATTTAGGTACTTATAAAAATGACCGTCTGCTAGCGGTACCAAGGCGGGACGGACTTGCTTGTAACTTGATTCTCGACGCTGGTTAAAGTTAACGATCGTAGGAGAAAATGTTAACTTTTTATGTAATGAAGTCTTTATGAGTGTTTGGTTCAGGTAAATGTAGATAGACTCAAATGTTTTCGTATGAGACGGAAAGAAAATTGCTTAGAATACGTAACTGGAAAACGCTGTCAAGAAAATTACAATATTTTCGAATTGGTCTGAAAAGTATACATTTATCTACGAAGAGTTCTCATCAGAAAAAGAAATTTCATTCTTTGCTTTTAAAGGTGACTTAAAGAAATATTAAACTACATATCTAGGAAGGTCGTTATTGGTACAGAAAAAAAATACTAGTGAGGAAGTTGAAGTGTCTGCGTCTGCGAGATCTGTGCCCAAACAATGCCCAAACTCTAGTCACGTCCGAGTCAATGGCAAACATGCAAGCAAAGTGAGCAAATAGTAAACGAAGGCGTAAAACTGTGAGGCGAAGCAACCTTGAGGAGGTGCCAATAAGCGTGATTCTGCGCACCTATAGAGTCTATTACTATACCACTGTTACTACACTGCCGCTTTTTCGGCAAACGGTTAATTTAGTTAGACAATAATTCAGTTCAGCAAAATTTTGGACCCAAAAATATGCGGTTTCATTTGCCCGTGGAATGGACTCGCGAATCGAGAACCGGCAGCACCCAAAACCGGTCTCGAGTCTTGGCGGCAACGCAGCCGCCATCGCCATTACAAAATTTCGGCCATGTTGGATTCGTTATTTGAATTCGCGAGATCGAGAATGGTCTCGCTAGACTCTAGATCGATTAATAAGATTATTAGAGGGATAAGAAATGAGATTTGAATAGAGAATCGGTTGGAGGCTGTCTAGTTTTGAAGGAGTAGTTCTAGTTCAGGTTCTGGTGGGGTCATCGGCGCGCGGCGCGGTGACGTCAGCAGGCAGGCAGTGGCGCGAGGGGCGGCGCGGGCGCGCGGCAGGCTGCGCCGCCGCCCAGTGCGCGCCGCCGCGCCGCCGAGCGTACGCATGCGCGCGCGTCCAGTGATGTTACCAACCCTCAGTTCACATACCACAAGAAGACACACCGGTCCGCCAGTTGCTAAGCAACCGCACAGTCCACCCTTGGTTTCCCAGCTGGGATGCAATCTCCTTTGAGTCTCAGGTGAGTTATTTTCTGTTTTCCACGCATTTCTTGTAGGCTGCCTAGAATCGGGCCGGTTTCGAAAGGTGCCGGTTTAAACCTAGATTTGATAGTTCAACCGTTTAATCCAATTTAAGATCTTATGAATTTTGCATCTACCCCCGTAGTTACAACAGTTAATTATCAATTTTATTACTTTATGTTTAATTTCACGGTACGTCGTACATATTCCACCTACTCAGTTTCTTAGATATGTTATACATGTCGTGTTTTTTGGGTGTTTCTTTGTGGAGTGACCGCATCCGGGTTCGTTCGCCCACTCAGACCTTGACCGACGCGAACTCGGTCTAGCCTCTGACTGTGCGCCTACGATCTGTGGATCCACGGCACATACATAATGCATGGCGTGATCTTAGCCATCATCTCATCCCACGTTGTAATATAAAAGTAGAATCTTCTCAACTCGTTAAATTTTAATGGTATAGTATACGTCTTAATGACGACATATCTTTAGACTTAGAACTTACTTTTAAAGGGTGGCTTTTCTTTAATTTTTAAAGGTTTAAATGTAGATTTAACTTTAGATATTAATGAAATGTAGGTATTTTATTTCCATAGTTAAAGAGACAAAAAATATTTTGTTTATGAGTTATCAAACGTAACCTACGCTATGTTAGTTTTAATTCAAATAGCATCTCCTATAAAAAATCTGAAACTGAAACATAAATTGATACGATTTTATATTTGTTCACGAGAAGTAAAATTCGAGGGTAGAATTAAAATGGTGATTTCCGAGAAATGGTGCGCGCGCGTTGATGTCTAATGTATGGGGCTACGACACAGGGCCGATGCAGCTTGATTGTGTCCAATTATTTGCAGTTGAATTGTAAAAGTTTACGATAAACTAAAAGACCATTACTTGACACCAACAAAATGGCCCTGTTCATGAAATACCATATTTATAAAATGTCCTTTCTATTTAATCATAAATCCAATTATTGCTTTCGTTTGTTGGGTCCCTATGGATACACTTAAGAGAGCTGTATAGGCGGGTTTTTTTTTAATTTGTCTAATAGGTTCCCTTTTAAGTGCATTAATACTATAACTGAAAGTTTTCTTAGAAAATTTTCCGAAGCAAAAAAGAGGCGGAAGAAAAAATTCTGGAAGTTATGTGGATTTTTTTTTCTTTTAATACGATTTCAAAAGCGTTTAGGGTCTATACTGCAGAGTAAGTTAGTGTTGTAGTTTCATTCAAAGAGAAAATTAAAAAACAGTAATTGAAATTTTAAAATTACATAGAATAAAGATGTTCGGTAATCCAACTACCACGATTGGCATCAATTACTTTCAGATGAGATTATGCTTGCTATAGGCTTTCTGGTTTACGTAACATTGAGAAATCGATAATGTCCAGCCAGCCCAGATCTGGCACAACTAAAAATGGGGCCAGTCGACATATAATTGTGGTATCTTGCGCTACCGTGCCTTATATGGCAGTTTGCGTAATACCAACCAGTCTCCCATTAAACGATAATCGACGTAACCTCCACACCGAGGTCTTAAATTCTTGAAAATTTCTAGGTTTTTAAGTCATATGTAGCATGTAGGTAATTCAAATAATCGCGTGATATTAAAAGGATAAAATAATCATTAAAATTTCACGCGGTTTTAGCGGTTTTACCCTACAAATGATTTTGAATAGTGTCGGACAGAAATAGGATTGCGGCCGAAACCGAAACCGAAACCGAACCTTCGGCCATGGTCTCAGTTTTGGCCGAAACCGGACCTTAGACATACCTTATTTAAATATGTTAAAATTGATAATTCACGAACAATGAGTTTCGGCGCGGTCAATGTTTCGGCTTATTTTTGGCCGAAACCGAAACTCTGGCCGAAACTGGCCGAAACCGAACCTTGGTCACTAATCTTGAATTAGGTTATGAGTAGGTGTTTAATTGCAAATTATATGTTTATTTTCAATAAGTATTAGAGTATTTAGAACGGTGACTGTTAATGTATTAAAAAGTACCTTTTGAGTATAAATTCTCACAGATTCTTTGAAATTTTCTTAACTCGTTAACCGTAGAAGAACATATGTTTATGACTACATAATTTTACGTGCCCATCAGGCTTCTAGCAACAATATAGTAATTCTAATTCTAAAGTCAGATATTCATCTAGTAATACTTTATTACCTACCACAAAAACTTTCTAAGCACCTCAAACTATACAATACAAGTTTATTAATTCGAGAGCCGGCAATTACCACGAAAAATGTAAATAGGTATTCCCGTTGGCTCATTGTTTAGAGGCAATAATATGCTCGCAGTCATCTTCGGCTACGCGGCAGGCGGCGGGCGGTCGTACGTCTATCCTAGGGTTGCCATTTTAGTGTTAAAATACCTACTAAAATATTTGTGCGAGTTGTAAAATATGGCGAAGCACAACAAAAAAAAATTTGCATTTAACATTATTTTTCCTTAAGTAAAATGAACAACAACGGAAGGACAGGTTTCCTTGTATTCCGTGTTAAGTCTGATCAAATAAAGGAACCTGTTTGTATTAAATATTTCTTTTATCAGTTTCTTAGATTAAAATAATATAAAAAAAGACAACCCTGACGAGCCGAAGACGTGTAGAATTCAAATTCTTATTTACATAGTCACTGACCGTGAATGTGTGTATGTATGTGTTTGAGCGGGGTATGTAATGTACTTGTGTATGTATGTATGTAAAGTAGGTATCAACGGCGTGTGAATCCGCCGGCAAAGAATGTGCCAAGAAAATCTAACCAATTGTGATATAGTGACCATAACTTTGGATTAACAGGGAAATACTGTATTTTTTTGAATTTGAAAGTATAAATTCAAAAAATTCCCATTTGAATGTTAGTTGGCTAACTTTTTATCATATCAGTTCTCAGGTTCATTTTCGTAAAGTTTGAATTATTAGACTTTTGATGTCGGGGGTCTGTCGCGACAAATGGTAAAAAGGCGTTTTCAGTATATATTTTTGAAACAACATGTGGTTCCTACATAATGTAAAGAAATTCCCATTTTTGATTGTACTAAAAAAATGATCGTAAACTTTCAATTTTAACTGATCTGTATTTTTTTGTAGATAAAAAATTGATTTGAATTGGAGATTTCATTTTAATACCAAAACATCTACCTACATTGTTTTGCGTGTTCGGCGCATCCATCAATCATTTATACTTATACAATAGCAAAGATGTTTTCAGCATTCAGCCAAATTCATGGCGAAGTCTAAACAGACCTCTTTTGTCTTTATCTCCGCCATTCTAACGCACTAACTGTATTTTGGCAACACCAAATTAGTCATGAGTACGCTGAACCGTGTCCCGGGTTATTTTTCTTTTTCTCTGAATGTCGCGATTTTATCGGTTTTACTTTGAAACGTGCGAATTGACGAATGCGGTCTTTTTGTTTGTAGTTTTTTTGGTAGGTTTTTGTGCTGAATGTTTGAACTAACAGCGGACAAAAACATAACTAAATAAATACTTTTTATAAGCCATGACTGAAGGTTGAACCGTGAGTTCTGTACAGTTTTAGGTATTCTCTTCCAAGGACGCACTGTTTTTTACTTTTAACAATCGAAGTCTCTAGGTAACATTTGGACTTGACCTCGTTGTTTGGTGTATGGTCTAAACCTTCTCGAGGTATGGAAAGAGACCCGTGCCAACCAGTAGGGACGATATGGATTATTAACGCAGGTAACCAAATTCTACTAATACTCTACAAATATAATTTTAGACAATTTTGTTTCTTTTTTATAAATGCTCGTAAAATTCACTCAGTTTTAATTCTAAGCAGTATGAAACTACTATATTTTTCAATTTTCTATTCCAAAATTTCAAATTCGTTGGTTTACGATTGTATTATCTGACCAACGAGGTCCAAAATATTCACCAGATCTCTTTGGACGTCTCGTCTCTATTTCCTCAAAGGCAGCGACCGTGATTTCTCGTGAGAACTCCGCCTGCAGCACCGGAGCGTGGCGATGCATCGCTTTATTACCCCACTTCCAAATTGAATTAGATACGCCTAGTTTTTACACACATTCTGAGCGTATGAGCCTTAGATTTTTTTATTAAGTTTTTAAGAAATTGTTGCCAAATAGTTATCTCTGTAATTCATAATTCTGGAGTTTAATTTCGTTCATTGGACTGTTATTATGCTTCTTTTTTACAGTGTAAATACGTACTGTTTGTAAAAAAAGTAAGTCCAAGAGGACATAAGAATGTGAGGATCTATTTCTCTGTACAGTCAACTGCAAATAGGATCAAGACCATCAAGATCGTATTATCAACACTTTATATTTTTATCTGTATACATAAAACATCCATCGAAATATTATTTTTATGCTACATATAAAATGCGGACAGCGCAGGACCGGTCGATGTGGAAATCCTTGGGGGAGGCCTTTGTCCAGCAGTGGACGTTCTTCGGCTGACGATGATGGTGATGATGAAATATAAAATACGATGTCTTCTTATATTTAAATGTATATATTTTATGTATGATACCATCAAATTTTAATTTTGTGACTGCAGAATTTGCTACTTGTGGCGTTATTTCCATTCCTTCAAAGCCTGCGCTTCACATAACACTCATCTTTCTTGAGTGGACTTCTCAGAAGTCGTTTACCTGGCCGAGCGTAAAAACTTTACGCTTCTTTTTATTCAATAACTTTTGTGTTTAAAATTTTCGAGTGGAAACCGCAGACTCTGTTGAACTCAGACAAAAGGACAATTACACTTTAAAACTAAATGCAGTTTTTCGAATTGTCTTCGTTTAAAGAGCGAAAGATATAAGGCATTGTTCGCGGCTTTCTTAAATAAAACTTTCAAGTGCTTTCATGCTGGACGTAAAGAGTTTTACTGTGGAGATTTAAGTATTGATAAGACAAGCTCTTTATATTATTTTTATCGATAGTTTTGGGTGTTGGATATTAGTGTTGGATGTTGGACAGTTACTCCCTATAGACTGAATTATCTGGTGAGGTTGTAAGAAACAATTTTCTAATTCTTCTTCTTATCGTGTTGCATATTTAACCGTTCTATCCACAAGGTATAGACGACAATTTCGACGGAATTTTCTAATTGCCTATAGGCTAATAATGTAGGTTATTTTAAGTTTTTTATGCTCCTATTCCTGACTTGGTCTCTCATTGATCAATATGGCTGGTTGTATTCAGCAGAAGGGAGGTCCGTATTCAACAGTCAACGTCTTCCAGCTAAGATTTGCTGGTTCATTAGACCGTTAAAGCCAGATTTGGGCAACGCCAGCAAATTACACTGAATCCACAAAAAATCGGTTCAGTAACTCCATTTCCCATTTGCCCACAAATTTATGTTAATTTCGTCGATTAACTCCCCAATTGAACATTAGATCTATTGGCTTTTGGGACAGTTTTCGTGTCACGTGGTCAATGATTCGTGAACGCTAAATAAGGCTTCATTTGACTTGAACTGTGAATAATTGAATGGTTAACAGTAGGCGGGGATTAGTTGGCGTGGGCGACTCTTAAGGTTTTACCAAAATGTATAGGTAAGTATCGGTGTAATGTGTCATTTGTTTTCTATTTTTCATTTATCGTTGTTCACTGTTGGGGCACGAGACTTCCTATTTTTGGGAAGGTTAGGTTATACTCCACACACGAGAGCCAAGTTCGTGAAAGTCCGGGAGTTGACTGCATGAAAAATAAATTACAAAATATTATTGACTAAATTGCTCTTTAATTGAAATTGTTGAAACACTTAATAACTTTAATTTTCATTACGTTTTCAATTTTTAATTTATAAGAATTTCCTAATTAGTATGCAAACTACTACATTGAACAATGACGTTATTGTACAAAATTTCAAACATTTTTAGAACGAAATGATGTTTTTGACATTTGATAAAAAGTAACTCAAATGACTAGCAGTCAACTATCGGGTTGTAGGGCTGTGCCCAACCCCAGTATTAGAAAGAATGAAAATATAATTTACATTATATAGGGTGCTACTTTATTAGTGCCTGATATTTTAGTCAGTGGTTCTACTCCTGATTCTGATCAACTATCCCCAAGGAACCCATAGTCAAATCGCAAAAAAAAATTTGGCCTCTTCATACAAATTTGGCCGCTCGACTGTTCGATTTGTATGAAGAGTCCAAAAATTTTTTTGAGATTTGACTATGGGTTCCTTGGGGAAAATCGATCAGAATCAGGAGTAGAACCACTGACTAAGATATCGGGCACTAATAAAGTAGCACCTTATATAAATTACTCTTAGCTTGACAATATCGTTTTTTAATTTGTTCAGTTACCTGATTTGTCCCGACTAGTATTATTTGAATTTACTTAGAAACAGGCCTTGATTATTATAAAACCTAAAAAAAATTACTTATTTACCAACTAGTGTTGCGTGTTTTTTATCTGTATATAAGTGTTCATAAAAGCAATGTTAATTATATTACGTCCACGGAGAAGGTTTAATGGAATCCCTATTATGTCCTTATCTCACGAAGGACAAAAAAGGCGCCTAATTAAATAGCAAATGATTTAAACCTGCAGATTGTGTCTCATTTGCAAAACGTCGAGAAATCAAATCTGGAAATGGAACAGTTTTCTGCCAAGTTAATGTTATTAAATCCATTCGACATTGTGTATCTCTTAATTAATTCGAAAAATACTAATCGAAACTGTTAGTAGTATCTGCCCTAGAAGGAAGGTTGTTTTTCTATTAGGTAGGTAGGTAAATGTGTTCGTTTGGCTGTCTTGATCTTTAACGATTCGGTATATTTTGAAATTTATTTATTATTTATTTATTTATTTATATCCCAATTCCTTAAGATAACAAAAATGTGATATATGTACAATAGTTTTAAAACTGCCTTTTCTTAATCCATATACTTATAACTGTATAGTAAGCTGAGGAACATAACAAAATCTCTGTCCAAAATTGTAAAAACAGGAGCTCAGAACTAAACCTTACCGAGGGTCCCTATCTCCCCTCGTCCGTTACGACCAATTAATTCAAAATCCGAACCGGAGCGCAGGTATCTTCCTTTCTTGAGCAGGTAGCGGTGCGTTCAGCCGGTCACCTGCCATCCAAATATTCTTTGCCCCACGTCCATTCTGTCTCGACCCTTCCAATTGTTCGGACTTCCCCGCTCTTGGTTGTTTGTTAAGGAACATTAAATACGGGACAGCTCAAGTTATAGTAGCAATCAGTCTTGTGCAGCCACCTGTGGGATTTCGACGGTGCTTTCTTGTGTCAGACTTATGATAAATGTGTTGTTTTCTGTGTTTTGTGCTATTCATGTAGTGGCGTTGGTGCTTTATCAGGTAAAATTGACGATTTAAGTTTCTCTTTTGTACAGAATCTAGCAAAATTGCCTATTTAATAGTTTATTGTTAGCAAGAAGCAAGCATTGTGAGACATTAATAATTCATAATTCAAAACGCATACGTAATCTATACGAATCCATTCATGATATTATTTCCTTTCATGAATTTTAAGATCACACCTGTAAAACCTTTTTTTGAGGTATACAAGCTCTTTACTCGTAAAAGCTCTTTATTCGCGCTATTACCATAATGTATTCGAAATATAAAGATTATTCTACGCCGCAGACTCGTTGCTGTGGAACAAAAAGGTAGATTATCATAATTCTGAAATTCTAATTGCAGTTGTAATTATGTTGTTGAGTGTTTCGAAGACAGACCGACACCGCAGTAATTGTGTAAATGAATTAGTCGATTACAATATGTATGAATGATTGATTTCTCTCACAATATTGATGCAAAAGAGCAACAATTCATTAATAAATCTAGAATTTTTGTGATTGCCGTTCAGTACACGACGCGCTGTTTACTAGGAATCACCTTCCAGGGAATACAAATTCGTTAACTTTGAATTCAAATTGCGAACGTGATGCGATTTGGAATTTGGAACACAGGTGCACGTTTTCGTTTAATTTTCCTTTATCTTTTCTTTTTAATTTGGTTGTGAAAAAGGCATTCGCTGTAATCCGCCTAGCGGACCGCAGAGATAACGTTTGTGCTAACTTTGCCAATTTCAAAAGAATGTGAAAGTTGCGAACGAAAATACCACGTGTTTATCAAAGCCTGGTAATTTCAAAATGTGAGGATGTTACTAAAAATTTTGATGGAGATATACGTAAGTGTTGCAGTGGTTAAATAGAAAATTGTATCACGTTAGAGTTATTCCTTTGGAAGGACAAGTGTTTTAAGTTTTTGTACCGATAGTTTGTTTGATGCAGATACTCTTTGAATTTCCCTTTTCATTTATTTAAGTGTCGCCAGTATGGATGAAGTAGTGTTTTAAAAAAAAAAGTTTTTTGGTGAAACAGTTTATAATGTGCAACAAAAGGAATTACGTATTTAAAGGCCGGCTACGCACTTGTGGCTCCTCTGGTGTTGCGGGTGTCTATGGGCGGCGGTAGTCGCTTACCATCAGGTGATCTGTCTGCTCGTTTGCTTCCTGTCCATAAAACAAACTCATAATAATGTCTCCACTTCGGGGGCATTGGTCTCTTTCCATAACTAGGGAAGATTAAGCTAGCTATACTCCACACATGGTGCTAGTGGCCAACCCTAATATGTATTAGATGTTTCAAGTATACTACATTGCTTCTCATATATTTTAATGTCTGCTATCTAGTCATAGCAACCAGAAATGGTACAGACAAACACTTACAGTCAAATCCATCCAGGTTATGAACGTGTCTGTAGACAGATAACTTGCAGGATCAACGCACCCTCAAAAGGGACACTTTATTTTTATTTCAGTACATATTTATTGTTATGTGAACAACCCATAACGTCCCCACTGCAGGGGCATGGGTCTTTATATATTTATTACAAAACCTTTGTACCTATAATATTAAAATGGAGGGTCTAGTCATAAAAATTCCATTACCAAAAGGGCTTTTTAAAGGATTTTATCGATAACAATAGAGGCTCAAAGGTCTCTGTACAAATCCGGCCATCAGCTCGATTCTCGGCTCGTCGACGTAATTGTCCAAAAGCCTATCTTTGATGTGTAAGTCTTGGGCTAAGGGCCAAATCGAATTGCAGTATTTCGTAACGAGTCATTCCGCTCCTGTTCCTTTACCACAGTTACATAAATTGGGTTGTCTTTGATACGGCTGTCGGGAGAAAATGTTTCTGGTAATCTTATTTTGAGACTAGCGTCCGCCCGCGACTTCGTCTGCTTGGACTTCAGAATTGGGTCCAGAGAGAAAGAAAATGTAAAGTGGCGTTTAGGTGGTCTAGTGATGTAGTAGAAATTTTGAGTTTTTAAGCATTCCTCCGAAAACCCTTACGTTTTCCGGGATAAAAAGTATCCTATGTGTTAGCCGAGTGCTTTATCTATCTACTTACCAAATTTCATCCAAATCCGTACAGTAGTTTCGGCGTGAAAATGGAACAAACAAATAAACATCCATACTTTCGCATTTATAATATTGTATCTTATGAATCTTATTTTAGACATTCATACTTGAGTTGTGGTTTGTTTATATAAAGTGACTTTAATATGCTGACAAGTGACAATGGGCAAATGGCACATACTTAGTCGTGAAAGTTTTCAAATTTAAAAACCGTGTTTTCCATTTAGTAAAAAAAAACAGCGTACTATGTCTGTCTTTTTAACCAAATGGTTCTATAGAGAATACAATAAGTATTAAAAATAAAAATAAATAAACTTATTGATTTTGTAGTAAAATAAATGACAAAATATTTGAGAGAATCCGCGAGTTGCCCGCAACAGAATTAAATAATGTTCACATAAAAAATAAAAAAAAAATATTGAAACTGCAGACAAACATTGTCGCTTGTATTGTCGCTCTCTATACAGGATGTTAAAAAAAGTGCGTTTGAAATTTTAAGGGGTTACTCAGAAACAAGTATAGAACCCAGGAAAAATAAAAATCCGCTCTTAAAATTTTTTTTCCAGATTCTCATACTAAATCTGAATAGTGATTCAAGAATTTGTATGAAAATCTGAAAAAAAATTGAGGAGCGGACTTTTTCAATATTTTTCTTGGGTTCTATACTTGATTCTGAGTAACCCCTTAAAATTTCAAACGCACTTTTTTTAACACCCTGTATACTTAGCACTTTTTGTAATAGTATAGTAAGTAACATGTAGCTTATAATATAGGAAAGGGCCTTAAGTCGATAGTGCTAGGAAGATACTGCTGTATTTCCTCTAACATAGATACGTAAAAGTAATGGAGAGAAAAACCTTATCAAACCGTACGATGGCCGACGGTTTAATGGGATTTGTCACATTGAATCTGTGTGAGTACATTTCGTATGCTTTTTGAATTCTAGCCATTAGCAAATGTAACGATTTCACCAATATGGTGCTTACTTTTTCTAGTACCTAATAATTCTCTGTTTTTTTTACTGTGTGTTTTTATTATTCTTACTTTATTTTTTTACGTTTTAAAAGGTACTTGGAATTATCTTTATTGACAAACTCCAAGATCTGAATCTTGAGCAAATGCCCTAGCTTTTAGATACATTTGTAATGGCGAAATGGCGACTGCCCCCATAGTTCAGGCACGCATTGAATAAGCCATTACTGGAGTTTCTACGGCAATTACTTTGGCCGTAAATGGAGGTTCTGTACTGTCTCACAGTTTATGCGGCCAGATCTGACCTGAATCGAATAGCTTAATGCACGCCGATGTTTCTATACTAAGCACTATATTGGATGACTGCAAAATCACAGTATTACGGTAAACATTAGTATTACATACAGTATGAATACCCCTCTCTATACCCCTCTTCTTTAAAGTCCGAGAGTCCTCTTCTTTAAAGTCCCTGCGGGTAAGATCCGTTGACTTTTGCTTAGGACAAGCTGCGCAATAGACACATATGGAAAACCCTATTTTTATGTAGTAATAGTAGATAAAAACTCAGTGTAGGCATGCCTCCCACTCGGTGGACCGATGACCTGGTAAAAGTTGCGGGAAGCCGCTGGATGCGGGCAGCGCAGGACCGGTTGATGTGGAAATCTTTGGGGGAGGCCTTTGTCCAGCAGTGGACGTCTTTCGGCTGATGATGAGTAGTAGATAATAACAATGCGGCATTGGTAGGGTGTGATGTGACAAAATTATGGGTATTTATAGCAGTTGGTAAAATGATGTACTTGTGCCACCTTCAAACGTTTTACGTTTTTCTTAACATTGCGCTTTTTAAAAAATACGTTACATTGTCTATTTTCAGTATTTCTCTTTTATTCTTGAAAAGAAGAGAAAGAAAATAATAATGCTTTCCTTAGAAAATAATTGTTGGTATACATAATAAAACCATTTGAATAGTTTATAAAGGGATTCAGTTTCAGCTCTCGATAAGTTTCTTTGTGGAAAGAAATATAAATTTTGTTGGAAGCAGAAAATAATTCTATGTTAAAATAACCAGATGGCAGAGAATGTTCAAATTTTCTTTCTATACTTTTCATTTTCTTGAAATGCGTTTCCGCCATTTCCAACTTCCATGACCGTGCTCCGTGAAACGGAATATTTTCACTAAAAATACGATAGAAAATATAAGAATTTTGTGGTTAAATTTTGTAAAAATTTTGCAGAGAAAACTAACTGAATTCGAAACGGTACTTGAACTTTTCTTGATATATTGCAAAAGTTTTTTTATTGTTTACGTGACTGTGTAGTTGTACGACTTGAATTTTGCTGATATTCCCTGGTTTGTTGCAAAACTCTTTATTCTGGGGCTTTAATTCAATTCGCTTTAGATATTTACCTAAACTTGACCCAAAATACTTTCACGTAGAATGTGTGAATCCTGATTCTTGTTATTATTGACAGATTGTTCGAGGTTAAATACCACAGGAAGGCGTTAACGAGATGTTTGATATTAAACTATACAGTCCGGACTGCTGGGGTCCGGGTGTATTTCCAATATTTTGGGAAGATTAAGCCAACCAGATGTAAATTTATTTATCAAATTTAACTTGACTAGAATAACCCGCTGAATATGTATACCAGATAAACCATGTTTGTTCGAAGACAACTGTTGTTTCCAATTCATCTTCATAGATTGAAGATATTTTATTTAGTAACAACAAGTGTTTACACTGGATACTAACCTTATTCATTTTACACGTGAAGTATTTGAAATACAGAGAATATTACTTAAAAATAAAATTTAGGCTATGACAGAAAACCCGAAGAATAGTACAAGAATTATGATCAGAATTAGTTTATTTCCGACCATTACAGTTTTGTGGTTGATAAAATAAAAATTTAAATGTATATTTTGTGTTCAAATTCAAAGTAACTACAGTGATCTGTTATATCCACTAAACTTCTTATGTTATTGTGCAGAAAAAAAAACTATGTATCCGGCTTAAGGATTTGGTTACAGGCCAAGTAACTTTCAATTTCAATTTCTTCATATATTTTTTAAACAGATTTAAATCACAAAATGATTCTAGAGCATCTTGCGGTCAAGTCATCAGATGGAATGTTACCACGTTTTCGAAGACACTGACTCGCGTAGATTTTGATTTCTTTGAGCTTGATTCTTTCTATTTGGAACATTTTGATTGTAAAATAATAATCATATGATAATCGGTGCTGAGTCATCATAGGTCAAAATTATCTGAGGAAAACACGTGTAAGGATAATATTTTGTTATTGGAAAAAAATGTGTTCCGTTAAAAAATGTTTTTTAACGAATCGCTGGTAGATGATTAAATGCTAATATCTCTGAGGACGACGCCCCGTTTGAGACAAAACACGTTTAGATTTTTATTACTAATATATTATCAGATTATGAAAAAATACCTGAGTATTACATTCGTTAAGAACACGTGTATATATTTTTTCCTTCTGTGATATAGTGTGATGACTGGTGGTGGTGATGTTCTCGAAGGTTCCTTTGCTCACATAACCTAATGGTTGGCGTATGTTTGCTGTGAAGCGTAGAATAATGGACGTTGATTTTATATTTAGGAATAAAATTATAAAAATCGAAGTATACCTATTCTTTCTGGAATAGGAAAGTAGATTAGACAAGAAAGTGGATAGTAGAGGAATAGGTAAATAAGTCGTTCATGGGGCAGTGTATCAAATTTCACAATAAAATACCTGAAAATGTAACAAGTTTATCTGAAAATAAGTTTAAAACTTCTGTTAAAGAAATGCCTGTGTTCAAGAGTATATTATAAAACCATAGATTATGTAAATGACAAAGATGTGTGCACTTGTATAGATCCTCCAGCTCATAGCTTTAGTAATAACATCAATTGTAAGTAGCTATTAAGTTTTTATTTCAAGGGCGAGTTTCTTTTGAGCTTGACGTTTCTTCTCGCTCCGCTAACACTTCCCGAAACGATGAGTGTACAGTTCCGAGTGGTAGGAACTTTATACTAGGTAGAAAAAATATGACGATTTAAAAGTATGTGTAAAGCATTTACTTAAATAAAAAAGATTTTTGATTTTGATTTGATAGAGATAACTTAAAAAATGCACTAAAAAGGAAAGAGGAGGGGAATTTCACAATATTTTTTCCACTTTACACGTCATTAAAATATGATGGTATTAAGACGCTTACTTCCCCTGTATTCCAACGTTTTGTCCTACATGTCATATTATATACATTTCATTTTTTTTATTATTTTTTTTTCGCCCTTGTTGGGCAGGCTAAGGCTCCATGGCCATACCGCCTCGTCTTTAGTTATGTTTTTTCTTTTTAGTTTCAAAGCTTACGTCTTCAGTATTATTTTCTTCATTTTGTCTTCATTTTATTTTCAAATTCTTACTCTTTGTTAGTCAACTACCCTATTCTTCAGCAAAATGATAGCACTTTTGATGAAGATTTCATGGACTTCTTGAGAGCACTCGAAACTCAGTCTACACACTTTTATTTCATTATCCTACATATTAGACACTTAAATGGCACTTTATTGAACAATACACTATCAATATTATGCATTAAAAACCACGATATCTATTTTTCGGATAATAAAACAAAACTGACAAACCCTTGCTACGAGTTCCCGCCAAAAAGACCTATATACATTTCATATTATAACTGCCATCTTTATGAATTCGAATTTCGTTTCGATGCTCAGCTGTCATTCGCATTCAAGTGTCGTTCCGCCTTTGAATATAGGTATCTTGTCTCGCCCGAATCGCCTTGTGGGGACGGACGTGATGTGAACGAAATAATGCTTTCAGAAGGATTCATATGTTTAGTGATTGTGTATTCAACGGTCTTTCGTCTATTTCCTCTTAAGGTTTCCCCTTATTCTTTTATTTAAATTGGTTTATATAGCGGACAGTCCTCTAAATATGTAACTAAATCCTAAAAACATCGTAGTTATCAAAAGGTTGCCTTTATTCAAAGAAATTATTCATGTCTTATGTTTTTTTACATTTTTTTTTCATTTATTTCTTCTGTATATTCTACTCATGAAACTTGGCTCACAAGCTGATCGATTTTTGTGAAACGTCCAGATACTTTTTGCGATTTCAGCAAATTTGTGGAATAAAATTTGTTCATAAAAAGAATCACCATTTAAGAGGATTCAAGGTATGAATCAGCCACCCTCTATAGCTGGAGACAAAAGAGATTTATATCGTCGCTGGGGAGTGGGGTGCAAATTTGGCTGCAGATATGAAACGATTGTTTATTTAAGATTGTCTGGACGACATTTTGAAGAAATAAGTTCGACTTTGTCTTTATTTAAATAAAAGTTTCCCTAATGTCACGAGCGATATTTCATTTACAAGTACCTATTTATATTAAGTAGCTATCTATATGGCCTGTTATATTCGTGCCGCGATGGAATCTTAACACGCCCGCGGTCACGAAGCACCGCGGGGTCAATTCGGAACGTCGCGCGTTCGTGACTATAGCAACGACGACGCTGTTTGGACCGCAGTCGTGGTTGAACAGGTATGCAGGATATTTTCTTATTGCTATATTCTGCCAATACCAATTTCTTCTATTGCTTTTAAACAGCTTCCATGTAATGTAATGTTCAAACTACAGTCATAATCTTTTTATACGTGAAGCTTATTCCAGCATATTGTTTCGATTTGAACTAATATCATCCTGAAATTCGCGGGCTGAGAATTCTTGACTGGAAGTCTGTCTCCTTAAAATATATAAAAAACTAAAACTGGCGAATATTTCCATTGAATCCATATTGGTAATATCACGATTAAGAATTCAATATTTACCAGCAGGATCAGGCTCAGATATTGCTTTGAGCATTGTTCTCTTCAACAGATATTCTCTTTACAGTAGTATCTCGTTGTTTGAAACTGTTTTGTGTAAATAGGTACTGTTTGGTAACAAAGAATGACGGCCCTTCACAAGGCTGTGTGGCCATTCTTTACATAAAGCCTTTGCATTTGGTAGGCGGAATTAAAAAAATATAGTATTTATTTTCTATAGTGGCAACACGAAGGCTATGTTTGGTTTGACTGACTGATAAAACTTTTTAGTGACACTATTCGCGAAATATATGTTTTACTTTTTTTTTTAACAAACCCAGCAGCAAAAGTATGGGATGGCAAACATTTTTTTTTGTGAATTGACTCTGGGATTCTTGAGGAAAGTTGTTCGGTAGAAGCAGCAGTTTAAATAGTTTTAACTGATTTTGTTAGACCTCAAATAAATGTATGCTTAAATACGATCATCGTTTTGTATTTTAACTTTATATTTTTTGATTTATGATAGCCTTTTTTGATTTAATGGACACAATTTTACCTATCTTCTTTGTCGGCTCACTTTTGGCAGAGTGGTCGTGGTCATCATGTCGTAGTTTTAGTGGCCCGTCGAACAACACGTCGCCACTCCTTTCACACAGCAGCTCTCCTGGTGCATTCATTTAGAGAAACTCCCAGCGCGGACTTGATCTGATCTGTCCAGAGCATGGGGACCTGCCGCGTGCTCTGGTGCCCTATTACCTATATTATTATTACAGAATCCAAATTTTGTGATGTCTATTTTGTTATGTCTGTAATGAAGAGTACTAATCATATTATATTGGTTAGTGACAATAAATTATGTGTATATTGAATAAATACCTAGTTTTAGTTCAAGCGTCGGTGGCTCTGCGGTTAGTGACTCCGTCCTCCTAACCAGAGGTCTCGGGTTCAAATCCTGGCCAGTGCACCAAAGAGTTTTTCGAAACTTCGTGCATTTTCATACCGACGGCTTTAACGGTGAAGGAAAACATCGTGAGGAAGCCTGCACATCTGATTTCCAGTTGTGTATGATGGTCGCGTTGCACACGTCCGTAGGTATAAATTTAAAATGCTCTACACGTGAATGAGGGTGATTATAAGTGCAACACCAGGCAACCGCCGCCTATATCTAGTGGATAGGACGGTTAAATTGTGCGACACGATTAGAGAAAGAGAGTTCCAGCATAGAATTTAAATATGATTAGAATTCACTACGACTATTTTCATGTTTGGAAAATTACTTCAAGCTAACGATGAGACGAGAGGAAGGAAAATCTGTTGATAATGTTTGTAGGCCACTATTTCCTCTGCCATCATTTTTGCTGTCACGGTCATAGACAACCATTACTTGAAGACATTCCTTTATCCAACGTTTTCTTATAAATTACCTGAGCCACTTGTGAAGAGCAGAGAAACGTAAGAGGTCCTAATAAACTGGCTATATAATTATATACAGCTACGTCAGCAGTGTATTAACCTAACCAAACAGTTCTTGGTCTTCTGATGAATCTTTACACAATTCATTGGCATAAGATGAGAACAGTGAGACTGTGATATAGGGCCATGCATTACACTGCATTATACTCTATACCCTGTCAACGTTTATTACATTTAAAAAATGTAACTGTCAGTATTTTATAATGGCACGAAAAATATTTGATATATCAAAAAGATTTCAATAATTTTTCGTACCGGATTTTTCACTTTCTCCGGATGTTTGATTACAGAATGAGTGAGGACAAAAATGTACTATGGGGTCTCAATTAAATAATAAATAAAAGAGGTACAGGGTTCAATCTCATCAAATAAATAGTCATATAAAAAGGAAAAACGTATTTAATAAAAAAACTTTAGTAGTTAAATAAAAATGTCGGGTACAGACCTCAATAAAGCGAGTTTGCAAAGAGAAGCGAAGAGTAATTCAATTACCATTTATTACTGGTTTTACAATAAAATGGGACACTGCTTTTAAATAAGGCGGTGTCTGGAATACCGAGAACTTCGACTGAAACGGAACAGAGGCTTAAGGGACATGTTCCGTAGAAAATTCAAAATTCAAAATCATTTATTTTCTTTACGTAGGTACATTAAGCACTCTTATAAACGTCATATCATTGTGCTGGAAGAATATTCCAAATGTCATTGTCATTAAAATAGTCTACAGTCTTATAGTATCCTCTTGAACAAATACAGCGTTTTATATGTTTCTTAAATTTACATTCTGGTACTTCACACACGTCATTTGAATTTTGTTATAAAAGCGTACACACTGCCCCACAAATTATTTTTTCACCTTACTAAGACTCGAGAAAGTTATGTCAAGATTTATTTTTACTTCTCAAATTACGGTTATGTCTGTCACTATTTTTGAAGAACAAGTTTAGCTTACGTTACGTTAACAGCCCTTATCGTCCCTCTCATGGGGCACAGAGTTCTTTCTGTACCTCGGAAAGTTCAACCTTAGGACATACTCAACATACAGGGCCTAGTCCATAAGTGAAGGTTATGGCAGTGTAACTTGTAATCTGTGGTTATGGGTAAGGGCCAATCCTAGAGTAGGAAGTTTTTAAGCCGCTTACAAAGGCCCCTGATATGGCTTAACGAGTGATAGTAACCAGCACCAGAGGCTTAAAGTGCTTTCAAATTTAGCTACGCGAGTTACTTAATTATATGGTTTGTTAATCTTTTTGTAAATAGTTTTTGGTATAAGTAAAAATAAAAAAAAACACAAATCATATCGGATTCACATTGTATGAAATTATGTTATGAGTCCAATTAAGTCATGTCCAAATTTTCTTATATTATAATAAAGCATCAATACATTATAGGCTGAGTTTTTCTGCAGATTGCTGGTTGGAACAAAAGCATGTTAGATGGCCGGTTGTTTAGCAGTAATGTAAAATTAGCTTTTTCTTTATTTCATTTTATTTTATTTATTCATTAGGGCAATTTACAAAAAAAAAGACAAGATTCCGAATAACTATTTTGCTAATATGCTAATTTTCTTTTGTACTTTCATACAAATTAATGAGCTGATTGGTCGATTGGCGAACTTTGTATGGAGATTTTGTCCAAGATTTCAGTAAATCGTAAGTCTAAAAATTTTTCAGTGTCACGTCACGAGTACAATAATTTCAACTTAACGTATTGTAGGAACCTTCAATGTAACACCCTGCAATTATTCTACTGTAACAGTTTATATAAGTATATGACCTATTTTATTCGGAATTCTTACAAAAAAATCCAACAGGCTGATGCCTGATAATTAGCCGAAATGAGAAATTAAACTCAGATTTTTTAAATTTAATACTTCGAAGGATTGAACAAGACAATAAAAGTTTTACTTACTTACTGTACGTCAAAGTGTTGAGTAATTACTTTTTTGTTTGAGATTGTTAAATCTTTAAATTGACAGTCCTGACTCCGCCATCTTTAGTGCTACTCATACATACTACACCGCCGGCACCGGTGCTATACTACGATATTATAAATGCCAAAGTATGGATATTTGTTTGTTTGTTTGTTCCGCTTTCACGCCGAAACTACTGAACGGATTTGGATGAAATTTGGTAGGTAGATAGATAAAGCACTCGGCTAACACATAGGATTTTATCCCAGAAAACTTAAGGGTTCCCGTAGCAATGCTTAAAAACTCAAAATTTCCACGTTGTCACTAGACGGCGGTATCTTAACATTTTCTCTCTGGACACAATTCTTAATTCCACGCGGACGAAGTCGCGGGCGGAAGCTAGTACTACGATATATAAATAGTATTTGTATTTTATTGGACTCCTATTTCCGTATTTAGACTCCTTTGGTCCTTTTATACGTGCAGGCGTGGTTGACTAGTCCAGCCAACACAGCTCCTTCCAGAGCACAGGATTTCTCCTGGGACATTCACAGGCTTCTCGGAGCGACCTTACATCCTACAACATATTAAATAGTATTACATAAACAGGGTATTTAAAAGTGCGTTTTAAATTTTAAGGCATTACTCAGAATCATGTATAGAATACAAGAAAATATTGAAAATAATCCGCTCTTAATTTTTTTTTTGATTCCCAATTCCCATACTTAATAAATAACTATGTAAATGAAATCTAATCAAATTATACTTGATTGCAGAAAAAAAATACTATACTTATATTTTTTGTGTTCTTTAATATACTAATAGTTTAATGTATAACGTTTCAGATGCCAAGAGGAACTCGTATCAGCTCGAAGCAGATGGCAGAGAGAAGTAGAGAACACGAAGACCACATGAAGATCTTTGGGTGACTTTGGTGACATTGGTGGCTGCATGCATAGGCAATATTGAGAAACTGATTGAAGACAAGAGGCGCTATACTACGAGGAACCACATTTTGGTGGTAAAACTTGGTGATAGAAGGTGATCCTTAGGCCAAATGGCACAAATTGTTTGCAAAAATTGGTAAAGATAAAACCCGCAGGAAAAGTAAACCAGAGGTTATATTAGGTTATTATGATATCAACATTACATAGCCACTAGTGGTATAAGGCATAATATATAAGGTATGTTTATGCAGTGTAGGCACGCCACTCGGTGGACTGATGACCTGGTGAAGGATGCGGGAAGCCGCTGGATGCGGGCAGCGCGGGACCGGTCGGTGTGGAAGTCCTTGGGGGAGGCCGTTGTCCAGCAGTGGACGTCTTTCGGCTGATGATGATGATGAGGTGTTACAAAATAGGCATAGAACCAGTAACTAGGGCCTCTACCCAGCATACTGAGCAACTTTTAAACTCCCCATACAAAATTGTCGAAACAGCGATTTTGCAATGGCGGATGTGGACAATTCGACATATCAAGGCTATTGTTTTGCCACTTTTTAAATAAACGCTCTTCATACAAAAATGGTCAATCCAATGATCACAAGATTTCTCACATCTGAGATGCCTTGATATGTTCACATATTGTAAAGGATATTAGCACTCTAGAACGAAACAGCTGAACTTAGAAAGCACTGTTCGCCACCCACGTCAATAGAAAGGAAACATCATTAGCCGATACCATTATTCACCGACAGCACGGTTCATCGAATAATAAATACATTTCTTCTAATGCTAATGGCAATCGACTATTAATATGTTATTCCAAATGAGTGGCTGTGAACTGTGTTTTCTACGTACAATAGGGTATTTGACACTATCAAAATTAAACTGAAAAATATTATTCACTAAATAGCATTTGTCCTAGAATAGCGAAAAATATTATTCGACTGATATTTTAGTACATTTTTAATTTTATATTTATTACAATCGGAAAATAAGTTCGTCAAAGACTGTGACGTCACACGCCAGTAACACGAACAATTAATTTCAGAACAAAATGTCGTTTTTGGCATTTGATAAAAAGTCACTCAAATGACTAGTAGTCAAATACCGTATTGTATACGTTATAAAACAAATAAATTTGTCCCATGCTCATAAATGGAGTTTTAGAACTACAAATCCAGAGAGAATATATTCTACAATAGCATGAGTTTTTAACAGATTTGTTTAATTTATTAATTAAGTTTTTACACTCGTAAATTTCATTTTCCGATATATTATAAAAACTCCATAGTTCTCGATAGATTTGACGTATAATTAAGATGACATTTCATACTGTTACTTTTGTAAGACAAATGGTTTTTTAATGTCATTTTACTGTGTCTGAAGACAATGATTAAGTTTTTTTAACTACATTAAAATTATTAATAACATAAATTTTATCCTTGAAATAACTTATACAATAAAATGAAGCTATTGTTATGACCTTTAAAATGACATATGTCACGACTTGATACACCACTGGGTACGGACCTGCCCATTCTCCTTTAGAATTTTAAGATAAAAATGCACCAAACTGCAAAGAAAAAGGATAAAGAAGAAAAAATGAAGAGTGTTAGAACTACTAAGAGATAAAACTGCAATGTGACACCAAATCCATCAAGACTATGAAGCTGTTTCATGAAAACAAGAAGAAAGAAGAAGTAGATTGGTTAATTATCTTTGGTTATCTAGCTGTATGAGTATAGAGACGTCATAAAGCTAGGTTACCGGAGTTAAGTGCCATCTACGACATCGCGGCGATTCGACACGATAAGGACACGACACGAAGATCGGGAGATACGTCACGATTCACGAAGCCTGTCCTTCATTTCTAAGATAAATATTTTTTTCTTTGATACTTACAAAGGGTAGTAAAAGTCTTCTTTTACTACCCTTTGTACCTTTCCTTTCCCATATAAACGTTTAATTCAAATTTGAAAATAAATAAGCTAGTTTTAACAAAACTTTATTGAAATGTTTACTAAAAATAATGTTGTTAATCAGTGTCAAAATAGTTTTTTGATTTCAGAATAGTCGGTAGAACAAAGTTGTTCAGTGTGATGCGAATAAGGCTATTACGTTAATTAATTAATTAATTAATAAGGCTAAACCTATTTTCGAAACCAAAAATAATAATTCAAATTAATTATCCTTTCCTTTGAGATTCAAGTAAAAGGGGTCCTTCTGTACAAAATAATTACTTTAGCTTTGTGACAGAAACATGCACAGCACCTCCATGACGTCACACTCCGGAGACTTCAACAAACTCTCGCTTTATATTTATTGTTTATTTGCATGTCGTTGTTGTGTATATGTCGCGGCGAGATTGTAGAATTAGCAGTTTTACAAAATCGCAAACTTTTTTATTTTATTTTTTTACCCTCAATTGGTAAGCCCTTGGCATCATCTCACGGTAGGTGATGATGATGCCGAAGATGGAAGCGGGCTTAACAAGATTCCCCAACGCAATGGGGAACTGGCTATCTTATTTTCATGCCGGAATACATAAATTGATAATTGGCGGCAAGACTTAGACAAGATGGCGGTAGCTAGCCATGCGGGCTCGAAAATGCCCTACCACCAACCAAACCGAGTCTTACAAAGTTGGACCCCGCCGGGAATCGAACCCGAGAACTCCTGATGTGAAGCGAGTGGACAAGCCACTGGGCTACGGAGGCGGTTAAGGTTAAACTGCTTTGTAAACTACTGTGTAAATAAAAATTAAACTGCGTCGTACTGAGGTCCTGAGATCCTGTTTTTGGTGGCACCAGACAGTCCATCCATCCGTCAGACTGACCTACTTACCTTACCTTAGTTTAATTCATAGTTTTTACACAGTAGTTTACAAAGCAGCTAGCGATTTTGTAAAACTGATAATTCTGCAGTCTCTCTGCGACATATATATAAGTTCTTAAAAAGAATATAATAGAATAAAAATGTTATAATTGCCCATTGCTACTACAGAAGAAAAAAAACTGTGACGGATGTATATGCGAAAATGTGTGTGTGTTTGTGACACTGACACCTGATCTTATCCGGAGAACCAAGGAGTGGTCAAACAGTGTGTCAATACTAATGTTTATTTAGCCGTATTACGGGCTATAATTGATTTGTAACCTACTGTGCAAAATTGAATAAGAAATCTCGCGCACTAGCCTGCTACGATCTAGTTAAGTTTAGAAACAAGTGCGCGACGACACACTGTAGGCTGAGATTCGTCTTTCATATGCGCGGCCACATGTGCGACATTTTTTTAAAAATAATTTTTAAATTTTAAGATGTTTGATCATTTTTCAAAAAAACGTCGCACCTGTGGCCGTGTACTCAAGTATGTCAAAAAATTCAAAATAATTCAAAGATTAATTATCTGCAAAAAAATAACGGCTAAATGTGCGACAGCTGAGAAATAATTATTTTTCACGTCAGCTCCATACATTTCTCATTTTACTATCTTAAGTCACGATTATTGAGCGATTATTGGAAGTGAGTAGTAGGGTTTATTGTTAGAACATTGTTTATAAACGTTGGTTTCAAATAAAATAAAAAACTTGTACAAAAATAATATTTAAAATTTTTGATCATTTTTCAAAAAAACCTTGCACTTGTGGCCGTGTACTGAAGTATGTCAAAAAATTCAAAATAATTCAAAGATTAACCCTGCAAAAGAATAACGGCCAAATGTGCGACAGCTGAGATATAATGATTTTTCACGTCAGCTCCATACATTTTTTTCGAAAAAAAATCTCATTAATTGGAAACTAAACTATATGACTTTTCTTAATATAAGTGTGCATAAGCATTATCTATAGTACCCATTCCGAACAAAAAATATATATGTAAAATAAAAACGCTGAATGTCTATGAAAGACGAATCTCAGCCTAAAGCCTCCCCCAAACAGCCGCGATTTTTGTAGCGCGAATAAAGCGCGAATAATTACTTTCAGTACATTTTGTACTGGGACGCTGTCGCTTTTACACACTGCCGCGATAAATCGGCGATTTCGCAGCTACAGCCCCCCCTGGCCCCGATGTGGCGGCTTCACCCCCCCTGTGTAGCGGCGATTTTCCTGCGACGCCGCGCTTGCCCCCCGGGCCCCGCTGTTGCCGCTTCACCCCCTCTGTGTGGCTGCGAATATTCTGCGACGCCGCACTTGCCCCCCGGGCCCCAGGCCCCGCTGTCGCCACTTCACGTCGCGTCGCTGTCGCGGAATTCTGCGAATTTCCTGCGACGCGACAACGGGGGTGAGGCCCGGGGGGGCCAAGGTAGAGTAGCGCCGCGATTCGCGTTCCGCGTTCCGTTTTTGTAACTAGTACGTAATAGCTTTTGTTCAAATAACGATTATTGCGTGCAAGTATTTATTTCATTACCCGACTGCGCCAGAAGGAGAGTTATGTTTTTTAACCGACTGGGCCAGGAGGGTTATGGTTTTTACCCGACTGGGCCAAAAGAAGGATTAAGTATTTTATCCAACTGCGCCAGAAGGAAGGTTATGTTTTTACCCAACTGCGCCAGAAGGAGGGTTATGTATTTAACCCGACTGGGCCAGAGGGAGGGTTATGTTTTTTCCGACTGAGCCAGAACGAGGTTTATGTTTTTAATTTACCCGACTGCGCCAGAAAGAGGGTTATGATTTTACCCGACTGCGCCAGAAAGTGGCTTATGTTTTTAACCCGACTGGGCCAGAAGGAGGCTTAAGTATTTTATCCGACTGCTCCAGACGGAGGGTTATGTTTTTACCCAACTGAGCCAGGAGGGTTATATTTTTACCCGACTGGGCCAGAAGGAGGGTTATGTTTTCTACCCGACTGGGCCAGAAGGAGGGTTAAGTATTTTATCCGACTGCGCCAGAAGGGGGGTTATGTTTTTTACCTGACTGCGCCAGAAGGAGGTTTATGTTTTACCCGACTGCGCCAGAAAGAGGGTTATGTTTTTACCCGACTCCACCAGAAGGTGGGTTATGTTTTTACCCGACTGGGCCAAAAGGAGTGTTAAGTATTTTATCCGACTGCACCAGAAAGAGGGTAATGATTTACCCAACTTCGCC